>JAULUF010000009.1:0-680000 GCA_031834385.1 Semotilus atromaculatus | reverse complement strand
CCAAAACACCCTCGCAGCCACCCAAAATACCTTAGAATACCCTAGCAACCACCTATAACACCTTAGCAACCCACTAGAAACACCCTAGCGACTTTACTTTAAATTACTTTAAACTATTTTACACTTTAAACTAAGTTAAACTTTAAACTAGAAACTAAATTAAACTAGAAACTACTTTAAACTACTTTAAACTTTAAACTACTTTAAACTAGAAACTACTTTAAACTACTTTAAACTAAGTTAAACTTTAAACTACTTTAAACTAAGTTAAACTTTAAACTAAAAACTACCTTAAAATATTTTAAACTTTAAACTACTTTAAACTTTAAACTAAGTTAAACTTTAAACTACTTTAAACTAGAAACTACTTTAAATATTTTAAACTTTAAACTAATTTAAACTTTAAACTACTTTAAACTAGAAACTACTTTAAACTATTTTAAACTTTAAACTACTTTAAACTAGAAAATACTTTAAACTTTAAACTACTTTAAATTTTAAATTAAGTTAAACTTTAAACTACTTTAAACTAGAAACTACTTTAATCTTTAAACTACTTTAAATTTTAAACTAAGTTAAACTTTAAACTACTTTAAACTACTTTAAACTAAGTTAAACTTTAAACTAATTTAAACTAAAAACTAATTTAAACTATAAACTACTTTCAACTTCAAACTACTTTCAACTTCAAACTACTTTAAACTTCTTCAAACTTTCTGGTCCAAACTTTCACAAGCCAACTTAAAGTTTGTCTCGACGAACTTTTTCTAGTTATTATTATTATTCTTCTTAGAAAACTGTTGACTTTAATGCGGCCTAGACCGTTAACTCCACATACTCCAAACTCGGCTCAGACCTTTGACCTATTCTGAAGTTAGTTGCTCTGTCTTTTCAAACTGATCGGACTTACGGTTTTCCTAAAAATGACGATCAAAACTCGGAAAAACTCCCATTGACTTAACATTGCGGAATTTTCAGATTTTCAAACTCCCCAACTGACAAAAATTCAAATCAAAATCCCTTGAAACCCTAGACTAAATCAAACTGCCATTCTATATACTATATGAGCCATTGAGACTCATTGAAACTCATCTATCTATCAACTTCAAACTATTTTAAACTTCAAAAACTAAATTAAACTTCAAACTAATTTAAACTTTAATCTTCAAACTAATTTAAACTTTAAACTAATTTAAACTTCAAATGACTAAATTTACTTCATTAAAACTTATAAACTCTAAACTCATATAAACTCTGAGTGTGTAAGTGAGTGAGTGTGTGAGCGAGTGAGTGAGTCTGTGTGTGACTGTGTGTGTGTGTGTGTGTGTGTGTGTGTGTGTGTGAGTGAGTGTGTGTGCGTGAGTGTGTATGTGTGTGTGAGTTAGTGAGCGTGTCTGTGCGTGTGTGTGAAAGAGAAAGTGTGTGTGTAAACGAGTTAGTGTGTGTATATACCAAAATACCTTAGAACACCCTAGCAACACCATAGCAACCAACCATAATACCTTAGAACACCCTAGCAACACCATAGCAACCACCAAATATACCTTAGAACACCCTAGCAACACCCTAGCAACCAACCAAAATACCTTAGAACACCCTAGCAACACCCTAGCAACCACCCAAAATACCTTAGAACACCCTAGTAACACCATAGCAACCAACCAAAATACATTAGAACACCCTAGCAACCACCGAGAACACCCTAGCAACCACCCAAAATACCTTAGAACACCCTAGCAACCACCCAAAATACCTTAGAACACCCTAGCAACACCCTAGCAACCACCCAAAATACCTTAGAACACCCTAGCAACACCCTAGCAACCACCCAAAATACCTTAGAACACCCTAGCAACACCATAGCAACCAACCAAAATACATTAGAACACCCTAGCAACCACCGAGAACACCCTAGCAACCACCCAAAATACCTTAGAACACCCTAGCAACACCCTAGCAACCAACCAAAATACCTTAGAACAGCCTAGCAACACCCTAGCAACCAACCAAAATACCTTAGAACAGCCTAGCAACACCCTAGCAACCACCCAAAATACCTTAGAACCCCCTAGCAACACCCTAGCAACCACCCAAAATACCTTAGAACCCCCTAGCAACACCCTAGCAACCACCCAAAATACCTTAGAACCCCCTAGCAACACCCTAGCAACCAACCAAAATACCTTAGAACAGCCTAGCAACACCCTAGCAACCAACCAAAATACCTTAGAACAGCCTAGCAACACCCTAGCAACCACCCAAAATACCTTAGAACAGCCTAACAACACCCTAGCAACCAACCAAAATACCTTAGAACAGCCTAGCAACACCCTAGCAACCACCCAAAATACCTTAGAACACCCTAGCAACACCATAGCAACCACCCAAAATACCTCAGTACACCCTAGCAACACCCTAGCAACCACCCAAAATACATTAGAACACCCTAGCAACACCCTAGCAACCACCCAAAATACCTTAGAACACCCTAGCAACACCATAGCAACCCCCCAAAATACCTCAGAACACCCTAGCAACACCCTAGCAACCACCCAAAATACCTTAAAACACCCTAGCAACACCCTAGCAACCAACCAAAATACCTTAGAACAGCCTAGCAACACCCTAGCAACCAACCAAAATACCTTAGAACAGCCTAGCAACACCCTAGCAACCACCCAAAATACCTTAGAACACCCTAGCAACACCCTAGCAACCACCCAAAAATAAATTAGAACACCCTAGCACCACCCAAAACACCCTAGCAGCCACCCACAATACCTTAGAATACCCTAGCAACCACCCAGAAACCCTTAGCAACTTTAAATTACTTTAAACTTTAAACTAAGTTAAACTTTAAACTAAGTTAAACTTTAAACTAAGTTAAACTTTAAACTAGAAACTACTTTAAACTATTTTAAACTTTAAACTACTTTAAACTAGAAACTACTTTAAACTTTAAACTACTTAAAATTTTAAACTAAGTTAAACTTTAAACTACTTTAAACTAGAAACTACTTTAAACTTTAAAGTACTTTAAATTTTAAACTAAGTTAAACTTTAAACTACTTTAAACTAAGTTAAACTTTAAACTAATTTAAACTAAAAACTAATTTAAACTATAAACTACTTTCAACTTCAAACTACTTTCAACTTCAAACTACTTTAAACTTCTTCAAACTTTCTGGTCCAAACTTTCACAAGCCAACTTAAAGTTTGTCTCGACGAACTTTTTCTAGTTCTTCTTATTTTTCTTACCCAAAAAATTCTGACTCTAACTCGTCCTAGAGCTTTAACTCTACAAACTCCAAACTCGGGTCAGACCTTCAGACTGTTCTGACTCGGCGTGCTATATCTTTTCAAACTGATTTGACTTTCAGATTTCTTAAAAATTAATATGAAAAATCATAAAAATCCCATTGACTTTCATTGCAACAGTTCAAATTGAGCCAAGACTACGGTGGCCCAGCAGTGGACACCAAATAAACTCAAATCTAAACTCCCTGAAGCCCTAGACTCAATTAAACTACCATTCTATATGTACTAATAAACTTATTATCTATCTATCTATCTATCTATCTATCTATCTATCTATCTATCTATCTATCTATCCATCTATCTCTTTCAACTATCTATCTCTCTTTCTATCTATACATCTCTTTCTTTCTTTCTTTCTAACTAATCTATTTTTTCTTTCATTCTAACTAATCTATCTTTTTTTCTTTCTAACTAATCTATCTTTCTTTCTAACTGATCTATCTTTTTTCTTTCTAACTACTCTATCTTTCTTTCATTCTAACTAATCTATCTTTCTTTCTAACTAATCTATCTTTCTTTCTTTCTAACTACTCTATCTTTCTTTCATTCTAACTAATCTATCTTTCTTTCTAACTAATCTATCTTTCTTTCTAACTAATCTATCTTTCTTTCTAACTAATCTTTCTTTCTTTCTAACTACTCTATCTTTCTTTCATTCTAACTAATCTATCTTTCTTTCTAACTAATCTATCTTTCTTTCTAACTAATCTATATATCTTTCTTTCTAACTAATCTATCTTTCTTTCTTTCTAACTACTCTATCTTTCTTTCATTCTAACTAATCTATCTTTCTTTCTAACTAATCTAACTTTCTTTCTAACTAACTAATCTATCTTTCTTTCTTTCTTTCTAACAAATCTATTTATCTTTCTTTCTAACTAATCTATCTATCTATCTATCTATCTATCTATCTTTCTTTCTAATCTATCTTTCTTTCTAACTAATCGAACTTTCTTTCTAACTAATCTATCTTTCTTTCTTTCTAACTACTCTATCTTTCTTTCATTCTAACTAATCTATCTTTCTTTCTAACTAATCTATCTTTCTTTCTAACTAATCTTTCTTTCTTTCTAACTACTCTATCTTTCTTTCATTCTAACTAATCTATCTTTCTTGCTAACTAATCTATCTTTCTTTTTTCTAACTACTCTATCTTTCTTTCATTCTAACTAATCTATCTTTCTTTCTAACTAATCTATCTTTCTTTCTTTCTAACTACTCTATCTTTCTTTCATTCTAACTAATCTATCTTTCTTTCTAACTAATCGATCTTTCTTTCTAACTAATCTATCTATCTTTCTTTCTAACTTATCTATCTTTCTTTCTAACTAATCTATCTTTCTTTCTAACTAATCTAACTTTCTTTCTAACTAACTAATCTATCTTTCTTTCTTTCTTTCTAACTAATCTATTTATCTTTCTTTCTAACTAATCTATCTATCTATCTTTCTTTCTAATCTATCTTTCTTTCTTTCTAACTAATCTAACTTTCTTTCTAACTAATCTATCTATCTTTCTTTCTTTTTAACTAATCTATCTTTTATTCTAACAAATCTATTTTTCTTTCTTTCTAACTAATCCATCTTTTCATTTTGACTAATCTATCTTTCTTTCTAACTAATCTATCTATCTTTCTTTCTTTCTAACTAATCTATCTTTCCTTCATTCTAACAAATCTCTTTCTTTCTTTCTAACTAATCTATCTTTTTTCTTTCTAACTAATCTATCTATCTTTCTTTCTTTTTAACTAATCTATCTTTTATTCTAACAAATCTATTTTTCTTTCTTTCTAACTAAACTATCTATCTTTCTTTCTTTCTAACTAATCTATCTTTCTTTTTCTTTCTAACTAATCTCTTTCTTTCTTTCTTTCTAACTAATCTATCTTTCTTTCTCACTAATCTTTTTTTCTTTCTTTCTTTCTAACTAATCTATCTTTCTCACTAATCTATCTTTCTTTCTTTCTTTCTTACTAATCTATCTTTCTTTCCTTTTTTCTTTCTAACTAATCTATCTTTCTTTCTTTCTTACTAATCTATCTTTCTTTCTTTCTTACTAATCTTTTTTTCTTTCTTTTTTTCTAACTAATCTATCTTTCTTTCTTTCAAAAACTTCTTTCTCAAAAAAGAAGAGAATTAACTTTCTTTCTTTCTTTCTTTCTTTCTTTCTAACTAATCTATCTTTCTTTCTTTCTAACTAATCTATCTTTCTTTTTCTTTCTATTTAATCTCTTTCTTTCTTTCTTTCTAACTAATCTTTTTTTCTTTCTTTCTAACTAATCTATCTTTCTTTCTTTCTAACTTATCTATATTTCTTTCTTTCTTTCTTTCTTTCTTTCTTTCATTCTTTCTTTCTTTCTAACTAATCTATCTTTCTTTCTTACTAATCTTTTTTTCTTTCTTTCTTTCTAACTAATCTATCTTTCTAACTAATCTTTCTTTCTTTCTTTTTAATTAACTTTCTTTCTTTCTTTCTAACTAATCTATCTATCTTTCTATCTTTCTTTCTACCTAATCTATCTTTCTTTCTTTCTTTTTAATTAACTTTCTTTCTTTCTTTCTTTCTAACTAATCTATCTTTCTTTCTTTCTAACTAATCTATCTTTCTTTTTCTTTCTAACTAATCTCTTTCTTTCTTTCTTTATAACTAATCTATCTTTCTTTCTCACTAATCTTTTTTCCTTTCTTTCTTTCTAACTAATCTATCTATCTTTCTATCTTTCTTACTAATCAATCTTTCTTTCTTTCTTACTAATTTATCTTTCTTTCGTTCTTTCTTACTAATCTATCTTTCTTTCCTTTTTTCTTTCTAACTAATCTATCTTTCTTTCTTTCTTACTAATCTTTTTTCTTTCTTTTTTTCTAACTAATCTATCTTTCTTTCTTTCTTTCTTTCTAACTAATCTTTTTTTCTAACTGATCTATCTGTCTTTCTTTCTAACTAATCTATCTTTTTCTTTTTAACTAATCTATCTTTCTTTCTTTCTAAGTAATCTATCTATCTTTCTTTCTAAGTAATCTATCTGTCTTTCTTTCTAACTAATCTATCTTTTTTCTTTCTAACTAATCTATCTTTTTTCTTTCTAACTAATCTATCTTTTTTCTTTCTAACTAATCTTTCTTTCTTTCTAACTAATCTATCTATCTTTCTAACTAATCTATCTTTTTTCTTTCTAACTAATCTATCTTTTTTCTTTCTAACTAATCTTTCTTTCTTTCTTACTAATCTTTTTTCTTTCTTTTTTTCTAACTAATCTATCTTTCTTTCTTTCTTTCTTTCTAACTAATCTTTTTTTCTTTCTTTCTAACTAATCTATCTATCTTTCTTTCTTTCTTTCTAACTAATCTATCTATCTTTCTATCTTTCTTTCTACCTAATCTATCTTTCTTTCTTTCTTTTTAATTAACTTTCTTTCTTTCTTTCTTTCTTTCTTTCTAACTAATCTATCTTTCTTTCTTTCTAACTAATCTATCTTTCTTTTTCTTTCTAACTAATCTCTTTCTTTCTTTCTTTCTAACTAATCTATCTTTCTTTCTCACTAATCTTTTTTTCTTTCTTTCTAACTAATCTATCTATCTTTCTATCTTTCTTACTAATCAATCTTTTTTCTTTCTTACTAATTTATCTTTCTTTCTTTCTTTCTTACTAATCTATCTTTCTTTCCTTTTTTCTTTCTAACTAATCTATCTTTCTTTCTTTCTTACTAATCTTTTTTTCTTTCTTTTTTTCTAACTAATATATCTTTCTTTCTTTCTAACTTATCTATATTTCTTTCTTTCTTTATTTCTTACTAATCTATCTTTCTTTCTAACTAATCTATCTATCTTTCTTTCTTTCTTTCTTTCTAACTAATCTATCTTTCTTTCTTTCTTACTAATCTTTTTTTCTTTCTTTCTTTTTAACTAATTTATCTTTGTTTCTTTCTTACTAAACTATAAACTAATTAAACTTTAAACTTCTTTAAACTTCTTCAAACTTATTGGTCCAAACTTTCACAAGCCAACTTAAAGTTTGTCTCGACGAACTTTTTCTAGTTATTATTATTCTTCTGACCCTAAAATTTAAACTCTAACTCGCCCTAGAGCTTTAACTCTACAAACTCCAAACTCGGGTCAGACCTTCAGACTGTTCTGACTTAGTGTGCTATATCTTTTCAGACTGATTTGACTTTCAGATTTCTTAAAAATTAATATTAAAAATCATAAAAATCCCATTGACTTTCATTGCAAAAGTTCAAATTGAGCCAAGACTACGGTGGCCCAGTAGTGAACACCAAATAAACTCAAATCTAAACTCCCTGAAGCCCTAGACTCAATTAAACTACCATTCTATTTGTACTAATAAACTTGATCTTTCTATCTATCTATCTATCTATCTATCTATCTTTCTTTCTAACTAATCTATCTTTCTTTCTTTCTATCTAATCTATCTTTCTTTCTAACTGATCTATCTGTCTTTCTTTCTAACTAATCTATCTTTTTCTTTTTAACTAATCTATCTTTCTTTCTTTCTAAGTAATCTATCTATCTTTCTTTCTAAGTAATCTATCTGTCTTTCTTTCTAACTAATCTATCTTTTTTCTTTCTAACTAATCTATCTTTTTTTCTTTCTAACTAATCTATCTTTTTTCTTTCTAACTAATCTTTCTTTCTTTCTAACTAATCTATCTATCTTTCTAACTAATCTATATTTTTCTTACTAACTAATCTATCTATCTTTCTTTCTAACTAATCTTTTTTCTAACTAATCTATATTTTTTTCTTTCTAACTAATCTATCTTTCTTACTTTCTAAATTATCTATCTATCTTTCTTTCTTTCTTTCTTTCTTTCTAACTAATCTATCTTTCTTTCATTCTAACAAATCTATCTTTCTTTCTTTCTTTCTTTCTAACTAATCTATCTTTTTCTTTCTAACTAATCTATCTTTTTCTTTCTAACTAATCTATCTATCTTTCTTTCTAACTAATCGTTCTTTCTTTCTAAATAATCTATCTTTCTTTCTAACTAATCTATCTTTCTTTCTAACTAATCTATCTTGTTCTTTCTAACTAATCTATCTTTTTCTTTCTAACTAATCTATCTTTTTCTTTCTAACTAATCTATCTATCTTTCTTTCTAACTAATCGTTCTTTCTAACTAATCATTCTTTCTTTCTAACTAATCTATCTTTCTTTCTAACTAATCTATCTTTCTTTCGTTCTAACTACTCTCTCTTTCTTTCATTCTAACTACTCTCTCTTTCTTTCATTCTAACTAATCTATCTTTCTTTCTAACTAATCTATCTATCTTTCTTTCTAACTAATCTTTCTTTCTTTCTAACTACTCTATCTTTCTTTCTTTCTAACTACTCTATCTTTCTTTCATTCTAACTAATCTATCTTTCTTTCTAACTAATCTATCTTTCTTTCTTTCTAACTACTCTATCTTTCTTTCATTCTAACTAATCTATCTTTCTTTCTAACTAATCTATCTTTCTAACTAATCTAACTTTCTTTCTAACTAACTAATCTATCTTTCTTTCTTTCTTTCTTTCTTACTAATCTATTTATCTTTCTTTCTAACTAATCTATCTATCTTTCTTTCTTTTTATCTATCTTTTATTCTAACAAATCTATTTTTCTTTCTTTCCAACTAATCCATCTTTTCTTTTTGACTAATCTATCTTTCTAACTAATCTATCTATCTTTCTTTCTTTCTAACTAATCTATCTTTCCTTCATTCTAACAAATCTCTTTCTTTCTAACTAATCTATCTATCTTTCTTTCTAAATAATCTTTCTTTCTTTCTAACTAATCTATCTTTCTTTCCTTCTAACAAATCGTCCCGGGTTACGTATGTAACCCTAGTTCCCTGAAGGAACGAGACGCTGCGTGAAAACGCTGCGGGAACGCTTCTAGCGTTGTGCGTCTTGAAGCATAGTATGGAATCAGCCAACGGCGAGACGGAACGTCACGAGTGACGTCATCGACCAGGAAACTATAAAGCACACCCATGAACACAATGGCGACAGCTTCTGGAAAAGTCTGAAGCAAGTCGATCAAGGGAATGCTGGGAGTATGGCAACGACACGCAGCGTCTCGTTCCTTCAGGGAACTAGGGTTACATACGTAACCCGGGACGTTCCCTATCAGGAACATCGAGCTGCGTGAAAACGCTGTGGGAACGCTAATACCCACGTCGCCATAAGAGCAAGTGACCGACTGTGTGAATCACGGATTAAATTCAGCCGAAAGCACCTGCGCCCCAGGGGTGGAGCTAAGGTCTAGGTCATAAAACCTGACGAAAGTATGCGGTGAGGACCAGCCTGCCGCATCACACACGTCATGAAGAGAAACTCCTGACAATAAGGCTTTGGAAGCCACCATACTCCTGGTAGAGTGAGCTTGGACAGTCAAAGGTGAAGGCTGACCAGCCGACTCATAAGCAAGTGAGATGGCCTCGACCACCCACTTGCTCATCCTCTGCTTAGACACTGGAGACCCCTTCTTAGGTGGGGTCAACAAACAAACAACTGTTCTGATTTCCTCCACAGGGCAGCTCTGTGGACATAAGTATCTAGAGCCCGGACAGGGCAGAGCAGATTAAGTTTTTCCTGATCTGACGATGTAAAAGGAGGAGGACAGAAGGCCTGCAGAACTATAGGTCTGGCCACATTGGTAGGGACCTTAGGGACATAACCTGGCCTGGGGTGGAGAAAAGCCTTCACCATCCCAGGCGCAAATTCCAAACACGAAGGAGCAACCGAGAGAGCCTGAATATCTCCGATTCTCTTAAGAGAAGAAATTGCAAGAAGAAAAATAGTCTTTAAAGTAACAAACTTTTCAGAAACTTCTTCAATAGGCTCAAAAGGAGCTAGGGAAAGACCTTCTAGAACGATGGCCAAGTCCCACGCTGGCACCCTCGTGCGGACTACAGGCCTCAGCCTCAAAGTACCACGGAGGAAACGAGTTATAAACGGGTGTCTCCCCAAGAGACTCCACTGAAAGGGACATGGTAAGCAGCAAGTGCCGCCACATACACCTTTAGTGTGGAGGGGGATAACCCTGAGGAGAAACGCTCCTGCAGGAACTCCAGCACTGCACCCACTGGGCAGTTAACTGGGTCCCAACAGGTGTTCTCCACACCAAGAAGTGAAGAGCCTCCACTTCAAGGCGTATAACTTCCTCGTGGAAGGAGCTCTGGAGTGAAGGATGGTCTCAACAACCTCGGTTGAGAGACCAGCACCTACGAGCTGGGCCCCCTCAGAGGCCAAGCCCATAGCTTCCACAACTCTGGGCGGGGGTGATAAATCAACCCGCTCGCCTGAGAGAGAAGGTCCCTCCTGATCGGAATCTCCAGAGGAGAACCGTCTAGGAGAGATATAAGGTCCGCAAACCAAACTCGGGCCGGCCAGTACGGGGCTACCAATAGTAGACTGACCCCGTCCCGGCGAACCCTCTCCAGAACTCCTGGGAGCAGAGCAATCGGGGGAAAGGCGTACAGACGTGACCTCGGCCACGGCTGTACCATAGCGTCCAACCCCGCGGGGCTGGATGACTGAGAGAGAACCACAGTGGACAGTGTGATGTCTCCCTGGACGCAAATAGGTCTACCTCGGCACGACCGCACTGCATCTGAAGGAGCTCCACCACCTCGGGTGGAGTCTCCATTGCCCGGGCCTCGGCCCCTGCCTCGACAGGATGTCCGCTCCCTGATTTAAATACCCCGGGAGATAAATCGCCCTCAACTTCGCTTTCTTAGCCTGAAACACTGCCAACATCTCTAGACAATTTATATGCCATAATTGATGATAGTCCTGCCACAGACCCTGGGCTGGGTGACCACTCATGATCACCCCCCAGCCTGTGAGGGAAGCATCTGTCGTTAGCGTTACACGACGACAAAGAGCTCCCAGCACAGGTCCCTGGGACAGAAACCAAGGATCCCTCCAAATGACCAGAGCACGGAGGCAACGCCATGTAACTTTGATCATGCGGAGGGGGTTTCCCCTCAGGGAGAACCCCTTGGTTCTGAGCCACCACTGTAATAGTCTCGTGTACAGCAGGCTGCAAGGTATAACCTTAGACGCTGCTGCCATGAGACCCAGCAATCTCTGGAACTGCTTTACAGTGAGCAACTGGCCTAGCTTCACTTGTTTTGTGGCTGACCCCAGAAAGAGGTTCTCTGAGATGGAGATAACACACTCTTCTTGGCATTCAGCCTCAACCCCAATTTCTTGAAGTGCGCGAGGACGATATCTCGATGCCGAGCCGCCACTTCGTGAACGTGCGGGGAGATAAAGCTAGACCGAACGGAAGAACATAATATTGGTACGCTTCGCCCCCGAAAGCGAACCTCAGGACTTCCTGTGTTGCGAAAGGATGGAGATATGGAAATACGCGTCCTTCAGATCTATCGTGACAGACCAGTCCTCGGATCTGATTTGTGACACGATCTGCTTCAGAGTGAGCCTCTTGAACCAGAGCTTGCTACTGAGCGACTTAATGGGCGCAGATCTAAAATTGGACGCAACCCCACCATCCTTCTTTGGAACGATGAAATATCGGCTGTAATAACCAGACTCCTTGCTGGGAGGAGGAACCCGTTCTATAGCCTCCTTCTGAAGGAGCGTTTTCACCTCTTGTCCCATTACCAGAGCCTGCTCGGGGCCCACCACTGTGGGCAGGACCCCGCTGAATCGAGGAGGACGAGACCTAATATCATAACCTTTCTCTATCGAATGCAGGACCCACTGAGATACTTTTGGACACTCCGCCAGAAAATCTACAAAGGGTACCAGCCTCTCGAGACTGGCCTCTGGAATATTCTGAGCAGCAAACACAGCGCCCTGTAACGGCGCACCGGCAGGAAACAACTGGTTTGACTGCTCTAAACCCCTCCTCAGAGGGGGCGAGGGTCCCTCGGGAAGCGCTCGCTGGGCCCGTCTACGCCCCGACACGAAGGCGGGGTTGGCAGAAGGGACCCCTGAGGGTACCGGGAGAAAATGGGCACCGTCTGATGCGGTGAACACCTTTCTCTCACGGTAGGGACCACCCTCAGCATCCTGACGCCAGTGGCGTCAGGACTTCTTAGACGAAGCCTTCTTGGCCATAATGACTGTCCTCAGATCAGTCTTATGGCCAGAAGACCTCGGTTGAGAGTGTCACGCCTGGTCCCACTGCAGGGGGAGCACAAGACGCGACACTCTGTAGAGGGGGCGAGCGTCCCTCGGGAAGCGCTCGCTGGGCCCGTCTACGCCCCGACGCGAAGGCGGGGTTGGCAGAAGGGACCCCTGAGGGCACCTTGAGAGAATGGGCACCGTCAGATGCAGTGAACACCTTTCTCTCACGGTGGGGACCACCCTCAGCATCCTGACACCGGTGGCGTCAGAACTAATTTTTTTTTTTGTTTTTTTTTTGATGAAGCCACTTGGCTATAATGACTGTCCTCAGATCAGTTTAACCCCCGAAAACTTCATCTGAGAGTGTCGCGTCTGGTTCCACTATTTTGCAGGGGGAGCACAAGACGCGACGCTCTGATTTTATTGCGCCCATGCGAGGAGCTTATCGACAGCCAGGACTGACCCGCCCATCAGTCCCTGTCTTTAAATGCCGGTGCCTAAAAGACGAATTCGTTTCAGCGGAGAGATGGCAGTAGGCGTCTCTCCAGTTTTTCTAGGCATCGCCTCATAACCGTAAATAAGCCTCAGCAATATAAAAATATTTTTGTAGAGATCTGAGGGCTAAAAATACAGTATGAAATCGTTTTCTTCCAGGACTTCGACACCTCGGTGTGGAGATCCGGAAAAATGGCAGGCACCGTCGTGGAGGTTGCACTCGGGAAGGCAAACATAGTTTATACAATATTTTTATATAAAAAACTCCTGCCAAACTGCTGACCACTCAATGTTTAATTTTTCTACAGCATGAGTAAGCACCTCCATAAGCTCCTCATTTATTTCTGTTCAGGGGAATATATCATATATCATATATATCATAATCCCCTTATTTTATAGTTTATATAATATTATTATTATTATATTTTTAATACCAACAACATTCAGCTCCTCAGAACTGGATAGTTGCAATATTAATGCCACAGCCTGTGCAGAAGAAACCGCAGAGCGTGCTTCCAACCCTAAACTGAGGCACTGAATCTAACAGTTAAAGGCTGAGATAGGGCGAGGCCCGTCTCAAACCCCGCTGTCAGATTCACCCGCGATCCCCACGACACGCGCCGCCGCTCTGCCTCGACAGAAGCGGGACCCGAGCCGCGGGGAGCGCGAGCCGAACCACTCTCCTCAAAGAGTGATCGGCGGGAGCAGAGCGTTCTTATTGGAAAACGCGCGCAATGCTCACAATCAGCCCCCTCGAGAGCTGACCGGGCATGCTGTACTCCCAAACAAAGAACACACAGATCGTGTGAATCCCCACCCGTGAAATAACGAGTACAGGGGGGAACACACACTTTCTGTAATGCTGCTCGCTTAGATATGTGAATACATATAGCCTTTTTTTTTTTTTTTAAGTGAAAAACTCCTGCCTAGCAATCACTAAAGACAGACAAAAACACTGGGACAGATTCACACACAAATCGCTTGCTGAAGACAACAGAAGCTGCCGCCATTGTGTTCATGGGTGTGCTTTATAGTTTCCTGGTCGATGACGTCACTCGTGACGTTCCGTCTCGCCGTTGGCTGATTCCATACTATGCTTCAAGACGCACAACGCTAGAAGCGTTCCCGCAGCGTTTTCACGCAGCTCGATGTTCCTGATAGGGAACTATCTTTCTTTCCTTCTAACAAATCTATCTTTCTTTCTTTCTTTCTAACTACTCTCTTTTTATTTCTAACTAATCTATCTTTTTCTTTCTAACTAATCTATATATCTTTCTTTCTAACTAATCTTTCTTTCTTTCTAACTAATCTATCTTTCTTTCTAACTAATCTATCTATCTTTCTTTCTTTTTATCTATCTTTTATTCTAACAAATCTATTTTTCTTTCTTTCTAACTAATCCATCTTTTCTTTTTGACTTATCTATCTTTCTTTCTTTCTAACTAATCTATCTTTCCTTCATTCTAACAAATCTCTTTCTTTCTAACTAATCTATCTATCTTTCTTTCTAAATAATCTTTCTTTCTTTCTAACTAATCTATCTTTCTTTCCTTCTAACAAATCTATCTTTCTTTCCTTCTAACAAATCTATCTTTCTTTCTTTCTTTCTAACTACTCTCTTTTTATTTCTAACTAATCTATCTTTTTCTTTCTAACTAATCTATATATCTTTCTTTCTAACTAATTTTTCTTTCTTTCTAACTAATCTATCTTTCTTTCTAACTAATCTATCTATCTTTCATTCTAACTACTCTATCTTTCTTTCATTCTAACTAATCTATCTTTCTTTCTAACTGATCTATCTTTCTTTCTGTCTAACTACTCTATCTTTCTTTCATTCTAACTACTCTATCTTTATTTCTTTCTAACTAATCTATCTTTCTTTCTTTCTAACTACTCTATCTTTCTTTCATTCTAACTAATCTATCTTTCTTTCTAACTAATCTTTCTTTCTTTCTAACTAATCTATCTTTCTTTCTAACTAATCTATATATCTTTCTTTCTAACTTATCTATATTTCTTTCTAACTAATCTATCTTTCTTTCTTTTAACTAATCTATCTTTCTTTCTAACTAATCTATCTTTCTTTCTAACTAATCTATCTATCTTTCTTTCTAACTTATCTATATTTCTTTCTAACTAATTATCTTTCTTTCTTTCTAACTAATCTATCTTTCTTTCTTTCTAACTAATCTATCTTTCTTTCTAACTAATCTATCTTTCTTTCTAACTTATCTATCTTTCTAACTTATCTATCTATCTTTCCTTCTTTCTAACTATTCTATCTTTCTTTCTAACTATTCTATCTTTCTTTCTAACTACAGTAATCTGTCTTTCTTTCTAACTAATCTATCTATCTTTCTTTCTTTTTAACTAATCTATATTTTATTCTAACAAATCTATTTTTCTTTCTTTCTAACTAATCCATCTTTTCTTTTTGACTAATCTATCTTTCTTTCTAACTAATCTATCTATCTTTCTTTCTTTCTAACTAATCTATCTTTCCTTAATTCTAACAAATCTCTTTCTTTCTAACTAATCTATCTACAGTGAAGAAAATAAGTATTTGAACACCCTGCTATTTTGCAAGTTCTCCCACTTAGAAATCATGGAGGGGTCTGAAATTGTCATCGTAGGTGCATGTCCACTGTGAGAGACATAATCTAAAAAAAAAAAATCCAGAAATCACAATGTATGATTTTTTAACTATTTATTTGTAAGATACAGCTGCAAATAAGTATTTGAACACCTGTCTATCAGCTAGAATTCTGACCCTCAAAGACCTGTTAGTCTGCCTTTAAAATGTCCACCTCCACTCCATTTATTATCCTAAATTAGATGCACCTGTTTGAGGTCGTTAGCTGCATAAAGACCCCTGTCCACCCCATACAATCAGTAAGAATCCAACTACTAACATGGCCAAGACCAAAGAGCTGTCCAAAGACACTAGAGACAAAATTGTACACCTCCACAAGGCTGGAAAGGGCTACGGGGAAATTGCCAAGCAGCTTGGTGAAAAAAGGTCCACTGTTGGAGCAATCATTAGAAAATGGAAGAAGCTAAACATGACTGTCAATCTCCCTCTGACTGGGGCTCCATGCAAGATCTCACCTCGTGGGGTCTCAATGATCCTAAGAAAGGTGAGAAATCAGCCCAGAACTACACGGGAGGAGCTGGTCAATGACCTGAAAAGAGCTGGGACCACCGTTTCCAAGGTTACTGTTGGTAATACACTAAGACGTCATGGTTTGAATTCATGCATGGCACGGAAGGTTCCCCTGCTTAAACCAGCATGTGTTAAGGCCGTCTTAAGTTTGCCAATGACCATTTGGATGATCCAGAGGAGTCATGGGAGAAAGTCATGTGGTCAGATGAGACCAAAATAGAACTTTTTGGTCATAATTCCACTAACTGTGTTTGGAGGAAGAAGAATGATGAGAACCATCCTAAGAACACCATCCCTACTGTGAAGCATGGGGGTGGTAGCATCATGCTTTGGGGGTGTTTTTCTGCACATGGGACAGGGCGACTGCACTGTATTAAGGAGAGGATGACCAGGGCCATGTATTGCGAGATTTTGGGGAACAACCTCCTTCCCTCAGTTAAAGCATTGAAGATGGGTCGAGGCTAGGTCTTCCAACATGACAATGACCCGAAGCACACAGCCAGGATAACCAAGGAGTGGCTCTGTAAGAAGCATATCAAGGTTCTGGCGTGGCCTAGCCAGTCTCCAGACCTAAACCCAATAGAGAATCTTTGGAGGGAGCTCAAACTCTGTGTTTCTCAGCGACAGCCCAGAAACCTGACTGATCTAGAGAAGATCTGTGTGGAGGAGTGGGCCAAAATCCCTCATGCAGTGTGTGCAAACCTGGTGAAAAACTACAGGAAACGTTTGACCTCTGTAATTGCAAACAAAGGCTACTGTACCAATTATTTTCTCAGGTGTTCAAATACTTATTTGCAGCTGTATCTTACAAATAAATAGTTAAAAAATCATACATTGTGATTTCTGGATTTTTTTTTTTAGATTATATCTCTCACAGTGGACATGCACCTACGATGACAATTTCAGACCCCTCCATGATTTCTAAGTGGGAGAACTTGCAAAATAGCAGGGTGTTCAAATACTTATTTTCTTCACTGTATCTTTCTTTCTAACTAACCTTTCTTTCTTTCTAACTAATCTTTCTTTCTTTCTTTCTAACTAATCTATTTATCTTTCTAACTAATCTATCTATCTTTCTTTCTTTTTATCTATCTTTTATTCTAACAAATCTATTTTTCTTTCTTTCTAACTAATCCATCTTTTCTTTTTGACTAATCTATCTTTCTAACTAATCTATCTATCTTTTTTTTAACTAATCTATCTTTCCTTCATTCTAACAAATCTCTTTCTTTCTAACTAATCTATCTATCTTTCTTTCTAAATAATCTTTCTTTCTTTCTAACTAATCTATCTTTCTTTCCTTCTAACAAATCTATCTTTCTTTCCTTCTAACAAATCTATCTTTCTTTCTTTCTTTCTAACTACTCTCTTTTTATTTCTAACTAATCTATCTTTTTCTTTCTAACTAATCTATATATCTTTCTTTCTAACTAATCTTTCTTTCTTTCTAACTAATCTATCTTTCTTTCTAACTAATCTATCTATCTTTCATTCTAACTACTCTATCTTTCTTTCATTCTAACTAATCTATCTTTCTTTCTAACTGATCTATCTTTCTTTCTGTCTAACTACTCTATCTTTCTTTCATTCTAACTACTCTATCTTTATTTCTTTCTAACTAATCTATCTTTCTTTCTTTCTAACTACTCTATCTTTCTTTCATTCTAACTAATCTTTCTTTCTTTCTAACTAATCTATCTTTCTTTCTAACTAATCTATCTTTCTTTCTAACTAATCTATATATCTTTCTTTCTAACTTATCTATATTTCTTTCTAACTAATCTATCTTTCTTTCTTTCTAACTAATCTATCATTCTTTCTTTCAAACTACTCTATCTTTCTTTCATTCTAACTAATCTATCTTTCTTTCTAACTGATCTATCTTTCTTTCTGTCTAACTATATCTTTCTTTCAGTCTAACTACTCTATCTTTCTTTCTTTCTAACTAATCTATCTTTCTTTCTAACTACTCTATCTTTCTTTCATTCTAACTAATCTATCTTTCTTTCTAACTAATATTTCTTTCTTTCTAACTAATCTATCTTTCTTTCTAACTAATCTATCTATCTTTCTTTCTTTCTTTCTTTCTTTCTAACTAATCTATCTTTCCTTTATGCTAACAAATCTTTCTTTCTTTCTAACTAATCTATCTTTTTTCTTTCTAGCTAATCTATCTATCTTTCTTTCTAACTAATCTATATTTCTTTCTAACTAATCTTTCTTTCTTTCTTTCTTTCTTTCTTTCTTTCTTTCTTTCTTTCTAAGTAATCTATCTTTCTTTCCTTCTAACAAATCTATCTTTCTTTCCTTCTAACAAATCTATCTTTCTTTATTTCTTTCTTTCTTTCTAACTAATCTATCTTTCTTTCTTTCTAACCAATCTTTCTTTCTTTCTTTCTTTCTTTGCAACTAATCAATTTTTTTCTTTCTAACTAATCTATCTTTCTTTCTTTCTAACTAATCTATCTTTCTTTCTTTCTAACTAATCTTTCTTTCTTTCTAACTAATCTATCTTTCTTTCTTTCTAACTAATCATTCTTTCTTTCTAACTAATCTATCTATCTTTCTAACTAATCTATCTTTCTTTCTCTTTCTTTCTTAATTTCTTTTTTCTTTCTTTCTAACTAATATATCTATCTTTCTTTCTAACTAATCTTTCTTTCTTTCTTTCTTTCTTTCTTTCTAACTTCTTATTTTTAATTTTTTAATTAGGTATATACGGTTGTCTGAGCATGTGTTCTGTTTGATACATTTCAGGGTTTTGTTCTTCAATATCCTGCCTTGTCAAACTCTTAAATAAACTAAACTAAACTAAACTAACTAATCTATATTTCTTTCTAACTAATCTATCTATCTTTCTAACTAATATTTCTTTCTAACTAACCTTTCTTTCTTTCTTTCTAACTAATCTATCTATCTTCTTTCAACTAATATTTTTTTCTCTAACTAATCTATCTATCTTTCTTTCTAAGTAATATTTCTTTCTTTCTAACTAATCTATCTATCTTTCTTTCTAACTAATCCCTTTCTTTCTATCTAACTAATCTATCTATCTTTCTTTCTAACTAATCTTTCTTTCTTTCTTTCTAACTAATCTATCTTTCTTTCTAACTAATCTATCTATCTTTTTTCTTTCTAACTAATCTTTCTTTCTTACTAACTAATCTATCTTTTTTCTTTCTAACTAATCTTTCTTTCTAGCTAATCTATCTTTCTTTCTTTCTAACTAATCTATCTTTCTTTCTAACTAATCTATCTTTCTTTCTTTCTTTCTAACTAATCTTTCTTTCTCTTTCTAACTAATCTTTCTTTCTTTATTTCTTTATTTCTTTATTTCTAACTAATCTATCTTTCTTTCATTCTAACTAATCTATCTTTCTTTCATTCTAACTAATCTATCTTTCTTTCTTTCTAACTAATCTATATTTCTTTCTAACTAATCTATCTTTCTTTCTTTCTAACTAATCTATCTATCTTTCTTTCTAACAAATCTATCTATCTTTCTTTCTAACAAATCTATCTTTCTTTCTTTCTAACTAATATTTCCTTCTTTCTAACCAATCTATCTATCTATCTGTCTAAGCCATCTTTCTTTCATTCTTTCTAACAAATCCATCTTTCTTTCTTTCTAACAAATCTATCTTTCTTTCTTTCTTTCTTTCTAAGTAATCCATCTTTCTTTCTTTCTAACTAATCTATCTATCTTTCTTTCTAACTAATCAATCTATCTATCTTTCTAACTAATCTATTTTTCTTTCTAACTAATCCATCTTTCTTTCTAACAAATCCATCTTTCTTTCTTTCTAACTAATATATCTTTCTTTCTTTCTTTCTACCTAATCTTTCTTTTTTTCTTTCTACCTAATCTTTCTTTCTACCTAATCTATTTCTCTTTCTTTCTTTCTTTCTTTCTTTCTTTCTTTCTTTCTTTCTTTCTTTCTAACTAATCTATCTATCTTTCTTTCTTTCTAATGAATCTATCTATCTTTCTTTCTTTCTTTCTAACGAATCTTTCTTACTTTCTTTCTCTTTTTCTTTCTTTCTAACTAATCTTTCTTTCTAGCTAATCTATCTTTCTTTCTTTCTAACTAATCTATCTTTCTTTCTTTCTTTCTAACTAATCTATCATTCTTTCTTTCTTTCTTTCTTTCTTTCTAACTAATCTTTCTTTTTCTTTCTAACTAATCTTTCTTTCTTTCTCTTTCTTTCTAACTAATCTATCTTTCTTTCATTCTAACTAATCTATCTTTCTTTCTTTCTTTCTTTCTAACTAATCTATCTTTCTTTCTAACTAATCTTTCTTACTTTCTTTCTTTCTCTTTCTTTCTTTCTTTCTTTCTAACTAATCTTTCTTTCTAGCTAATCTATCTTTCTTTCTTTCTTTCTTTCTAACTAATCTTTCTTTCTTTCTCTTTCTTTCTAACTAATCTATCTTTCTTTCTTTCTTTCTAACTAATCTATCTTTCTTTCTAACTAATCTATCTATCTTTTTTCTTTCTAACTAATCTTTCTTTCTTACTAACGAATCTATCTTTTTTCTTTCTAACTAATCTTTCTTACTTTCTTTCTCTTTCTTTCTTTCTAACTAATCTATCTTTCTTTCATTCTAACTAATCTACCTTTCTTTCATTCTAACTAATCTATCTTTCTTTCTTTCTAACTAATCTATATTTCTTTCTAACTAATCTATCTTTCTTTCTTTCTAACTAATATTTCCTTCTTTCTAACCAATCTATCTATCTATCTGTCTAATCCATCTTTCTTTCATTCTTTCTAACAAATCCATCTTTCTTTCTTTCTAACAAATCTATCTTTCTTTCTAACTAATATTTCCTTCTTTCTAACCTATCTATCTATCTATCTATCTATCTATCTAATCCATCTTTCTTTCATTCTTTCTTTCTTTCTAACAAATCCATCTTTCTTTCTAACAAATCTATCTTTCTTTCTTTCTTTTTTTTCTAACAATCCATCTTTATTTCTTTCTAACTAATCTATCTATCTTTCTTTTTAACTAATCAATCTATCTTTCTAACTAATCTATCTTTCTTTCTAACTAATCCTTTCTTTCTAACAAATCCATCTTTCTATCTTTCTAACTAATATATCTTTCTTTCTAAGTAATCCATCTTTCTTTCTAACAAATCCATCGTTCTTTCTTTCTAACTAATATATATTTCTTTCTTTCTTTCTTTCTACCTACTCTATCTTTCTTTCTCTCTACCTAATCTTTCTTTCTTTCTTTCTACCTAATCTTCTTTCTTTCTTTTTTTTCTAACAATCCATCTTTATTTCTTTCTAACTAATCTATCTATCTTTCTTTCTAACTAATCAATCTATCTATCTTTCTAACTAATCTATCTTTCTTTCTAACTAATCCTTTCTTTCTAACAAATCCATCTTTCTATCTTTCTAACTAATATATCTTTCTTTCTAAGTAATCCATCTTTCTTTCTAACAAATCCATCGTTCTTTCTTTCTAACTAATATATATTTCTTTCTTTCTTTCTTTCTACCTACTCTATCTTTCTTTCTCTCTACCTAATCTTTCTTTCTTTCTTTCTACCTAATCTTTCTTTCTACCTATCTATCTCTTTCTTTCTTTCTTTCTTTCTAACTAATCTATCTATCTTTCTTTCTTTCTAACAAATCTATCTTTTTTCTTTCTAACTAATCTATCTATCTATCTATCTATCTTTCTTTCTTTCTTTCTTTCTTTCTTTCTTTCTAACTAATCTATCTTTCTTTCTAGCTAATCTGTATTTCTTTCTAACTTCTCTTTTTTCTTTCTAACTATTCTATCTATCTTTCTTTCTTTCTCTTTCTTTCTAACTAATCTATCTTTCTTTCTAACTAATCTATCTTTCTTTCTTTCTAACTAAACTATCTTTCTTTCTTTCTAACTAATCTATCTATCTTTCTTTCTAACTAATCTTTCTTTCTTTTTTCTAACTAATCTTTCTTTCTTTCTAACTAATCTATCTATCTTGCTTTCTAACTAAGCTATCTATCTTGCTTTCTAACTAATCTATTTATCTTTCTTTCAAACTAATCTATCTTGCTTTCTAACTAATCTATTTATCTTTCTTTCGAACTAATCTATCTTTCTTTCTTTCTATCTAATCTATCTGTATTTATTTCTTTCTAACTAATCTATCTTTCTAACTAATCTTTCTAACTAATCTATCTTTCTTTCGAACTAATCTATCTATCTTTCTTTCTTTCTAACTAATCTATCTTTCTTTCGAACTAATCTTTCTAACTAATCTATCTTTCTTTCTAACTAATCTATCTTTATTTCTTTCTAACTAATCTTTCTTTCTTTCTACCTAATCTTTCTTTGTAACTAATCTATATTTATTTCTCTCTCTCTCTCTCTCTCTCTCTTTCTCTCTACCTAATCTTTCTTTTTTTCTTTCTTTCTAACTAATCTTTCTTTCTTTCTTTTTTTCTAACTAATATTTCTTTCTTTTTTCTTTAATTTTTCTTTCTTTCTTACTAATCTTTCTTTCTAACTAATTTTTCTTTCTTTCTTTCTAACTAATCTTTCTTTCTGAAAATTCTTTTTTCTTTCTAACTATTCTTTATTTCTTTCTAACTAATCTTTCTTTCTTTCTAACTAAACTTTCTTTCTAACTAATCAATCTTTCTTTCATTCATTCTAACTAATCTTTCTTTCTAACTTTCTAATCCATCTATCAAACTTCAAACTACTTTAAACTTCTTCAAACTCTCTCGTCCGGCTTTTTCAAGCCAACTTAAAGTTTGTTTCATCAAACTTTTTTTTCTAGTTGCATTTGTAAATTGATCCAGTAAGCAACAGATAATTTTTGACGTCTTATTTCTAATGGGGATTCTCCTGTTTCCACTTGCATTGCTGAGATTGGGGTTGTTCTAATTGCTCCAGTGATGCATCTCAAAGCTCGAGCCTGAATTAAGTCTAACCTTTTAAGCATACTAGTTGATGCTGATCCATAAATAATGCATCCGTAATCCAAAACGGATCGTAATAGAGCACAATATATTTTGATTAAAGATTGTTTATCAGTCCCCCATTCTTGGCCTACTATACATCTCATTAGATTTAGTACTTTGCTGCATTTCTCTTCAATATGTTTGATATGAATTTTCCAAGTTAATTTTGAATCAAACCATAAACCTAAATATTTAAAATTTGATACCCTTTCCAGTGGCTGTTTATATAAATAAAGTTTATTATTTTCTGAAATCCTCTTTTTAGTAAAAAACTGACAGCACGTTTTGGAAATAGAGAATCTAAATCCCCATTCCATTGACCATTTCTCAACATTCTCAATTGCTTCTTGTATTTTTTTCACTATATACTTAACATTTCTTCCCCTCTTCCAAATTGCTCCGTCATCTGCATATAATGCTGTTTTAATTCCTGGATGAATTCCTTTATATATCATTGATCATTATGTTAAATAATACAGGACTTATGGCACTTCCCTGTGGTGTTCCGTTTTCTACATTCACCAACTGAGATAATGTATTGCCTACCTTGACTTGAATCGAACGTCCAAATAAAAAACTTAAAACCCAATTATAAAATCTTCCTTCAATTCCAATTCTTTGCAACTTTAATAGCAATCCTTCTCTCCACATCATATCATATGCTTTTTCAATGTCAAAGTATACTGCCACTAACACCTCTTTCATTGCTAAAGCCTTTTTAACATCCATTTCTAATCTTATTAATGCATCTAAGGTGGATCTACCTGGTCGAAAACCATACTGATACGGAGCTGTTAATCCTTTGCTTTCTACCATGTAATAAAGTCGATTAACAATCATTTTTTCCATTACTTTACAAAGGTTAGACGTCAGAGCTATCGGCCTATAATTTCCAGCTATTGTTGAATCTTTCCCTGGTTTTTGAATAGGGATTACTATAGCTTGTTTCCAGGATAGCGGTAATTGTCCTTCTGTCCAAATTTTGTTAAAAAGATCCAATAATACTTTAAGTGTTACTTCATCCAACTGTTTAATCATAATATAACAAATTCTATCTTTTCCAGGGGCAGTACTTCTAACCCTCATTAATACTTTTAAGTTAACACATATTAAAGTCAGCATCCAAAGCTGTTTGACTGTCAATTCTTTTTGTATAAATATCTTGATGTTGCTTTAAAATTTCTTCCCTCCTTATCTTATAATTTATTCCTAAGTTATCTGAACTGTGAGCCTTTTGGAAGGTGGAAGCTAACATTTCTGCTTTTTCTTCTTGCGTCACTGCTGTTTTCCCTTCATCACCTATGACTGGAATATTCCGAGTTCTATAA
Organism: Semotilus atromaculatus; assembly: GCA_031834385.1. Taxonomy (NCBI): domain Eukaryota; kingdom Metazoa; phylum Chordata; class Actinopteri; order Cypriniformes; family Leuciscidae; genus Semotilus; species Semotilus atromaculatus. The sequence goes on along the minus strand of JAULUF010000009.1, from coordinate 655,616 downwards.
ACACCAACCATCTTTTTAAGGACACACCATACTTCTCCTAGTTGGGTTTCCCTTCCTATAGTGGAGCAGAATGATTGCCAATACTTCCTTTTTGCCTGCTTTATTATCATCCTTGCCTGAGCCCGTTTCCTCTGATATATAATTAAAGTTATGGGTATTAAGGTTCTCTTTAACTCTCTAAATGCTTTATTCCTATCTTTAACGGCTTTAGTGCATTCATCATTCCACCAAGGAACAATTTTCAACCTGCCTTTACCTTCTGATTTAGGAATGGATTCTTCAGCTGCTTTTATAATAATTGCATTTATTCGTTCAGAGCACAGGTCTATATCTTCTTCTAAGCTAAAATGCTTAAATCCATCATTACAAAAACTGTTAAATTTATCCCAATCAGCTTTATCAAACCTCCATCTATTTTGCATTATTTTATTTTGCTGACAAATTTCCAATCCAACATCACTGTCACGAGGACTGCTACGTGAGGAATCTTCAGGAGACGAAAAGCAGGTTAACAGTCTTTAATGAAACAAGGCAGAGCCGCAACGGCCGATAAACAGAAACAATCTCAGAAAATTCTTGGAGGAACAGAAGCGCACGCAGCAAGTCTCGTGGGCTGGTGGAGAGTGAGCAAAGGAGAACAGATGAAGCGCAGATCCCTCACACCTCCTCTGGAACCTTCACAGGTAACCGCACAGCACTGGAATAGTTGCAGGTAGATAAACAGACAACTGGACTAGACAGGACAAAACAAATGACGAGAGATATCAGCAGCGGTAACGAACATGACTGTCAACAATAATCCGACAAACTAGAGAGAGACACGTGGAACTAGAAATAGAGAGTAGCTAATGATAGAGAATAGAGAACAGGTGCGATAATGAGAGGATGAGAAACAGCTGGGGAAGATAAGTGGCAAGTGAGAGAGAACAGGGACAGAGAATGACCAGAAGAGGGAGACAGACCAAAAAAACACGAGAAGAGAACCAGGATCATGACAGTACCCCCCCCCCCCCCCCCCCTCAAAGTGCGCCCCCTGGCGCACTCAGAGAGGAAGACTGACGGGAGCGATAGAAATCGTCGATGAGCGAGCGGTCCAGGACGTCCCGGGCGGGAATCCAGCTTCTCTCCTCAGGACCATAACCCTCCCAGTCAACTAAAAACTGATGGCCACGACCACGAGGACGGACATCAAGGATCTTACGGACCCGGTAGACAGGGGAACCCTCGACACGAACCGGAGGGTTAACAGGGCGGGGGGGGGCTTGAGAGGCTTGAGAAACCCCAGGCTTGAGAGAAGAGACGTGAAACACGGGGGGGACACGGCGGAGATTGGATGGCAATCTGAGCTTCATAGAGACAGGGCTAAGGACCTGAATTATGCGATAGGGTCCAATAAATTTGGGAGCCAGCTTACGAGACGGATACTGGAGAGGAAGATTGGCGGTGGAAAGCCACACCCTTTGACCAATGACATAACGGGGACTCTTGGTTCGGCGTTTGTTAGCGGACCGACGAGTGATGGATCGAGACTTTAAAAGAGCGGATCTCACAGTCTTCCAGGTTCGTTTGCAGCGTTGGACAAATGCATTAACAGAAGAAACGTTAGATTCAGGACTCGAGGAAGGAAAGAGAGGTGGTTGGTACCCTAAACAGCTCTGAAAAGGGAGTTGTTCAGACCAAGAGGCAGGGTTGTGGTAAGCGAGACTTCGCAAAATGCGGCCAATGGTCTGATTAGCGCGTTCAGCTTGTCCATTGGTCTGGGGGTGAAACCCCGAGGAAAGGCTAACCGTGGCTCCGATGAGGCGACAGAACTCCTTCCAAAATAGGGAAGCGAACTGTGGACCTCTATCAGATACGATATTCTCAGGAAGGCCGTGGATCTTAAAAATGTGATCAACAACAATTTGGGCGGTCTCCTTGGCGGAGGGTAGCTTAGGAAGGGGAACGAAGCGAGCCGCTTTAGAAGATCGGTCGACGACAGTAAGAATTACAGTCCTTCCACCCGAAGATGGAAGTCCTGTAATAAAATCAAGTCCAATCTGAGCCCACGGACGAGACGGAACGGGCAACGGTCTAAGGAGACCAGCGGGAGGTCTATTACTAATCTTGGTCTGAGCGCAGATAGGACACGCCGCAATGAAACGACGGATATCACGTTCCCGGGTGGGCCACCAAAATCTTTGCGACACAGACGAAATAGTCCCCCTAACCCCAGGATGAGCGAAAAGCTTGGAGGAGTGACCCCACTGGAGAACGGCACGACGAGCGGAGGGAGGAACAAATAATGATCCTTTAGGGCAGCCACGGGGAGTTATGGCGTGAGGAAGCGCGCGCTTAACGATTCGTTCTATTCCCCAAGTAAGAGCCCCTACCACACGTTCCTGAGGAAGGATAGACTCGACGGGGGACGTCTTGGGAGAGGAGAATTGACGAGACAGCGCGTCAGGCTTTAAATTCTTTGAACCAGGGCGGTAGGAGAGGGTGAAATCGAAACGAGTAAAGAAAAGAGACCAACGAGCTTGACGAGCGTTGAGCCTCTTCGCAGATTGGATGTACTCAAGGTTTCGGTGGTCTGTCCAGACCACAAATGGCAAGGAAGACCCCTCCAGCCAGTGGCGCCACTCCTCCAGGGCTAAACGGACAGCGAGAAGTTCGCGATTACCCACGTCATAGTTTCGTTCAGACGGAGAGAGACGATGAGAAAAGAAAGCACAAGGATGGATCCTCTCGTCAGCGGAAGACTGCTGCGAGAGGATGGCTCCTACTCCTACCTCTGAAGCATCGACCTCAACAATGAAAGGCTTAGAAGTGTCAGGGGAGACAAGAACCGGCGCGGTCGTAAACAATGTCTTAAGACGGTCAAAGGCGGTCTGAGCCGCGTTACTCCAGACAAAACGAGACTTGACCGAGGTTAGAGCGGTTAGTGGGGCGACTACCTGACTAAAGTTCCTTATAAACCTTCTGTAGAAGTTTGCGAACCCTAAAAAACGTTGGAGCGCAATACGGGAGTCAGGTGTGGGCCAATCGGTGACCGCGCGAACCTTAGCAGGGTCCATACTGATGCCCTGTGCCGAGATGACGGAGCCGAGGAATGTAACGGACGGAGCATGAAACGTGCATTTCTCGGCTTTGACGAACAATTTGTTCTCTAACAGTCGTTGGAGGACTCGACGAACCTGCTGCACATGAACCTGTAAAGACGGAGAAAAAATCTAAATGTCATCAAAGTAGACAAAGACAAAAACGTTTAGCATGTCTCGTAAAACGTCATTGACCAAAGCTTGAAATACGCCGGGAGTGTTGACCAGGCCGAACGGTAAAACCCGGTACTCAAAGTGGCCCAGCGGGGTATTAAAAGCGGTCTTCCATTCGTCACCCTCCTTGATACGAACTAAATGATACGCGTTGCGAAGATCCAGTTTTGTGAAGTTAGCGCCCTGCAAGATTTCAAAGGCAGATGACATAAGTGGCAAGGGGTAGCGGTTCTTGACGGTTATGTCATTCAAGCCTCTGTAATCGATGCATGGGCGTAATGAGCCGTCTTTTTTCTTCACAAAAAAGAATCCTGCACCGGCAGGAGAGGAAGAAGGAACTATGGTACCAGCGTCTAAGGATTCAGAGAGATACTTCTCTAACGCCTGACGCTCCGGGACGGAGAGAGAATAAAGCCTTCCCCGGGGAGGAGTGGTTCCAGGAAGGAGCTCGATGCTGCAATCATACGGGCGATGAGGAGGAAGGGATGCCGCCCGGGAACGACTGAAAACCGCTCGCAAATCATGATACTCCTCAGGATACTCCCACCTGTCAAATCACCTGGTTCCTCCTGAAAAACAGAAACAGCAGACACAGGAAACACAGCAGACACCAAACACTTAGCATGACACGAGAGATTCCATGACAAGATAGAGTTCTTGGACCAGTTAATCTGGGGGTTGTGTTCTACCAGCCACGGATGACCCAGCACAACAGGTACATTAGGGGAACGAAACACCAGAAAAGAAATGGTCTCGCGGTGATTACCGGATACGGTGAGACTCAAGGGGGCAGTGGCGCGGTGAACCCTGGCGAGAACCCTTCTATCCAAGGCGAAAATAGTGGTAGGATCCTGAAGATCAATAAGGGGAACGCCATGCTTAAGTGCCCAGGTCTCATCAACGAAATTCCCCTCGGAACCAGAGTCAATAAGGGCCTGACAGTCTATAGAAGAGTCGAACCAGCGGAGATGAACAGAAAAAATAGTCCGTGAAGGCGGTGGAGGGCTTAGAGAAGATGCGCTCACCAGTAACCCTCGCTCTACTGGGAAGCTTTGTCTTTTAAAGGACAGGAAGAGGCGAAATGGTTATTAGCGCCGCAATAAAGGCACAGACGGTTTGTGATACGACGCTGGCGTTCAGAAGCAGAGATCCGGATGCCACCCAGCTGCATAGGCTCCTGGTCCGCCACAGGTGCAGTTGAAGAGGCACAGAAAGATGCTGGGAGAGAAGGCAGGACCGCTGGACGTGCTCGTCGACGCAGCTCAAATCGTTCCTCCACACGTAGCGCCAAATCAATGAGCGGGTTGAGGAAGGTGGGTGTCTCACGAGCCAGAACCTCGTCCCTGATCTCGGCGTTTAACCCTTCGATGAAGCGCGCTACCAGCGCGGGCTCGTTCCAGCCACAAGAGGTAGAGAGCCTGCGGAATTCCACCGAGAAGTCGGCGACAGAGCGTCTGCCCTGGCGCAGAGAGGATAACTGACGAGAAGCCTCCGATCCCCGCACCGAACGGTCGAACACTCGTAACATCTCGTCCTTAAAAAAGGAATAACTGTTGAGGCAGATGGCATCGGAATTCCAGACCGCTGTTCCCCACTCACGAGCCCGTCCCTTGAGAAGTGAGATGTAGGCTATGCGAGTCCGTTCTTCGGAATAAGTGTGTGGCTGAAGCGAAAACACAACTTCACATTGGGTTAAAAATGACATGCACTCGGTAGGCTCACCAGCATAGCAGGGGGGATTATTTACACGTGGCTCAGAAGCAGAGGAACCAGAGGACCGAAACGGGTCAGTTCGGAAATGGTGAAACTGCTCTGATAAGTCAGAAATCTGGGAAGCCAGCGTCTCAACAGCCTGACGGGCGGCAGCGAGTTCCTCATCGTGTCTCCCCAGCATGGCTCCCTGGATCTCAATCGCGTTCTGAATGGGTCGCTCATCAGCTGGATCCATGGTGGTCGGATTATTCTGTCACGAGGACTGCTACGTGAGGAATCTTCAGGAGACGAAAAGCAGGTTAACAGTCTTTAATGAAACAAGGCAGAGCCGCAACGGCCGATAAACAGAAACAATCTCAGAAAATTCTTGGAGGAACAGAGAAGCGCACGCAGCAAGTCTCGTGGGCTGGTGGAGAGTGAGCAAAGGAGAACAGATGAAGCGCAGATCCCTCACACCTCCTCTGGAACCTTCACAGGTAACCGCACAGCACTGGAATAGTTGCAGGTAGATAAACAGACAACTGGACTAGACAGGACAAAACAAATGACGAGAGATATCAGCAGCGGTAACAAACATGACGGTCAACAATAATCCGACAAACTAGAGAGAGACACGTGGAACTAGAAATAGAGAGTAGCTAATGATAGAGAATAGAGAACAGGTGCGATAATGAGAGGATGAGAAACAGCTGGGGGAGATAAGTGGCAAGTGAGAGAGAACAGGGACAGAGAATGACCAGAAGAGGGAGACAGAGACCAAAAAAACACGAGAAGAGAACCAGGATCATGACAATCACATGTTATTGGAAAGTGATCACTTCCTAATGTTGATTGATCTAGAACTTCCCATTGACAATCCAAAGCTATAGCTCCAGAAACTATTGTTAGATCTATACAAGAAGTTGATGACTCCCTTATATTGTATCTAGTACCCTTCCCATTATTTAAACACACTAAAGCAAATTCCTCCATAAACTCTTCTACTATCCTTCCATTATTGTCTGTGCATAAACTTCCCCAAAGTGAATTATGTGCATTAAAATCCCCACACCATATCAAATTGTCCCCAGCCTTGCTCCTTATTTTATTTAGATAATCTAATAATAACTGATTGCAAGGATTATAAAAGTTTACTACCTTTAATCCCCCTCCCTGTGTCCACACCTCTACAATAACACATTCCCCTGGAGCATCTATTATTTCTCTAAAAGCCACCCCCTCTTTAACAAATGTCCCACATCCTCCACCATTTGTACCAACTCTATCCTTTCTAACCAAATTATAGCCAGGAATGCTAAAATTTAATTGCAGACGAAGCCAAGTCTCCTGAATGCATAAAATATCAGGTAAAACTGCAAGCTGATAAACAAATCTTTTAAATTCTTGTCCATTCGCAATCAAACTTCTAGCATTCCACTGTAAAATTTTCATATTTTATTTTTACCTCTTTGACTTCCCGAGGGATCACCCATCCCTACTGTTCCTTCAGTTTGTCCAAGTATCGTTTGAATCTGTTCCACAGATACTTCAGTAATACCCAGATGTCTGGCAGCTGCAGATATAATAATTTTCAGCTTTTCTGTTCTTTTGTCTGTTTGAGCTGAGCAATTAATGACTTCTGCAATAAAAGCTACAAAATTAATTTTGTTTATCACAAGTATGTTTTCGTCCTCAAGACACTTATGACTACAAGTATCTTTAGATTGGGTTATGTTATTTTCAATCAAATCTCCATTAGTCACTTGAACTTGCTTGACTGCTTGAGCATATGATATATTCTGTACAGTTTTGATTCTCATTGCTTCCGTAGTGTGGTCTACCACTGTGTGGTCCTCCACAATTACAACATTTGGGTTCAACCCCCTCTCCACATTGCCCGTAATCATGTTCTCCGCCGCATTTGCAGCATCTTTTTTTCCCTTTACAAACTGTTGCTACATGCCCCAACCGTTGGCAACCCTCAATGCTGGTCTCACAAACGGCCTGACCGTATAGGACATATACCCTATCTTAATGCGTTCCGGTAAGTTTTTACCATTGAAAGTTAGTACAACAGTAGTACTACTTTCTTTTTTACCATTTCTACTTGAAAGAAGACGATTCACTTCTGTCACCATGTCGTTTGTAATTTGTGCCTTTAAGACCTCATTTGATAAAGCTACTGGAACCCTCGTAATCACTCCCTTAAGATTATCAAGTTCTCCCGGTACATAACATTTGACTGGTTTACCTCCTAGCTCTTTGGTCATCAATGCAATCTCTTGTTGCTTTTTGTCAACACAAAAAAGGAGGACACGGTTGTTAGAAAGATACCTTGCTGATTTAATATTTCCAATTGATTTTTTGATCATTTTTGTTAGTTTCATTGGATTATTGATGTTTTCGACTGTTCCAGAAAATGCAACCATTACTTTGATTTCCATTACACGAGAGTAGATGTTAAAACTTCATGCTGATTTGTACTCGGCTTTCGCCAAGATAAGCAACACTAAGACGTAGCTTTACAGTAAACTATGCTTCTCCATCCATTTACGCTTCTTTCCATATGAGGGTGTGACTCCCCTTCTGTCCGGCGTTAACGGCTGCAGTGTACTTGGCGCGTCAGCACACACGACGGCTGCAACTACAGTGTGGTCTCCCTAGTGGACCAACACGACAACCGTCTGGATTGAGCCGAGTAGGGGACATCTCTAGGGTCTTCAAGTGGGCACCTTTCGTCCTCAGTGTTTCGTCGACTAGCCCACGACACCTCAAGAGGGCTCGACAGTGACTCTGGCGTCCCAGAGTCACCCCCCTCCGTCCCCCACTCAACTCAGCCCAGCTTACTGACCTCTACATCCCTCCTGCTGCTGAGACCTAACCACAATCTCACTATCTCTCCGCAACCCAACCATACGCGCCAACCCGATTGATTAAGGCTGTCGAGCCCCACTGGTGCGTTAAAGCAGTTACAGTGGCAACGGTTCCGTATGGCATACCACCTAACGCAAAACACAATATCTACCCAACCACCCGTCATTCTATACTATACAACCTATACAAATTGTATAGTATACTATACAACCTATACCATACAACCTATACAAATAAACCAACAGACTCTTCAAGTTTTTCAAGAATTCTACGAAACCGTAGCGTGGCGGCCTGTACCTTGCCAGCTAGAATCTTTCCGTCTCAACCACAGCCAGTTGCTGCTCCTTTCTGCTGCTTCAGATAAGTTCTTTACTGTGCGACGCAACTCTTGGCCGCTGAATCCGACGTCCCTGAGGAACCGGGTTGTAGAGTGTGCCACAAAACCTCGACAACCCACTTCCACTGGATAAACCTGGACTCTCCATCCTCGCTGTTCTGCTTCAGTGGCCAAATGAGCATACCGCAGTTTCTTCCTCTCATATGCCTCATCTACAGCATCCTCCCATGGCACTGTCAACTCTATCAGTTGAACAATGCGTGCTGATCCAGACCACAAAACAATGTCTGGTCGTAGGTTAGTGGTGGCAATCTCAGGTGGAAAAATAAGCCGTTGATCAAGATCAGCCAGCCGGAATTTGTATTCTATCTCCATTTTCCTTGTTTTGTTTATTCCTACTACTCTTGTAATGTTGTCATCAGACTCAGAATCTCTATTTTTCCTTTTGTTTGATGCATCAGTAATCTGAGACCATCCCCCACACTATCAATCACAGAAGAATCATCTTCATCATCCTAACCCTAACCCTAACCTGCATCCATCCTCTCCAGTCTCAGCACAGTTGTTGCTAACCCGCCAAAATCATCTAATCGCCAAATCTCCGAAGACCAACTTCCTCGACGGTAAAACCTTTAGTTTTCGACGCCTGCGAACACTTCTGCATGCGCGCTGTTTTATGAGCTGCGCTCTCATACAAAGCGCGCAAAGAGCCGCCTCTCACATAGTGCACGGACAAATAGGCCTACACTACATACGGAATTATATTTCACAAATTCTTCTCGTTAATTTATAGTATCAAATAAACATGAATAAACATCAGAAGAATTGTTGTTTCAACCATGGAAAGACGTCAATACAGACCTTTTTTCAAGTTGGTTTTGTCTTAAACGGTTGAGAAAGAAAAACAGTAATCCTGTGTCTATTGAATCAGTGCATTGACAGACTATACTCGCTGTCACCATTAATGTTGTTTAAAGAACAAAAGAAAAAGAAAATCACTCACTGAACTTTTGTAATTTTAATTAGCTTAATATTTTATTTGCCTGTTTTTCCGTGCTCACTACAACATGTGTATTGCGACCTAGAGATGCATTCCCTGTCAATTTTGTTAAACATTTTTTTCTGGATTTCTTGATCTTTATATGACTTTTTTTATTTTATTCGTTTTTATACAATTTTGTTTAGCAGACAATCAAAAATAAACTATATATCCTGTTAATTCAGAATATCAGAGATATATCCAATTAAAATAAAATATATATAATCAAGTAGCCTGTTTAATTTTGGTTTGCAGGCAAATAAAAGTGAATCAGAAAAACAAATGGTAACTTTACCCGTTTCTGAATAGGCCAATTAATTTAAATGTTGCACATAAATAGGCCTAATCAAAAAGCACAAACATGACCATTGTAATTAAAAATAAAAATAAAATTTCGTTATAGGGGATATTCAAATTAATTAACCAATCATTAATACCATTGATCAGCCCTAACAAACGTGGATGTTTTTTCCACTAAGAAACGAACATTGTTATGTTGTTGATTGATACTGTGAAGCTGCTTTGATACAATCTATATTGTGAAAAGTGCTAGGCCTATATAAATATACTTGACTTGACTTGGCTTGCATTGCAAACGTATGGATGAAGAAATTGCGTTGCTTTATCTCATGCACGCGTTCGGAGTTTAGCCTACAATTGTTGTTAACTGTAACATTAATGTTGCAGCTGCGTTAATTATTGATTATTTATATGCTATATTGTGAGCGTTATACTTTGCTTTAGATTAAATAAACAAACAAAACAAAAACAATTATACCCAAATATAATTTTGAATGACTTCTGTCTCTAAATAAATAAAGCTGTCATTTATATTTCCTAAAAGGTGACTAGCTTTAAAACCGATCTTGAGGGGAAATAAAGTATATTTATAACATAAAGTTTTTGCTTATGCAGAACGAAACCATTCGTTTTTAATTCCTAATTTTAGACAAATATAACAAATATAGTTTGAATCCAAGTTTAAAAAAAGCGCTGCACATTATCAGGAAATTAAACGTATCATAATTAAATCAGGCGATTTAAACCGGCATCACTGGACAGCATACGTACGTATTTAAAAAAAAAAAAACTAAATCAAAATAACATTTCGTACAGCTAGTTAACATCTGCTACAGCCGCCTACGGGACCAACACTAGCTACTTCCGCTACTTCAAGGCACGCAGAAATGGCGGCGCTGACTTCCGGGCAAGATGGCGTGTTGAACAGTCACTCGCTTTAGAGTCGGAAAAATTGTCCCGAATTTTGACTTTAAGCTTATAAAAGACACTCCAAAAATTTGTAAAAAAGTATAATGAAGTATGATCAAACCAGCTAGACTGATATTTAAAGACGGGGACAGTGAAAAGAAACAAGTTGCGATTAGTGCTAAAGACGCAAAGATTCGAGAGCAATCTACTGAGGACTACGACATGGAAGTTAGCTCAATCAGCAAAAGAAAAGACTCCGTGCCATCAACTCCAAGTAAGATTCCAGCCGGGAAAAAGAGCAAAACGTCATTAAAGGAAGGTGAGGTCTCTAATTTGGCCATTTTGGAAGCCATTCAAAGTTTGGAAAATAACTTTAATGAGCAACTGTCACAACTTCGAGAGCAAGCTAAACAGAGTAGCAGCATGGTTGCTAGCCTAGCTAAAGCGGTGCAGTTCAATGCCGAAGAAGTTAAGGAATGCAAGGGGAAAATAACCGAGCTGGAACGGCGCCGCGAACGCCTGTCCAAGGAAAACGATGAGCTTAAAGATAGAATCCGGGAACAAGATGAGATGGTGTCTGAAACTAAGAGGTTTATCGGAAAGGAAAGACGAGAACGTAAGAGCAGACGTCATTCAACTCTTCAGTGAGATCGCTCCCGACATGGAACGGCGGCAGTTCGAAGAAGCAATCGACATTGTTCACAGAGTCGGCCGTAAAGAAGATAACAGAAGTAGGCACATAGTTGTTTTATTTGTCCGAAGACGAGTCAAGGAGGAGTTGTGGCGACGATGCAAGGATTCCCTGGTGTGCAGAGAGAAAGGCGTCCGCCTCGCCGAGATGCTTCCGCTAGAGGACAGGGAGGCAAGGAAGAAACTGTGGCCGCAGATTGAACAGGCTCGTCGGGATGGAAAGCGTGCTTATTACCGCGGGCCGCACGGATACATAGAGGGTCGTCAAATTGGTTAAGAATGGTTTGATCTACTTACACTAAAGAAAGGTTTGATCTACTTACACTAGGTGTAAAAGGAGTGTGTTAAAAGGACAAGGGACTTTTTTTGTATTTACGTAACACCGTAAATAAGCTAGAAGCCGATCTTCTAGAAGTTCTTACTGTTTTGTTTAAATAAGATTTGAAGCAAGTTTTTACTGTTTTTGTTTACAGTTTTTTGTTATTTTTAGTATCTCGAGCAATGTTCAATTGTTCAGTTTCCTTTGCTTCACTAAACGTGAGGGGTCTAAAAGATTTGGTCAAACAAAAGGCACTATTTTTATTTTGTAAAGGGCGAAAACCACAATGTCTATTGTTACAAGAAACTCATTCTTCCCAGGAGGATGTTAAGTTTTGGTCTAACCAATGGGGTGATCGAATACTGTTTAGTCATGGGACCAACAAGTCTGCTGGTGTTGCAGTTTGCTTTAATAGGTTTCCAGGTGATATAATTTCTTACAGGACAGATAGTCAAGGGCATTGGCTGATGGTGGTCTTAAAAATTGATGGTTATTTTTTCATAGTAGCTAACGTATATGGTCATAGAACCATTGCTCAAAATAAACAGATGCTTGAAGTAGGGGTGTGACGGTTATGATATAACCGTGAGACCGACGGTTATAGTTGAACACCGTCATTAGAACTCTATAACCGCCAAAACCGTGTTATTAAAATATATTACAGATAAGGTTACACTATCCGTGTTGGGGAGTAACGGAATACTTGTACCGGCGTTAGGTATTCAGAATACAAATTATGATAAACTGTAGTATCCACAGAACATAAAATATTCATTTTATTTAATTTTTCGTGTTCGCATTTATGAGGAAAAAACAATGTTATGGACGTGAGCGCTCTGAAAGCGGCACTAAAAAGATGCTTTAAAACTTTCACAGAGGCATCAAACAGAAAGCACAAAACCTTTCTTTAAAACGAATTTCGTTTTATATTAATTGTATCTTAATTTTAATCAATGTTTCATCAACCAATTGCCTGGATTTAATAAATAAGAAGTAATAAAAGATAAATATAGCAGACGATAGATAATCACGAAACAGAGGCGCCGGCTCGTGAACTGGAGCTCATCTCGTAAATGAACCGAAACTCGGCGTATAAGGTCGCCTACTCGCCTCACAGTCACAGACATGTCTACTTTTAAACAGAACAATTCAAAACGAAAGAAAACAGACTACAGACTGCTCTCTGCTTATGTAAATGTGCATTTTTCTCTGGCGCGTTCACTACTGCGAAGATCGCGAGTCAGCATCGTCGTCACCTTCATCTTTTCAGATACTGACAAAGAAAACACTTGTTTATTAATAAACAATTACAATATCTCCTTGCTATATTTTACATATTCATAATCATTATTTTTGCCGGTTCTTTGTGACAGATTGTAGGTGCTTTACTGGCAGCGCCACATGAACGCGTCACCAACGCATCCACCAGAATAGTTTTTTTTTTTTAGTTTTTTTTAAGGATTTGTTTAGTGTGCGTGTTTAATTTAATGGAAAGCACGTTCACTGCTAGTTGTCTTGCTGTTAATTTTAAATAAACGTAGAGCAAGTAGCTAATCAGTGCCTGCTCGTTTATTCAAACTAAGTTGTCCTATAACAACCCCCCCGGACGATGACGGTTATGTTACGAGCCGTCACATTTAACTCACATCATAACCGTCATCACCAATTCTGAAACCGGCACACCCCTAGCTTGAAGATGTTACAAACACTTTATCAGAGCTCAAAACATTTTATCCAACAGACTTTATTCTAATGGGAGGTGACTGGAATATGTCACCTGATGAATGGGAAGATAGATGGCCCACTAAATTTGACAGACACCACTTTAATCATACAATTGGAGATTTTATGATTAATAACCACCTGTTAGATATTTGGAGAAATTTAAATGTAGGAGTTAAACAATACTCCTGGTTTAAACCTAATAACACCTGTAAATCCAGGATTGACTACTGGCTGGTTGATCATTCGCTTACAGAATTTGTCTCAGACATCTTGATTTCCAAAGCCCCTTTAACGGATCATTGTATTGTAGAAATTAAATTAAATCCAGTAGATAAAATAAGTAAAAATAAAGGCTACTGGAAATTTAACTCCGGTCTGTTGAAAAATAAAGATTATTGTACAAAGATAAAAGAAATAATAATTGAAACTGAAAGGGAATTTACAAAATATAGAATTCGAGAATATTCTATTAAGGTTAGCAAGGAGATTGCCAGGGAAAAAAGAAGAAAAGAAATTAATTTGTTTCAGGAAATTAGTAAATACTGTGATAAGACAGAATTAAACGGTGAAGAAAGAAGCAAATTATTTATATTGCAAGCCAAATTAGATGACATGTTTAGCAAAAGAGCTCTAGGTGCGTTTGTGAGATCACGAGCAAAGTGGATAGAGGAGGGAGAAAAAAACACCTCATATTTCAGTAATTTAGAGAAGAGAAGACAGGAAAATAAGGCAATGTCAAGTTTACTGATAAATGGAGTAGAGTGCAAGGACAATAAAACCATGGAAAATGCAGTTTTTACATTTTATAATAAGCTTTACACCTCTGCATATTCCAAACTAGATTCCTCAAATTTTTTAAATGAAATAAAGGACTTCATACCCAAGATTGACGTTTCATCTAAAGAATTTTGTGAGTCCGATTTAAGAGTAGAAGAATTGGATGACGTGAGCTTGAAATTGACATTGAATAAATCTCCGGGTACCGACGGGCTCACTGCCGAGTTTTATAGATTTTTTTGGAAAGAAATCAGACATTTATTATTTATGGCAATTCAAGAATGCATATTGAAGAACGAACTAATGACAAGCATGAAACAAGGCCTAATAATACTTATTCCTAAACATGGCAAAGATAAAAGATTGTTAGATAATTTAAGACCAATTACACTTCTTAACATTGATTATAAGTTGTTATCGGGAATTATTGCAGCTAGGATGAAAAAATGCCTACCCCAGATAATAAGTGAAACTCAGTCTGGCTTTCTTGCTGGACGATCTATCCATAATAACATACGATTGGTACTAGACTGGTACAGTCATACATTTGTAGAACATGGTTTTATTGTATTTTTAGATTTTTACAAAGCTTTTGATTCAGTTGAACACCCCTTTATTTTAGAAACTTTAAATCATTTTGGTTTTGGACAGAAATTCTCAAATTTAATTAGTCTACTCTACAATGATATTAACAGCTGTGTATCTCTGGAGCACGGCACATGCTCACGATTCGCAGTTAAAAGGGGCATTAGACAAGGCTGCAACAGTTCTCCTTTATTATTTATAATGGTTGCTGAACTATTGTCTATTAGGATTAAAATGAACAATTCTGATGGCTTCAACATTCTGCGAAAGCACATCATAATAAGTCAGTTTGCGGATGACACGACTTTATTTCTAAAAGATGAGAGGCAAATTTCCAGAGCGTTAGATTCAATCAGTCAGTTCTCAAAGGCATCAGGTGTTAAATTGAACACTAATAAATGTGAAATCCTAGCTTTACATGAACAACCAGCTCGCTTAATTGATAATATACAGGTTAAATCAGAAGTCAAATATTTGGGCATCACGGTCTCCAGAAATAAAGAAATAAGGGAAAAAGAAAACATTCTTAAAAATATTGATAAATGTAAAGTAATATTGGATTCCTGGCTGCAAAGGGATATAACAATTTTTGGCAGGGCTCTTCTAGCCAAGATGGAGAGTATATCAAGAGCCATTTACCCAGCCTTTTCTCTAGAAATTTCAAATAACATGATTAAATTAATAAATAAGATAAATTTCAATTTTATTTGGAAGGGTAAATGCCATTATATCCGGAAAAATGACATGATTAAGAGTATTGAAGAGGGTGGCATGAATGTCATAGATTTTTCTGTGATGAATGGTGTACTAAAACTAAAATGGTTGAATTCTTTTGTGTGTCATAACGACTCTTTTTGGTTTAGCATTCCGAATGCAATTTTCCAAAAAATGGGGGGAATTGATTTTATATTGCGGTGCGACTATGATTTAAACAAACTACCTGTAAAATTATCTGATTTCCATCAGCAAGTTCTTTTATACTGGAACCTAATCTTTAAACACAACTTTACACCACATAATACACCTCTGTGGAACAACAGGTATATTCTGAGTAATAGAAAATCCTTGTTTTTAGGATCTTGGATGGAAAAAGGAATTTGGGCGTTAACACATTTGATGGATCATTTTGGTGATTTGTTGAATTATAGAGATTTTTGTGATAAATTCAAGTTCCAGTGCCCAATGAGAGAGTACAATAAAGTGTTAAAGGCCATCCCAGCACCCTTGACAATGATGATTAAACAGTTTGTAATGTACTCGAACACTCAGTCAGAAATGAGACCTCTGTGTATTGAAGGAGTTATGTTAAATAATAAACAGTTTACAAATAAGTTTATTAGAAATGTGTTATCCAAACAGTATTTCCCTAGTCAACTGAAAAGAAAATATGTTCTAAAAGATTTCAGTGATGAAGAGGCAAAAAAAAATAAGGAAGCGGTATTTATCTTATCCAATCTTTCCTAAGGCAAAAGTGATATTTAAAATATTGAATGACATTTATCCATCTAATTACTTTTTACATGAAAGATTCAATTGGGAAAATAATTCATGTGGATTTTGTGAGAAGGAAATTGAGACTGTTGAACATATTTTCTTTAATTGCGAATTTGTACAAGAATTTTGGCTTACATTTCAGAGTTGGCTACAATCCAAGGAGATATCGCTTCTCCCTTTGAATGTGAGCTAAATTAAATTTTTTTTGAGAGTTTTTTTGAATGATAAAAACTTAGATTTTTTGTTGAACAATCTCATTGTTTTAGGTAAACACTTCATCCACAGATGTAAATATTTAAAAACCAAACCCCATTTTAATGGGTGGAAGAATGACTTGAAGCTATTGGTAAAATCTCTTCATTGGATGACAGACAGAAATGCCCTGAAACTTCTTTCCGTTTTGGAATTGTTTATGTTATTGGACTAAGACCCTCACCCCCTTTCTTTTCTTTTTTTTTTTTTTTTTGTTGTTGTTTTTTTTTTTTTTTTTTTTGTTTTTTTTTTTTTCTAAGTGATCTATCGACACGAATACAACTGTATGATCATTGATTTATGCCTTAATTGTTTGTACTTGAATTCTTTACATTTAAAAAAAAAAAAAAAAAAAAGAAATGGCGGCGCTGCTTTACTTCCGTGTTTCGCCGGATTTGTGTAGGCTATAGGTATTTCCAGCGTCGAAAAATAGGCTAAGGGCCGTTACATAGTCAACGCATCGGTACGCATACGCGTCCGCAAGGCTACGCATCGCTACGCTTCGGCCGCCATTAGGCGTCGATGCGTAGCCAAATGTGTCGTCCTAGTTTTTGATACGCGACGCACCGATGCACGCAATACTATGCGTTGTCGGTGGGGGCGACATTACAAGTATTGTACATTAATTCAAGTATATTATGTTTACAGAAGAAGGTTTGAATACAATGGCGGGCGAAGAGGAAATATTATGCGAGCTTATACGTATACACCCGCATGTATATGACAGTTCATCGGCGCCGACATCCTAAAGTACTGGAAATGTACTTTAGTCCAGGCTTCGCATGGGAAACAACAGAGGCACAAACCATCCTGAATCCTGATCTCTTCTTCGGTTTAAAGGGCGAACATACCACCACCGCCTATCTCTGCGCTGCCTTTGTTGCCGCCTATGTAAAATCAGCAATATGCACTCCTCTTCAGTTGGCGTTTTGATGAATATCACTCTACTAATATCAGCCGACTCTACTACCCCCTGTTGCGTGAGCGGTGTATTGCATTTCACGCATCGCCCGTGACGCTTGTATCTGCTTGCGTCCACTGTTTAGACTATGAAAGGGAGCGCGTCGCTCACGTAGCTCGCGTAGCTTGCTCGCGTTGCTCGCGTTGACTATGTAACGGCCCTAACGATTGCGTCATAACCACTCGACGCTCTGTCGCACAGGACAGAAATTACCGTACAGACAGGAGGAGAAGCTCGCAGGCAATCAATGCATTAACTTAATATGGCGTACTGGCGTTAAATTTGAAAATACTATACAAATTACTTACTCCCGCTCACTCACGCCAAAGAACTCTTTGCTCAAGCTCGCCGTCTCTGCAAGATCAATGTTGGCAGTTGTCACGCGCACAGCTACTAAAATATTTACATCTGTCAGACAGGTTGCTCACGTCATCAAGCTTAGTTTGAGTCGGTTTGAGTCTGCGCGTCAGGAACGGAAGTGCTAAAAAATCGCTAAAAATGGGCTTCAATTGTCTCAACTGAGTTCCAATGAGATGGCTCTGTCCACTTCTTATACTGTCTATGGCTTTACTACCAGGATGATTCGCCCTATTATGAGTTTGTTTACCACCTAAATTACTTTGAACCTGTTATATTAAGGTAAAATTCCTGCATAGTATGCCCTTAAGCCATCAATCCGTTCTTCTGTGCAGGAGTGTAACAAATTTCTCACATTTTTTATGGAAAAAATTATAAGCATCTGCAAGTCTATCAGTCTGCTACCTTGCTCTGCAATTCCTGAGACCTATCCAGTTAATTTTCCTAAATCTGCATTTTCCAATTTTAACATAGTCACTAGGCCTACTGATTGTATTTCAAAATTAGTGATGGCAATGAATACTACTACAAGTACCCTTGACCCAATCCCGACATCTGTTCTTAAGGGGTGTCTCTCTTCAATTAGCAGGGCTCTCAAGTGTCACGCATTGAGAGTGACAGTCACTCAATTTGGTCTTTTGTCACGCCCTCCCGCCACACATTGTTTTTCTCACGCGGAAAAACTATTTACAATATATTTAATATGCCGCAGCGCCCAAAATGTATCCGACAGGAATCAAGCGCGAGACGCGCGTCTCCCCTGAAATTCGAGCCTGCCACTTACCAGCCCAAAAAAAACAACAACAACAGCCAATCAGAAAATAGCACTATTGTATCTGGGTAAGATTTAATGCAACAACAAATGAAAAAAAGAATATCCTGGAATTGTTCACGTGATTCTGCACAACATCTTCCGAAAGTTTCGTTCGCCCATAGAGGAAACACTGGATCTCTGAGCATCACTTTGAGCACAGAGTAAGTCATGATCTCCTGTTTTAATGTTACAACAAATTCACAACTTGTTTGACACAAAACTGTAGCCCAAAACTGAGTGTGCAAGAGATCAAAGTACATTGCACATTAAATTCCCCCAAAGGTTGATTACAATGTTCATGAATGGGTGATTCTTTAACTATGGTACTTTTCTTGTCCCTGGATGAAATAATACAATCTAAAAAACATTTCTTCTTTTTTGTTTTTGTCACTTTTACTTCACCCTAAGGGGAACTTATAAAAAATTTATCATGGCTCAATCATTCTTTTTATTATATAATATGAGGCCTTTTATGCATGGTTTTTACTGTTTTCCCTCTGTCCCTAAGCCAGACTCTGTACCTTCAACCTCGCTTAATTCTAAATTAAATATTTAAATAATGTAGATTTCAAGTGCAAATGATAAAATAATGTCTATTTCAATTATACATATTATAAATTGCAATTTTTATTCACATTTTCCTATATTTGTCATAAATATAACCCTTGTCCCTTGGGTTCACTGTCATTTCCACCACACCATACAAAATAGAATCCTGGGATCATTGCTTTAGGTTTGTATACTTAGTAACCATAGCAACAGAAACTCCACAGTGGAACACATGGTTGGGTGAAAAGGTGACCTCTTTAGGGGGTAAGGAAAAGAAGAAAAATCAAGGTAAATATGACTAAAACTGAGAGTATGTTTATTGGTCGTCATTTCCAAACTGCTCATATTTTACATGGACGCAAAAATAACTGGATAAATTTAATTTAATAATGTGTTATTTGTGTATATTTAATGCTAACTCTAAAACTAATATTAGCAGGCTAACATAGCATGATATTTTAGAAGAAAAAGGGGGAAAATGTCATTTCCACCACAGTCACTTCCACCACGGTGTTCATTGTGGTGGTAAAGACAGGTTGTGGTGGAAATGACATTGTTCATGCTAAACAGCTAATTATTTGGGCTATAATACTAAAACTTTAAGGTAGTAAGAAAATATTTTATTATTTATTATTGTTACAATATTGTTGGTAAATAAGAGAACAATGAGATGAAACATAACTGAACCTCTGGCCATGCAAGTTTAACAGATACAGTATTTAGAAAATATAATGTCTATTTAGTCAGATTCAAGTTGTTATTCCACATGATTACGTTTGACAGTACATGGATTTACAACATAACACACATGTCAGTACCGTTTAAAGGATTAGTTCACTTTAAAAAAAACTTTTGCTGATAATTTACTCACCCCCATGTCATCCAAGATGTCCATGTCTTTCTTTCTTCAGTCGAAAAGAAATTAAGGTTTTTGATGAAAAGATTCCAGGATTTTCCTCCATATAATGGACTTCAACAGGACCCAAACGGTTCAAGGTCCAAATGAGAGTTTCAGTGCAGCTTCAAAGGGCTTTAAACGACACCAGACGATGAATAAGGGTCTTATCTAGACAAACCATCGGCATTTCTCAAATAAATAAAAAAGTTTAAGTTTTATAAGCACAAATGCTCGCCTTGCTCTGTTCTGTGATGCGCGTTCGTGACGTCACGTAATACGCAGTTACGTTGAAAAGGTCACGCTTCTGTCCTGACGAAAATTTTCTTTTAGCCTTTTTAATATTAAAACACCCAGGATACGCACACGAAATGGGCATTTTAAATGATAAACTGACACAAAGACATTTGAATATGTGTATATGGTCCTCCTTCCCCACATTTGTAAACACTGACTCGGTACTTCCGCCTACGCGTGACATTTTCAACGTAATTGCGTATTACGTGAGTCACGAACGCGCATCCCAGAACAGAGCAAGGCGAGCATTTGTGCTTAAACTTTTTTATTTATTTGTGAAATGCCGATGGTTTGTCTAGATAAGACCCTTATTCATCATCTGGTGTCGTTTAAAGCCCTTTGAAGCTGCACTGAAACTGTCATTTGGACCTTGAACCGTTTGGGGTCCATTGAAGTCCATTATATGGAGGAAAATCCTGGAATCTTTTCATCAAAAACCTTCATTTCTTTTTGACTGAAGAAAGAAAGACATGGACATCTTGGATGACATGGGGGTGAGTAAATTATCAGCAAAAGTTTTTTTAAAAGTGAATTAATCCTTTAAGTACAGAGTGTTTACTCTGGTTCAGCATAAGCATATACGTTTTCGATTTCAAAATATTGCCTATTTTATCTGTTATTCAACTGGTTATATTAAGCTTACATTAAGATAATGATGACATAAAGGGTTTGCTCTAGTTTGTACTAGTTTGGCCTAGTTCAGCATGTAGAAAATAGTTAAGAAATTATTTGCTGATTTTTAACACATTCATGTTTTTTCATTGTTTTTCATTTAAAAATATTGATATGTTTTCATTCACTAATGCTGTTGCTTATTGATTTGCTCTGGGTCACCACATAGAGCAGTTGAAAAATAGTTTTTAATTGGAAGTTGCCTATCTATGTCATTTCCACCACACACTGTCTCTTCCGCCACGCCATGTCATTTCCACCACAACACATATTTTAAAGTAAAACATATAAAAACATACAATCAAACCAACTATATTCAGTGGTGTTGATAATTGTGCAGTTAGGGGTAAGGCATGTGTATACACTTTGAGAAATACATGATTTTGAGCTATGGTAAGTAAATGAAATGTTCCAGTGATCTAGTTTTAGGTGTTTTTTAGAATAAACGTTGTAAAATCTTTACAGTTACATTTCTAAAAAATAAATAAATTACAAATTTGATCAGAGATGTGTGTGTTGTTTAATCAAATATATTTATAACATAAGATATTTAATTATTTTCTCTTCAAAACACATGTTTTGCTATGTGATGGAAATGACTGTTTTCTTGGACTGTCAGATAAAAATGGCAAAATATATATATTATTCAATACAAATCATCACAGCCAACTTAAGGGAAGGTTTCTAGACAGATTGAGAAACCAACTGATCCTAAAAAATTGTTTGTAGAAATGTTTTTATTTTCTGAAACTGTCTAGCTCAAAGAGTACCATAGTTGAAGAATCACCCGAATACAAATTTTCCTTTGTCGATGTCACTCTTGCCTGTCTTCAAAACTTGAGAGCCCTGAATTAGTCCCCTCATTTGTAGCATTGTGAACACCTCTCTTACAACTGGTATTGTTCCAAAAGCCCTAAAGGTTGCAGCTAGTATTACACCAGTCCTTAATGAAACGAGACAGCAAAATATAATTACCGGTAGTTTATATTTTTCGACGTTTGACTAAGTGGCATTAATAGCAGAAAAATAAAATAAAATGAAACACCCGCGTTGTTATGAGAACTACAGTACCCGACAAAACAAAGTCTTAAATAACATTCGCATTCCCCTTTTTGTTTAAGAGAGTTGCAAAATCCGCAATGTAACTGGTCAATGCGTGTGTCAAACAAAATAACACAAGAGCTGATTGGCTAGTTCACAAGTCTAATGTCCCGGATGTAAAAACGAGTTATATTTCACAGAAAGAGAAGGCGCGTAACTCAGTTTGAATTGAGTGAGCAATTGTGTGGCTTCACGGCTCAGCTGAAGTAACTGTCATTTACAAATTATAACATGGTAAGGTTTTTTGTGACACTCTTCTTTTTGGAAAGATGCATAACAGGTTAAAATTACATTTAGAGTTATTTTCCCAGTCACTGTTGAACAATATTATGCGACTAGTTAGCTTAGCTCCTGTGCTAACTGGCGTCTTGTAAACACGAGCGCTAAACAAGTGAACTATCGACTTGTTTAAATATGGTCGTGTACGTAATGCAAACGGTGTAAACGCTTCAGTTGACTCTTATAACATGAGTGACTATGGTGCTGTTGGTTTCAGGCTGGGGGTAAAGCAGGAAAGGACTCCGGGAAGGCGAAAGCGAAGGCTGTTTCGCGCTCACAAAGAGCTGGACTGCAGGTCAGACCTTTAGTAATGAACAAAGGCCCTGGATTGAAATGAATGCATATAAACAATATGGTTTGCCAATAACTATTGTTAGGGTGGTGTATACTGTTTTCTTTTACGTAATTTCACACATGCTGAGCCAGTTTTTGTCACTTTTGGTCATCTTCAGTTTCCAGTGGGTCGTATTCACAGACACCTGAAATCCAGGACCACCAGTCACGGGCGCGTCGGAGCTACTGCCGCAGTGTACAGTGCTGCTATTCTAGAATATTTGACTGCTGAGGTGAGTACCATTTAAGGGAGACCGCATTGGGTTGAGGCTTTTTGAACCTGTGATTTAACATACCTGTGTTCATATTAAGGTACTCGAGCTTGCAGGAAATGCTTCTAAAGATTTGAAGGTGAAGAGAATTACCCCACGCCACTTGCAGCTGGCTATCAGAGGCGATGAGGAGTTAGACTCCCTCATAAAGGCGACTATTGCTGGTGGTGGTAAGTACTAATTCAACCTTTTGAGTTTTTAAATTTGTGTTTATAAATTTGTTATCTAACCTTTTCCCCTCTTTTTAAATCCCTTGTAGGTGTTATACCCCACATTCATAAGTCTCTTATTGGGAAGAAGGGACAACAGAAGACCGTGTAAACAATGTTGTCTCAGGACATAAGTGTTCACAATGTTTTGTTTGCCCTGTAGATTAGAATTTTAAAACTTTATATTCATCTTTTGCATATACTCATTTCTGGGGTATTTTGTTTAAACATGGCTTCAGAGAAGCTTTTTTTTTTTTTGTCCCTTTTTATGTCTGGCTAGTCTTGTGTACACTTTATTTTTTTATTTTTAAAGTTCAGAATTTGGCTTTTGAACTTGTGAAGTTTCAGGATTGTATTTCAATAAAGTTCAAAGTGCCAATATAAAGGTCCAACTGTTTGATTTTAAAGATCTGTGGTGTTCATTCACAATGTAAACTTTGTGTACCAATTCTTCTTCTTTTATTATTATTATTATTATTGGAGAAACCTAGTCTTTCTATTGAGGGAGTCTCAATGGATGTGTAAAAATTAAAATAAAGCCATTTAAATCCTTATATGCATCCCAGAAGTCACTGAAATCTTTCTCCTGTTATGAAGTCATTTATTTATACACTGCTTTTTACAATACATATTGTTTTCAAAGTAGCTTTACAGAGATAACCGGAAAATACTGCAATACGTTTTTCCAGAAGAAAATAAGTGTCAAGAGTCCATCTTAAGTTCAGTGTTTAATTTTTGTTTTAAAAATTATTAATTTAGTTCATTTTATATATAGCCGCTCTAGTGTAAACTGTGACGTCATCGTCCAGTTCAGTTCTCATATAATGGTGTCAATGCAGGCAGATCGATATTATGTTGAATATTAAATTGTTAAATTTAAGGTCCACAACTAAGCAAGCCATTGGCAACAAAGGTGGAAAAAGGTGACAGTGGCAAGGAAGACTGAACCAGTTTTGATGGAAATGTTCGTCAGATGTTCAAATAGCAAACAAATGGTAGAGGGCAGCGTTACATACACACTCCATTATTTTGATCTTGACAGCTATAACGACCCCATCAATTTAACGTATACATTTTAAAATTTGTTTTACGTTAACCATTGTGTGGTAGGCACCAAACTTGATTCCAATGTATTAAATTGCAATAATTTTAAAGCAGTTAATTTACATAAAATATGTAATGCAGGAAAGGGGTTACTACTTAAACTCGTCCATGTTATTGGCATTATTTATTTTAAAACAAATCACTTTGGTATAAATGTATTTAGGTCAAAACCATAGTAGACTGTAAAAGAAAAAAACACTTCACACACACACACATACAGTGAGGAAAATAAGTATTTGAACACTCTGATATTTTGCAAGTTCTCCCATTTAGAAATCATGGAGGGGTCTGAAATTGTCATCATAGGTGCATGTCCACTGTGAGAGACATAATCTAAAAAAAAAATCCAGAAATCACAATGTATGATTTTTTAACTATTTATTTGTAAGATACCGTTGCAAATAAGTATTTGAACACCTGAGAAAATCAATGTTAATATTTGGTACAGTAGCCTTTGTTTGCAATTACAGAGGTCAAATGTTTCCTATAGTTTTTGGTTTGCACACACTGCAGGAGGGATTTTGGCCCACTCCTCCACACAGATCTTCTCTAGATCAGTCAGGTTTCTGGGCTGTCGCTGAGAAACAGAGTTTGAGCTCCCTCCAAATATTCTCTATTGGGTTTAGGTCTGGAGACTAGCTAGGCCCGGTCATCCTCTCCTTAATACAGTGCAGTCGCCCTGTCCCATGTGCAGAAAAACATGATGCTACCACCCCCATGTTTCACAGTAGGTTCACATGTTTCACGGTGTTCTTGGGATGGTACTCATCATTCTTCCTCCTCCAAACACGGTTAGTGGAATTATGACCAAAAAGTTCTATTTTGGTCTCATCTGACCACATGACTTTCTCCTATGACTCCTCTGGATCATCCAAATGGTCATTGGCAAACTTAAGACGGGCCTTGACATGTGCTGGTTTAAGCAGGGGAACCTTCCGTGCCATGCATGCATGATTTCAAACCATGACGTCTTAGTTCCAACAGTAACCTTGGAAACGGTGGTCCCAGCTCTTTTCAGGTCATTGACCAGCTCCTCTCGTGTAGTTCTGGGCTGATTTCACACCTTTCTTAGGATCATTGAGACCCCACGAGGTGAGATCTTGCATGGAGCCCCAGTCCGAGGGAGATTGACAGTCATGTTTAGCTTCTTCCATTTTCTAATGATTGCTCCAACAGTGGACCTTTTTTCACCAAGCTGCTTGGCAATTTCCCCATAGCCCTTTCCAGCCTTGTGGAGGTGTACAATTTTGTCTCTAGTGTCTTTGGACAGCTCTTTGGTCTTGGCCATGTTAGTAGTTGGATTCTTACTGATTGTATGGGGTGGACAGGGGTCTTTATACAGCTAACGACCTCAAACAGGTGCATCTAATTTAGGAATAATAAATGGAGTGGAGGTGGACATTTTAAAAGCAGACTAACAGGTCTTTGAGGGTCAGAATTCTAGCTGATAGACAGGTGTTCAAATACTTATTTGCAGCTGTATCATACAAATAAATAGTTAAAAAATCATATATTGTGATTTCTGGATTTTATTTTTTTAGATTATGTCTCTCACAGTGGACATGTACCTACGATGACAATTTCAGAGCCCTCCATGATTTCCAAGTGGGAGAACTTGCAAAATAGCAGGGTGTTCAAATACTTATTTTCCTCTTCCTCACTGTATATATATATATATATATTTTTACGTTTGTGAATCCGTCCCTACAGTAATCTCTGGAGTATTTTAGTATGTCCAATTAAAATCTTTAGAAAGATGTTCGTCTGTTCAAAATATTTTACAAATGTTGTTTGTTCTATGGGAATAGTTTTTTTTATTTTTTATTACCCTGTGAGAAACAATTAGAATGATTGTGAATTCTTCACCCACAAATGAAAAAATAAATAAAAAATCAGGATAATCAGGAAAAACTTGACATGTGATTGTGCTTTTCTTTATCATAGCTTATCGCTAGAATGTCCTTTTATTTTATTTTTGTAATATAATTTTTCCCGTTCTTTGTTTACTCAGCATGTTTAGATTTATAATTAATGTTTGATTGTTTATACAAGTAAGTAAAATAAAGAAAAGAAATACATCTAAAATCATGTTTTGTGATTTGTCACGGTTTATAATATTAATGGTATTTTGATTATATGGACAAAGTAAGATTTGCAGCAGCATTCATTTCAAAGAATTTTCCATGCAATGAGCTCAGTGCAGCCAAAGAGTATAGAGGACTATACAAGTTACACACACATATATATATATATATATATATATATATATTTAACTTTACAATACTAGTCAATACAAGTTATTTAGTGCAGCGTCTGGCGTCTATGGCAGCGTTCAAACCATAGACAGTATAAGAAGTGGACAGAGCCATCTCATTGGAACTCAGTTGAAGCCCATTTTTAGCGATTTTTTAGCACTTCCGTTCCTGACGCGCAGACTCAAACCGACTCAAACTAAGCTTGATGACGTGAGCACCCTGTCTGACAGATGTAAATATTCTAGTAGCTGTGCGTGAAAACTGCCAATGTTGATCTTGCAGAGACGGTGAGCTTGAGCAAAGAGTTCTTTGGCGTGAGTGAGCAGGAGTAAGTAATTTGTATAGTATTTATTTTAAAATGTAACGCCAGTACGCCATATTAAGTTAATGCATTGATTGCCTGTGAGCTTCTCCTACTGTCTGTACGGTAATTTCTCTACTGTGCGACAGAGCGTCGAGTGGTTATGACGCAATCGTTAGCCTATTTTTACAAAAACTGTTTCTACGGGGCCATAATGTAACATAGAAGGTAATGGAGCCCTTTATACATTGTCGTGTTTCTTTAGAAATAAATAATGGACAAATGGAGTCTTTAAACGCCTCATTTGTAAAGTTATTCGCTGTCAAAGTGACGCGAAAATGAATGGGAGTCAATGGGAATGCTAACGCAAGTGAAGTTCTGCTACAAGATGGCGGCTCCCGCGAGGCTTCAACTTCCGGTGTGGTGAATATTACGGTCACTCGGTGTGAACATAGACAGTAAAAGAAATGGACACAGCGACCCCGTTGATTTCAACGGAGAGAGTTGAAGCCCAACATGGGCACTCACTTCCTGATAGCCAAGCGTTCTGCGCAGGCTCAAACTGAGCTGGACGACGGAGATGTGACGTGAGCAACCTGACTGACAGTTGTAAATCTTCTAGTAGCTGTGCCAAGACCAATCTGAATCACCTAATCTTGCAGAGACGGCGAAGCGTGACCTGGAGCAACAACCAACTGTAACACAATACTTGTCTTGAATGATGATCAGAAGTTTCCAAGGTCGAAGTATGTGCTGACTTTAGACAGTAAAAGATTGCTACGAGCTTCTCCTTCTGTCTATACGGTAACTTCTCGACTGTGCGACAGAGAGTCCCGTGGTCATGACGCAATCATTAGCCTATTTTTACAAAAACGGCTTCTACGGGGCCATAACATAAGATACAAAGTAATGGAGCCTTTTATACATTGTCGTGTTTCTTTAGAAATAAATAATGGACAAATGGAGTCTTTGGACGCCTCAGATGTAAAGTTATTCGCTGTCAAAGTGACGCCAAAATGAATGGGAGTCAATGGGATGCTAACAGGGGGTGATAGCCAGCTACAATGGCGGCCCCCGAAGGCAGCTTCAACTTCCGGCTGATGGATTACCCCCTTGGCTACCACACATAGCACTAAAACAGCTCACGTTAGCTACAAGTTATCGCGAGAACAGATTCAGATCAGGCATACTACTGGCATACTAATGGGGTCCTACGCCTGGACAATTCACACCCAAGGGGGTAATCCATCAGCCGGAAGTTAAAGCTGCCTTATTTAGGAAAGTATAGGACATTCAAAAGTATTTCTGTTTAAAGCTGTTGTGTATTTTAAAAAGCTCTATAAATGTCCTAGTTTTGTGTTAATAAAAATGTAATATATTACATCTCATAATCAGGGTTCTAAATTAACTTTTTTGATCACCAGCCAATGTGGCTGGTAACTTTCTAAACTTACTAGCCAATCAGAATTTCCACTAGCCAAATTTTTTCCGGTGAAAATAAGAGAAATTATGAGTGCCACTGAATGCATTTGGTCTTTTTTTAACATGAAAAACACATACAGTACATTACAATACAACAAAATATACAAAAAGTACAAACATTTAATTTCAAATTTGGGATCTATCTATCTATATTTATCTATTATGGATGTGCACGAATATTCGATCTGTAATTATAATTCGAAAAATTTATAATTTTAATATAGCCTAATAATTTTACTTTTTTAAACTTTTTTTCACAGTTATAATTAAATGCACTGTGGCGCTGTGGGGCGTTTTTAACAAGTGGATTAGCCTATTTGATCACACAAGAGACTGATGAAAATTATATTACAAAATGGAATTACTTTTAATCAATTATTAATTAAACTGAGTTATCATAATCACCACCAGCGCAGCTTTACCCCGAGGGAATCGTGATCCGAGATATCATCTTCTGGTAGCAAACAAATTTTGAGATTGAGATTTTTCGTTGCGTTGCGACGTTCGTCTGTTATAGGACAACTTAGTTTGAATAAACGAGCAGACACTGATTAGCTACTTGCTCTACGTTTATTTAAAATTAATTAAAATGAACTGCAAGACAACTAGCAGTGTGCTTTCTAAATGAATCAAAACAGGCCTATTCTGGTGGGTATGATGCGGTGGTGACGCGTTCATGTGGCGCTGCCAATAAAGCACCTAAACTCTGTCACAAAGAACCGGCAAAAGTAGGCTAATGATTATGAAAATGTAAAATATAGCAAGGAGATATTTTTAATTGTTTATTAATAAACAAGTTCTTTGTCAGTGCAGCAAAGATGAAGTAGAACGCGCAGAGAGAAATGCACATTTCATACGGATCACATAAAGCAAAGAGCAGTCTGTAGTCTGTTTTCTTTCGTTTTGAATTGTTCTGTTTAAAATTGTCTCTCACAGACTATTGTCTGTGAGAGAGGCTTCGCTTCCTTATACGCTGAGTTTCGGTTCATGAGACGAGCTCCAGTTCACGCGCCGGCGCCTCCGTTTCGTGATTATCTATCGTCTGGTATATTTAATTCTTATTTATTAAATCCAGGCAATTGGTTGATGAAACATTGATTAAAATTAAGATACAATTTAATACAAAACGAAATTCACTTTAAAGAAAGGTTTTGTGCTCTCTGTTTGAATTCTCTGTGAAAGTTTTAAAGCATCTTTTAGTGCCGCTTTCAGAGCTTGTCACGTTGTTTTTTCCTCAGAAATGCGAACACGAAAAATAAAATAAAATGAATATTTTATGTTCTGTGGAGACTACAGTTAGCCTACTCATACTTCTTCTTCTAATGACGTTGTTCAAATATAACCGTTGGTCTCAGGGTTATATAATAATCGTCACACCCGAGAACAGGGCTGCGTTTCCCGATAACGTTGTCTCTTAGCGCGATACGAAGGCTCTTAAGGTATAACTTAACTGGTATACCATTTCTAGGCGTGTTCCCCGAACTATACCTTAGAAAGCTGCTTAAGATATACCTTCTTACGTCGGACGTTACCGGGTGCTGTCCGTGGCGATGGTGCTGAATCTGTTGATATCGATGACTCGAGAATCAATTATTCTCTCGTGCAGGGGCTGCTTATGTGAGAAAGCGCTGTTCTTTATAAAAGAAGCACTTCAGAAATAGTTGAAATTGCATTTACTAGGACTCATGGGATAATATAAAAATAATCTAAACTATAACAGCCTATAATAGCCTTGCCTACATATTTTAAAATTGTATCATATATTGCTGCCATCATAACCATTTAAATTTTTGATGTGCTTTCTTCTCTTTCCCATTTTTGTTCGCTGAGGTGAGCTGCGATGAAATACTGTTCTTGTAAATACTTTCAAGCATTTCAGTAATAAAAGAGTACGTCATGTAGCTACGGTGCTCGGCAGTGATCAAAAAGGATTTAAACAGTGAATTTTGAATCTCTTCTTGTAAACTCAGAGATGTGGATTCAGACGGCAATTAAATTACCACACGAACTGTTTGTCAAAAAATCAGTAGGTACTAATTTGGACAGAGATTTTTACGCGGGTTGGGTGAGAAAAAACACTGATATTATGGATTCGGACGGCACTAAAATAACCGACTTACCCCTGTAAATGTTTAAAATACCGTACGAGCCCATGATAAACAATATTAGCGTCCGAATAGGACTTAACTGACAGTAGCCTATGCTTTCACTGGCCTTTAAAAGCGCTCTTTAATTAAAATAAATTAAAAAAATTGTATTATATATAATAATATAATTAAAATTGTAACAACAATCAGTGTAATGACAATTTTATTCTTTGCATGAAAACACTTGAATTAGCCTAATTGAACACTGTCTGGGTGTATTAAAACTTCAGAATTATATTCATATAGACCTTTAACAGTGATAAGGTAAGCTAAGAGTGCTCCAGACCAACCTTCCGAACGTATGACTTACAGAAGGTATACTTAACTAAGAGCGTTTCGGGAAACACGTATTAACGATAAGGTACAGCTTAAGGTGTAACTTAAGAACGACGTAGCGTTAAGAAGGTTTCGGGAAACGCAGCCCTGGGCTGCGTTTCCCGATAACGTTGTCTCTTAGCGCACTACGAAGACTCTTAAGGTATAACTTAACTGAAGGTATACCATTTCTAGGCGTGTTCCCCGAACTATACCTTAGAAAGCTGCTTAAGATATACCTTCTTACGTCGGACGTTACCGGGTGCTGTCCGTGGCGATGGTGCTGAATCTGTTGATATCGATGACTCGAGAATCAATTATTCTCTCGTGCAGGGGCTGCTTATGTGAGAAAGCGCTGTTCTTTATAAAAGAAGCACTTCAGAAATCGTTGAAATTGCATTTACTAGGACTCATGGGATATTATAAAAAATAATCTAAACTATAACAGCCTATAATAGCCTTGCCTACATATTTTAAAATTGTATCATATATTGCTGCCATCATAACCATTTAAATTTTTGATGTGCTTTCTTCTCTTTCCCATTTTTGTTCGCTGAGGTGAGCTGCGATGAAATACTGTTCTTGTAAATACTTTCAAGCATTTCAGTAATAAAAGAGTACGTCATGTAGCTACGGTGCTCGGCAGTGATCAAAAAGGATTTAAACAGTGAATTTTGAATCTCTTCTTGTAAACTCAGAGATGTGGATTCAGACGGCAATTAAATTACCACACGACCTGTTTGTCAAAAAATCAGTAGGTACTAATTTGGACAGAGTTTTTTACGCGGGTTGGGTTTGAAAAAACACTGATATTATGGATTCGGACGGCACTAAAATAACCGACTTACCCCTGTAAATGTTTAAAATACCGTATGAGCCCATGATAAACAATATTAGCGTCCGAATAGGACTTAACTGACAGTAGCCTATGCTTTCACTGGCCTTTAAAAGCGCTCTTTAATTAAAATAAATTTATAAAATTGTATTATATATAATAATATAATTAAAATTGTAACAACAATCAGTGTAATGACAATTTTATTCTTTGCATGAAAACACTTGAATTAGCCTAATTGAACACTGTCTGGGTGTATTAAAACTTCAGAATTCTATTCATATAGACATTTAACAGTGATAAGGTAAAGCTAAGAGTGGTCCAGACCAACCTTCCGAAAGTATGACTTACAGAAGGTATACTTAACTAAGAACGTTTCGGGAAACACGTATTAACGATAAGGTACAGCTTAAGGTGTAACTTAAGAACGACGTAGCGTTAAGAAGGTTTCGGGAAACTCAGCCCAGAGCCTTATCATGCATTTAATGCCTCATGCATCACCGGCCAAACTGGCTAGTAAGTTTTTATTAACCCGCATTTGGTGTTAATTTAGAACCCTGCTCATAATTCAGTTGAATTCATTATGTATTGTATTGTGTAATTTAATTAAAGAGGCTATAGGGATCTTCGCCGTGACGTCACGATGCGCTCTGGTTGGCAAAAAGAAAAGTAATGGCTTGCTGCGCAGCGCAAACACAGAAGACAAATGGTTGTATCGTGCTGTGAGATCGGCTGTGTTAACAGGTTGGATAAGAGTAACCTTCTACCGCGTACCTAAACAGCCTGAATCAAGAAGATAGCTGTGGATTTCTGCAATTAGGCGTCTAGAATAGGGTACACATTTAAACCTATATCACCATGATAAGTACTGAGTTGATTACATCAAGACAAACAAAAAATGTATTTCAAGTTTTTTTGAAATTGTTTGTTATTAACATTTGTTATTAACATTATTAACATTTGTTGTTAACAGTTATTAACATTATTAACATTTGTTGTTAACATAGACAAACGGTGCATAATCTAATTACGTATGTGCTAATTTGCATAAATACCCAAACAGATCTAAACATTGGGTATAGCCAGGTGAAAATGTCTTGTTGAATCTTGTTGACACCTTACAGTAAAATACCTAATGTTAAGGTCTGAACGGAACCCATTCAGGCTACCCATGAACATTAATACATGGAGGCTGGAAGAAGTACTTTAGAAACCAAACCAGCCTTTATTAATTTGTATTGCAGAGATGGGGTTTGGGGCTGAAACAAGACAAAAGGGTGAAATAAAAAGTGGCTGGATCAAAAAATCGAATTACGTACACAATGCACGACTAGAGAATTTCATCTTCATTCTCTTCACAGGCCATCTGCATTGAGTTTGGTTCTTTCTGCCAACCAGTTCGCGGCCACGCCCATATCGTGACGTCACATTTGACTCCGGCGAACATCCCTATATGCGTTTTTCTGAAATTTAAACTCGCGACTGACACCTGTGGCCAAAAAACAGAACTGCTCTTCCTTTCTGCTCGCTCTCGCAGCGCGCGCCGCTCGTACGAGCACACTTCACAAGTCATCTGCTGCAAGGAGGTCAACATTATGTTTACAGAGGTAAGAACAGTCAAATACATATATTCCATTGCACTGCTTGCGAGTGTAGGCTATACTTGCTGCAGGGTTGCCAACTCTCACGCATCTGGCGTGACAGTCACGCATTCAGCCTCAATCTCACGCTCTCACGCTCGACAAAGAAATCTCACGCTAAATGAGACATTCTTCTGTGGTGTATTATTATTTTTTTTTCTCATGTGCGCTAATTTCCGAATTACTAAACAAGTTCAGGCTCTTAACTACTGATTGGACCACTGCTGTGTCTAATGCCTTTCTCTGATTGTCGATTCGCTGGAAACATTTGTCGTCGTTACGTCAGTGAGTGACGTCCGTGACCGTAATTTACCCTTTTCCACACGCGCTCACGGCACACATCTTTCTCAAGCAGAGACAAATTGCGAGTCAAAGAGGATACTGACACCGACAGACAAGACAGAGAAAGTTATAGGCTACTTTTGATATGGAACAAATTCTCTGCTCTCATATTCTGTCAATATTTTTACGAGATTCAAACAATAAATACAGTTTTTGGTGCTTTTAACCCCTTAACTGTCACTCCCACTTTTTTCGCATAGACATGAAAATCACTATGTAATTCAAGAATGCTTTGGGATATAGACCTATGGTTGGTCTTGTTTTAAAGAAGACATTTGCCAGATTGTTGTAGAAGTGAAATAAATGATGAAAGTGAAATAGAAAAAAAGTTATTTAAGTTTGAGTTTATGAAAATGAACAATGTAAAAAAATAATTATTTAAATTTTATATAAAATATATATATTACAAAATATATTTTACTCTAAAACTGCAAGAAAATTAAAGCCAAAAATCTTAAGAAGTTGTGTTCCAAATTTTAGGCTAATATCTCAAAAAATAATCTTTCAGTAATATTTTATTTGGCCAGTACCAATTTCTTTCACTAGGACAGCCAAGCTTCCTTACTGACCATATAAGGGCGCCTCCATGTTTTGAGTGATCTGAACCATGTATTTCCATAATTTTCATACAATTTATGAAGTAGACATCCTATTTAGAAGTAGTATGGGTGGTTTGACAATATTTGATTTGAATTCAACCTCTAATAAACTCATAAAGAGAGCACACATGTGCGTTATAGCTCACAGCCGCATCACACATCAAGAATCGATAATATTTTTCTTTATATTTGAAACATATTCAGACCTTTTTTTCTAATACAATTGAATTGGTGTTATCTTTTGAACTCTTGGCATGAAAACAAACTGAGGTTTCTTCCAATCTTTCATGATTTTTCATATTTATTGCCATTTCAAAATAAAGGTCATAACACGCCTAATGCATATGAAATATTCTTGTTGCAAATTGATAAATAACTGCTCCTATGTAATTTATTGAAAAAAAACAGCCGCCACATATGAAAACTAGAGATTGTCAGCTTTCAAATGATATATAGTTTGTCAATATTACTTTACGATTTTACTAAGATATTATTGTTTTATTGGACGGTGACAGTTAAGGGGTTAAATGTGACAGACTGTAGCGCTTCAGCTGAAACGGCACGTGATACAGAACAACTTTTTTTTTATCATCATCACCCCCCCCCCCCACCCCCCCCGGTCAACAAATCTCACTCCAAGCAAAACTCAAAAGTTGGCAACCCTGCTTGCTGACTAGCGGTGGTGGCAGAGTGATCTGAAACGTTTAACATGAACGCGCTCGACGTCACATCCGCAGACAGCGCGGGAAAAATCCGACCCGACAGAAAATAGGAAAAATAGGATACAGGCTTAGGTGCACCCACTGTGAGCGGACAAGGTGTCAGTATGCTCAACAGGAGATGTTTGAGTCATAAATGGTCAAATAAAAAGGCTATTGTTACGTTTATTTGGGGGGAAAAGCTGCATATAGCCCCTTTAAATTTTTATACAAGTTTTGGTTCACAAATTTTATTACATGTTATTGTGTTGTATGATGTTCTGTATTAAGATTAAATTATGTCATAAATCATAATGCATTAGTACACAAATGACATGCTTGTAATAAAAAAAAGCATATTATGCCCTATTGCTTAATAACAAATAACTTTGTCACAAAACATACTTAAAAATGGTATTTCTTTCAAATAAAAGATTATTATATGAATTAAGGGGTTTGATTACATTAAGATTTGTGATTCCATGTTATTATACTGTTCTTTATTCTTTAAAATGAAATTTTATATTAATTAAGGGGTTTGATTACATTAAGATTTGTGATTCCATGTTATTATACTGTTCTTTAGTCAAGGCTTGACAACCAATTAAATATTTATACCCACAAAACATAGCTAGCATTCTGTAATTTATTTAAATGTCTAAACTGTTCATAAGAAAATAGTAATATACACAAATAAACATTATGTTATGGCTCTTTTAATAAATAAAAGTGTACCTGTAACATATTGTGCCGATTATTGCGATAAAAAATAATGACATAATTATAATTGCACTAATAGGCTAACTGCTGTGAATACGGTAAGGCAGTATCAGTGCAGTATAAGCTCAGGTAAAGCTCATAGCACGATCATCGGATAACGTTAGCTGTATGCTATGCTACTATCTAAGCTAACTAAAAAACACACTAACAACGAGAAATGTTTAATTTCACAATCTATAGCTTCGGTTAAATACTAGTATGTGAAACGTATAATATTAAATACATTAATGACTCGTTATACCGTAGTACAAACGTCTTCTATAATAAAGTGATTTTGTATGATTTGTAACCAGGCACCAAAGCGATTACCTATTAAACGTGCTTTGAACCAATCGGATTGCTTGGGTCCTACGCCCGGACAATTCACACCGAGTGACCGTAATATTCACCACACCGGCCTTTGCGGTACCGCTAAAATGGCCGCCGTTACCCACAATGCACCGTCCCATAACGTCTACGCCCGAGCTCTATACTACAATTACATTGAACTATGCATTATGATTATTACAAAATCACTTACTTGGTGGACAGCTGTCCATTATGTTCACTCGGCATGGGGTGTTTCTTCCAGTTGATCTTGTCACAACAGAAAAAAACGACAACTGCCGGGTGTAGTAGGGCAGAGAAATCTTCTGTGGTAGTGACGCAAAGATTTTTTTTGTCATCAAGCCTTGACATCGATGGCAATACCCGGTCCCATTCACTACAACAAAGGCACTCGGTTTCTATCGGCATAGGTTGGCATGTTCCACATTTACACCACCAGTCCGTGTTCGTTCTGATTCTCTCCTCGATCTCAGTCTGTTCGGCATCTTGTCTACCAGCTTCCAAAGTTTGTAACTCCTCATCTGTGTATTCTGGCTCAAAACGATATGGTTCTGGATCTTGGTTTGATACCAAATAAAAATCCTCTGACAATTCCTCAAAGTTAGCCATGATCACGAATCACGTTCGCTACTACTAGCAAGTCACGTTGGTTTTGTTGACAGAACGGCGCTTCTCCGGTGCTGCGGTAATCACTCCGCCTAAGTAGCAGTGCTTCGCCTTCTGAGAAAATAGTTCCCAGTATTTAAACGTTTAAAAAGTGGCTGTGTCTCATATTACCTTGTTATTTGTACACACTGTGACTATACAAATCACAACATGTAAATAGGAAAATGTTGGCGTTATTTTGTCACTTATTGGGATTAGTATGTGTAACGACTCAGGGGTGGATCTGATTACGGGGAATTTGCATATCATAATTCATAATTCATAATTAATAATTATTCATACAGGTTTGTATCAGATCAGTCTTACATGTTAATACATCTCCCGATAAGGGATGATACGTTACTTTACCTGCATACAAGACTGCATGCTTGCATGCGTATGGCAGCCAACCGCAAGTTGATTGCGATTAGCTACACAGATCACGTTTTACAAATAGGTAACATTAATTAGCTCAATTAATTTATAGAGTTTAGGAAAATCAATTCTGTGGCCACAAGAATTAGTCTTCCCGCCCTATAAACCCATACTCTTTAAAGTATCTTTAATTTGTAAAGCTCGTAGCTTTTGGATAGGCATTTCAGGGACCCGAAGTATGAGCAGACAGTCAATCCATCAAATGAGTATCATGAAATTTAATAAGAAATAACTAGCCTATGCATTTACTAAAATTACATGGGATATATGTATTTACAAACATAATAAACAATGAAACACACAAACGTTACAAACATAATAAACGACAAAACACAATAAGGCATCGATGAACGAGAAATGCATAGAGACAGAGAGAGAATTTTTAGCAAGGTGCAGTTATGCACGAGGGAGTTTTATAAAGACCCGAAGATCTTACTAAACTAGAAGCAAAACAAAAGAAAGAGATTCCCAAAGGGATCTCCCGAAGAAATCACATTCTGGCGAGAGTGAGATAGTAAGACAAGAGAGAGAGAGAGAGGGAGAGAGAGAGAGAGAGTGAGAGAAACGGAGATCCGTAAGGGTCAACCGTTTGGCAAAGTTCACCTGGACAACGGAACCTCAGACCTGACAACAAGGAATCACAAAATCGCCCCTTTTGAGGCAACAACCGTACAGCATGATAAATCTGGATGAGAAATAAAATACTTGCACTGTCTCTTAGTCTGCTGAGGAGAAGGCGTGCGTGTGTGTGTGTCCTTGGGGCGCGCGCCTGCTCGTTCGTTGAACGGTTGCGCGTGGTGGTCCATGTGGTTTGTTGGTGGTTCAGAGCGCGGACTTTCAAACGCATGTTTGAAGGTCTTTGAGGTAAATTTACCAAAGAAACAATTCAGACTAAATTCATTCCTCGTCGGGGAAAATGAACTCGATAGGATACTTAAAAGAACTTAGAATTAAACAAAGAAAGAAAAAGATGAAAGATCTCCGGAGGAGATCACTAAGAAATCACATCCTGATGCCGGGGGTGAGAGGCAAGAGAAGGGGTGAGGAGAGGGCCAGTCCTTTTGAAGACCTGATGTTTCCGCCTCCTCTGAAGCGGATTGTCCAATCATTGTTCAGGAAATCTTGAGCGGGAAAGTTGTCTTTGTTTGGTTTGACAGCTTTATCTACATAAATTACGACAGAGGCAGAACCTGCCTTTCCTTTTCACAGATTCTTAAACATAACAGGAGAGATGTTATATAGGCAATCATACTTTTTACGGTAACCCAATACATATATCTGGCTGCGTCAGACAAAGAGTTTTCAAATGACCTCAAACACGACATGTAACAATGAGAGGAATTCAGGTTTGCGTCTCAAATATACGTAATATAGGCATTTGTGGTTCCTTTTAACTACAAACATTCCCAGATCTTGCAATCGGACGTAGGCCATCAAACACACATAAAACATATCAAATATGTATTGTTAAATGTCTTTTTTGACTGGAAATTCCAGCAAAGTCCTTATGGGTGTGTGTAGCGTGGACAGAGGGGACTCTTTGACCGCATGGCATTCCTTTCTCTGCAGCAAGGAGGGGGTTAGTTTGATAAGGTCTGCTTGAAGCTCGAGCCACAGTCAGGAAGTGTTCTGGTGAATCTCGCAGGACATTTGAATATGTCAGTTCATTGGGTGTTTAAGAGAGAGAACCCTCAAGATTTCTTATAACACCCCTGTGTCACAAAGTTAGCGAGATGTAATGTAAATCAACAAATGGGGAACGAGGATTGGAGTTTATCGAGACTAAACATGCTACACAGTGATTTCTGTTTCTCATAGTATGCAAGTCATGTCTCAAACATTAACCCATTAGAGTTTACAAGGCCACACAGACCAAACAACATAAAGGAAAAATCATGAGATGGAACATTGGATGCATGTATCACATGGTTATATATATATATATATATATGTACATAGAATATATAGGTTTAAACCAGGGTTCGTTTATTCTTCTCAGCAAGAATAAGGAGGAATCACACTCTCTGGGACATTCCAAGGGGTAATAAAGCTCAGTCTTGTAACAGAACACCCCGTTCTTGGTGTGTGTGTGGGAGAGAGTGTGTGTGTGTGTGTGTGTGTGTGTGTTTTTCCAAGTTCCAGGCCTTTTGGGGCTAAAGGCTTTGGGATTTTAGCATGGGGGTATTTAGTTATTCAGATTCACCTTCGCCCAGTCCTTACAATATCCCCCTTTTTGTCCGATGAAGTCCCTGTGTGAACTTAATCGGACAACAACCATCAAAGTGGACGTATGACAGGTGAATCATGATGATAGGGTAGCAGGTGCTCTCGAGCCGAGGCTGAGGGCTCAGCTTGATTAAGTTTGACGCAGCCTCCGGCGTGGTACCCTCTTCCTGAGGGTCCCGTGAGCTTGGCTGTAGATTTTCGCATCTCGTTGAGCCTCCTGATTGAAAGTCAAGTGTCAGGGTGTGGTTGATTACCGTAGAGGTACCCAGCGCAGGATCAGCTGCAGTCCAGGATTGGACAACAGGTGAGGCAGTTAAGGCGGGCAGTTGAGACACAGCTTGGAGGGCTATGTCGATGGGAACAAGGTCAGTTCTGATTGGTGCTCTTCGCTTGGAAGAGGATACGATGCCAGGTCGTCGAGGTGAAGGATGGCACCTTTGATGCTTGGATTGCATGCTCTGGTCGAGCAAGGTGACACAGGTGTCAGTGTCATTTTGGTCGTCAGTGAGTGCAGCTGTGCGCACAGGAGTGTTAAGGAGTCCCCCTTTCACCTACAATCTCTGCGTGGGTCTCGATGACCTGAGTGCGAGGCTTGGCTTTAGCAGGGCAGCGTGTGCCGCTGATCTGCAGCCCGCAGATTCCGTCAGTGTTGTCTCTGAGGAAAGGTTTGTTAGGGGCAGAGATACTGAACGTCTTTGGTCAATGTGCACATGTGCGGATTCGGAGCTGGGGCAGCTTTGTGTCGCTGTCGTGTGAGGCATCCACGTCCAGCGTGCATATCTTGAAGTGAGTGTTGCTTTTCAAAATCTGACATTGACAATGTTCTTGAGCTTCGGCTTGACTCTAGGATGGGCAAGTTCAAGAGAAAGCCCCCCCTTTTCTCTGCTTGTGGTCAACGCAGAGTGGGATGGCACTACCCAGAGAGTAGGCAAGGTGTATTTGTAAAGAGTCAGTTGGCGTGGTGATGGCGGACACCACCACGGTTTGCATGAGGCCTAAGGGTATCAGGTGCGGTGGAATTCTACCCATGGCGAGGCTGTCGATGGAGGGGTTCACTCCCCGCAGCGGGTTTGTCCTCAGGGCTGTTACCAGCTGAGTTTGAGCACCGTCATTCTGGGAGACAGTAACAGCTTTTTCATGGAGTTCACTGTTGGGGTCGGCAGAACGCTGTGAGTGTTGAAAGTTACCACAATTCCCTTTAGTGTCTTGTCGATGGTCTGCAGGGATGCACTCTGTGTCGTGAGTTGCTCTTTTATCTGTGGAATCTCAACCTGAATTTCGGTTACATGCCGCCTCACGGTGGCTAGGTTTACTGCATTCACACTGGGCATACAAATGTTAAACATAGTTCCGACGGCCGTGGCGGCTCCGAGCAAAGCTCGTAGAAACCGTTGGGAGCGGCGGTTGTGGCCACCTGGCTCCGCTAGCGTGACAGTCATTTTCTCAAGTTGGTTGAGCATGTGTTCAACATCAGCCTCAGCGTGAGTGAGGGAGTCCTCTGTCCATCGGACACCTACCCAGCTGTATTGTGTCGTTGCGCAGGGGTAGTGTGCTCTGTAGACGTTGCGAGGATCAGGTGGCACGTACACTTTCTGAGTTTGGGTCCGGCCATTGGTGATGAGGAGTCCCGGTTGTTCCTTTAGGACGATGACTGATGCCGGATTTGGTGGTGTCCGATTGCGGCTGCTCTCTGGTTGGCTGGAGGTACAGGATGGCGAAGCACAGCAGCATCCTGGTAAAAGTGAAAGAGAGAGAAAGAGAGAAAGGGAGAAAAAAAACTTTTTGGCGAGTGTCGTCCTTGGTTGGCTGGGACTTCGCTTTGAGGATGCCGGTATGCCACTTGCTTCGGTGTCTTGCAAGTGTCTCTGGTGCTGCGTCATGAGCATATATTCGCATGACCCCCCTTTTGCACTGTGGCACCACAAGCTGTGGCGCAGTGATGGCATCAAGTGCAGAACGCTGAATGTTGTCTTGTGCACGCAGCATGTGCCAGGTGCATAGCGGGTGTTTGGGGCACCGGTTGTCGGTGGGTCTAGACAGCGTGCTAGGGTGGTTGGAGGGGTCTAAAAGTGGTGGTGACTCCGAATGTTCATGAAGTTGTTATGGTCTTTGGCGAGCTGGAAGGTGCATGGTAGCGAACTTGAACCTTGACTTGGTGTTGAGGCTGTGTACCCTTGGATGGCTGCTGGAGTTCTATGAACTCTGTGACCTTAGAGTCTGGCTTTGTTGTAGTTCTCGTTACCTCTATGACCGGCCAGTCTGGCTTTGGTAACCTGTGTGACTGGAGGGGGGGGAGGGGTTCTTGAACTTGGGCCCAGACTGTCAGGTGTTTGAAGTCTAGTAAAGGCTCAAAGCGCTCTAGCAGATCTTTGCCAATCAGAAAGGGGGTACGTGTCCATTTGTGAGATGTACACAGGGTGTTTCAGACTAAAATAACCAATTGTCAGGTGAATGTGAGCTACCTGTTTGAGCCGGATGTCGTTCTGGCTGTATGACTGCACAGTCAGCTCGCATGTTTGAGATGTAAGAGTTCGATTTTGTCTCTCAGAGTCTTTAAAAGAGTTTCCGGGCCATACCCCGTTTGATCATGTGCCCGAGGAGTCTTGGCGTCGGGGCTGGTGTGGTGATCGACGGGCGGTTAGGGCCGGTCTTGTGTAGTTCTTTGCGGAGACAGACAAAGTAGCATTTCTTGGTCTTTTGGGATTTTGGTCCTAGACGTGGGAAGTTGTCAGCTGTGTTAGCTGTGTTAGCTCTGTGGTCTGTTGTTGACGAGCAGTGTTCTGTGTGCCTGTTGCAGGTTTTATGCTGAGGCATAGGATGTCGTGTTCGTCCCTCTTGTTGTCTTTGTAAAGTCTTTTGTGAAGAAGCTCTTTAAGTAACTTCAGGCTCTTGGCTGTCTCGGATATGGCAGCACTGTTTTCGTCTGATGTGTGTTCAGACTTGTGCTGACCAGTGGCAGGTCGAGAGGGGTTCTGCTCTGGGCTGTTGAGGTCAGGCTAAGCAGGGTCTCTGTGACATTTTGGCACACTTGTGGTGAGTGACTAATGCATGGCCCTAAACGTACAGAACTACTGCTTAATGGGTTCGCTAGATATGTAGCCTAAAGCTAAGTGTCTCTTGTTTAGCTAGCTAGTGACGTGTGTCTTGTATCCTTATCTTAGCTGTGATTGTTAGGAGGCTAAGAGTTATGTGGTTCCAAGATTATTCCCTGGAAAGGGCATAGCCGAGATAAAATAAATGACGTAAGATGGTTCTTATGACTTAATTATTTCTCTGGACTTAACTGGGGGGGGGGGGGGGGGGTCACTACGGCTTGACGAAGTGAAGGATAAGAGGGAAACGGACAGCTTTCTCATTTGAATTTTGCTTATTATCAATCCTTAGGATTATAGTTGTGCCCTAGTAAGTTGTTGAAATTACTTGTGCTGCAGGGTCACGAAAATGAGTGCACTGGTTGAAACTAAGCCAAAATAACAAATAAGGGTGTCTCTGTTTCCTTTCTGGGCCCTATGGGAAATGGAACCACATTTGAACAAGAGAGGAAATTAAATTAAATCATATAAATGACTGATTAGCCAAGGGAACAGCTGACTGCTGTTATTATGAAAGTTAAAGAAATGAAAGAAGTAACAAGAGAAAAACAAAATTTAAGGCAAAAGGGAATAAAGTGATCAAACACCGGGAATGATCGGTTTAGTCACCTGTCGATGAAAATTCCTATTGCTATATGAATTATTCTCTAGCTACACAGTTTACATTTAGTTAAACGTAAGTTTAATTAACAGGGTATCTGCAAAGTTAGCCTTCGACGGTTAGCAAGGACGATGCCTTCACTAGTGAAGGTGAACTTAAGCTGCAAAGAAGTGTAAACACGGAAAGTGAATAATTAGAAACCTTAACCGGTGTTAAAGAAAGTATTCTTGAATACTTTGCATTGTGTGAACACAAGTGGTGATTAAGGGCTCAAGTAAATTATGCTAGCTGCTAACTGTAGAAGTTATTATGTAGCTTAGCCTAAGCTGGATGGATGCTAGGTTAGCGTAGCGTAAGCTAGCTGGATGCTATGTTAGTTTAGCTCAGCGTAAGCTGAAAGGATGCTAGGTTAGCTTAGCGTAGCGCAAGCTAGCTGGATGCCATGTGAGTTTAGCTTAGCGTAAGCTGGAGGGATGCTAGGTTAGCTTAGGCACCTAGGCTGGTTTGTTTACAAAGTGACATCACAAGTTAGCACTTCCTGTGACAAGTCGTTGTCATGGGAACCGGAGCATGTCAGACAATTCAACAGTCCTTAAAGAATGTCTGTACATTTTTCATGGATTATGCATGTTTAAACGGGTTAACAGGATGCACCTATATTTTAAGTCTTTCTAGGACTCAGTGTTACATTAAGTAAAATGCAGATGTGTTTTGGCATTAGCTAATTTTACTCATGGAACTCTTCTCTTTATTTTACGTAGCTTATTCTATTTGTTTACAGAGTAAGGAAATAGATTTGCTGTAAGTCAAAGCTTGTCTAAGCATATATGGTTACGTCCCTCTCGTGCACGAATGCTGACTTCTCAGCGAGTAACAGTTTTGATCGCTAGGTAGCTCTCTGCTTGTAGATGCAGCAAAAAAAATATTTAGGTGAATTACATCAATCTAACAATAATTTGTAAAGCCTTTACATTTGTAGACACCCAGGTCTACCTAGATATAACTCTGTCCTGAGCTTTCTTTGTTAGACACAGGTTTAGTCATACTACCATTTGGATTTCCTTTTAATCAAA
The DNA here is from genome assembly GCA_031834385.1 of Semotilus atromaculatus. Classification (NCBI taxonomy): domain Eukaryota; kingdom Metazoa; phylum Chordata; class Actinopteri; order Cypriniformes; family Leuciscidae; genus Semotilus; species Semotilus atromaculatus. The sequence goes on along the minus strand of JAULUF010000009.1, from coordinate 611,733 downwards.
GCATAATAGATATCGGTACAGTTTACAAGCTGCTGAGATGAGGTTTCTTCGTCAAACAGACTTACGCTTTTACTGCTGAACATGCTACTTTTACTTTTAGTTGGAAATCTAAGGCTATTTTACTTAGAGTAGAGATGTCAATTCCAGCTATCGTTTTATCTGCATTTAGACAGGCCAGCGATCAAAGATGTGTATTGCACGTTGTGTTCTGGTTGGATCGCAACGATCAAAAGCATCTCGTAGGTTAACAGTAGTTTAAAACTGTGGTGGTTCTCCTACATGGAAACTAATGTACAGCAGTGCATTTTTCAAGAAGTATCTAGAAACTGTTTGTTTCAAAGGGGTCGTGTATAGCCTGTTGGCAGGTGAGGCTTATAGGTGAGCCATTCAAGATTTTCTTTAAATCAGTAAAGTTCAAATTTTTCTACTGCAGAGTCTTGCGTCTTTTTGAGCACAACTTTTCATCTACTTTTTAAAAGTTCTATGTCCTATGCTGATCAGGGACCCTTTTAGCAGAGTCTTGCACTGTGTTCGTGCAGTGTCTTCTGGTTTTGCAGTTCAAAATCATTGGGGTTTTGGACCCAGCTGTGGGACAGTTTGCTCTGTGTGCCTGTTGTGGGTCTTACGCTCAGGCCTAGGGTGTAAGGCTCGTACCTGAATTTTCGGAAAGTCTCTTGTGAAGAAGCTTTTCAGCGACTTCAGGGGCTCGGCTGTTTCAGACGTGGCGGCACTGTGTTTGTCTGATGCGTGCTCAGACTTGGGCTTACCAGTGGCCTGGAACGGACTCGACTCTCTGTAAACAGGGCTATGGTGTTGTGGGACGCCCTCTGGAGGCATCTGGTGGGATGCAGATTTTGAAGGAACAAAGTTCTGAACTTGACATCCGCTTCCATATTTGGCTGGTTCAGTGCTCCGAAGTAGGTTTGTCGGAGTCGGCTGTAGTAGGTCTGTGGGGTTTCAAGTCGGACCTGCTTGGGGTCCATGGCGGTGAATAACCCTTGGTCTGATTCTGGATCAGAGAATTCACGGATCAAAGCTTGTTGCAGCTGCTGGTAGTCCGTTTTGATAGTCTCTGTTTGACGGTCGAGGAAGCTGCGCACATCACGGCTGGACGTGATTCTTAGCAGGTACAATTTGTCCCACGCGGTCGCGTTGGTAACAGTTTGTAAGTGAAAGTCAGTGTCTTGTAGGTAGGCGTGCACGTTGTGGCCTCCTGCAGGGCTCGGAGTGAACGTAGGGAGGTTTCTCGCCAGCTTGTTAAGTCTTTTGGGAGCCCTGCCGTTGTAAGTAGCAGGGGCTCTCCTGGAAAGGCCCCCCCTTTTTAGCTCTGGGTTGTAGGCTGAAAGGTGCGGACCAGCTGGTCAGGGGAAACTTTGTGGTGTGCGTTTCCCTTTCCCGGTCATTCTGTAGTCTATAAGAGTGTTTCAGCTATCTGTGAACAATGTCAATTTCGCATATGATATTGTCTTTGTGCTGAATGAGTTCATGGATTTCAGCTCGGGCCGCTTGTAAGTGTTTTACACAGGCCTTTGCTTTAGTGTCTCTTTCTTTAGTTCAGTCTCTGCTGAACGGGCTTGTGGATGGTATCGCGGGCCTCTTGCGGGTTGTTTTTTTTCGCAGGCCATGGCTTTCGAGTCTCTTTTAGTTCAGCCTCTGCTCTTTGCAAAGGGGCTTCACTTTTGTCGGAGTTTCTCGTTGAGTACCACTCTGGTTGTTTTCTCTGAATGCTCTCTTCGGTCTGTGTGCCGATGAAGATCAGGCAGGGCAGTTTGAAGTCTTTCCACTTCCTTCTGTAGCTCGGGGTCGTTGTCGTCCTCGGCTTGCATCCTTAGCGTTGCAACTTCGTGCTCCAGGGCGAGGCGGCTCCTTTCACGGAGACGTGCTTGTGCGATGAGCTGGCAAGCGAGGTTTTGGACGTGTCTGGCCCGGCCTTGTCGTGGGTGCTTAGGCTTAGTTTGTGCGCCGTCAAGCTGGTCCACGTCTGCGTCCAGCTGCTCTTGGCTCGAGGCTCTGAGTCACTGGTGACTGGCTTCCCTGTGGGCGAAAGGAACACAACACACACGAAAAGACCAGTGCAAGTTCTTTCTACGTTTAACGAGCTATAATACTATGCGGCTATGTGAGCCGTAATTTGGCTAACTGATGCAGACAGTTAGATGATTAGGTGGGTCAATTTTGCGTGGATCTAAATAAAGAATTTGGCAGGCAGTAGCCTTATGGGGTCATGTGATGACGCCAGCTGCTTGGTCGTCGTTCTGTTATCTAGCTTTCCTTGGTGTCTCTCGTAGGTTCTGTCTCTGGGTGAACTGAAAGGAACAAATCACAACAGAACAGAGAAATAGCAAGATAGAAAAGATTAGAGTAAAATAAAATTGAATAGGTCTAATGAAGATGGAGCAAATAATGACACAAGGGAGTGTTAAAGAGAGTAAGGTCGTCTAAGCCGGCTGTCGGCGGCAAACCTAGGAAAGGGGGTGTGTGGCTTGGAGAAGGGAAGGTGGGCCACACCCCTTAAATGGCCGGGGATATATGTAATATTCTGGGGCCTATACTAAGTAGATGTTTTTTATTTTTTTATTATTACCTCATTTTTAGTCTGCCCAGGTTGGAACTGAAATCACTCCGGTTGGAATCAGCACGTGATTGGTCTTTCCAGCGTTTCCGAACACTTGGTCGCAGAGTCGCCGGGCTCCACACTCCGTACCACGGGCGCCCTCTCAAACAATTGCGACCTTTGGAGTGCCAAATTGTGTGCTGCCCGTGTATAGAGACAGAGGAGTCCGCGACTCACGCATGGCCTGTGTCATTCAACGCTGGTCAGACAATCCGCAGCTGGAAGCCAAGTAGATGTGACTGTCAACTCACCACCGCGCGCTAGGGATTTCTACACCATAAACACAGAAGAGGAGAAACAGATGAAACTTAAGGTGAATTAAGGTTTCCTTGTTTAAACCAAATTGAGTAATTATGCATGCAGAGATACCAAGGCAAGAGGCTTCACTAAACACTGATAAAAATAAAAATAAAAGGAATTTATGACAATGTAATTGTCAAATCAACTTTAAAAAAAAAATTCTTCAAAAATAAATTTAAAATAATTTTTATTTTTATTTTATTTATTATTACTTTCATTATTAATAAAAAATTAACAATCAAAGTAATAAAGTAGGATGAAACCCTGGAGAAGACAGGCTGTAGTGGCTGGTTTGTGCCACAAGGGGGGGCGTACTTTCTCCAGTGGTTAACCTGTTTGGTTGGATAAGCACTTAATTCAAATTTCAATTCAAACTGGTTTAAATTCAATTTAAATAAGTGTAAGGAAATCAAAGATCAGAACTATATCTCATGCGACTCATGATTGCTGTAATGTTATCAGTGATAACAAAATAAATAAATTTTTTAAAAAAAAAGATGGAAATAGACCAATTCACAGAATGAAAGGAGTAAAAGAATAAGCTGACTTTAGCATGTCTGCCACAAGGGGCGTTTTCCCTCTAAGTGGATATCAATGACTAAACTGAAACTTAACTTTAAATTTCTTAATTCAAATCTAGTTTGAAACAAACTCAAAGTAAGCATAAAACAGTCAGCAGGAGAATTGTCTAACGTCAAACAAATGCCAGCACAAGCAAGGCTTTAACTGGAATATGTATTGAAAGTTAGACAATTCAGAATTCATAATCGCAGGGAAAGTGAAAAAGAACAAAAAAAACAGAAAAGAGGTAGTTGAGAATGACGATCTACAAAACGTCCACAGGGTGGCGTAATTGCGTTCACGCTGAATGACGTCAGAGGCTGGTATGATTTGGACACCGCAACACATGTAGGTTGCCCTCTCGTGTTTTGTCAGCGGAATTACAACCTCTGTTTTAGTATGTAATTCAGTTTTAAAACGGTTCCATACGTTAATTTTCTGCAAAAATCACAATTATAAATTTTAAACCTCGGCGGGTTTTGTGCCAGTTTACTGCATATAAACACACACAAACAACGTGTGGCAGGATTTCTTTCGCTACACACAAATAGGGCAACAGGAATTAGGCATCTGTTTTTCGATTCCCACATAAAACAATTATTACCATGATTCACATGTGTTTGCTTATAAATTTTAAACCTCGGAGGGTTTGTTTGTGCCAATTTACTGCATATAAACACACAAAGACAACGTGTGGCGGGATTTCTTTCGCTACACACATAAATATGGACACAGGAATTATACGTCTGTTTTTCGGATCCAAATAACATTTATCAAATAGCACTTATGATTAAAATGTTTTTAGGTTTTGGATTGTTTCTGTGCTATATTCTAACAAACACGTTTGGCAGGATTGCTTCGCTGCGCTGTGCGTGAATAAAACAGGGATTATTCGTCTGTTTTTTCGACTCCCATAACATATTATCAAATAGCACTTATGATCAAATATGCGTTAGGTTTTACGATTGAGTAGCTACGTCAATGTTTTAACCAGGAGTTATCGATAATCTAACGATTATAATTAATATTAGGCCTGTTTAAGAATAGTGAAAGAGCATCGTTTCACTAAATCTTGTCTTCACCGTGGCCGAAGAATCTCGTTCCGCCAGGGGAGTTTAACATTAAAAGTGTCATAATTCAAAAGAGGCTTCTTCATCTTTTGTAGGACAAATTTTAATACAATGAAACCGCAGTTTCTTTTTAGTTGTGCTGAACTGAGACGGCTTGTGCCTTTAGTCAGTCAGGCAGTGAGTTCACTCACTCTTCGAGGTGCGCGCGTCTGCGGCTTGTCTTACAATTTCAACATCCGCGCGCATAAATATTAAATAACAATACTCATACACAGATTGACTGGAATGCTCGTAAAACAAGTTTGAAATGTGCCCGCATTCTCCACCAATATTATGTAACGACTCAGGGGTGGATCTGATTACGGGGAATTTGCATATCATAATTCATAATTCATAATTAATAATTATTCATACAGGTTTGTATCAGATCAGTCTTACATGTTAATACATCTCCCGATAAGGGATGATACGTTACTTTACCTGCATACAAGACTGCATGCTTGCATGCGTATGGCAGCCAACCGCAAGTTGATTGCGATTAGCTACACAGATCACGTTTTACAAATAGGTAACATTAATTAGCTCAATTAATTTATAGAGTTTAGGAAAATCAATTCTGTGGCCACAAGAATTAGTCTTCCCGCCCTATAAACCCATACTCTTTAAAGTATCTTTAATTTGTAAAGCTCGTAGCTTTTGGATAGGCATTTCAGGGACCCGAAGTATGAGCAGACAGTCAATCCATCAAATGAGTATCATGAAATTTAATAAGAAATAACTAGCCTATGCATTTACTAAAATTACATGGGATATATGTATTTACAAACATAATAAACAATGAAACACACAAACGTTACAAACATAATAAACGACAAAACACAATAAGGCATCGATGAACGAGAAATGCATAGAGACAGAGAGAGAATTTTTAGCAAGGTGCAGTTATGCACGAGGGAGTTTTACAAAGACCCGAAGATCTTACTAAACTAGAAGCAAAACAAAAGAAAGAGATTCCCAAAGGGATCTCCCGAAGAAATCACATTCTGGCGAGAGTGAGATAGTAAGACAAGAGAGAGAGAGAGAGGGAGAGAGAGAGAGAGAGTGAGAGAAACGGAGATCCGTAAGGGTCAACCGTTTGGCAAAGTTCACCTGGACAACGGAACCTCAGACCTGACAACAAGGAATCACAAAATCGCCCCTTTTGAGGCAACAACCGTACAGCATGATAAATCTGGATGAGAAATAAAATACTTGCACTGTCTCTTAGTCTGCTGAGGAGAAGGCGTGCGTGTGTGTGTGTCCTTGGGGCGCGCGCCTGCTCGTTCGTTGAACGGTTGCGCGTGGTGGTCCATGTGGTTTGTTGGTGGTTCAGAGCGCGGACTTTCAAACGCATGTTTGAAGGTCTTTGAGGTAAATTTACCAAAGAAACAATTCAGACTAAATTCATTCCTCGTCGGGGAAAATGAACTCGATAGGATACTTAAAAGAACTTAGAATTAAACAAAGAAAGAAAAAGATGAAAGATCTCCGGAGGAGATCACTAAGAAATCACATCCTGATGCCGGGGGTGAGAGGCAAGAGGAGGGGTGAGGAGAGGGCCAGTCCTTTTGAAGACCTGATGTTTCCGCCTCCTCTGAAGCGGATTGTCCAATCATTGTTCAGGAAATCTTGAGCGGGAAAGTTGTCTTTGTTTGGTTTGACAGCTTTATCTACATAAATTACGACAGAGGCAGAACCTGCCTTTCCTTTTCACAGATTCTTAAACATAACAGGAGAGATGTTATATAGGCAATCATACTTTTTACGGTAACCCAATACATATATCTGGCTGCGTCAGACAAAGAGTTTTCAAATGACCTCAAACACGACATGTAACAATGAGAGGAATTCAGGTTTGCGTCTCAAATATACGTAATATAGGCATTTGTGGTTCCTTTTAACTACAAACATTCCCAGATCTTGCAATCGGACGTAGGCCATCAAACACACATAAAACATATCAAATATGTATTGTTAAATGTCTTTTTTGACTGGAAATTCCAGCAAAGTCCTTATGGGTGTGTGTAGCGTGGACAGAGGGGACTCTTTGACCGCATGGCATTCCTTTCTCTGCAGCAAGGAGGGGGTTAGTTTGATAAGGTCTGCTTGAAGCTCGAGCCACAGTCAGGAAGTGTTCTGGTGAATCTCGCAGGACATTTGAATATGTCAGTTCATTGGGTGTTTAAGAGAGAGAACCCTCAAGATTTCTTATAACACCCCTGTGTCACAAAGTTAGCGAGATGTAATGTAAATCAACAAATGGGGAACGAGGATTGGAGTTTATCGAGACTAAACATGCTACACAGTGATTTCTGTTTCTCATAGTATGCAAGTCATGTCTCAAACATTAACCCATTAGAGTTTACAAGGCCACACAGACCAAACAACATAAAGGAAAAATCATGAGATGGAACATTGGATGCATGTATCACATGGTTATATATATATATATATATATATGTACATAGAATATATAGGTTTAAACCAGGGTTCGTTTATTCTTCTCAGCAAGAATAAGGAGGAATCACACTCTCTGGGACATTCCAAGGGGTAATAAAGCTCAGTCTTGTAACAGAACACCCCGTTCTTGGTGTGTGTGTGGGAGAGAGTGTGTGTGTGTGTGTGTGTGTGTGTGTGTTTTTCCAAGTTCCAGGCCTTTTGGGGCTAAAGGCTTTGGGATTTTAGCATGGGGGTATTTAGTTATTCAGATTCACCTTCGCCCAGTCCTTACATGAGTTAATACAAGAACTTTTTTTTTTGTAAAACTGCGCAGTTTTACACATTTAAAACAATCGTACTAAAAGTACATTTGAATGAAAACACAGTATTTGCAAGTAATGTCTAAATATTTTTGCACAACACGAATTACAGGAAGTAATGTCTAAATTTATTTTCACTGCCATAGATTTCACTGCCACCAGACTCACTGAAGTACAAATTAAGGGCAATATAACTGTATGTGTACAATATATATTTGCTTACCTGTCTATTAAAACACATACAAGAGTCGATCTGTCAAGTCCAAGTTTGTTGCAAAGCTCTCTCCATTTATTTCTGTTTTTCCCAAAGCCTGCTTGCCTCAGTTGATCTACATTTTTTCTGTACTCACAATCAATAATCGTGATCCATAATGACTGAACAACACAACAGCGACGTGCGAGATAGTGTATCATAGATATACACATAGATCCTCACTAGCGACTTACGTATAGCGGCCCATTGAAACAGCCGCTAATGAGGAATCTATGTATATATAAATATGGTTTCTAAAAGCGGAAACCGAGGATATCGAGAATATTACATCATTGACAGGCGACAATGACAAGGGATGAGACATTATTTAAAACTGGAATTTACAAATCCTTGGAAACTTTTGGGATAATGTAATTACACAACTGCATGAAATATACCACATTGTGAAAGTGGCTTTTGAATATTTTGTTACAAAAATCTTACATATTGTATCTTTAATGTAATTAAAATCTAAATTTTAAATTAAGTTTATTTCAATACCACTTCCTTGTTTCAGAAAAAAAGGGTAAGAAAAATAAACTTAATTCATGAAAACAACTCTTAATATCTGTTTTTTGCTTCTCAAGTAAATTTGCATCTCAAGGAATCTTGTTTAGGAGACTTAAATACTGGAAAAAAGACAAAAATGCTAATTAAGAAAAAATGCAGTATGATGTGCCAAACAATTTTGCATAAATTAAATCAATGTTTGTTGATAGTTTGTCTTAGCAGCACAATTACATAAAGAGTACTTTCTGTTGTTGAATATGATTTTACATTTAAGGTCCAAGATGCGCCTGCCTGCCATTTACAATTCACTATTATTCTATTATTTAAAAAAATATTTGATTTGTTGTAATGCTGTATTATTTGGTGACAAGTATGGTACCTAGTTACTGCCAAATTTAATTAACAGAATCCCATGGAGAACAGAGATAATGAGACACTTTGACTCTAAACACATATACTGTCACTAAAAGGTCATGCAAAGGCCAAAAATGCAAACTATCAGTTTTATCTCCATAAACTCTTAATGGCATGACCTTTTTGGTAACACTTTGTGACATGTTTTGTCATATCTCATTTGTGGTAGTGTTTATCTTCAGTATGTCGGTAATATGTAGAAGAACTGCTGATGTTTCATATGGAGGCTTTATGAGATCTTCATGCACAATTCTACACGGACCCCACAGCAGCCAATCAACAACCAATACCTTCATATTTTTTTTCCAAGGTGTTTTGGCTGAAAACACACAAATTGCTGCCACTGGTAGGGCATAGAGATGCATACTAATGAAGAAGATATTTACGATTCTGGCTGAGGAAGATTCCCTCATATTTCTCCTCATTTTCACCCCACCCAGCAGCAGCTGTTGCAATAATTTCCCAAATTGGCCATTGTGTGTTCAATTTCTTATAAGACACCTCCATCACCTCCATCTTCAAATAGAACATTGGCACAACCAGTGTGCCAGTAATGCCATGGTTAGCTCCTTCCAACACCTATTTTCTGTACACATATCAACTCTGGAATGAATTATGTACTGCATATATTAACTCTTTCTGATTGGACAGTCATGTCGTTCTGCATTAAAATATTTTAACACTACACTAAAGTGTTTGCCCCTGTCTACCAGCAGTCTCAAACTCAACAAAATCTGAATTAGAATCAGATTTTTTTTCTTGGTAAATGAAGCTTCCCCAACACACATATAAACACATAGACACTAGGGATGTGCATCTCTATAACTGAGGCTGATGCGATATGCATCTCGATGCATGGCCAACATTACGATACATTAAAGATACATATAAGCAGCTACCGATGCGATTCAATGCGATTCACTACTATTATGATGTGGTGCGATCCGATTCAAAACGATGCTATTCAATGTAATACGATGCAATGGAGAAAAATATGATGCTATTCAATTCAGTATGGTATAGATAGTTCACTTCTATTTATTTTGTTCAGACATAGAGCAAATCATAAAGCAGCCATTTGACTTTTAACACATGGCTCATAAACAAACAAAAGATTTGGTTTTCACAAAACCAAAAGATTAAATAAAAACAGACATTCTTTTCCTGTCCTGTCTCCAGGTAGGGAGCTCACACATTTAATAGTGAAACAATTTACGGATGCTCAGGCATAAACAATGAAGAAATGTTCCATAACTTGCCAGCAGACTAATGTGATTTCAGCAAGTAGGCTAACTCAGTGAGCAGAAAGCAGGTGCTGTTTTAACATAAACAGTAATAATAATTACTGGTCTTTCACAAACAGGTCTTTCATAATTGTATTCAAATGTAATATATATATATATATATATATATATATATATATATATATATATATATATATATATATATGTATATATGTTTTTTTTTTTTTACATTTGAACAGTTATTATTATTGTTTATGTAATAATGTCACCACTCAGAACTAAATAATCCCTCTCTCTGTACTTTAAAATGTCCTCCTTTGCTCTCTCCCTTGTGTTCTTTGTCATCTGTGGTCGCACAGTGTGGAAATCGCCAAACATCTGGTCCAAGGCCGTTTTCTTCTTGGGAGGAACATTGTAAGGGGATTTACAGTCAAAGACCCAGAACCAGATATGATGAATGAAGACCCTGAGTCAGAATTATAATAAATTCAAGAAAGGTTTTACTGAAGATAGTTTGCAGTTTCATCAGCAGAAGCCAGCTTCAAGACTCAGACAGGAGTTTGTAGGCCGCCCCGCTTACAGTTACAAAGATCATAGCAGTTATACCCTTCACCAAGGTCTAAGCTACGTCCTTACTTCAGGTTGCAGTTTCTGATTGGCTAAGAGATAGATAAACAGTCATTTTCCACACACGTACAGATAGACGAAAGCATCTCCATCAATTAGGCAGCTGACACTCGGACCCTGAAGTTAGGCACGTCGTGACCTTCCAGGTCTCAGATTTGGGTTGCTGGGCGCCAGCATGTCCAGAACAACAACTCAGTCAGTCTCCAATAATGACAGTGGTTCCTTAACCTGCAACCAAGAAGACTAACACACACACCGACACACAGCTTTTCCAAGGTTGGATTTGGCCAGGCTCTAACTATAAACAGGAGAGTCCTTTCAAAACATCAAGATAATCCATTCTTTCTCTCAAGGAGAGCTACACTTTAGTCTAACTGGAAAGTAAGGCTTTAAAAAAGAAATGGTCCCTTGCACTATTGGCTTCAATGACCCCTATATGTTTTAACACATTGAAGACCTTTCTCAAATACAAAACAAGTCCATATTTCATTTCTGGAAGCCGGGCTAAATAAGTAAGCACTGTTACTGCATTCAGATATATCAAATACAGACATTAAAGAATGCATGAAAAGCAAATTTCAGTAATCACACTGGTAACTTCTATAACAAAGTAAAATCTCCAGAGAAGTCATTCAACTCATTTGAAATTTAGAAGGAAACATATTGATTAATACCTTTATTATAATCACTTATTACATATACATTGAAGCAGCAGTGGATTCCAGAATCCACCGCTTCAACATCATCTAGGAGCAGAACAGAAGAGAAGAGGGGATTTTCAGTCGTATTGAAAAATTATATCAGTCAATACTATACTACAAAAAAATGCGATGTATTCTTACCTTTTCATCCATCTTCACCACCTCTGATGTTAGCTTTGTGAATATCATATCCTTGGTGTTATTGTCATCCAGGAAAGCCAGGTCTTTGAAGTGTGGATCAAGGGCTGAGGCATAGTTGAGGAGGTCTTGGAGATATGTGTAGCGACCGTTAAAGTCCTGCCTGAAACGCTCCTTCATCTGGGAAATTACTGGTAGATCACTATCATCTGGCTGGAAATAATTTAGCCTGGATTGGGGAGATCATTGAGATGGTGGGTTTTTTTTTTCCTCAGTGAGGAGTGTTTGACTTCCAGAGGAGACATCAATTTGATGACATCTTGGATTATTGTCATGTCTTCCTCTGTCAGGCTGGCCATGCATTCACCCCTCTTTATCTTCTTTGACAGGGTGTTCAACACAGCAGGCTACTGCTCCCAAAAAGGCTCCAACATGTCAAGTAAACTGTTCCATCTTGTGGAAACATCATGGATTAGCTTGTGGTTTGGCAGGTGTAACTGGGCCTGCATTTCACGTAGAACTTAGGTTGCTTTTGGGTTACCACCTTCCTCACTTTCGCCAAAAGCTCCGACACCCTGTCCAGTTTGAGGGATTTTTGCAAGGCCAGATAAAGTGTGTGCGTGATGCATCGCACATGGGGGTCCATCTCTGCACCAACTCCGGCCAGCATCATGTTTTTTGCATTATCCCTGACCAACGTTGTATTCTTGTCAATGATGTTCCACTCGCGGCAAACGTTCTGCAGTAAAACTGCTAGATTATTCCCTGTGTGAGCCTCATTGAACACTCTAGTCCAGGGATGGGCAACATCTGTCCTCATCACTGTCCTACAGAGTTTAGCTCCAACCCTGAAAAAAAAAAATCACCTGCCCGTAACTTTCTAGTAATCCTAAAGACCTTGATTAGCTTGTTCAGCTTGTCTAGGTGTGTTTGATTAGGGTTGAAGCTAAACTCTGTAGGACAGTGGCCCTCCAGGACCGAAGTTGCCCATCCCTGTTCTAGTCTGTAGAATGTGGTTTTGCAAAACGCACTCATCATCAATATAGTGAGCTGTGACAGTTACATATGAATCCGTGGCACAAGACGTCAAGCCATCAACCGTAATTGCAACTCTTTGGGCATTGCTTAATGACTCGGCTATCTCTCGTCTAACTTTGTCATATAAAACAGGGATTTGTTTCTCAGTGAATAGCTTCCTATTTGGTATGTGGTACCTCGGCTCCAAGACGTGGAGGAGGTGTTGGAATCCCTCGTTCTCTGTAACGCTGTAAGGCTGAATGTCTTTACAAATAAAAAAGGCGATCGCGACGGTTATTGCTTTGGAACAAGCAAAGATGTTAGCCAGCGGGGAGTGAAAAAAAGTTGTAATAGTTTGCTTACCCGGCATCCTGTTAATGGTACCACAGCGGCTAGTACAAGCTACAGCTGATTCCGAGGGGGATGAGAGGGAAGCAGTCTCTGCTGCACTCACACTGTGTCTGCGCTTCAAATGTGTTAAAGTCGTATTGCCTGTATATTTTAAAGCGGCGTAACATTTTACAAATTGCATGGGTTTTGTCAAGATTTCCATCTCGCTTATGAAACCCAAAGTGTTTCCAAACACTGGATTTATAATTATTTGGGACTCTCAGGACACACCTCGGCCTCCATAGTGTTGTGATCCGCCATTTTCACGTAGCAGTGTCAGCAGTGGTGATGAGAGAACGCTCTTGAGCAACAGTTCAGAAAGGAGAAATCAATCTAACAGTTACATAATAAAATATTGGTCACAAATGATTGGTCACTTTCTAAATAGTAAAAGTATAGCGCATCTACTAATAATTATATATGAATAAATAGCTTTTTACCGATGCAGATATCCGAGGCACACTTATTTAAATCGATGCATCGCGACGTTAGCTTTTATGCCGATGCATAAATATATAGACACATAATAAAGAAATTACAGAATAAAAACATGAAGTATAAAGACAGAGTTAGGATAAGTCAGAATAGGCGTATTTACAGATATGAACATATTTATATTTTACAGTATTATGGGTAATAAATAGAAGTAAATCAACAATATATTGATTACACTAAATAGTGGAGCACTAAGAGAGGCATTGGGAGGAATTATTTTAAATTCTTATATTAAATTCTATTATACATAAATTATATTAAAATATATTAATGTCACACTGGAAACAGGACTCAGACAGGTGAATAGTGAAAGTGTTTATTCAACAATATAGCAGAAGTAGCCAGAGATCGGGTGAGAATGTAAATGGTAGACAAGCTGGAGGAACCTAGCTGATGGTTAACCGTCTCTATTCTCTTGTACAGATGGTTTGATGCGGTGATACAGATGGCAGGGTTCTTGGAAGGTGAAGAAGGCTGACGAAGATGAAGGGCTCGACGAAGAATCAGGATGACAGGTAAGTAGCTGGTAAGTATCAGGTTAGTGGTTGAGTCTAGTAGAGACGAGATCAGACACTGACTGAAGGAAGGTGTGCAGTAGGTGGTGGTGTGATGAGGTGCAGGTGATGGTGATCAATACTCAGGGGATAGTGAAGGGGATAGTGAGTGGGAGGAGTGAATGAACGAGTGGGAGGACTGGAAGGAGTGTGTGAGCTGGATGGAATCCTGAAAATTAAATTATATAACATTCTTAAATCTGCCAAAGTTGATAATTATGTTCATGTTATGGGCAATAATTAATAAATGGACAATATTAAAATTCTAAATTATTTTGTCTAAATAAATAAGAAAAAAAATACACTAAATACTATAATCAATTATTTGTGAATAATTGACGCTTCAAATGTGAATTTAGGCATCAAAACATTATAATATACATACAGTATGAAAATTAATATTCAATTAGAGATTTGCTTAAGAATTACAGTGTTATTAATTATTAGTGTTTTTGATGACAACAAAAGTAATCTAAAAGTAAAAATAAAAATAAATAATTTTTTCACAATTAACTATCCAATTCACAGTGGTGTTTGAGTTAGTTTGTTTTCATTTGGACTTGTCAGCATGTATTCATATGTCAGTGTCATCTTCACTGTCATCAGTGGTATTACCTGTGTTTAGTCAATCATCGTCATCTGTATCACCTGTGTTCCGTTAACCAGTGTCATCTCTGTTTGCATTTAAGTTCCGTCTGTTCAGTCAGTCTTTGTCCGATCTATGTTGTGTGTAGTGTGTGTTGCTGCCTGTTCTGCTATCATTTATCAATAAACCTTCGTGTTGTAAATATATCCTCATAATAAAAAAACTCAGATAATTATGATATATATATATATATATATATATATATATATATATATATATATATATATATATATATATCAGTGTCTATATGAAGAGTTCAGATGCAAAAGCCTCTAAGTGCCATTTTAAATTTTCTTGTAGAATGATAATTTTTATCAAGCTCGTATATTTAAGTTCAGTAATTTCACTTAAATAGCAATGAAGATTACCTGTTAATTGTCATTTAAGTGAAATTATGGAACTTTAATATACAAGCTTGATAAAAATTATCATTCTAGAAGAAAATTTCAGATGGCACTTAGAGGCTTTTGCATCTGAACTCTTCATATACACTCACCTAAAGGATTATTAGGAACACCTGTTCAATTTCTCATTAATTCAATTATTTAATCAACCAATCACATGGCAGTTGCTTCAATGCATTTAGGGGTGTGGTCCTGGTCAAGACAATCTCCTGAACTCCAAACTGAATGTCAGAATGGGAAAGAAAGGTGATTTAAGCAATTTTGAGCGTGGCATGGTTGTTGGTGCCAGAAGGGCCAGTCTGAGTATTTCACAATCTGCTCAGTTACTGGGATTTTCATGCACAACCATTTCTAGGGTTTACCAAGAATGGTGTGAAAAGGGAAAAACATCCAGTATGCGGCAGTCCTGTGGGCAAAAATGCCTTGTTGATGCTAGAGGTCAGAGGAGAATGGGCCGACTGATTCAAGCTGATAGAAGAGCAACTTTGACTGAAATAACCACTCGTTACAACCGAGGTATGCAGCAAAGCATTTGTGAAGCCACAACACGCACAACCTTGAGGCGGATGGGCTACAACAGCACTAAAATTGGACAGTTGAAGACTGGAAAAATGTTGCCTGGTCTGATGAGTCTCGATTTCTGTTGAGACATTCAGATGATAGAGTAAGCATTTGGCGTAAACCGAATGAGAACATGGATCCATCATGCCTTGTTACTACTGTGCAGGCTGGTGGTGGTGGTGTAATGGTATGGGGGATGTTTTCTTGGCACACTTTAGGCCCCTTAGTGCCAATTGGGCATCGTTTAAATGCCACGGCCTACCTGAGCATTGTTTCTGACCATGTCCATCCCTTTATGGTCACCATGTACCCATCCTCTGATGGCTACTTCCAGCAGGATAATGCACCATGTCACAAAGCTCGAATCATTTCAAATTGGTTTTTTGAACATGACAATGAGTTCACTGTCCTAAAATGGCCCCCACAGTCACCAGATCTCAACCCAATAGAGCATCTTTGGGATGTGGTGGAACGGGAGCTTCCTGGATGTGCATCCCACAAATCTCCATCAACTGCAAGATGCTATCCTATCAATATGGGCCAATATTTCTAAAGAATGCTTTCAGCACCTTGTTGAATCAATGCCATGTAGAATTAAGGCAGTTCTGAAGGCCAAAGGGGGTCAAACACAGTATTAGTATGGTGTTCCAAATAATCCTTTAGGTGAGTGTATATCTCCTCATAAAATAATGACCATCTGACTGTATGTTATTGTGTATTTCCCATCACCCTCACATGAAACAACAGAGAACTGATAATGGCACATGCAGTTAATGTGCATGTTTTCAAAACAACTCCTTATGGTGCAACAGGAATGAGCTCAAAAACCAACCAGTTATTTGTCACTGTCATGTCACTCATTATGATGCAGTTACAGTTTACTGATTATGCTTTTATCAAGTAAGCTTTGCTGTCAATGTGTGAAAACACATGTTAATTCAGTCTTTTAAACAGAACAAGAGAGAGATAGAGACCGCATGCTGGCGCCCAACCAGATTAAGACTTTCATAAAGGCAGAATGAAGGTGTGCCAAAAACGAGTGAGGTCACATCCCAAGCCTGCTGCCTGCTGAAAGCAGAAATGTATTACTTTACCTGAAATTCCGAGATTATACTTCCGGATAAGGAAGTATGTCGTTGTGGAGAAAATGGAATATTCAAGGTGTTCAGGTGAAAAAGCAGAGCAAATAACATTTAAAAACAAAGAATGATTTGAGCTTATTTCATAACTCTGAAACACATTTAGACACAGGTCATTTAAGTTCCACCATTACAGTTAACACCAGATGCACAAATTACAGCTGACGGCAGCCCTGAAGATTTTGACCCTTCACTAGTTCCCCAGAGCTCCTTCATCATTTGCAAATCACTGCCCTCCTCACGATGCTGATAAATAACTGCAAGGAAAATTACTTTTGAAAAATGAGAAATGAATGACCTTTTGGCCACGCAAATGCCACTAACAAATCCATGTAATTAGACAACCCCGGGCACCACGAGGATAACAATTAAACCTAACCTCCAAATAATGTGCACTCTATAATCATGCAAGGGAAGTCACCCTCAATATTGTGTCTTGAATAAGACACAACACGCCTTTGTTGTGAGCAGAAGTGCGGAAATTGTTTTAAAACTTGCGTGTGATGCTTGAAAAGTAAGCCTGTCCTAGTATATAAAGTTATACGAGCTTGACACCCACCAGAGGGCGAAATTGGGAGCAATAGGGTTATGGCACGCTACTCATGAGATGCTGCACTGGATGAAGGAAACTGTGTAATTAATGACACAAGGGGTTTGGCTGGATTTCGCTTTCCTCTTTTGACAAACAAGCTCCGGCCCACACAGAGAGGTTGGAAGCCCTCTTTTGGTGAGGCGCCGTTATAACGCGGTGCTGGTGTGTCCTCAGTAATTAATCCCATGTTTGCCATGATGCTGAAACAACCTAGATAGATCCAGCTGGTAATTGATCTAAAGAGAATGCTTCTCAGACATGGAGAAGGGGGCAGGAAGGAGTGTTGGGATATGCAACGTCCTCACAAGTTCGAAAGTGAAAAAAAGTGTAAGGGGTCAGATGTACTGTAAACGAATCACTCAACCCTCACGTCCAAAATCTGTATGAGTTTCTTTCTTCTGCAAAACACAAAAGATGATATTTTTCCCCCTTTGACTTTAATTGTATGGGTGGAGGGGATATATTTTGTGTTTCTCAGAAGATAAAAAAGTGATTCAGGTTTGAAAGACATGGTGAATAAATGATGACATACTATTTGGTGGGACTATTCCTTTGAGACTAAATAGGAATAACTATTTTTCATTAAGCTTCTCAATTTTTTTGACCGTCTCGAATACTGTAAAGCTTTGTCGTTGTTCTGCCTGGTACGCCATCATTATGGATTTTGACCTTTTTGGCAATTTTCTGTGTAAAATTACAGTTGGTGGATCTCGTACTGCTGCATGGCATCACATTCAGTTTAACCCATAAGGTTCATCCAAAAATGAAAATTAAGTCATAATTTATTTACTCACCCACGCTCATGCCATTCATATCCTGTATGCCTTTTTCATGGGGAAAATAAAGGAAGAAACTTTGAAGAATATTTGTAGAACAGTGTGCCATATTGTTTAGAGAACAAAGGAAAAATGTTATATCTTTTTTTTTTTTTCTGAGGTATATTGTTATGTTCCTGACTGTTTAAGAGATGAATTACATCAATAATGAGAGACCAGTATGACCATCTGAATTAATTCAGTGCTTTAATTATACATGTATTAATTATTAATTAATTACTAATCTATTAATTATATTTTATGTATAATTACAGTATATATGTTATGTAATGCCACATCCAAACAATATATACTCAACACCTCAGTAAAAATTACACATGCTGCCTTCAAGTCAAACTGAATTTTGTCTGAATAAAATGGACTTGCTAGACAATTTTATATTTCTATCTCTTCTTTTTTCACTTCTAAAACACAAATGCAACATGAAAAGCAAAAGGTGCACATTGAAGGTGAAAATTATGTTTTATCTATTTTAGCATTTCCGAGATTCCATAAGAATAGAGGATGATGCGAAATGTAGTCTGCCTCCTCATAAATTAATTAAATAGATAGAATCTTCTAGTTTTCTGACAAGCTTTAACTCTCTTATTCATGAACAGAGCTGCTCGATTCTGGATACATTGAGAATCACATTTTGCAGGGCTTGGGTGTCTGGAATAGACAACTGAACAAAATAACATGTAATTTACATGTAAAGTACTGAATTACTGAATATAAATCAGTGTTTTTTTAAATCAATCTCTTGAATAAATTATTCAATGGCTAATACATTTTGTTAAATGGTTAGTCCCACCAAAAATGAAACTTCTGTCATGATTTACTCACCCTGAAGTTGTTCCAAACCTGTATGAAAGTCTTTGTTCTGTTGAACACAAAAGAAGATATTTTGAACAATATCGGTAACTAAACAGTTGATGGGCCCCATTGAATTTCATAGTATGCAAAATAAATACTATGGAAGTCAGTGGGGCCCATAAACTGTTTGGTTACTGACATTCTTCAGAATATCTTCTTTTGTGTTCAGCAGAATAAAGAAAATCATACAGGTTTGGAACAACTTGAGGGTGAGTAAAATATGGCAGAATTTTTGAGTGAACTATCCTTTTTACAGTCACTTGTCACCACTTACTGGTGTAACCTCAGGAACTGTTTAATGGGGTGCCAGGGGACCAAGAACCAGTCAACGGGGGCCCATGGGAAATCAGAAAATGTTATTTTAGCTCAAATATATTGTTTCTTTAATATTTGGGATTTTATAGGGATTTGTTTGGAAAATATCAACCTCTAAATTAGGCTTCATTTATCATCTGTAATACCATGGTGTAATCATGCCCTAAATATAGATATATTAACAGGGCTGTGTATTCCCTGGTAGAATGTTGTTTTTCAGCATAATTACTTGTATTAGATTTTGCATTTGAATATATATTTATACAAAGACTACTTTTGTCAAAGTTGAGATTTGTTTTAATGTTTATTTGTTACTCATACTAGTCTTATCAGTCTCCGTATGCTTTCAAATCGCTCTCGCTGTACTTTGATGTCATACACCAATCGGTCTGCACAGCAAATCTTCAAGTCGAACACACCTTATGTTTGAAGCGTCGAGTTCCTTTCAAAAGGTGATTTGTTCTATTTTTCTAGAAATCAGTGTTTATATGCTAATTCTAAACTTTTATCCCAGTACTCCTGTGATAATTAGAATAATTAATAAGACAGAAATACAGTTTGTGAAGCTGTTTCATACCTATACACTTGTATGTTCCACTGCTGTGATCATACTTGTCAAATGTTTAATAGACATAAACTAATCTTTGTCATTTAGAAATAACAAAAACATAACAAAACAGACACCACAAATGTCAAACATAAAATAATCTGTGATCAGTAGATCAATCGATCGAAAATGAGTTAGGTTTCCTGACTATTTTCTTTATTTCCCAAAATTGTAGCATCTTAGCCAATTTTTAAACAGTATCCCTCGTCATGGTATTACAGCAGAATATTTCAAAGAGTGCACAATCATTTTTACGTGGGACTTGTTCCTTTTTGAGGTTTCTTGCTTGCTTCAAAGAGCAAACAGCATAACAAATAATACTGGGTCTGATGGAATGCTGTTTCAAACTGTAGCAACCAGATGGGTTTTTTTTTTGGTTTTTTTCTCGAGTCTCTTATTTTTGTTTGTTTGTATTATTGGCTGCTGCATAATTTATAAGACTGTCCTTCACTTTTGCTCAGCTCCACTTCTATGCAAGTTTAATACAACCTACTTCTTCCACACAAGAAAATCTTCTTTGCCCCCTTGTTGTCTCGCTCCTGTTTGTTACTTGATACGCAGCCACAGATGGCCTGGATGCCAGAGAAAAAGTCAAGGTAATTAAATTGTTAAACTTCCAAACTTAACTGAAAAATAAGTATAATAAACCAGTCTAAAACAATGAGAGATAAAGTCGACCTGAAAGAACAAGTGCTGTCTGTTACATCTTTGCTGTTTCTATCTCATTTTCTATTTATATTTATGGAATAATATGGAATACCATGCAATATTGGGAAAAAATTCCCATTTTCTGTCAGGATATATAGATGTACATTCTGTAATCATGCTGGAGGTGCATTTGTTTATTAAAGTGCACAGGTTTTGTCAGCTTTAGACAAACAGTGGGTGTTTTTGATGACATTTATAATGCACTTTATTCAAGTTGATGAATTCGACTTTTGAGTTCATTAAACATCCTGAGCCCTGAATGGACGTTTTGCCTCTAGAGGAAATTATAGAGGAAATTATATTTTATGGAATTTCTCTGATCTCTGATGACCTTTATACAAAGTTTGGATGATATGGATTAATTTTACAATCTCTTAATAAACTTTTTGAAGCGAAAAAGTGGTAGTTGCATTGACTGTCAATGGAGGGACATAAATCTCTCAATTTGATTTAAAATATCTTAATTTCTGTAAGGACCACTATCGTCAAATACGATTCACAGTTAGCATACAGTTAGGATTGGCGGTATGGTTCTGTTCTGGGCAAGAACTCCCTGCGCATCCATGCAGTCTAGCATAGCAGGGAGAGCAGCAATAACCCCCTTAGGGCAAACAGAACAGAACCAACAAGAATGTATTGCAGATATCATTCATTCAAGATTTTAAAGTTCAACATAATTCGAGAATTTATTCTAAATGAGGGTGAATAGGGAATCAGAATGCCATACTGACTGGACAAGAGAAGGAGCTGAGGATGGTAATTAGCTCTTGAGAAACGCAATAGCTGCTTATAATATTGAAGGAGCTTATATATGTATACAGTGATAGGTGTCATATTCCTACAGATAGATGTGGAGGGGGGGTTAACTAACCCTCTAATATTTTATGAAGGGTTGCTTCTCAAGTAAATGTATCTTGTTTCAAGGATTTTGACATATTTTACCTGGAAAACTGCATGCATAATATTACTTAAGTGCCCTATATTCCTAATCAGATTAGCTGCATTAGTTGTCACCTTCTGTTTGCCTCAAAATATTATGATATAAATAACCACACTGCAAGAGGCAAGTCAATAGTTTCACAAACATGCATCTCCATTTGGAAAAAGGCATTTGGGCTCTCCTCCATGGCTCAGATAGAGCAATGAGGGGGAATTTAAAATGCATGAGCTGGCTTTTTTCACATTCATTGTTCATCTCCTACCATATGGGGAGCCGAAGCAGGGCCAGAGGTCTCCTCTCACTAAATGAGCCATCTTTCTCATTGCATGGCCTGTGCCTCGCGAATAGGTCAAATCATGTTGCCATTAATATTTGAAACACACTAAATTGAAAAAGATGTTCATATAGAGCATGCCGCTTCCACTCTTCTAACATAATGATACATGTATAAAAAAGTCTTCCAAATCAGCTCAGGAGATAGGCTTGTCTATTTCTCGTCGAGCCATTTATCTAGCTTTTTTGTCCACTGATGAATTCGTTCTAGTGACAATTCCTGTCAGGATAATGAAATGCCACCCAAAGTCTGTCCACTGCTTGAATGGGGACATAGCAGATATCTCCCCCAATTATTGTAAAAATTTTCGCACGAAAGTGATTCATCTTTTTTTTTTTCGAGAGCTTATATTAGTTCACATCTCATTGTTGCTGTGACCCACTCTTGCTGACGTCTGAATAGCCCCTTCAGCCAGACCTCTGTTCAATTGTGTTCAAATATAGGTTCTCTGCAAAATAAGAATTTAATCTCATTGGCTGCCCTAGTTAGATTATGCTACACTGCACTCATCAATGTTAAACTTGAACCTGAGTGTCTTCACTTGGAGATTGTGATGGCCAGTGGTCTAAAATTGTTTTTATTTCAGGTCCTTCAGAAATAACAACATTATAATGCTGCATACATTCTGACTTTATGAAGGCTTAACCTGTCACGGGTGTGTGTAGGCAGAGGAAGACGAGGAGATCAGAATTTCCAAAAACAATAAACTTTACTTACAATTAAACTCACAGGGTATAAACAGGCAGAAGATACAAAAACTCGTGATAACAAAGTAGAACAGACAGGGACTAACTGAACAGGAGCAATCTAAATACAAGTGCAAATCAAACATAACAAGGTTAAGACAGGTGACACAAATGAAGGTGATTAACTATGCACAGGTGACCACGATGATGACAAGCATGTGCGAAGACATGAGGGATGCTGGGAAGTGTAGTGAAGAGGCGGAGACAAGACAGACTGTGACATAACCGTGAAAATATTCAGATTTTTTAGATTATAAATATTACAAATAATGAAATATTCAGAATCTGTCTTAATAATATCTTTGCATTACCTATGAGTATTGGAATGAGCAGAACAAAAGCACTTTAGCTTGTGACATTGTGTGGTTTAATGACCAAAAAAAGCAAATAACAAGCTGTGCAGTGCACGGAACATAGTTGTTCGTTTAAGTAGGCCAGAAAGTATATTAAACTTCAACAGAACAGACGTTCTTTCTGAAATGTATATTATGGCTTTTTATGCTCTATGAGCTAGCCCGTACCAACAGCACAAATGCTAAGTGTTGTATTGCTTTTACACAACAGTTCAACAAACAAGTTCATACTAAATAACATACATTTTAGACACAATGATGGCAATCTATTTCAAAGTATGAGTCAAAATGTCTTTACAATTGGTTGTGAAAGCTGCCTATTAGGGTGTGGAGTAGGGACAGGTATTATTTCTGTTGAAGAATATCATTTTTCAGCACCCCCATTACTCCGACCTGCATCTGTCTTATCTATTTTTGCGTCACTAAAAATACTCTACGCCATAAAAAAGCCAAAGAAAAATCAGCTGTCATTCACCACAGAGCATCACATCTCAGTGGCATTACTGAATGAATCAGTCATTTGAACCTGGTGAGTAAATCATTCAATGACTCATTCTAAGTCAATTGCTTCATTTCTTTAATGAATCAACGGTTTGAAAAACATTGTTAATATAGATTGCTAACTGTTTGAGCAAATTATTAAACATGTTACAAATTTTACATTTTACAAATCGTTTACTCAAACAGTAAACAGTTGTGTCCCTCGCTGAACAAGCCTTTTTCTTTTTAACCACTAATGCTCAGAATGATACTCTGGCTGAAAAAACAAGAACAAGCTGATTAAACACACTGAAAAGTGTTACAGACAGTGTTGTTCTTGGTGTCCCTTATGAAAAAGAAGTTTATTCAAGTGTGCTATTAGTTTACTTAATTTAAACAAAAAATAAGAACGTTTACTTTCAGTCTACCTTTTATGTACTTCTCAGAAATATACTTACTGTAAATATGTGACTTATACTGACAGAAAAATCGTAGTATATTTGGCCTATACTTGTAATCAATCTTTTGATCAAGATACTTAAAAGTACAATTAAATATTCTAAGTATACTTAGCTTCTAATTGTGTTTACTATTTTGATTGAATACCCTAAATACTATTTTTTCACATAGGTTTACATATTGTCTTATGAGCATACATTGTTTGAAAATATTGATTTATAAAGAAAACATATTTGTAACTAATATCTGAATTTTTGTGTAGGCTAATCCACTGGTAGTGTACATAGGAATTTACTTGCAAATCTTTCCCTCCACTGACTGAATTTCCAGCTATCCATGTTTTCACTGTTATACGGTAGGGTGGCGCTATTACACATCTTCTAGTACAGCATCTCTGGATCAAAACACAGGTGAAGAAGCAGAAACAAGCAATAGAAGATTGCTTACGCAAATGTAAAACAACTTGATCATCAAACATTAAACAGCATATAAATCAAATTACCAAATTAAATGAAATGACCCAGAAAGAGGAAAAACTAATGGCTCAGCGAGGTGTCTGGGTGGCCTTCTTTCTTGTCAGACATTGTCATTGCAGGACTGTCGCAAACGTCCTGAGCATTATGAAATATTACCCATTCTCTTGAACAAAATCAGCAGTGCTCTAAAGTATAACAGTGGGGAATAGTAACTGAGCTGCAAGCTTAGAGGGTTGTTATGGGATTTTTCACAGCTCTATAACTTGCTAACATGGTTTTGTTTTGTTGGAGAGCTTCCTGGCACTGTTGTCATTTGAGAAAAGCCATCCTATACGACTTTTAATAAAGCCAAGGACAGGTCCTCGTTAAAAAGTCTCCCTGCATTAACCATTCTTTCCTTTAAGTGAAAAGCTGGGAATGAGGAATTTGTTCAGCCTTGATTACCTTCCCTATACTTAGAGTGTTATTCTACATGAGCCCCTTATTGCATTAGCAAGGCTTGGAAATGGCTGTCTGTTAATATTAGTGTGCCATTGGACAGCATGCACAAGCACACAAATTAAGCATTATAGAACGTGGCAGCAATTGAGGAGCAATTACGTCTGTGGAAGCTTATGGTTTCACAACAAATTAGTTATCACTTTGCAATTAATCTCTTTGTTTCAGAACCATGGCCTATTCTACAGTCTTAGATTCCAGATCTTGCTTTCATGCACTCTTGAGTCACATGGCAGCAACTGCTGTTAATGTAATTAGAAAAAAATATGATTGTCACTGAATTATTGTTATGAGAATAATGTTGTGATTATATGTTGTGAATAATGTTGTGATTATCCTCAAAGGAATATAAATTTTCAGCATGATTACCATATATTACAATTTCTGAGAAGCAGATAGTTATATTAAGTGATTTTGATTTAGCTTTTTAATCTGAAATCAGTAATGAGATAAGTCAGAGTCCTATACTTCCACTTTTCTAATGTTGTGGGTGTTTTTTAATGTTTTTAGTGTGTGTGTGTGTGTGTGTGTGTGTGTGTGTGTGTGTGTGTGTGTTGGTAATATGGATATATTAAAGCTGTAACCTAAAAACCTGTGTCATGTGGTAGCTTATCCAAATTAAAGTATAAAAAAATTTTTATGTAATATCACTGAGCCTTAATTATTTTTTTTATTTTTTGGGGGGGTATAACCTGATATAGTCATTTTTTTGAATGGGTTACTCCAGGAGATTTGATAATGCTAACCGAAATACAAAACAATGAATAGATTTAAATGCAATTGTACCCCCAAATGCAATACTTGCACAGAAACCATGTACAGAAAGTATTTAACTTCACACTGCATGATTGAAAGCCACTAATTACTGTACCATTTTCCATTCTGAAGCCTTATAATCAACTAAAGTAATCCACAGATAACCACATAGATTAGAATGCATTTTGTTTCAGAATGTTTTCTGGTTAAGCCAGCTGTGATTATTCCTGGTAAAGGTGTAATTTATTATATGTGTGCACTGAAAGGTAACCAACCCACTGAGATGCTGCATCAACAAAGGCTTGACCTGAAAGGATGTCCCTCTCACTCAGCTGGACAAATAACAACCGTGTCTGGGCAACACAAATGGGCTTGGAAAATAGCTCAAAGTGCCTGTGTTAAAAGAAACATTCAACCCTCCTGCATTACCAGCCTCTCTGACTGTCGGGCAGCAAGCTGAAAATGTCATGATCTCCATTAGCAATGCAGTATTACAGGGGCATGACAAGAGAAATTCAAGCTTAATAGCTGTTTGTCCAACGGAGCAGCATTTTTTTGTATTTTCTACATTTGATTCGCTATGGACTTATGAATCTCTCTTGAATCTTCTCAACATGTCACCAATAATGCAGGAAAAATGTAACGCAGGACAAATGGTTGCAGTATTGTAGGACCCTGGTTATTTTTGGTAACACTTTATTTTGATGGTCCCTTTGGAGCCTTCTCTTGACTAATTAACTTTGCAACTACATGTCAACGAACTCTCATTAGAGTATTAGACTGTCAGCTGAATATCTGAATATATGGAGCTTTACAGCTACAGTACATGTGTCAACTTATTCTAACCCTAACCCTACCAGTCTACTAATACTCTACTAACACTCTAATGAGAGTTAGTATGCAACTTTACTTAAAGTCAAAACAATGTGTTAAAGGGACCATCAAAATAAAGTGAAACCTATTTTTTTCCAGCAAGTGTAGTACCTGAACACAACCTATAAACTTTGCTGAGGCTATGACAACTCTTTACAAAACCTTTTAATAAAATTATTTACAAACAAGGACATATTTATGTTTCTTTTTGTACATTTCTACTCACACAATGTCGATACATTTAACAAAGATAAGGCATTACATGTGCATCATTGCAAAAATTACAGTATCATACCAAGGTAGAACCAGAGATGCATCCTAGAAATCAAAGAGGCAGTGGATAAGACATGTTAATTGGCTTGGCACAAAATGTCACACTATTAATTGGCATGAAGTGGCCCAACATCCCACACTCTTGTCAGTGCTAGTTACACACTGACATACGTTACAATAAATGGAATTTAAAGGGAACTTAAAGTGGAAATGAAGCAGTCAGTCAAGTTTACATTATTTAGTAAACTGATTTCCACTTTAATAAAAAAAATATATATAACAAACACGATTAATGTAACCATTTTAAAGAAAAAGGGATGTTTTGTAATAGCTTTTGGAGCAAGGGCGCCGCCATCTTGCAATACCACAGCGCGTGACGTCACAGGGTTGGTTGTCTTTGCTGAGGTAAATAGAAATAGTACGTTTATCCGAGTGAAAAAGAAAGCTTAATATAAGCATTTCTTTACTTTTAGAACACACTATTGTTCTCAAATGGAGGAAGACAAACTTGAAAGGACTGTTGGGCGGGTTTGTTGGTGCGGCGAATGACTAAATCCGAATAAATGCCAGAATCAAAAGGTATTTCCTCAGTGTAATCTTTCTTCAAAAAATGTTCACTGCATACTCTGATATTGGCACTCATTGATGGGCTCTTCCTTTTCAGTGCCGCTAGCCAGTGAAGCAATTTGACTTATGATGTGGATTTCCAGTTTCCATTTTTAAATTTCTCTGTCTTTAACTTTCCCTGTCAGTCCTCTACTATATCTATTTACCTCAGCTAAGACAACCAACCAAGTGACGTCACGTGCTGTGGTATTGCATGATGGCGGCGCCCTTGCTCCAAAAGCTATAACAAAACATAACATTTTCTTTAAAATGGTTACATTAATCGTGTTTGTTATATATATTTTTTATTAAAGTGGAAATCAGTTTACTTAATAATGCAAACTTGACTGACTGCTTAATTTCCACTTTAAACTATTGTGACGTATCCGAGTGAAACGGCTTCTTGAACTATAAATACTGTAGGAAGGGACTTGATTTTGTCCATTTGAAATTGATCGGATTATTGGATAGTTAAGTCTGACGTCACGCATCACTGTTTCCGAGTCCAAGTGTTCTATCAGATGCCAAAAGCAAACAATCAATCTCTTGAGGTACAGGCTGCCCTGCCTTTGTGCCAAAAGATGTTGTTGCAAGTGGGAAGGGGAGTTATTTTAAATAAAGATTACAAGGGCAAATAAATAAAAATAAAAACTAAATAATGATGTGCAAGGATAAAGCATTTATAATAACTACTGCAATATTCCATAATAATATTCCATAAAAAAAAAAAAAAAAATTATACATTTTGGTCTTATAGAGACTTCAAAATTATTCATGATACTGCAACAAACTTCTTTAAAGCCTTTAAACGTATTTCACCTTTAAAGCCTTCACAATCAAGGATGGGAATAATTTGACAAATATTTGTTAAATGTTTTTCTGTATATTCATTCACTCAAGGTAGGCAGAAGTTTGTTTTCTATGAAAGCTTAATGGAAAGTTAGAATTGCCGAGACGAGTCATTGGTTCTTTTAATAGTGCAGTTTTTGAGGACCACCCCTGGCTCATCCCCAGTCATATATACCTCGCGAGTGACAAAAGTGCCGGAAACTGAAATGAACACTATTTGTTTGATAGAGGCCTGACACAGTATGATAGCTGGGTCTCACAAGTCTTGTGAGAGTCGCGTATCAATCACAGATAAATGTGTGCTGAGAGCCGGCAGCTCCATGGTGGGGAGGGAAAGGAAATGCCACTCCGTCGTTGTGCTTTTTCAGAGGCTGTGCCTGTGAGGGAGAGATGTGTTAAACAGGAGTGCACAAACACCCTTCCTAGCCCCAATGCGATAAACAGGATTGATGTTTGCGAGCAAGACATTTAACTTGATCCAGCAGTGCTTGAGAGAAATCATTTAGCTTCACTGAGCTGTCAAGAGCCTGTGAAGGAAATGTTTTCCAAACCGATTTTTCTCCTCTCTATCCATTAACTATCGAGAAATTGTTATTGTTTACAGAGGACGAAGTTCATCTCCACTTGCATAAACAGTAAAATTGCTATGGTCAGCTTATACTACAAGACTTCTTTCTTTCTTGCTAAAAAACATCCTGTGCAGAAACAATGCAACGTCACACGAGCCGGTAAAGGACTGGGTATACTTAATTTTCTGAGTTCTAAGCTCAATCAAGTGCACAGTTTAGCGCCTGAGCCAAACTTACAATCCGTTGACGCTTCTGCACTATCTAGTGAATCTTTCTGTGTTATCGAGTGCTCAAATCACTATACGCTGTTCGTGGCTGTGTGCAGGTATCAGCGGACTGTACTGAAGACGAAAATGGCGTCAGAATGAAAAGACTGTCAGTGTGCAGAGATGCTTGATACGATTGTGATTGATAATTTGTCTATTCTTGCTCCATCAACGAAAATATGTCCAAAAATCAATGAATCAACTTGCATCTCTGCACACACAAATCAATGAATCAGTGTTTTTGATCTAATCGGTTAATTTAAAAAATGACTCAATGACTCATTCATACAGCCAATTGCTTAGTTCCTGAATTATTCAGTGTTTTAAATTAATCGAATGAGTGAATGATTCACTCACTTCCTCGTAAAGGCCAATGAATGAATTCCTGAATGAATCAATTAACAAATCATCCTAATCCTGTTAGACCAGGTTGGTTCCATCCACTCATGTGTCTCCATGGTTCACTCCCGAACTACGAGCTATGAAAGCTAAAGGTCGTCGCTTGGAAAGACTGCTGTACAGAAAGACTGGACTTCCTGTGCACTTTATGATGTACAATGGACATCTGAATAACTATCGCACAGCTCATACCATTGCATGCTCCTATTATTTCTCTTGAACTATTAAGGATTCTATATGTAGACCCAAATCTCTTTATTCTATGATAAACAAACTCAACAACCCATCAATACATACTATCTCTAGCTCTGAAGGGCTTGTAAATGGTTTTCTTCAGTTTTTCCCAGATTAACTAAAATCAATCACTACATTTTTTGTTATTGATACTTCTCAAACTTGTGATCCACACACTAAATTACTGACAGATCTTTTCACTGTTTTCACCACCTCTACTCCATCTGCCATACATGATATAACCATGATATAACCAAGTCTAACACTAAATCCTGTCAGCTCGACCCTACAATGACTGCTTTACTTGAAATGTGTGTTTCTGATATTTTACCTATCATAACCAGTTTGGTAAATTGTTTAGCTTAGTAGCTTAGTATCTGCTGTCTTCCCAGCGGGTTTAAAAATTGCTGCGGTCCCACCCGTCCTTTAGATATCTGGCTTGGATAATTTTTTTAGAGATTTTAGAGAGTAGCCTCTAAAATACGAACTTACTTAACTGTAAATGGTATTTTTGAACCTCTTTCAGTCTGGATTTTACCCATCTCACAGTACTGTAACGGCTCTCATTCTTGTGGTTAAAGATATCCTTTCTATGGATGGAGTTTACAAACATCCCAATTCTCCTTGACCTAAGTTCAGCATTTGATACTATCTGTCATGATATTCTCATGCCCCGTCTTTCTGATATCGGAATCGGTTCTACTCTTTGCTGGTTCATCTCACTGATGGAAAGTACTATATCACCATGCAAGGGTGCCACAAGCTCCACCACAATTCCATTGACACAGGGTGTTCCACAGGGTTCAGTTCTTGGTCCGTTACTTTTTATCATCTACATGCAGCCACTTGGTGATATCATACTCAAGTATGGACTTTGTTATGCTAATGACATCCAAAACTATCTTACCACCTCCTCAGATATTTCATCTCTGCCTGACTCACTCACTGCATATATTAAAGAAATCAAACACTGAATGTATCTGAACTTTATTCAACTAAACGACAGCAAAACCAAAATAATGCTGAGCAGCTCCACCATACCTGTAAATAGAATGGACCTGTCCTTTGACATAGATGAGGTTATTGTAAACCCCTCCTTCCCTGTACGTAATCTTGGTGTTTTATTTGATTCCTCTCTTTCCTTTGTTTCTCATATTGCTTCAGTTGTTATCAAACTCTTTTTATAAAATGCATGTCTCTGCTTCTCCCTCAATCTGGCTGATACAGAAACCATTGTTCATGCACTAATAACTACTCATTTTGACTACTGCAATGCCTTGTTAAATGGCTTAAAAAAACAAAAAAAAAACACACACATCAAAAGGCTACATAATGTACAAAATGGAGCTGCGAGGGTCCTCACCTCGATTAGACTCCATGATCTTCACTGGTTACCTGTTGCATCACATATTCATTTATGGTACTCCTGTTAACTTTACAGGCTTTAAATGGTATTGCACCTCTATATCTATCCGACTTTCTTCACCCATACCCCCTCCGGTCTCTTAGATCACCTGAATTTGGCATTATGTCAGATCCAAGATTCAGGCTGTCTGGCTGTCTTTATTATATCTCTTCTTTATCTGCCTTTAAGTCTCAACTTAAAATGTATCTTTTTGAAATGTGTTTTCAGTGAATTGTATCTAATGTTTTTGTGTTTATTTTTGTGCTGTTTGTAAATTGTAAATGTTCCTAAACTACCTTTGTTAATCGACCTTGGGCTTGTGAAAAGGAGTTTTATAAATAAAATAAATAAACTTCTTTAAAATCTTGAATGACTGAATGATTCATGTTTGAACTCATAAGCAGCCACTTGACATAAACCACAGATTCCACCTACTGGTGTATTGATGTAACCTGCACATACTTATGTACCAGTAGGCCCAGTCTTGTCTCAAACACACAAAGACAGACAAGCAGAGTGATACAAACAGTGAAAAGTCCAAAGTGCTATTGAACTGTATATTAGCGCTGGGATCAAAAACCTTTAGTAACACTTCATTTTGATAGTCCACTTTAGACATTCTACTAACTATAAGTAACTTTTTAACTACATGTCAACTAACTGTCATTAGAGTATTAGTGTCAGCTTAATATCTGCTAACTCTTTATTTTGTTGATCCCCCAACAGACATTCAACTGATTATAAGTAACTTGGCGACTACAAGTCAACTTATTCTCCTAACCCCAACCCTAACACCTAACCATAACCAAGACAGTCTACTGACAGTCTACTAAAATATACTAATACTCTAATGAGAGTTCGTTGACATGTAGTTGAAAAGTTACTTATAATTAGTAGAACGTCTAAAGTGACTATCGAAATAAAGTGTAACCAAACCTTTAAGCTGGCTATGATAAAACTGCTTGTTAAAAAAACTTGATCATACAAAATTAGTCAAAAACAGGCCGATCTCGAATCTGCCTTTTCTGTCAAAGATATAAGAAAAAGCAGGATCCTCACAACTGTGTTCATTTCTTGAAAGAAATTATATCTGCAAGGATTTTCAGTCTGGATTTAGACCGTACCATAGTACCGAGACAGCTCTCGTTAGAGTCACAAATGATTTGCTTTTTGTCACGGTAGACGTTTTCTCTGTGTCCTTCTAGTCTTGTGTTTATGTTGTTGTATGAGTGCACGTGTGCTAGAGGCGTGTCTGTATGTCATTGCCTGATCCGCTCCAGCTGCTCATCATCACATCACCAGCTGCAGTTAAACATCACCACGCTATTTATACTCACCACTGTCTCTCGTCTTTGTCAGATCGTTGTTTGGTGTTCACTGTCTGGTTCTCTGGTTTTCGTGTCCTGCCTGGTGTTCCTGATCGTCGTCTTTGTTCTGTGGATTATCCGTGCTTGGTGTTCCTGCTCGTCGTCATTGTTCTGTGGATTACGTTTCACCGTCTGTCTGCACTTCACTGGATTGGCCATCGAAGTCCCTGCATCACCACCATCCACCTGGCTGTACTGCATCTTGGACTTGTGCCTTCTCAATAAATATACTTTCACTCGCTATTGCTTCCTGTGATATATTGAACTATGACAGAACGATCTGACCAACAAAGAGAAGCAGCGAGCGCGTCATCCTTTGAGGAATTCGTTCATCACAGTATCCGGAGAATGGATTCGCAGGAGAAGGAGATCGCGACACGGGCCGTGCAGTACAAGCCCTGGTGATGCAGGTGTCCGAGCTCACCCAGCAGATCCAACGCCTACGAGTTCCCGCTGCGCCCCCCACACCAGCCGTTCCCCTTGCACCACCTGGAAGCCCCTCCCAGTCGGAACCCCGGCTACCTGTTCCTGAGGCATATTCGGGTGAGCCTTCTCATTGCAGAGCCTTCCTGACTCGTTGTTCTATGCACTTCGCCTTACAGCCCCGCACTTTCAACAGTGAACACACTAAAGTGGCGTTTGTGCTGACTCTGTTGACTGGGAGAGCGGCACTCTAGGGAACGGCGGTGTGGGAGAACCAGAACCCACCCAATCCAGACACTCGCCGCCGAGATGAGGAAAGTATTCGACCGGGCGGTCTCGGGAAGAGAGGCGGCCAGAGCGTTGGCCGAACTTCGGCAGGGAGGAAGATCTGTTTCGGATTTCTCAATCGAATTCAGAACCTTGGTGGCAGAGTGTGGTTGGAATGAGGAGGTGCAGTGGGACATGTTCCTGCATGGGCTGGCTGACCACGTCCAGAAGGAGATCTATGCCCTGAATCTCACCACCACACTGAACGGATTGATCGACCTTGCCCTGCGGGTGGATGCTCGGCTGTCCAGAGTCGAGCGCCGAGCTGCATCCACCCGCGCTCTCTGGGCTTTCGACGTCCTTCGATCCAGCGGCAGGGACGTGGGCAGCCCCGTCGACGATCATGAGCCCATGCAGGTGGGTCGAGCTCGGCTTTCCCGAGAGGAGAGGGAGAGGCGGAGGTCCCAGGGCCTTTGCCTTTATTGTGGAGGGACTGGACACTATGCTTACTACTGTCCGGTAAAAGGCCAAGCCCGATGGTAAACGTGAGGCTACTATCGGGTGGGATCTCCGCCAGGAAGACCTCATCAACAACCACATCTACCTCCACCCTCCTCTCGGTAAGACTAAGATGGTCAACCAACCAGCACGATTGTCTTGCACTGTTGGATTCTGGGGCGGAAAGTAATTTTACTGGACTATAGTTTCACACGCACATTTCAGATTCCCCTCAGATCCCTAACTCACCGGATTGCAGTTCACGCTTTAAATGGTCAAGAGCTTCCCACCATTTCCCATACCACTGAAGACATCACACTCATCACCTCTGGCAACCACTCCGACACTATTTCTTTTTTTATTTTGGACTCACCCTTGGCACCCATTGTTCTCGGACATTCCCGGCTTATCAAACACAACCCCCATGTGGACTGGATTCATAGATCTGTGCTGGAGTGGAGCAAGGAATGTCATAAGTCTTGTCTTGTGTCTGCTTGTTCATCTGTACCTGTTTCTGTGTTTCAGGAGGAAGCAGGGGATGTGTCTAACGTGCCCGCGGAGTATCTGGACCTGAAGGAAGTGTTCAGTAAGTCTCGTACTGCTTCTCTCCCTCCGCATCGTCCCTATGACTGTGCTATAGATTTACTGCCAGGTAAGTCTCCGCCTAAAGGCAAGTTATATTCACTTTCGATTCCCGAAAGAGAGGCTATGGAGAAATAAATTTCTGATTCTCTAGCAACCAAGTTCATCCGCCCTTCCTCTTCTCCAGCGGGGGCGGGGTTCTTTTTTGTGGGGAAGAAGGATGGGTCGCTGCGACCTTGCATTGATTACCGAGGATTGAATAACATCACGGTAAAGAATACTTATCCTTTGCCGTTGATGTCTTCAGCCTTCGAGAGGTTGCAGGGAGCGTCCATCTTCACAAAATTGGACTTACGTAACGCTTATCATTTGGTTCGCATCAGGGAGGGAGATGAGTGGAAAACTGCTTTTAATACCCCTAGGGGGCACTTTGAATATTTGGTTATGCCGTTTGGGCTGTCCAACTCCCCAGCAATGATATGATCGATCAGTTCACATATGTCTACCTGGATGACATATTGATTTTTTCTTCTTTTCTCCAGGAGCATGTGCAACACGTTCGACGAGTGCTTCAGAGGTTGCTAGAGAATGGGCTTTTTGTCAAGGCGGAGAAATGCGACTTTCATGCACAGTCTGTTCCTTTTCTAGGGTACATCGTGTCGTCTGAGGGAATGCGGATGGACCCTGAGAAGATCAAGGCTGTGGTAGATTGGCCAAGTCCAGATTCCCGCAAGGCCCTGCTGAGGTTTCTGGGGTTCGCCAATTTTTACCGGCAATTCATTCGCAACTTCAGCCAGCTAGTCGCGCCTCTGACCGCCTTGACCTCCCCCCGAACCACGTTCAGGTGGTCTGACTCAGCCGAGGCTGTGTTTTCCAAACTAAAGAGCCGCTTTGTTTCAGCTCCCATCCTCATAACCCCTGATTCATCACGTCAGTTCGTGGTGGAGGTCGACGCGTCGGAGGTGGGAGTAGGAGCGGTGTTATCCCAACGTTCACCTGTAGACGACAAGATGCACCCTTGCGCGTTTTTGTCTCATCGTTTATCCCCAGCCGAACGCAATTATGACATTGGCAACAGAGAGCTGTTGGCAGTCAAATTGGCATTGGAAGAGTGGCGCCACTGGTTAGAAGGGTCGGGGGTGCCTTTTATCATCTGGACTGATCACAAGAATTTATAATACATCAGAACTGCTAAAAGATTAAATTCCAGGCAGGCTCGGTAGGGTCTTTTTTTCGGTCGGTTTGATTTTACTCTTTCATACCGTCCGGGGTCCAAAAACGTCAAACCCGACTCATTATCTCGCATATTTGATTTTTCTGAACGCCCGTCTACTCCCGAGTACATTTTACCCGAAACCATATTTGTTTCAACACTCACATGGGAGGTCGAAACGAAGGTCAAGAAAGCCTTAGAAGGGGTAACGCCTCCGCCCGGATGCCCACCGAAACGTTTGTTTGTGCAACGGTTTATTACGGTCGGATGTTATCCAGTGGGGTCACAGTTCCAATGTAGCTTGTCATCCAGGAGTTAATCGCACTGGATTTTCAGTCAAGCAACAGTTTTGGTGGCCACGTATGGCTCGCGACATTCACGATTTTGTTTTGGCTTGCTCAGTTTGTGCCACTGGTAAGTCTTCCAATCGACCTCCAGACGGGTTACTTCAGCCGCTGCCGGTGCCTTCGAGACCCTGGTCCCATATCGCTCTAGATTTTATTACCGCCCTCCCACCCTCCCAGGGTAACACAGTGGTTTTAACTGTGGTGGACCGATTCTCAAAGGCAGCACATTTCATTCCCTTACCCAAATTGCCTTCAGCTAAGGAGACAGCGGCAATGATCGTAGATCACGTCTTTCGGTTACATGGCCTCCCGAAAGACGTGGTTTCCGACAGGGGACCCCAATTTGTGTTCAAATTTTGGCGAGAGTTTTGTAAATTACTGTGGGCAACGGTTAGTCTGTCTTCTGGGTTTCATCCCCAGAGCAATGGTCAAACTGAGAGAGCCAACCAAGATTTGGAAAGAGTGTTGCGATGTTTGGTTTCCAAGAACCCTTCCTCATGGCTCACGCCTTCGTCCAGAGGTGTCACCGCACCTGGACTAGAGCCCGTGAGACTCTACTCCAGATGGGGGCGCTCACCAAGGCCAAGGCTGATCGCCACGGGTCAAGGCCTCCCGTATACGTCGTTGGTCAAAAAGTGTGGCTTCCAACCAAGAACATTCCTCTTCGCACCGTCTCTAATAAGCTTGCACCCAAATTCATTGGCCCATTTACTGTCACCAAAGTCATTAGTCCGGTGGCAGTCCGCCTCAAATTACCTCCTGCGTACAGGAGGGTCCATTCCGTGTTCCATGTTTCAAAAATTAAACCCGTATTTCATTCTCACATTAATCCGCCAGTCCCAGTTCCTCCCCCACCGCGACTCGTAGATGGGGAGACCACTTATTCGTCGAGAGAAGTTGGGTTCCTGCTAGAGACATTCTGGATCACTCTCTTATCAATGATTACA
The DNA here is from genome assembly GCA_031834385.1 of Semotilus atromaculatus. NCBI lineage: Eukaryota > Metazoa > Chordata > Actinopteri > Cypriniformes > Leuciscidae > Semotilus > Semotilus atromaculatus. The sequence goes on along the minus strand of JAULUF010000009.1, from coordinate 575,224 downwards.
ATCAACAGGTAAGGGAGTCTGGGAACGCCAGGAGGCGTTCTTAGGAGGAGGGGTACTGTCACGGTAGATGTTTTCTCTGTGTCCTTCTAGTCTTGTGTTTATGTTGTTGTATGAGTGCACGTGTGCTAGAGGCGTGTCTGTATGTCATTGCCTGATCCGCTCCAGCTGCTCATCATCACATCACCAGCTGCAGTTAATCATCACCACGCTATTTATACTCACCACTGTCTCTCATCTTTGTCAGATCGTTGTTTGGTGTTCACTGTCTGGTTCTCTGATTTTCGTGTCCTGCCTGGTGTTCCTGATCGTCGTCTTTGTTCTGTGGATTATCCGTGCTTGGTGTTACTGCTCGTCGTCATTGTTCTGTGGATTACGTTTCACCGTCTGTCTGCACTTCACTGGATTGGCCATCGAAGTCCCTGCATCACCACCATCCACCTGGCTGTACTGCATCTTGGACTTGTGCCTTCTCAATAAATATACTTTCACTCGCTATTGCTTCCTGTGATATATTGAACTATGACACTTTTATCATCCGATCGTGGTTTTATCTCTCTATTAGTGTTACTTTATCTTAGTGCTGCATTTGACACAATTGACCACAACACAACTTTTAAATATACTAGAAACTATGTTGGCATTAGTGTAATTGCACTAGCATGGCTTAAATCATGCTTATCTGACCGTTATCAGTTTGTAGCAGTAAATTAAGAGATATCTTATCGATCACAATTTCAGTATGGCGTACCACAAGGCTCAGTACTGGGACTCCTGCTGTTCGCTCTGTACATGCTACCATTAGGAGATATCATTAGGAAACATTGAATTAGCTTTCACTGTTATGCTGATGATACTCAGCTGTATATTTCTTCAAAGCCTAACAAAACTTACCAATTCACAAAACTAACGGAATGCCATTAATTTAAAAGGAAAAAAATGGATGACTAGTACTTTCCTACTACTAAATTCTGAAAAAAACAGAGATTCTAACTTCCAGTTAAGTCTTCGTCGTCGGTTAGGAACCTGGGTGTGCTCTTGATACCAATCTTTCATTTGAAAGTCACGTGTCTAGTATCTTTAAAACCACATTTTTCCATCTTAAAAATATATCTAAATTACGCAATATGCTCTCATTGACAAATGTGAAACAATTAGTTCATGCGTTCACGACATCAAGACTAGATTATTGTAATGCTCTACTGGGTGGTTGCCCTGCATGCTTAATAAACAAACTACAGCTAGTACTAGTAACAAACGCAGCAACTTGAGTTCTTACTAGAAACAGGAAATATGACCATATTAGCCTGGTTCTGTCAACACAGCATTGGCTGCCTATTAAACATCGTATATAACAATTTAAACAATTTAAAATATTGTTGATTACTTACAAAGCACTAAATGGTTTAGCTCTGCAGTACTTGAGCGAGCTCTTAACGCATTATAGTCCTTTGCAATCTCAAAATTCCGGCTAGTTAATAATAACTAGAATATCAAAATCGACTGCTGGCGGTAGATCCTTTTCCTATTTAGCACCAAAACTTTGGAACAGTCTTCCTACCATTGTCCGGGAAGCAGACACACTCTGTCAGTTCAAAGCTAGACTAAAAACACATCGCTTTGACCTAGCATTCACATAATACATTATAGACTTTTATAATTCAATGTTAGGCTGCATAGATTAGGTCAGCCGGAACTGGGAACACTTCCCTTAAATCCTGATGTACTCGTTACATCATAAGAAGAATGGCATCTACACTAATTTTAGTGTCTTTGTTTATCCCGAGGTTTTCCCGCAGCCTGCCGGATCCAGGCCGTATCCAGATCTGACTAGGACCTTCGCCTGGACCCGATGACAATGCAGTGCTGAAGTGCCAACTAGCCTCTCCCTATGGAGGATCCCTTTCCCACTCTACAGATAAAGCGTACCTACCCCGAAGTGATAAAATAAAATAAAATTCTGTATAAAATTTATAGGCAAGACAAGTAGTTTGTTTAGGCATGGTTTGTAGGGAATTAAAAAAACAACACACATAACTATAGAATGAAATTCTTATTGAACATGTGAACGCCATCAGTGTTTATCACAGGTTCACGTTTAACGTCTGTTTAGAGAGAACGGTGTCGTCTTAGCGGCCCCTAATTTAATAAATGATAATTTCGCCGGAAGTTAATCAATCAAAACTAACTTTAGCTGGAAATAACATTATTCAAGAACTGCTATAAAGCCAAAACAATCTCTGTTGCCTTGGATTGTATGTTTATCTCTGTGAAGCTGCTTTGAAACAATCTACATTGTTAAAAGCGCTATATAAATGAAGATGACTTGACTTGACTGTGGCAGCATGTATTTTAAAACTACAGTGTATCAACATATTTGACTTTATAGCCTATAAACAGCTGAGCTTTTATGGCACTGCGAGTACTGTGCACACACAGAATGCACAGTACTTCCAGAGCGGGAAGAGTAAAGTCTAGTAATCCTAGAGATCTATAGTTTGCAGCATGAATGGCCCTAAAATAGATCAGGCCTGGAAGTCAATATTGATTGTTCAGGGAGCTGCCAGTCCAATGTGCCTGCGGTTTCTTTTAGAAACCGCAGGCACACGGACTGGCAGCCAAACCCCGATGGACAGCGAGTAGAAATCAGAGCCAGATTTGCTGCAGTAGATGGATTGCACAAGGTTCCTTGTCTTGACACAGCCCGGTGCACACAGCATTCATTCATGCAGTCGGGTTAAGAGCCAGATTCCTAGAGATAAACGCAAGGTCTAATTGGCACTTGAAATGGTCACGTTTCTTCTGCAAAACGGAAAAAAAGAGAAGAACTTTAATTGAACTCAAGCATCTTAATGGACTGGGCTGCACATGTAGGGCTGACAATTTATGGTCTGTGACCATGACAACTAAATATTTTGAGTGGCTGGTTAAATGTATGGCCCATCTCCAAGGTTTTCCCTTGTACAGTAATGAACAGACATGTTGCAGTGATTGTAGGGAACAAAATACATACAGTTATTTATTTTATTTATATTTTAGTATTTACATCTTTTTGAGATGACAAATTCTGGATGCTTTATGGGAGGTATCATCTATTCCAAAAAACTTTTTTTACCATGTCTCATCAATTATTTTTGCTACTTTCAAATGTTTTTTTATTTAGAATTCTTTTACCTTTATACCAAAATTTAGATTTGACCAAATGAAATTCACTTTATAAAATATTACATTATTCCTAAATTATTTCAATATTTATAGAGAAAATAACAGTTTTTTGTAAAAGTAGAATTTGTAAATTCTTAAACTAATTACAACTTGAAAAATAATATGCATTTGGTTGCTTTTATCTAAAGCAACTTACATTACATCAAGCTATATTTTTTCCAAATCATGGGAATCGAACCCACTGAGTTAGCATCGCTAGCAAATGTGATACTGTTCGACATACAGGAAGGCTTCATTTCTAGAGGTCAGTGTACTTGTTTACCAAGGGGACAACCCCTCAGTGAGGAGTTTATTATTAGAGATGAAATATGAGACATTAAGAAAAATAAAGAAATCAAATGAAAATCAAGGTAATGTAAAAAATGTAACAAAGCTGACATGGAACCAGACGAAGACGATGATAGCAAGTGGAGTTTATTTCAATGGTGATAATCCAAAAATGTGACAAACCATTAACTAATCAACAAAAAAAATATATATATATCATAAATGAACTAGAAACAATAACCAGGAATATGGAACAGCATATGTAGGCTACTTAAATACACGACAACTGCAAGGCAATCATGAAGGCTTAAATACATGATTCAGGGGAACACATGACAATGACAAAACACTGAACAAAAAGAACATAACCATGGCAAGACAATGAGCAAATGATGTTCAAGTTGAACTATACTAGGCTTCCACAGACAGGCGAGATCTGCTAGTACGGAGACATGAAGTCGGACACTGTCTGATTCCCATAGTGATGCTCGAGGGGAGGGGGAGGGTTGTGTATTTTAATACAGATGAAGTGAGCTCGATGCAAGATTTGTCAAATACATCAGCTGAATTTGTGACCATCAGCTGAGTTGAATGTGTAAGAATAAACATGTAATCGTTGCCTTTGATGAATCAGGTCAATCGTAAAACAGCTGTGTCGTCATCAGAGCTCATGCAGCTGATTCGGGGCAACCAGCACCTGTCCCAGGTGGCTGAACTTCTTGCTCTTGTAATACTTAAATGGCACACATACATGATCATGACACATGCTGATCAAAGTCGGGAAAACTTTCCAACCAGAATGCTTTGTGTTTGTCAGGCATAGATTGTTCTGCATGGCGCCGCATTCAAGTCGAACTCACCTGATGAGAACACGACACAAGTACTAAAGGAACCAATCAAAATATAACACATGAAACAAGGAGGGGAACAGGGAATCACAGGACATGGACTGATGACCCAAAAAACATGAACTTCAAAATTAAAGATGTGAAAACTGAAACTTTTGAACAATCCTACATCATGTACAATTAAGTTCTAATTTGATCAAATTAGGGTAGTCACAGTTGGGTACCAAATGAAGAGGAGAGGGGTCTATAGCAGTACTTAAATCAATCGAGATAATCCACACAAGAGAAGATAATCTACACATGAGAACACAACAGAGGTACAATGCAATACCAGAATTGAATCAACGGAGGGTAAAAAACAAAACTCAGGGATAATGAGCAACTGAACAAGACAGGTGGGACTCAAACTCATTGGTAAACAGGAATAGAACAAAACCAAACTAAACTAATGAACAGAACTAAACATAACCGTTACATTACACCCCCCTACCAGAAGCCACATCCTCTCCTTGTTACTAGAAAGAATGTCCAACAGAGGAGGGAGGAGACAGAGGGACATATGGAAACTGCGAGGAGCCTGCAGATGGAAATCCCATGGCGGAGATGGAGGAAGGAGAAAGCTAACAACTTGGAAAACAGCCAGGACGAAGGACCATACTGAGGAGCCATGGTGGTTTCAGAGAAGTTGCACTGCAGGTATCCATCCTTTAAATCTGTTCTAGGTCTTGTGTTTCTGTCACAGTTAGTAACCAAATGAAGAATCGAGGGATTTATAGCAGTACTTTTTTAAGAAACATAAAACAATAAGATAATCCAAACAAGAGAAGATAATCCACATAGGGGAACTCTGGAGAACACATAGTAGACACAAGACCAATAACTGAAGCAACTGAGAGCTAGAAATACTCATGGGATAACAAGGAACTAAACAAGAGACAGGTGGGACTAATCAATACACTACACTCACTTGTAACCATATAAACAAATAATCAGTGGGAACACAGGCAAATGGGAATAGAAAAAAAATCAAACTGGGTATGTTTATGACAACGATGTACTAAAATAGAAACGTTTTTCCTTTGCTTTTTTTGTGCTTAAAGACAACAACGTATCTTCTTCACAAGGATCTGCGGAAACGGCTAAAAAGCTGTATTATGCATGCCAGGCCATTAGTTGGCGATAACACCAGTTATCTACATAGTACAGTGTATCATTTGCTATAATACATAAAATACAGAAATTACAAAATACAGAAATCACTAAATTGACACATAATGCGTGTAAAACACTGTTGGAAATTGTTAATGGGCCAATTAAATAGAAGTAAGAGTGTAAAAGGTGTGTTTTTAGATTGGGTCAAAAGTGCAAACATGAAATAACAAACTGAATTCATTACACTCTTTATTTTATTTCTTTCTCTCACAGTATTTTACCTTCACATCTAATTGTCATATAACAATGAAGGTCAGCATTATTGAGCAGAATCTGTTCCATATTTCTTGCTCTATATGATTTTGCATTTTCTTCTCCCTGTCTGAAAAATAATTACAAACACACTGCTTGTCCACCATTGCTGGCTTAGCGGCCTCCCACTATTATGAGAATTTCCCAGTCAAATATACATGTCAATTTAATTCCGAAATATTTTTTTTCTTTCTTTTTTTTTTCTTTCTCTTTTGAGTTTTTTCCTCAGAATTGCCATTAAAAAACACCTGAATTATCATATATAAAAATAATAATAATAATTGCGACTGTTTATTTCACAAATCTGAGTTTAAATATGATAATTTTGATATTTTTAATTGCAACTCTGAGGGGAAAAAACAGATATAATTGTACAAGGAAAAACTTTTTTTTATATAAAATCAGAATTGTGTTAAAATAAAATAAAAATACAACCACAAACGTAATTATGGTTGTTTATCTCTGCTGTTTAGAGAGAGAGAGAGAGAGAGAGAGAGAGAGAGAGAGAGAGAGATATGAATGGGAGATTTGGGACGACTGGGACCACCCAAAGTGTTATATTCTGTTAAAAGCACTGCCCTGTACAGGTTGATTCATGTGGTAGCTTCTCAGAGACACGTCTGGTCCCCGTCCAATTACTATTCCAAAATACGTCAGGGGACCGGCCTGCCACAAGTGACTACCACACTGACTCTGAGACACCTGTGTCTTCTGGGCAACTATGGCAGGTGTCTCAGATCCCTGGATTGATATAATGGGTGGGAGAGATGGAAAGAGCAGGGTTATGGATAACTAGGTCACACCGGACCTGTGCTTTATTTTACCTCCTGTCTTACAAGAAAAGAGCAACCTACACCTGCAGCCTGGGCTCAGTGAGCATCACCCTCAGGGCTGAGCAGCAAATCCAGCACATGCATGATGATTTATTCATGGCAAATATGAACTTTTGCAACTGCAAACTGCACTGGAAGAACATAGCTTTACAAACTATGAAAACACTCTGTTCATTTGGACAAAACAGTCCAAATGTCAAACTGAGACGTTTGTACTGAGATCTTCGACAAACTAATGGTCATATTTTGGTTATATAATAAAAAAAATATTTTATGTTAAAAAATGTATGTTTAAACGAAAGCTAAGCTCTTTAAATGTGAGATTTAGTTTAGAGGTCTAAAAGGTTCCTGACATTTGTGTCAAATTGTGTACGGGAAATGAATAGTGTGGGTGGAGAGTAGAAACTGTGCAAATGTTATCTTATTTTGTGACCAAGTGTTCACATGAAGATAGTTCATGGGTCAGATACTAAATGTACTTTTTTACTTAACGCATTTAAGTACATTTAGTATATACTTAATCATCTTGAATAATTGATTTTGTTTTGATTTTGTTTTGAAGCTGTAAGTAATATTTATATATATATATATATATTTTTGTAATATTTGTTATAATATATTATTAAAAACCCATTTAAAACAATAAAATAAAGAATTTTAAATATTTCGAAAAAGTGTTACATTTTTAAAAACATTTTAAAATATAGATGTTTATCATTAAGAAGTGCAAATGGAAAGGGTGATGCATAATATAAGACAGGGTGATGCATACATTATATATATATATATATATATATATATATATATATATATATATATATATATATAAAAGTTTAATTTCAGCTGAATTTATGGCTATGGAAGTTTGTGATGCCATATACGTGACTAAAAAGAATATTAAGAAATATTTCCATTGCTATCTACAAAGCTTTCTGTAAAAAAATGAGTCTCATCAGATGTAATTGTCTCATCTCTTTGCTTGTTAACTTTGTCTCACCTGGGATTTCCACTGAATGCTAACAATGGAATCTGCAAGAACTTCATTTTCCTATCAAGATTAATATAACAGCTGAGCTCATGTTAATTGTCTCTGGGCATAAGTATCTGCCAGAAATGCTGGAAGCTATTGAGATTTTTTTAATGTAATGAACTACAAAAGTATTCAAATAAATTGACAGTATTTTTTTTTTCTGGGAAACATAACTTTCTCCTCCATTATTAAAAAATAAATAAAAATCCAGTGTCTTTAAGCAATCACTTTTCATCTAACAATGTTTTTTTTTTTGTCTTTGTAAACAAAAAGTGAGAAAAGTCAAAGAAGTTTGTAAATGGTTTTTTGTTGTTGTTTTTGTTCATCTCATGTGAACATAACCAGAGATGGAAAACATATGGAGAGCAGCAGCTTTCGTTTCTGCTCTAATATCCGCAAGACCACACCGAACGCTGAGTATCGGCACAATAAGTGTATGAGTGTAAGAAATCATGAATGGTAAGAGAACATTCCGCTTGGTACATTTTTCATCTTCAAACCAAACTTGGATCTTCAGCCGACAAAGTTTAAATCCTGTCTGGCTAGAGCGCTTCCCATAATGTTCACTCGTTAGGTCAGTAGGCGGAGAGTAGGCGGTCTAGATGCAGTTTCTCAGTAAACTACAATGCAGTATAAAACAAGAAATATGTCAGTGGCAGCTGACAAGGGCATTTGACCATTTCATATAAAAAAATATTAAAAAAAGGAAACAACAAATAATTACAAAAACATATATTAAAAACATAAATAAATAAATACAATGGCAATTAAAATGCTGAGTTGTGTAAAGTAAGATGCATTTCAATGAACAGGTATTGACCATTTTGGAGCAGAGTTATGTGACTTGCAGCTGTGAGCAGATTGTGGTGGCAGAAAAACAGGAAGAGGAAACTGGGCGAGATCAATGGAATAAGAGAAAAAAAGTCTTATTGTGCCTTTGAATGTCAGAATTGGTATGCAAAAAAGATGGTCTTGACTTTTATAGAAAACCGTCATTGCCGTTTGAAGCTAAACGCAGACCTTTATGGTTGCAATAAAGAGATGGACTGATGAAACCTGCGATAATACCATTAAAGCATGAATTTGATGGAAACAATGTCTACATGATATTCACATATTAAGTTCATAGGGGACATAATGTATTAGCCCTACAGTAACATTATAAAATAATATTTAAACATAACATTTTACATATGTAACATTTAAACCCATAGCATTTTTATCTCACAATTCTGACTTTTTCTAACCTTTAAGAGTTTATAATCTCATTTCGGACTTTAGAACTCGCAATCACGAGTTTATATCACAATTCTGAGGGGAAAAGTCAAAATTGCGGGATAGGCTAAACTCGCAATTCTCAGGAAAAAAGACAGAATAACAACTTTATATCTCGAAATTTAAAAAAAAATTAGAATTGTGAGACATAAACGTGGAATTTGGAGAAAAAAGTCAGAAATGTGAGATATAAAGTCAAAATCTTCTTCTTTTTTTTTTTTTTTTCATGTTTTCCATAGACTGCTATTGCAGAACTTTCATTCTTTTAATTCATATCTGAGTTAAAATGAAGGAATTGGTCCAAATGTTGTGAATATTTTGGTGACCACTGTTAGGGTCCAGATGGCTGCTATTTGACACTTTGCAGGTAATGCGAATTTGGGCATTTGGCACAAATAATGCATGTTTCAGAGAACTGAGAACACAGAGGAGCCATGCAAACACTTTAAAACGACGTCATCCTGAGAAACAATTACCATATGAATAATGCTATTGATTGAATTTATTCACTACTGCATTCACTGAATATTTAAAACGAATCTGAACTGTTTGAAATATGTACCCCAAAGACATGAGCATAAGACACAAACAAAGGAATATCATTCTGACATTCTTGCTTTAAAGGCCCACTCAGTAATTTTTTAACACTTTAAAATTGAAGTCTAAAATTGTATTTTTGTGTGAAGCTTTATGCATGTGTGCTGAGCACTTATAGAGGGAGCTTTATTACAAGTAATTTATTTTAGCAGTTACTGTAACCTCATGTCCTATTATATCAGTGGTCAATATATGATACATTAGCTCAAGTTAAATGCATAGCTAACTTTACATTTGCCCTCCATTTAACATTGCTCTTTATGCTTTCCATTTTCCTCCTCCTCATCTGGCACCCGGTGTTTGCATTCTTGATAGGCCTGTAAAATATGCTAATTGAATAAGGGAAATGTTCCCAGCATGTTAAAGGCTCACTTTGCAGCTCTGTTTCCATTGGGGATTATGAATGCTGTATTTGAAGGTTTCTAAACCAATTTGTTTGAATAAAAAAAAAAAAGTTTAATCATCTGTATCGCAACATATACCTAATCCTGAGGCTAGATGTGGCATTTAAAATGTACAGTCAGAGTCAACTGTCAGGAGGATGTAAATAAATCGCTTCGGCTATGACCTCACAGTTCAAGTAGGAGAATATTTCATTGAATCAAGGATAACACTGTAAACCGCGAGGGTTAATCTTGAATACTTCAGGGGAATGTACTCTTAACATATGGTGTACAAACCAAGAGTTGAATGCAAATCTTCGCTGTTGTTATCTTTCTGTGGTTTATAATTTATTCCTACAGAATAATCAGATGCAACTTTTTCCACAACTGTTCTGGGGAAACTCACCAAATTAAACAAAACATTTAGCTAACATTTATGCAAATGCTATTCAGAAACAACTGCAAACAAGCCATTGTTTTTCGAATTTTGTCTCCATGTTTTAAACTTCTCAACAAAGTTTTGAATATGATAGTCTATGCCTTGAGAGGCACTGAATATAGCGTAATAATATATCAGAATAAGTATATTTGAGTGTTTTTAAAAAAGTATTAAAAGTATAAATAAATAATTAATTAATTAAGAATTAATTCACATGTAGGCTATGCTGGACATTTGTTGGTTGTTATTCATTCAATGTCCAATCAGAATCACAGCAATGAGTGATATTACTTTTATACAACAATTCAATGAACAAGATGTTAATTTTAATGTTAATGGCTCCCTGAGAAGGGGAACGAGATGCTGCATCCCCTAGAGGGCGCTATGGGGAAATCCTCCGGCATGACCAGTTGTTAAAACACCACTGTTCCATTCTGATTAGAACATCAAACAGGTTCTCTCCACTCACTGAGAATCATGTTGAGAGTGCTCTAGTTATTGGCGATTCTATTATGGCATGTGAAAATAGAGACACCAGCCACCATAGTCACATTTTTGCCGTTAGCCAGAGCGCCTGACATCAAAGCAAATTTAAAAGTGTTGGCTAATGCTAATCGTAAATTCTCTAAGATTATTATTCACGTCGGCACTAATGATATCTGACTTCGCCAGTCGGAGATCACTAACAATAACATTAAAGAGGTATGTGAACTCGCAAGTACGATGTCAGACACTGAAATTTGCTCTGGCCCCCTTCCTGTTCGCCGGAGTGATGAAATACTTAGCAGACTATCCTCACTCAATAGCTGGCTGTCTAAGTGGTGTCTGCAGAATAATATTGGGTTCATTGACAATTGGGAAAGTTTTTGGGGCAGATCTGACCTGTTGAAAAGTGATGGTATTCATCCGTCCTGGGGTGGTGCAACTCTTCTCTCTAGTAATATAATACATAGCCTTAGAGTTGAATCTTGACTAACTGGAGCCCAGGTCAGGAAGCAGGCAGACTGGCTAAACCGACCGTCTGCTAGCTGCCTCACGTCACAGAAGTCAGATAAATCCCAACACATAGAGACTCTTTCACTTAGATATCATCATATAATAATCATATAACAGATTGTGTCTGTTCCCCAAATTTGTAAATACAAAAAACGCTAAAATCCATTTAAGGGTAAAAATTTAATTGATGTTCGACAAATTAAAAACAGATATAATACAGATGAACAAATGATAGAGCTTGGGTTGCTGAATATACGATCCCTCTCTTCAAAAGCACTTATTGTAAATTATATGATTACAGATCATAACCTAGATGTGCTGTGTTTAACAGAAACCTAGCTAAAACCATACAGACCAGGGCACCATACAGACTTTATCAAAGAATCAGAGTTAGTACTGGCTGCAGATAAAGTCCTAATTGTTGGTGATTTTAATATTTATGTAGATAATGAAAAAGACACATTGGGATTGGCATTTACAGACATTCTGAACTCTATTTGAGTTTGGCAACACGTATCAGGACGTATCATTGTCGTTATCAAATCATGTCACATGGAATCAACGTTGATGCCGCTGAAATTCTGCAGCAGAGCAATGACATCTCAGAAAATTATCCGGTCTCGTGTATACTCCATTTTGCCCAGGCTGCAAAACCGCCTCCCTGTTACAAATATAGTAGAACTATCACTTCTACCACTATAAAGATTATTTTAAAGATTGCTTTATAAATAATATTCCTGATCAGTTTATTCTCCTCAGCATACCAGATAGCTTAGAAGAACTCGATGTTGCAACAGAAACTGGTGACTTTTGGTCACTTTTTGGACAATGATCACTTTGAACACAGTTGCTCCTTTGCGAGTCCAACACCGTGATACAACGAGCACACTTAGGCCCTCAAGAGAGCAGCCAAAAAAATGGAGCGCCGCTGGAATAAAACAAAACTAGAGGTTTTTCGCATTTTGTGGAAAGATAGCACTATTGCATACAGAAAGGCCTTAAAAACTGCTAGATCTGCAAATTTTTTGACCCACTTAGAAGAAAGCAAAAACAACCCTTCTTTACTTGCAAGATTGATAATATTAGAGAGAAAGTTATAACCTTACAACCGTCTACTACAGTATTACATCAGATAGTCCATTTTAGTGTCCCTGAGTGCAACTTGATCCTACAGAATTAGTCAATTACAGTCTGATCTCTGTCAAAGATACTAGAAAAGGCAGTATCCTCACAACTATTTCTTTTTAACAAATAAATGGTATCTGATAGGATCTCACTCAAAGTGAGAGGAAGTCTAGAAACACCCCAGACCCCAAAGAGCAGCCAAAGAAGCTCACAGAGAGCCTAAGAAATAGGCACCACTGCCTGGCCGAGCTCTAAGGACGGAGGCCTCAGTATGACAACTTTCTACAGAGAGAGGGGCCCTAACTACACCCTACGCTCAGAACAGCTTACCAAATAGGCTTTTCAAAGCCTAACAACTTGGACCCATTATTCAGGTGGAGCTCTTAGGGAGCCGAGGAGTCACAAATTACTGCGACCGGATTGCAAAAAGCATGCATTTAACCTCAAATGCAATAGTTCAAACTTTAGATTACATCCCTCTGAAAAGAATCATGAGAACAGACACGAATACATCAATATACATCAAAACCCCTTGAATCCCTCGAGAGCCAAACACACTCATGCAAACACTAACTACTATCCCTCAAGAGAGAACAGAAAGAAACAACTTCTTACCTGTCTTTTGAAGTCAGTCTTGTGAATGCATCATACCTAGCACATCCAGCTTCTTCGAAGAGTCGACAGCATTCGCCCAAATAGGCACGCTCGAATTGAGCATTTCATTGAGAAATCCTGGGAATGTGCACATTCAGCTCCCTCAGGAGCTAAACGCGAATGCTCCTCACTCATGCAACTACATGTCAACTCCCATTAGAGTTTTCGTAGACTGTCTGCTTAATATCTGCTAACTCTTTTTTTGTGATGGTCCTCCAACAGATATTTTACTAACTATAAGTAACTTTGCAACTACATATCAACTTATTCTATCCCTAACCCTAACAGTCTAATAATACTAACACTCTAATGAGAGTTAGTAGACATGTAGTTGCAACGTTACTTGTAGTCAACAGAAGTTCGGTATTTTACACTTAAAGCCCTCTTTTAAGATCGTTTCTGATGAAATAGAACGGTTAAGATTGAAATTTGGACACATGCTACTGTCCCGAGAATTTTTGGTTTCTGTGGTAGCACCTCCCCCCCCTTTAGTAAACTTTAGTTTACAAAGACGTGAAACTCACCGTGTGGTCTGGGGTGTTCACTGATATGCTCACACAAAAATCACTGCAAATACCGAACTTGTCCTTTAAGGGACAATCAAAATAATGTGAAACCAAATGGCCTCCTAAAGACAAGAAAGAGGATGACGTATTTCACAGGTGCCCTTTTATACTTATGGTCGCACTAGTAGTGACGTCATAGGCTGCTGCCTGCCAATGTCAAGTTTATTGTCGTGTTTAGACTCATGCTTCGACACCGGTCATGCCTGAAGCATTCCCCATAGCGCCCTTTAGGGGACACAGTGCGAGTCCCCATTCAAAAGGGAACTTACATTTTAGATAAGATATCGTTAGTTACTTTGTCTATTTTTGCTGTACCAACGACAATATTACCATAAAAAAGCCACACCAGAATTAACATTGCGGGTCTATGTAGCCATGTGGTGTATGAATCAGTGTTTTTAAGCGAATCAATACAATAGGCTCTATGCACGAACGCTGCTGACGTATTTCCGGCAGAATCTCAGCCAGCGTCTTTACTGCCGCATAGCGCATTCTATAGCGAAGTGTACTAGCGGCAAAACTTTAACAAAATTAATTTTCTCAGAAACGGAGACAATGATTTTAGAAACTGATACTAATTTAAAGCCCTTCTCTCTCTTACTGTCATGTGTGACAGATAACTGCCTCACAATATTGTTAACATCATTCACGTTAACCGCGGGAAGTTCTTGTAAACAGTGGGTGTAATTTGCCATTATCTCCACCTAATGCAAAAACGGCTTCCAACACAGCAGCGGATGTAACTGGGCTGGCTGAGACAAAACGCGGAAGCGATCGCGCATAGAGCCTATTGCATGTCTCGATTTAATGACTTTTCAAATGCATGATTTAATGATTCACTCATACATACAGTCACTTCTCCACCAACTGGTGTAATGATGGAATGTGCAGAGAGAAAACGGTAGCCTGACACATAGTGGCTGCATCCAAAATCGCATACTTCCCTATGTAGTCGGCAAAAAACAGAATGTGACAAGAATAGTATGTCCAAATTCACAAGTACTCAAAGATAAAAGTACCCAGATTACCTATTTTTTTCCGGCAAGATTCTAAAGTGTGCATCCGATGGACACTTTACTATCCCATGAGGCCACTGGAGAGAATTTAACGAATGCAGCAACGCAACTGACGCTAGTAGGTTATGTCACAGTGTTGGGTTTGTGTTCCCCAGGTGTCCACTAGATGTCCTCCTTCCCCACGGTGTCATTCACTTCAGGAACTACATTTCCCACGATCCTTGTTTTATCGTTGCACTCAGCTGTTCCTCATCACTGATCATTGCACTCAGCCATTTCCCCATTATCATTGACAAATCCCTGTGTATATAACCCTGTCTGTTTCAGTGCATGTCACGGAGTCCTTGTTATGTCTGACACTTCTTGGTCTGTTCCTGATTGTTCCTTGTGTTTCGTTGCTTTTGTATTTGGATTGTTTACACGGTATTTGACCTTTGCCTGGACTGGATTTACGCTTTACGGATTACCCATTAAAACATCTTAAACTGCACTTGGATCTGCTGTCTCTCTCCCGTGTGTGTCGTGACAGGAGGACTCCGTCATGCAAAGATCCAGCAGTGCGGGATTCCGTAACCCTCCTTCTAATAATGGAGGAGGAAGGGGACCACAAAGAGGAGGTTCGCAGACCGGGGAGGAAGAGCCCCGATTAAACATCTTCCAGTGTTTCGCCTTATGGGCCCGGCAGACTGAGGAAGCTGCGGCAGCTAGATCTCCAGTGACCACGTCCATCAGAGATGGTGAGTCGCTCGAAGGGACTCGTCTGGCAAAATTCTCCGGGACTCGGGGAGGTCGCAGGGGAGAAGGTGGTCGACAAATCCCACGACACCGTCCTCCGCCTTGCTTTGTTCCTGATCCGGAGCCGCTGGTTTATTCCAGCACAAGACCCACGCCACTGGTTCCGTCCCGCACTAATCCACCGCCGCGGGTCTCAGCTAGCACTAAGCCCTCACCATTGGTCCCGCCCAGCACAAGGTCATCACCGCTGGTCCCGTCCATCAGAGAGCCCTCACCGCTGGTCCCGCCCAGCACAGGGCCGTCATCGCAGGTTCCGTCCTGCACAAGGCCCCTGCCGCTGGGTTCGCCCAGTCCTAGATCCTCGCCACTGGTCCCGTCCAGCACTGAGCCTACACCTCGCCATCAAGGACGGAGGAGGAGAGGAAGGATTGCTTACCTCCCCAATGCCCCGGTGGTCGTTCCCGAACAGCCTACTGTCATCATGGAGGTCGTCCCTGTACAGCCCGCTGTCGTCTCGATGGTCGTCCCTGAACAGCATGCTGTCGTCCCAGAGACCATCCTTGTTCACGTCACGTCTGCCCAGCCAGAGACCGTTCACGTCACGTCTGCCCAGCCAGAGACCGTTCACGTCACGTCTGCCCAGCCAGAGACCGTTCACGTCACGTCTGCCCAGCCAGAGAGTGTTCACGTCCCGTCTGCCCAGCCAGAGAGTGTTCAGGTCACGTCCGCCCAGCCAGAGAGTGTTCACATCCCGTCTGCCCAGCCAGAGAGTGTTCACGTCCCGTCTGCCCAGCCAGAGACTGTTCAGGTCACGTCCGCCCAGCCAGAGACTGTTCACGTCCCGTCTGCCCAGCCAGAGACTGTTCACGTCCCGTCTGCCCAGCCAGAGACTGTTCACGTCCCGTCTGCCCAGCCAGAGACTGTTCACGTCCCGTCTGCCCAGCCAGAGACTGTTCACGTCCCGTCTGCCCAGCCAGAGACTGTTCAGGTCCCGTCTGCCCAGCCAGAGACTGTTCAGGTCCCGTCTGCCCAGCCAGAGACTGTTCAGGTCCCGTCTGCCCAGCCAGAGACTGTTCAGGTCCCGTCTGCCCAGCCAGAGACTGTTCAGGTCCCGTCTGCCCAGCCAGAGACTGTTCAGGTCCCGTCTGCCCAGCCAGAGACTGTTCAGGTCCCGTCTGCCCAGCCAGAGACTGTTCAGGTCCCGTCTGCCCAGCCAGAGACTGTTCAGGTCCCGTCTGCCCAGCCAGAGACTGTTCAGGTCCCGTCTGCCCAGCCAGAGACTGTTCAGGTCCCGTCTGCCCAGCCAGAGACTGTTCAGGTCCCGTCTGCCCAGCCAGAGACTGTTCAGGTCCCGTCTGCCCAGCCAGAGACTGTTCAGGTCCCGTCTGCCCAGCCAGAGACTGTCCACGTCCCGTCTGCCCAGAGAGAGACTGTCCACGTCCCGTCTGCCCAGAGAGAGACTGTTCACGTCCCGTCTGCCCAGCCAGAGACTGTCCACGTCCCGTCTGCCCAGAGAGAGACTGTCCACGTCCCGTCTGCCCAGAGAGAGACTGTTCACGTCCCGTCTGCCCAGAGAGAGACTGTTCACGTCCCGTCTGCACAGCGAGAGAATGTTCACGTCCCGTCTGACCAGTCCGAGACCGTTGGCGCTCCGTCGGCCTTCCTGAGCTGGGACTATCTGGAGCGTCTGGCCCGGATTCTGGACATGCCGGTGTTCTGCGTTTTGGGGTTGGAGCCGGTGCCTGTTCCAGAGGCGGAGCCGGTGCCTGTTCCAGAGGCGGAGCCGGTGCCTGTTCCAGAGGCGGAGCCGGTGCCTGTTCCAGAGGCGGAGCCGGTGCCTGTTCCAGAGGCGGAGCCGGTGCCTGTTCCAGAGGCGGAGCCGGTGCCTGTTCCAGAGGCGGAGCCGGTGCCTGTTCCAGAGGCGGAGCCGGTGCCTGTTCCAGAGGCGGAGCCGGTGCCTGTTCCAGAGGCGGAGCCGGTGCCTGTTCCAGAGGCGGAGCCGGTGCCTGTTCCAGAGCTGGAACTCATGTCGGTTCCGGACCCAGTATTTGTGTCTGTGTTTGTATCTGTCCTTGTGACTGTGTCTGTCCTAGTGTCTGTTCCCGAGCCGGTGTCTGTTCCCGAGCCGGTGTCTGTTCCCGAGCCGGAGACAGTTCCAGTGTCTGTTCCCGAGCTGGAGCCGGAGCCAGTGCCAGTGTCTGTTCCAGTGTCTGTTCCCGAGCCGGAGCCAGTGCCAGTGTCTGTTCCGGAGCCAGTGCCAGTGTCTGTTCCGGAGCCGGAGCCAGTGCCAGTGTCTGCTCCGGAGCCAGTGCCAGTGTCTGTTCCCGAGCCGGAGCCAGTGCCAGTGTCTGTTCCCGAGCCGAAGCCGGAGCCAGTTCCAGTGTCTGTTCCCGAGCCGAAGCCGGAGCCAGTTCCAGTGTCTGTTCCGGAGCCAGTTCCAGTGTCTGTTCCTGAGCCGGAGCCAGTTCCTGTGTCTGTGCCCGAGCCGAAGCCGGAGCCAGTTCCAGTGTCTGTTCCCGAGCCGAAGCCGGAGCCAGTTCCAGTGTCTGTTCCCGAGCCGGAGCCAGTTCCAGTGTCTGTTCCCGAGCCGGAGCCAGTTCCAGTGTCTGTTCCCGAGCCGGAGCCAGTTCCAGTGTCTTTTCCTGAGCCGGAGCCAGTTCCTGTGTCTGTGCCCGAGGGGCCCTCACCGCCGTGGCCGCCCGAGGGGCCCTCACCGCCGTGGCCGCCCGAGGGGCCCTCACCGCCGTGGCCGCCCGAGGGGCCCTCACCGCCGTGGCCGCCCGAGGGGTCTTCACCGCCCTGTCCGCCCGAGGGGTCTTCACCGCCGTGGCCGCCCGAGGGGTCTTCACCGCCGTGGCCGCCCGAGGGGTCTTCACCGCCGTGGCCGCCCGAGGGGTCTTCACCGCCCAGGCCCCCTGATGGACTGTCTGCATTGCCCCGGCCGCCTAATTTGTCACCCCCTGTTCATGTTCCCCTCCACGGACCTGGCCCCCCATCCCTCCCCCTGAGCCTTTACTGTTCTGCCTCCCATCCTGGACGCTGTTTTGTTTTGTGGTCTTTGATGTCTTGGAGCGTCTGGTAGCCGCTCCGTAGAGGGAGGGTTATGTCACAGTGTTGGGTTTGTGTTCCCCAGGTGTCCACTAGATGTCCTCCTTCCCCACGGTGTCATTCACTTCAGGAACTACATTTCCCACGATCCTTGTTTTATCGTTGCACTCAGCTGTTCCTCATCACTGATCATTGCACTCAGCCATTTCCCCATTATCATTGACAAATCCCTGTGTGTATATAACCCTGTCTGTTTCAGTGCATGTCACGGAGTCCTTGTTATGTCTGACACTTCTTGGTCAGTTCCTGATTGTTCCTTGTGTTTCGTTGCTTTTGTATTTGGATTGTTTACACGGTATTTGACCTTTGCCTGGACTGGATTTACGCTTTACGGATTACCCATTAAAACATCTTAAACTGCACTTGGATCTGCTGTCTCTCTCCCGTGTGTGTCGTGACAGGTTATATGAATGACAACATGGCGAATCCAGTATGTTCGAATTGTATTCACATTCATACTATATAGAACATCCTATTTTTTGCAAAGTAAGTACTTATTCAAAAACATGCAAATAATAAAGTCAAAACACTTTCCACTGTGTACAATCCTTTTCAAATGACCAGACAAAAGACTCCTCTGTGAATCATAACATGTTTCTTTTGACCTACAGATAGATCTTGCAGATCAATTCATAATTTTTTTACTTTAACCTTGCTGGCTACTCAGCTGTTGCTCCTAGATAAAATAAATAAAATCGGTCCAAATTTGCTCCCTGTCACATTAGCAGAGCAACTGGATACCAAGGGCCAGATTTACTAACGGCTTGCGCCTGTCAGGTTTGGGTGTGATGGAAGGAGCGAGGACTCAGGTACAGAAAACAATGGCCTTTTAATTATAATAAAATAAAACAAAATACAAACAAAAACTCCCCCAAGGGGGATGACTTGACTTGACTTGACTTGACAACACACAGGAGGAACATAAACTGTGTACATTAGACGATGATCTGGCACAGGACTGCAAACACAAGGAGAATAAATAGGGAGCAGACAAGGCAGGTAATGAGGGAGGACAGGTTGAGCAAATAAACAAATAATCAGGTAAAAATATGGGCGGGGTCAAGACAATAGACAGGAGAGCACATGGCACAAGGAAACACATGACAAGCCATGTGTTCACAACAAACATGACTAAAACAAAAGCACATGGTAAAACAAATCACAAGCCATGTACTCACACAAAAAGAGACATGAACACGCAGCTAATGAGAACTCATAAGCCGCGTGTTCACACAGAACATGACAACATGAAAGCACACAGCCAGTGTAAAAAACAAGCTCAAGCTACACAGCACAAGACAAAACACGACATGAAAGCACACGGCCGATGTAAACACAAACCGCGTGCTACACAGAACACAACAACACACAGGGACAAAAGAGCGCACGGTCAGAGCGTAATTGAAACTGCAGAAGACAGTGACACAAGAAAGACAGAGCGCACAAGAATGTTCGCGAGAGCTCATCCTGTGCGCTCACGACAGAATACAAACAAGTGAAGCATGAATGTCCGAATCCTGACAGAACCGAAGCCAAACTAGACCAAAGTGCCGGGATCCATACACCATGCCCCGCACATGAAACAAAGCACACAGACAAGAGTGCACTGCTCGAGCACGCTCAAACTGCGCGCTCAGATAAAGACAAAACAGGAGTGTCAGGGCTCTGTCACAAAACCAAGAACTAAACTAGACAGAAAAATTTAGTGGTGAAAAGACGTGGACACAGTTATTTTTGCGGCTGACCTTATTGCATACGCATTTGTAGGAGTTTCACTTTCAGACGCAAAATGAATGGGACGAAAGTATTTAAATGAATCATGCAAGGTGATTTACTAAGGTTTGCACAAGTCAATTTAATGGTATTTGTGCCATTATTTACTTCCCAATAAAAGCAAGTTTTAAACCAGACACTAATTTGTACAAAGTGTTAATCCTCTCTTTATGATAAAGCATAGCTCCACAACACTTTATGCATTATGTATACTTTCATAGACAACTTGAGCCATAAACAATTACATCATGCTCACATCTGTGATTATCAGGATTTAGATGTTTTGGTTCTTGCCAATGCCAACTGAAAGATACTACAGATCACAGGTCAGTTAAAGATGATCTGATTCCTCTCACCAGCCCATCAGTTCTTCCAGCCTCCCTACAGGAAGATGTGACAGATCCAAATTCTCAAAGACCAGTGGATTTGAGAGCAGTTTCTTCTTTTTCAGTGCAGGCAGAGCTCTTAACTCCCACTGCTAATCCCATATTATCAGCCTAGAGCTACTACTCACTTTCCTGCATGACTTTCTGTGCTTTTCTCTGCAGAGTATGCTGTCGTCTACTGTTAAATCCTAATACTACACTGACCTGATTGGTCCACATTGCCTCATATACTGTAATTAATAACAAATAATTGCTCTGTTTTTGTCCGACTCTGTTTTTTTATATTCTTTTATCAACAGTTAGTGCACTGAAATTGTATTGTGAATGTGTGCACCTGTTTCTTTCCCTAATATGTCACTAATATGTTACCATCTACATGTGATGCAGAAAATAATCATTGCAGGCTCATCAGAATTGGGCACAGAACCCAAAAATTGCAATAAAGTCTTCTCTTTTTTCCAAAAAGTTTCTTTCAGTTCACAAATTGGAAGCTTCTATTATGAGTCATAAAATCACACCTTTGGAGACGGCTTATCGTAGAGAACTTAACATTCAATTCACAGGCAAAAGCTCTGACATTCCTGCAGTCAGCATGCCAGTTGCACGCTCCCTCAAAACTTGCGACATCTGTGACATTGTACTGTGTGATAAAAACTGCACATTTTAGAGTGGCCTTTTATTCTGGCCAGCCTAAGGCACACATGTGCAATAATCATGCTGTCTAATCAGCATCTTGATATGCCACACCTGTGAGGTGGATGGATTATCTCGGCAAAGGAGAAGTGCTCACTAACACAGATTTAGACAGATTTGTGAACAATATTCGAGAGAAATAGGCCTTCTGTGTACATAGAAAAAGTCTTAGATCTTTGAGTTTGAGAAAAACAGGGGCAAAAACAAAAGTGTTGCGTTTATAAAAAATTTTTGTATATATACTGCCCTGCTCTAAACTGCAGGATGATTGAAATGCAGAATAAAATAAAACAATTATTAAAAACATTCTATGATCTTTTGTCTCCTTAATTCAAATTCAAATGAACTTAAATAAAAAAATTTGTCAACACATTAATGCAAACACTACTCTTCTATATATCTATTTCATTAAATACATAAAAAATCCTGATACTTGTGCTGTGCTACTAAATGGGACTAGTCACAGCACTTGCATATTATTTCCCTATTGTTGGCTCTATTGCTTATATTGTTCACCTCATTAGTAATTCGCTTAGGATAAAAGCATCTGCTAAATTATTAAATGTAAATTAATCTAATTGGAATTTTTGGAAAAAAAAATTTCTCAATGATGCACAACTGTGGTATGATCACTGTGTATATTTAATGCTCAAGATCAAGTAATGCTGGCCTTCAAATAATTTCTGATAAAAATAGCTTGATTGAATTAGGATTGATTTTTCAAACTTCTCTGAATCGGAGTTGCGCCAAACCTGTCTCTTACAGAACAGACCATAGTTTAAGAGAGCCGGTTTCAGTATTAGTTTGGACTAAATGTATATTACAGTGTTTTGCCTTTGTTAGGCAGAATATGAAATGCAATGTATCTGTCACGGTTAGGTGTTTGTTTCTTGTTCCTTGTTCTGGTTTCTTCTTCTTCTTCTTCTTCTTTAATGGCGGATGGCAAACAACTTTTAGGTGCATACCGCCACCTACTGTACTGGAGTGTGTATCATCATGTCACTTAATAATTAGTTAAATTCTATTCCACAACCTTGTGTCTTTCAGAAATTTAAATAGTGCCTCCCTGGTAATTCTTATATCCTCTCTCTCTCCTTCTGATCCCAGAATCCCTGCCAGATTCCACTCCCGCCCTTTCTGCTCTTGTTCTGGTTTGTCATGTGATCCCGTTTTAGTCATGTGATCCTGCCTTGTGTTCCCTTGTCTGTTGTGTCATTGGTTGATTGTTTAAGTGTTCACAGGTGTCCCTTGTCTTGTCGTTAGTCCTGTGTGTATTTAAGCCCTGTGTTTCAGTCTGTTCCTTGTCTTTCGTTCATGTTGTTTTATGTGTGGTTGTGCTGTTCCCGAGCTTTGAATTTGTTTGTTTAATAAAGTAATACTGCACTTGGATCCTGCTTCCGTCCCTACTTCAACCTGCATTGTAACAGAATCCACCATTTTATATACTTTTGTTTGACAGTGAATGGCAAAGTGACTAAATAGCATCTAGGGTAGACTGCTAAATGTGAAATCTCAAAAATGTCATTTCTGCTGATATGTATGGGAGGCAGTTTACACTCTTATCTGGGATTTCAGTTGAGCAGCATGGTTTTCTGATCAGTATATAATCAAGTGTCAGACAGACTAAACAACCTCTTCCTCAGTATTGCAGTGAGCGATCACTTCTCTGATGTGTTTATAACTTACGAACCACATGCTGCTACATTAGATCCAGAGTTTAGAGTCTGTTTTAAGCACATTATTTCATTCTCATACTCAGAACGATTTCATCCTAACTTTTTCCAAAAGCAACTGCTGAAAAAAAGTTTTGTCAGTTCTACAATAACTGGTTTTGTTTAAATAAAATTAATGATTTAAGATGACTGATCATAACTGAATTTAACCAACCTGGGGGGAAAAACAAGGTTTTACTGAAGCATAACTGTCAGTAGACATAACCTGATTCCTCCAGCAAGGTAAAATTGCTTAATAAATTTGATATAATCTTTTTTCTTGTTTTATATGATGAAAGTCTTTTTCCACCTTGATGGACAGTCAAAAAAAGCATTGATTAATTTATAAGACATTGTTACACACAATTTAATTTAGTTAATAACTAGTAAATCAGTTTAGTTGGGTCAAAATAATTTAGCTGGTTTAGATCAAATAAATTTACACTAGTATTTTTAATTTCATTATATTAATCAAACTAAATTTATCAAACTTCATTATATTAATGAACCTCATTTTTAAATTGATTTACTGAGGCATAATTTTCAAACAAGTATTGTTATTTATCATTATACACATTGTATAATTAACCTCTAAGTAACGACAGGTGTAGGTATACTCTCCTAATGCAGTCCCTTGCAAAGCTTCCCTTGCTGGGAACTACAGATCCACTGCTTAGGGGTGCATTTCCCAAAGCCAACTATGGTCGCAAGTTTTGTCGTACCAATAGAGTTCAATGGAACTTGCCACCATAGTTGCCTAACAATGCTTTTTGCGTTTCTCAAAAGCATTGTGAGCCAAGTTGATCGTAGAGACCATTGGTTGGACCATTACAATCAACTTAGGCGTAGGCTACAATGCTTTTGGGAAACGCAGCCCAGTTAGTTGTCAACAAAAATGATTAATGTAGTTCACAAAAATTAAATAAGTGAAATATATTATGTGTATTAAACACAATTAAGTTGAAATTGTGACAAAATGTTTAATTAACAAGAGTTCTTTGTGAACTATTTTTGAAGCTTTGGGAGAACATGCCTGATGCATATGCTGATGTAAAAAAAACATCACCTTCCTTCAAAAAATTCTTATCAAATCTTTCACATAAGTACGATTGGCTGATTCTAGGCTTTTCACTGCTGAACCGGACAAGAATTAAGTGATGTATTGTTCCTGCAGCGTGACAAAGACCTGAAATCATACTGATCTCTGACACAGCAGGTTTTTGATGGCTCTGTAAAAACGGAACATCATTGCTTTCGGCAAGGTGACGGATGTACTCATCTGCCATAATTCACATTTAATATCTTAATCCCAGAGGTCCATGGAGGCACGTGCTGTGTGTCCTTGCTTTGTATCCTTTCCTCTTCACTCACCATTAAGCACCACAGCTATGCTCTGTTTCCCAACAGGATAAAACATGAATGAAGCAAACACCACAAAAAAGGGTCAACTTCTTGAAAAAGGCAAGGCAAGTTTATTTTATATTGCACATTTCATACACTATGGCAATTCAAAGTGCTTTACAGAAAGGAATTAAAATAATCACAAAAATAAAAGCAAGGAAAATTAAAAGAGATATATGATACTGTTATAAAATTAATTAAAAGAGTAAAAAGATAAACTTCTCATCTAGCAAAACACCGGTGTATCATATTTTTTACAACTGCTAGTTTTACTGTGAGATTTTCCCATGGTGATCACACTGTATCTGTGGTGTTCTTTGGCACACCTAAGAAATGTATTGGACATCTCCGATGGACCTGATTTTCCCCTAAAATCGGACAGGAGGAGCTCTAGGACTGACTCACAGGGTAACCTCGGGTTCACTGCCCCATCAGTCCGCACCCTAAAAACCATTTGTTCAGAAGCTCTAGGAATGGAATCAATCCAGTCCACACCCCACAGAACCTCGAGTTTAATTACAATTCAGTTCCCCAATTAAGTAATTTATGTTTGTCTCTTACCCAATTCTCAGTGCCATTTGAGTTCAGTTTAGAATCAAAACTAGGAATAGGTAATGCTTTAGAATACAGCCCAGAAATGTGTAATTAAAACGAATGGTAATACTTTACTTGAAGGGGTGTGCCTGACATGACACCTTCGTAATCATGACATGCAGATGTCATAAATATGAAGGAGGTTTTATGCATGTTCATGACAACTGTCATTAAGTGTCATTCGCTCAATTATTAATTTTTTTATGCAAAAATGACATTGTTTGATATGTCTTTGTTATGACAACTTGACATAAACCAATACATCATAACCTGTCAGTGTCTTTGTCAACTTGACATTACCAAGATAACATAAATTGTCATAAACATGACATAGCACATTAATTATCAAACTTAAGAAACCACTTAGCTTAATGGGTTAATATTTCATTAAACTGTCAGGTTGTTGGTTTTGACATTGGCTGCCATGAGGCCATTATAACTGTGTCATGAATGTTTTTCTTGACCTCAACTACAGTGGTACAAATTTAATTTGTCATTAAAATGTAATAATGGCTTCATGATAGCCAATGTCAAAACCAACCACATGACAGTTTAATGAAATGTTAACCCATAAAGCTAAGTGGTTTATTAAGTTTGATAATTAATGTGCTATGTCATGTTTATGACATATTTATGACAGGTTGTGTTGTCTTAGTAATGTCAAAGTTGTCATAACAAAGACACACACAATGTCATATTTGCATTAAAAGTGTCATAATTGAGCGAATGACACTTAATGACAGTTGTCATAAACATGCATAAGGCCTCCTTCATATTCATGACATGTGTCATGTCATGATTATGACAGTGTCATGTCAGTCTTATGCACACCCCTTCAAGTAAAGTGTTACCAAACGAATTTACAGCGCAAATTTCGGTAATTATAGTGTACCTATAAAGTACTTACATAAGGGAACAATATATAAAGTTTGGGGAATAACGTGGTAATAACCAGGAGAATTAAAAAAGTATATAAGAATTATAGAACTAAGGGGTACTTATTCTACTATATATCACGTATCCAGTCACCACACCGGCTCTGTCACCTCTACCGCACTACACTTCCCAGCATCCCTCATGTTTCCCACCTGCACACCATCACCCATCACCTAATTACATCAGCACCTCATCATCAGCACTCCCTATAAAGAGACACTTCAGTTACACTTTATAATAACTGCACACTATTAATCGTTAGTTTATAAACATCATTTATAAAGCATTAATATACATTTATAAGCAGTTTATAAATACAGCTACAAATGCTTTATTCTTGATTTAAAGGGGAAATGAAGCAGTCAATCAAGTGTACATGATTTACAAGATGGATTTCCACTATGATCAAAAGCTATATAAGAAACATGACAAATGTAAACATATAAAAGATAAAAGTGAAAAACCGTTATACCTTTCACGGCCAGGGCGCTGCCATTGTGCAGTATTCACTACACAGCAGCCATTCTGTAATTTGACAGAATTTATTTACCCTCTTGTAATTGATAGCAGATACAAATAATACATAATGTAATGTGCTATATTACATTACCAACGATATTCTGCAGTGCTAAACCCATACAGCCAACCAACCCCGTGACGTCACAGGCGGCGCCCTGGCCGCGAAAGGTATAACGTTTTTTCACTTTTTTATTTTATATGTTTACATTTCTCATGTTTCTTTTATAATTTTTGATTATAGTGAAAATCCATCTTGTAAATCATGTAAACTTGATTGACTGCTTCATTTCCCCTTTAAAAGCATATCTATTATGTGTTTAATAATTGTATTTTTTCATACTTTATTAATGATCAATTTATCATTTCTAAATGAAATATTGCATTATTTACAAACCAGTTATTGTCAGTGGTTCATAAGATCACTTAAAAAAGTGTAAGTAAATAATTAATAAACCATTTAAATTTACATTTGTGCATCTTATTATTCAGACATATAGTAATAGTTACTTAGTGTGTTAGTAAATGCTTTATTAACATGTATTTCTACTGTAATTCAGGGTTAATTCAGGTAGTTATAAAGCATTTAGTAGTGGTTAGTTAACAATTTTGTGAGCTCATAAAGTGAGGACTAGTTATGCCTAAAGCATTTACACAGGAGATGTAAAGTCTGTTAATATTTCTATGTTCTGTATCACTGTTGTGTTTGTTTCTTTTTTCTGTGTAGAAGATAAATGAGCCTTTAAATCTCCTTTGTAAATGCTTTATAAGGCATAAATAGTCACAAAAACAGTTAACTGACCACTACTAAATGCTTTATAACTACCTGAATTAACTACATTTAAGTGATCTTATGAATCACTGACAACTCCTAAATAACTCACTGTAAAAAAAAAAATCTGTTCAATTTACGGTAAAATACCGGCAGCTGTGGTTGCCAGTAATTTACCGTATATAAAATAAGGTAGCAACATATTAGGTTTTACAGACTTAACTTAAAATTTACAGAAATAAACCGTATTTCATTATCTGATATTATGTTAATTTACCGACATATTGAAGTATTAATATCTGTTTTGTACCATTGTGATACACTGCCAACCAACAATCACAGCAGTGATGAGAGTCACATGATCATTCAAAGCTCATCACAAGCAGTTCTTCCACAAGAAAGTGAATACTAATATACAGAAGCTGCACAGTGTCATTCCCACAAACATTAAACACCATCATGGTAAAACATGAAATTTTAAAAAGGCAATAAACATTAATTTAACAACTTTAAAAGTAACATAAAACCCCAATGTACATAAATGATTAGAAAAAAAAACTAAGAAAATTATGAAGAAACAGTTATTTCACCAAAAAATTCATCAAATGCGAAGTGTCACGCAGGGAATTGTGGGAATTTCAATTTACGGTTTTTCACTGTAAATTATACAATGAGTTGTTCTTTTTCACTTTCAAAAACTGTCAATATCACGGTATTTTACAGTAAAATTACATTAAATGTACCATTAGATCTATCACAGTTATTTAGTTATATAGTAAGGAAACTTTCTGTTAACCAATTAACGTTTTTTTCACTGTAGCATTTTTATAGTATTTTGCCGTTAAAATCACAATAATTTTTTACAGTGCTGGTTTGTAAATAATGCTATCCTTAATTTAGAAATGATAAATTGATCATTAATAAAGTATGACAATACAATTATTAAACACATTATAGTCATAGTATTTATAGTATTTATATTTATAGTAATTATAGTATTAATGCTTTATAAATTATGAATTAACTGTTTACTAATGCTTAATTAATGATTAATAGTGTGCAGTTATTATAAAGTGTTACCGCTACTTCTCCTGCACTCCCTGGTCTGGTCTCCTCGTTCCCTCAAAGAACATTTACCTGTCTCCTTACCTACACGATACCTACCAGAACGATTTGTCTTCAGTCATCTGCTTCCTTCATCCGTCAGTCCTTCCTTCCATCTGCCTCGATCTCCATTTCAGAACCTGGAACAGATAAGACCATTACTCATCCAGATATCCATCCTGAACATATATTCATCAGTTACTCATCTGCTTCCATCATTGCGATCACATACTTCTGCAAATAAACCTGTTGATTACTTTACCTGTATGAATCCTTCTGTTTCATGACACTATTATGATAAAACAATCTTACATTTGGGAGCAATTTAGCAAGAACATACACTGCGTACCTTTTAATAATGGTGTACCAATTCATACCTTATAGGCTTTAAAAAAAAATACTGGGGTACATATCTATGCATTTATACAGTAATCTTTTTAACAAGAGTGCTTAAACTTTTGCTTAAATGTTGGGGAAAGATACTCTTATTTCATGTAGTTGTGCTTGTTACCCTCTTGTTTCATGTAGTTACAGGGAATGTGTGACATTGTGGGCCGTAATTTAATCTCTTGTTCAAATGTAGTTGCAGGGTTAGTACAATAAAAATACATACACACAAGATTTCCATTACACGAGAGTAGATGTTAAAACATCATGCTGATTTGTACTCGGCTTTCGCCAAGATAAGCAACACTAAGACGTAGCTTTACAGTAAACTATGCTTCTCCATCCATTTACGCTTCTTTCCATATGAGGGTGTGACTCCCCTTCTGTCCGGCGTTAACGGCTGCAGTGTACTTGGCGCGTCAGCACACACGACGGCTGCAACTACAGTGTGGTCTCCCTAGTGGACCAGCACGACAACCGTCTGGATTGAGCCGAGTAGGGGACATCTCTAGGGTCTTCAAGTGGGCACCTTCCGTCCTCAGTGTTTCGTCGACTAGCCCACGACACCTCAAGAGGGCTCGACAGTGACTCTGGCGTCCCAGAGTCACCCCCCTCTGTCCCCCACTCAACTCAGCCCAGCTTACTGACCTCTACATCCCTCCTGCTGCTGAGACCTAACCACAATCTCACAATCTCTCCGCAACCCAACCATACGCGCCAACCCGATTGACTAAGGCTGTCGAGCCCCACTGGTCCGTTAAAGCAGTTACAGTGGCAACGGTTCCGTATGGCATACCACCTACCGCAAAACACAATATCTGCCCAACCACCCGTCATTCTATACTATACAACCTATACAAATTGTATAGTATACTATACAACCTATACTATACAACCTATACAAATAAACCAACAGACTCTTCAAGTTTTTCAAGAATTCTACGAAACCGTAGCGTGGCGGCCTGTACCTTGCCAGCTAGAATCTTTCCGTCTCAACCACAGCCAGTTGCTGCTCCTTTCTGCTGCTTCAGATAAGTTCTTTACTGTGCGACGCAACTCCTGGCCACTGAATCCGACGTCTCTGAGGAACCGGGTTGTAGAGTGTGCCACAAAACCTCGACAACCCACTTCCACTGGATAAACCTGGACTCTCCATCCTCGCTGAGCAATCTTATATCACTGACTCGGAAACCTTTATTTGGAAAATAACTTAATTCAAAACAGATTTACAACACTTCTTTTTCCTTTAAAACTGCTTTATTAATCAACAATTAATTTCAACTGCTTAAGTCTAGACAGAAAGTAGCCTATATTGTACCCCCTTTTATCTCTTGCTTGGCTTCTTCCTTTTGTTCCTCTGATGAATCTGAAGACGAAATAATGTCTCTTGTTATTCTGTATTAAAAGAAAATGCAGTACACCCAGAAATACGTCATCACCATTTACTCATCTTTTACCCTCATGTCATCCACACTGTAGACAATTTACCTTCTTCAGATTAACACAAATGAAGGTTTTTATAAAAAAATACGTCTCTGGGAATACATATAATGCAAGCTCATGAGTTTCTAAAAAATGGAGCATCAAACAGCACATACTGCAATAACTGTAATAATCAATGTGACCCCAATGGATGGATCAATGTATTCTGAAGTGAAATGATAAGTGTTTGTAAGAAAAATTACAATATTTTAAACTTTTTAAACTGTAGAGTCTACAGTGTAGACTATTGCTTCAGACCAACTGTAATAAGTTGTTTTTCAAATAAAGGTTTGCGAGTCAGTGATATTAGATTGTATGTATTTGTATTTTTAACAAGCATCACTTTAATTTACGGCCTGCAATGTCACACTTTCTGTCACAAACTGCTCTGAGACAAAAAGTTTGTGATCCAAATGCAGCTTTAATTAAGGGGTAATCCAAAGAACAGGCAATAGGTCAAATTCAGGCAGGCAGTCCACAAAAACAAACAAACAAACAAAACAGGCACACTGTAAAATCAAATCGTACTCCTTACTATAAAAATACTAGTAGGTTTACTTGATTTTAACCAAAATGTTGAGTTTACTACAAATGTTATATTGTTGCTGAAATATTAGAAAATATAGCTCCCATAACTAACGTAATTTAAGTAAATTACTCAAAATGTCCAAGGGGTGCTGTTTTCCCCTCCCCACATAGCACAGATGCACATGCAGCTTTTGCAGAGAGGATCGCACTTTGTGAAGTTCAAGGTAAACTATTTTAATTTAAACCTCATTTTCAAAAAAAATTCTCTACAAAACGTGTCAAATGGGTCACCTCGTTTTGAATGTTGTGTTTATGGAATGCTTTTCGTTCACGCTCAGCATATACTGTAGGATAGCTGGACGCGCCAATTTCGAAAGAGGCAGCTCAGAGACACAGCTGCATTCAGAGTGCGCAATCCAGGCAATGGAAAAGGCCACTAACGTTACATCTTCAGATCAGTTATTATTTTTATTTTTTTAAATAACAATTTTTAACTTGACAGGGCACGTTAAAAACGCAATGATAAATGCTGAACTCCAGTCAGGCTGGTTGCTTCGAAAAGTAAATGCGTGCTTATTATGATAATTACGGCAATATGCAGGCAGCACTACAAGGAAATTGTGAGGTGTTTTTCTATCGAGTTTGTTACGGAGTATTTAGCAGACCCCTTAACCCACCTCCTCAAGCAGAGTATAAACATGTAATATAACATATTTTATATAACATTTGTATAAACAACTTATTTAAATATAAGTT
The DNA here is from genome assembly GCA_031834385.1 of Semotilus atromaculatus. Classification (NCBI taxonomy): domain Eukaryota; kingdom Metazoa; phylum Chordata; class Actinopteri; order Cypriniformes; family Leuciscidae; genus Semotilus; species Semotilus atromaculatus. The sequence continues at coordinate 543,626 of JAULUF010000009.1, read as the reverse complement.
TGCACGTAAATTTTAACAGTCTTAGTTTTAAAATAATACCTAATGCATGTGCTGTTTCAATTTAACTTTGCTTTGCATGTGTCCCACAATTAAAAAAAAAAAAAAAAAAAAAAAAAAAAGAGAGAGGGAGAGAAACACTGGTCTATGCATCTGATTATGTTGTTTGTTCATTGACTTTTGATTGATGGAATTGTGTATATTTTTTATTTTTTTTAGAATACCAGTTGATGAGCTGCTATGCAGTGGAAATGTAAGTTATGCACTTACACATCAGAAAAGAGGGCACAACTTCTTAAACACTACCGCATAAGCCATGGAACATATTTACGAATTGTTCCAGTACCATGTCTCCATTCTGAGTGTCCATGTACTTTTAAGTCAATTAATGCATTAAAAGTGCATTTATCAAAAATCCATTCCCAGCATAGAATTGCAGAATCAAGTAGTTCCGGTCGTGCTTTAGTTTGTTACAAGTGCCATGTTTGTGACTTAACTGAGCCATGTAGCGAGTAGACGTGCTTTGTAAGTAATGATATTGGTGTTTCTGCTTTCTTAAATTGCCATTTTATAGCTCATGTTAGGAAAAATATTAATTCTGGGTATACTTTTTGCTAGTTTTGCAGTAGATACCCTATTTGGTAACACTTTATTTGAAGGGGTGTGCATAAGACTGACATGACACTGTCATAAACATGACATAACACCTGTCATGAACATGAAGGAGTCTTTATGAATGTTTATGACTGTTGTCATTAAGTGTCATTCGGTAAATTATGACACTTTTAATGCAAAGTTGACATTGTTTAAAATGTCTTTGTTATGACAACTTGACATTAACAAAGACAAAAATGTCTTTGTTATAACAACTTGACATTAACAAAGACAAAAAATGTCTTTGTTATGACAACTTGACATTACCCAAGACAAAAATGTATTGATTATGACAACTTGGCATTAACAAAGACAGAAATGTCTTTGTTATGACAACTTGACATTAACCAAGAAATCATAACCTATCAACCTGTCACAAATATAAAATAACAGGTCTAACTATCAAACTTACAGCATTTTACAGTGTAATAACCCTTAATGACATCTTTATAACTAGTACAATGTGTTCCACTTTACTTGAGGACAAGTCAAATATTCATGACACAGTTATAATGGTGTCATGACGGCCAAAGTTGTGACAGGTTGACAGGTTATGATTTCTTGGTTAATGTCAAGTTGTCATAACAAAGACATTTCTGTCTTTGTTAATGTCAAGTTGTCATAATCAAGACATTTTTGTCTTGGGTAATGTCAAGTTGTCATAACAAAGACATTTTAAACAATATCAACTTTGCATTAAAAGTGTCATAATTTACCGAATGACACTTAATGACAACAGTCATGAACATTCATAAAGGCTCCTTCATGTTCATGACAGGTGTTATGTCATGTTTATGACAGTGTCATGTCAGTCTTATGCACACCCCTTCAAATAAAGTGTTACCCTATATTTGTCTCTTTGAAACAATTCTGATTTTTTCCTTCTCTACTTAGGATGTGGATGTAGAAGCTGACTTCAGTGAAGTAGATGTTGGCCTGCTCACAATTTTACCTGAAGAAATGCCTGCCAAATGTCCAAATGCCCTCAACGTGGGCAATCGTTTTGGAGGGAACAATTGTTGTGGATGATGTCCCAAATTTGCCACATGCTGTATGCCTCCTTTTTGCCTTGATCTATGCTCTAAATTTAGACAACCCAAAGACAATGAGGAACACATTTGATTTCATTCAGCGGGTATTTCTGTCTTTGGGAGGGAAGCATCTCAAACCCAAACTCCAAACCCTTAAAAATCAGCTTTTAAGCTAAACTTGTGTCTCCTTACTTTCTGCCTTGGATGCCTAAGCTGCCGTGTTTAAAGGGATAGTTGTCACCACAATTGTCACCAATTGTCACCACACTTCTGAGGTCTGTCTTGCTAGTCTGTTTCTTGTTTTGTTTCTTGTTGTTTTGTATTTTGGATTGATATATGGATTATATGACCTTGCCTGGATGACTACGATTTGGATTACACTTCATTAAATACTGCAACTGGATCTATCGTTCCCGTGTGTGTTTCGTGACATCATGTTGTTCCAACCCGTAAGACTTTCGTTCATCTTCGGAACACAAATTAAGATATTTTTGCTGGATCACTCCTCCATAGGCTTCTAAGGGACTGAAACTTGCCGGCCCAGAAAAGTTAAAGAAATCCTAAAAATAGTCCAAGTGACTACAGTGGCTCAATCTTAAGTTTATCAAGCGACGAGAATACTTTTTGTGCGCAAAAAACAAACAAAAATAACGACTTAATTCAAGTATTCATTTCCTTCTCTGTGGGCCTCGAGATAGTTCACGTAGTGTAATTGCACAGTGTTTCTGTGTTGTACGTCACACGTAGGCTCACTATTGACCGACGCTGGTCATGTGTGTGATGCGTGTGACGTTCAACCAGAAGCACTATGCAGTTATACTACGTGAACTCAGGCTTGTTATGCATGATGCAAAGAAACTCAGGCTTGGCGGGAACTGGGGGGTTGCAGGGCTCCTTGTCTGCCAAACCCACAGTAAAGACTGACCCACACAGTAACAGGACCAAATCAATATAAAATCCTAAAGTCCATTGAGGATTGTGCAGTCGCTTGGCTAACCCGAGTGGCTCAGATAGTCCCCCTTTAAAAAAAAATCATGAGGCACAAGGAATCCATTGAAGTACATTTGCCAGTTCAATAAAGTCTCTCACGTACTCCTCTATGGGCCGGTCTCCCTGACGGAGACACAGAATCTGTGCTGCTGGATTCATCGTGGGTCGGTCGCTCTCGGCTGCTGGATTTATTTATGTCTATTTCGATGACTACAGCGCTGTGAGTCTTGATGACTGCAGCTACCAACAGCTCGTTTTCTCAATAAAGAATCCTGCTGAAGATACAACCGAGTCTCCTGGTCTTCGCTTCTGAGGTTCCAACACCTTAGAAGGAAAAGTTCACAACACTGAAAATGCAAAATTGGGGGTGACGGAGCAGAGAAGGGTGGCCCAACTAGTCAATTACTCCTACGAAATCCGCTATCGACCAGGAACCGCTAATAGGAATGCAGATGTGCTTTCTCGAATACCAGGAGAGACAGCAGATATTTCGCTACATACAGTACAGAGCACAACACTTCCGGAGTCACCCAGGAGGGTAGGACGATGGAAGCGCTAGCAGAAGATGGACCCTGACCTGCAGCAGCTGCACACCTGGAAAACACAAGGTGAGCCCCCAATAATAAACAACCTTTCTACTTTGTCTCTACAGCTCCATTGCTTGCTGAGGGAGTGGGACCGGCTGGAACTCCATGATGGGGCCCTTGTTAGACTTGTCTCTGAGCCAGACACTGGAGCCCCTGTGCGACAAATCATTGTGGCAGTAGCCCAAGCCCGACGAGTGTGGGAAGAATACCACAAAGCTGGAGGTCATGCAGGTGGCGACAAAATGGTCTCGCTATTGCGGAGGAGATTCTACTGGGTGGGGATGAGCACAAATGCCAGAACGTGGGCAGCCGAATGTCTTAACTGTGTGGTAAGCAAACGGGGAGGACCACAAAAAGCACCCCTGTGCCCCATTTCTGCCAGTTACCCCATTGGAATTGTGGCAATAGACTTTCTGTCTCTCGTGAGGCCATCTGACACTTTACAGTATATACTTGTGATTACAGATTTGTTCTCCCACTATGCGTTGGCGGTGCCCACCAGAGATCAGTCTGCTCTTACTACTGCCTAGGCTCTATGGACGGCACTCATTCTCCCCTTTGGCTGTCCAGAACGCAATCTCAGTGACCAAGGGGGATGCACCAGCTTTGTGCAGTGTATGGTTGCAAGAAAAGTTGCACTACGCCATACCACCCGCAGGGAAACGGAGACTGTGAACAGTTTAACCGTACCCTCCTATCCCTCCTGAGCACCATGGTTGCAGATTTGCACGCTTAATGGCCCAGCCAGTTGCCAGCTCTTTTGCAAGCCTACAACAACACCACTCACTCAAGCACCGGGATGACCCCTCATTGTGTGCTTTTTGGCTGCCATGCTAGACTGCCGGTGGATGTGCTTCATGAAGTCACACCGCCAAAATACGGGGATGATGTGGAAGGTTGGGTTAGGAACCACCATCGAACTCTCCTTCAAGTGTATGCCACTGTATGCAAAAATGATGAATGTTGCCAGCAGTGGAACCAATCTAGCTACGACAGGCTTGCCAGAACCCTGCCACGGTTACCGGGGGAGAGGGTGCTGTTAAGGAACTTCCACTGTTGGGGCAAAGGAACACTAGCCCCACAATGGCTCCCTACGCCCTTTGTAGTGGTCGCACAGCCACGCCAAGATCAACCAGTCTTCAGCATCTGACCCGAGACGAAGGAGGGTCCCATTCGAACCATCCACCGCAACAATTTGCGGCCCTACCCTGGGGATCAACAAATGACCAGCCGCAATGAAGAGGGTTGTACGAGAGAAGGCCAGGGCCCCAACCAGTGTAGCCTCGGACAACACCACTGGCCCTTTAATCCACTAGCTCCACCCCATCTTGCCCCCCAACACCAGGTAGCCCCTTCAAGTCTTCATTGCGAGCCAGTGGACCTAGCATCTAGTACTTCCCTTTCCCATGCACCAGCCACTTCAGCCCATGAAGCCCCTGAGACTGACTCTGAAATGTTGCCTCTTGCTGAGCTTGACCCAGTAATTTTACCCCTTGCAGTAATGAGTCACGACCCAGCCTTAGAGCCTGATACAGTCATCGACAACCAGGACTCTCGTCAATATCCCCTGCGTGCCACCAGTGGCACGACACCTGCACGCTACAAGGCCCTAACTCTCCGGACACTCCATGGCATTTGCCACCTGACTTTTAAGGACTATGTTCGGGACGACCATCATTAAAGGCTGGGGGAAAATGTAACGGGATGAGAACACTGACGGTTGACAACCTGTGAGGGTGGGTTAATGTAATCAGGTGTGCATGTGTATCTGCAAGTCTCTCTTCACAGGTGTGTCCAATATTACTGATGAGCCAGCGGTACAGCGATTGGCAGATCCACTGAATAAGAAAAACAGCATGAAGTGTGTTCCTTCACCGCGACAGACGCCGTAACGCGACAAGCTTGACTGTCTCTGTGCCTCACGAATCATTCATGCACGACTCCACGAAGCGACAACCATCGCGATTGACTCCTGGCAGCGAGAGGTCTACAATACCAATCAACGCGCTCTATTCATTCTGATTGAGGGATGCGCACCTAGGTTTTATTTGTCAACTGGCTATCGTCATCCACAGTGGAATGAATTAGTTTGAAGGCTACTACTGATTAAACTAATGTAGTTATAGAATTATATCTCTTAATGTGTGGGGTTTATTTTGATACCTGTACATTGTTATACCTACCATTTGCCCTTGCTGTGTAAATCTCACACGTGATTGTGTGTTGTGTTAGATACAACTTTATTAGGGTAATCCGTGGGATAGCCTCTGTTTATTGGCTGGCCGCCAGGGGGCGCCAGATTGTAGCATTCCTCCCAGCCATTGAACTGAGGCAGTCAGCTACATTTATTGTGTTCTTAACTTCTTGATCATGCAGATGACTGCGTATAGTTTTTAAACTGCTGTTTAAATAAATTTTGTATTTTTATAAGATTTTTTGTGTATGAATGTTACTTGTGTATCACAAGGGAAAAAGTCCTGCGTGTTTTCTAAATAACAACCGTTACATAAGTATTTTATAGGTACACTATAATTACCGCAAGTTACGCTGGAAATTCGTCTTTATTACGCCGTACTTTCTGGGCTGTAATTTAAAGCATTACAGGGGAATACAGTCCAATCAGTCAGACATACAGTGGATACAGTTATACAGGACCTCAGGCGAAAAAAGAAAAATCCAAAGACGAAATAGAAAAAGAAACATTAGGACTAAATCACAAACTATAGCAATATTTTGTTCAAACAAACATATAAAGGAAAAGCTTTCCAAACATGTTCTGAATGTAAACATAATCATGAAATTGCTAAAGCTTCGTTTAATTTTGTGTTGCACAAATGAAAGAGAAAATCATGCAGGTTTGGAATGGGTAACACTTTATTTCGACACTCTACAGTGCATCAACTTATTATAGTGACCCTAACCTTATAACATAGTCTACTAATAATCTAATGAGAGTTAGTTGACATAGTTACAAAATTACTTACAGTCCACTTTAGACATTCTTATAACTATCGAAATAAAGTGTAACCTTGGAATGACATAAGGGTGAGTCAATGATGACAGAGTTTTTCAAACTACACCTTTAATTACTGATGATTTTGTTCTATGTATGTGTGGAATGCTGCATTCCCGTGTCCTGCATGCGGTCTTGGGCATCATGCCAGACAAAGATGCTGTTTACCACACTGCTGAGAGAGGTCAGACAACTATGGGTCTGAAAAATGCTGTGAAATGGTCATCATGAAATAGCTTGATGTACTATAATAGTATACTTTACCATTCGGAAACTAAAGCGTCCTCCCTTGCCCCCCAAAAATGCTCTTGTGCTTTGAATAATTTTCTTAGGTCTGATTTGTATAGTACACTCAGGGGAAAAAAAGCTTCCAAAAGTGTTTTTTAGTTTGTTTGTTTTTTTACTACAGAGATGCCATGGAAGACCTATTGTGGAACCTTTGGATTGAAAGTCTTTAAAATAACTGCTAAGAGCAAAATAATTAAATAATCTGAAGGACCTTTTTTTACTTTTGTGCAATGAAAAGATTCCATGGGTGTTAAAGTGTCATACCATTGATGCCATTAAAGAACCTTTATTTTTTAGAGTATACATTAAAATGACACTTTTGTAACTTTCTTTGGGTACAGTATTAAAGAACCCTGTGAGAAAACGAGTTACATTACTATTATTCCTTAAAGACAAGAGCTCTTACAGTATAATGAAGGCTCTGAAGTGTCTGAAGTTTACTGCCGTTGATTTCAGCATACATAGTTTTGTGTAACAATGAAGATTGAGGCAGTTAAAACCTGTATCTGACACAACAGGAAACTCACAGTAGGTTTATGAGCATCAGATCACAGTACTCAGACTTAGTGCTAATTTCTCAAGCAAAGGCCACATACTGTATGTGAAAGATAAAACAGCAAAAATAAATAAATAAAATAAAAAGACAGGGTGGAAAATAGCAGCAACATTATAAGTGGACCTCATGGGTGAGAATAATAATAATAATAATCCAAAATAAAATATGACCTCTATACACTCTTAGAAGAAAATGTTCTATATAGTGTCATGTGAAACTTTTAGGGGTTGCCATTATGGAATCACTTTATAGATTTAGTTTTAATTTATTTATTTTTAATACATTTTTATTATGAATTAAACCGTTCATAAACATATATAACCTTTTTGGGATAAATAGTTCTTTAAAATTGAGTCAAGAACCATAATGGTTCTATATAGTACCCCATTGAACATTTTTCTACAGCACACTTTAACATGTGTAATACAGGGATGGGTTAAAGTCAGGATTGGGTCTACTCACTTAAAAATATTGGGTTAAAAATAACCCAACAAGTAACCCAACTATGGGTTAGTATAGCACCGTCCCAACTGTGGGTTATTTTAACCCATTGCATTGGGTTAAATGCCAGTTGGGTTAAAATAACCCAACTGTTTAGTTAAATATTTATTTTTATTTATGACCTTATTTTAATAAATAAAATGCACTGTTTTCAAATACAGATAGTTTATTTGTATAAAACAATACATATGTTTCAACAAATATATTTTTAAATTACAAACTATATATTGGGGAGTCTAGCATTTAATGTAAATAGTGTACATAAATTAAAAATACACAAGTGTACATACAACACACATAATAAATTCAAAACCTATGCAAATATGTACAAACAGTACACATTCAAAACATGTACAAATACATAAAATATATACATACAGCACACAAAAATTCAAAATTCACTAAATTCAAATTTATGGACAAAATACACAAATTAATAACATTAAATTCTAATCACAACTTTATTAAAAGGTATTCAACTGTACACTGAAGGCATTGATGTGTTGTTGTAAACATACCTTAAGTAATACAACTAAAAATACATATGTTGACTATTGGACCTAATGATGATGATAAACAAAATCTTAATGAGGCAGCAATGTGTTAAAGGAACTCCTCCGGATATATTAAAGTTTGCATGCTACAAAAACTCCCAAATAGATGCAGAGGTCTTGAAATAGTTTATGTCATAGATGTTAAACATTTTTGAAGCAGATCCATTGCTTGAAATAAAGTCTTCTGTTCAACTGCTTTCACACTGAATATGATAAAAAACTTGCGAGTTCTCTTTGTCCCCAAGCATCGTCACGTGGATCCGGGCTCGTCTCACTGTTCAGATCGGCACCATGTCAGATCCATTTCCAACCTTAAAAGAATAAATAAAGTTCAGTTGGGCATGCACTGTGACAACATCAACAGTTTAAATTATGAAAAAGTTACATCACAGCAGTGCTGTATATTGAATTAAATTATGGTCACTCTAATTACTCATTACACCTGCTGTTAAAGAGTTAGTTCACCCACAAATGTAAACTCTGTCATTAATTACTCGCCCTCATATCATTCCAAACCTGTAAGACTTTCGTTAATCTTCGGAACATAAATAAAGATCTTTTTGATGAGTCTGAGATATTTTTGTCCCTTCATGGACAGCTACGCAACTATCACTTTAAGCCCCAGAAAGGTAGCAAAGACGTCATTAAAGTAATCCATGCGACTCCAGTGGTTCAACCTCAATTTTATGAAGCATGATGAGTATATTCTATCCCTTAACCATAATTTAACACTTTATTTGCAAAATATTAAACTCAAACACGAGAGCACCTCGACACATGCGTGTTGTGTTAAATGCGAGAGCAGAAGACAAGAGCGTGAACACAACAATTATGATTTTTTGCACAAAGCACTCGCGTCGGTTCATAAAACGATTCTTTCATTTTGAGTTGACTGCGCATGAACATCCTATAAGTTCTGTTCTGGAAACAGAATTGATTAGTAGATCTCTTGAGGCTTCGGGTCCAAATCTTTCATTCTTCCCGTCAGTCTCAGAGGCTATGCTGTCAGTACCGGAAAGATACATGATTAGTTCACCTCTCAAGTCTTCGGGTCTGATTCTTCGATTCTAGTCTTTCGTTCTTTTGTCACGTGAAATGATGTGACAGCGCTGGACACAAAAGATAATAATTCCCAAACTTTCTTATAAACAAGCACTTAGTCAGTTTTTTAACAGTAATATGCTGTGTTTTTGGTCTCAAATTAAAGCTTTTTAATTTCTTTCAATTTATAATTTAAGAATTTCTGTTATGATGGTTCTTTTCCATATGAATGTGGTAGAGTTGGTAATGCTTTAAACTTTATCTATGATGGAGAAAATCACTTTGCTAAAGATATATATTATACATATAGTCCAATAACAACACACAGTTACGTGACATAAAACTGAACGACTCAAACCCAAGAGATGAACTAATCAATACTGTATCCGGTACCGACTGCATGACTGTCTATGGGGCTGTTACGTGTTAAAAGAAATGACTCGAACCCGAAGTCGATAGACTCGAAACGTGAACGAATAAATTCTGGTTCCGGTACAGACTGCATAGCTCAGTTTATGAGGATGTCACGGGATGAATGAACGGCTTAGATCAGGAGGTGAGGTAAACTAATAGACTGCATAGCCTGAAAAACCCAGATAAATTAATTAATCGTTTCCGTTTCTCATTTGGCCTCTTCCTAGCATTGCAATTTTTTTCTTATTCTAAATGTGATCAGCATTTGATGTGTTTGATGAATTTGGCAATTGACATGTAACATTTTAAATACATTCTGCTGAAATGAATGAAATTACTTAAAAAAAAGAGATTCAAAGATCCGAGTCAGTAAAATTTTCCGAACTTCCCACTACAACTGGACTGTAGCTTTCGGCAGTCTGTAAAAAATATACCGCAAATTACTTGTCAAATCTAGTTGTACAAATAAATCTTAAAGCTCTTTCCCATTTTTGTGGTGTTTTTTTTTCTTTTTTCGCGGCAGTCATTCTGCCACTCAGTGGGCGTAACCGCAGTCACTCGACGGTGACGTCACGCGCATACTCTCTATTCTGAACATAATTAAACTCACCATTCCAAGAAAACTGTGAAGTCTGGGATGTTCTCTAATGATTTCTGCGATAGTTTTTGTTCCAGAGGATCAATTCCACGCATTGCAGTTTGTTGAGTTGGTCTATGAATTCATGAACTCCTCGACTTGGCTGTGAGGACTTCTTGCTTTCTTTTTGCCATATTATTGTCAGTCATCAGACAGCTTAGACTCTACTGAAATGAAAACATACTGTATTAAAATGAGGGAAGACAGCTGAAAAAACAAACAAACATAAGCAATTAACTGGATCTGTAGTAGCCCCAGCACTGCACATTTGGTCTCTCTAATCATTATTCAACTTACTAGCTTGTTAGAGGAGTCCAAGACTGGTGCCAGATAAGGAAGGCGTACTGTCCAGGACCAGAATTGAGAACCATTGTCATCCAGCAGTGTAAAACTTTCATTTACTCCTTCCTGTGTTAGAATGAAGCAGAAAATAAGAAATATTTTCAGAAAAGTAAGCTAGTCGTTAAAAATAAGTTTGTAAAAACCCATTTATATATCACTTATTTCAATAGATTACTCACCTTGAAAGGTTTCAATTAAAAGGCAGAAGATCACCTGTTGTAGTCTGCTTCACAAATTAAGCCATTTGTCTAAAACAAAAGTATAACACATTTAGTGCAACAAATAAAAAGCAAAAATTTCATAAGAAAAAAAATAGCCTACTTTAATTGGATGCTTCAGCTACTCCTGTAACAGTTGCATGCACATACATGACTATTAATACAACAACATTCATTATGAATATACCACATTTCTGCCAAAATACCATAGTTAAAGTGTTACTACAGTAAATCAAGGTAAACTGTGTTTTGGAAAATAATCTCTCTTTAACTAATCATGAACTAATCGTTTATTTGTTTCACAATGTGCAACATTGTGTTTTACGCATTGTGTTTCATGTTTTACGCTTCAATGTTGTTGGGAATATCTGCACTTTTTCATCTTTCTTTCATCTCGGAGATTTCAGCGAATTCAAACGGTTCTCACTGCATCTCACACCGCTGCTGTGGTGTCGTGTGGCCGATGTCTGAGCTCGCGCCACTGGGCTGAGCTGATAAATGGTCCGTGCACTACGGTTCAACTGAGTAGAGCTCTTTCGTCCCGCATTTAGTGACAATTGTAGTCGCACCTGTACAAATAGTAGTCTAGAGCACTGCTTCAGCTGGGACAGACCATCACTAAAGTCCCTTTAATACATTGCTATAACGAATAAAGTTACCGCAAAACAGGCGTAAAGATAGTGATTTCAGACTAGGCCTAACGTTAGCTACTGTAGTAACGTTAGGTAACTTAATTTACTGGTAACGTTAGTATATCTCTAAACGGTTTCACAGCCAATATAATGTTATAATTAATTACTTTATTACTGCTAGCGAGCTCACGGGGATAGCTAGGATTAATTTCCAATCGACCTCACTCCCGGAAAACGGACTAAGGGAACTTTGTTTTTTAAAAATATAAAATTCAGTTTTATAATAATTATATTCAATGTCTCAGTACACAATACTTGATGTTATATAAAACATATATGACTTACCTTTCATAATCAGGATGCAGCAGGCAGCAGCAGCTTCTGTTGTTGACTATCTGTCACTAGACCGTTAAAATTTGAATCGTCGCTGCGGAAACCGAAGATTATCTGACCCAACCGTCGGGTTATTTCTAAAAAAGTACCCAACGATTTTATAAATGACCCAATATTTTGGAAAATAACCCAACATATTGAACCAATATGTCTAACCCATCGGTTGGGTTAAACAAATAACCCATCGTTTTTTAGAGTGTAGGATTAAGCTCAATTTTCCAAAAACTTTAGTCAGCATTTCAAACCAAGAGCATTAATTGCAAAGCATTATTTCAAACTTCAGTACCAAATATTTTATAAGTCAATTATCATGTATCCAACTCAGTTTAAACCTTTATCTAATGAGAAGAACAAGAAACTAGGATAGCTGTACAGGGAATCAGTTGCTTGGAACAATGGTCAGTAATACAGTCATTATACAAAAAAAAATTGACCACAGGATCGAAATTATATGCCACAATTATATCACAATTATATGCTGATTTATTCATGAGTGATAATTCACAGCTTCCTAAAATCACACACACACACACACACACACACACACACACACACTTGAACTTGATGGAACAGCATTGAAAGAACAAGTGAGGTCTAAAATAATGTCATCATAATGGGAATCATGCAATGAATATGATCATGGTTTGAATATGACGCTGAAAATGAACCAAGAGAATTATTAACAAATTCATCATACACGTTTTCTGTTCACTGGGCTCATTACTGTTTGAGTGTCATATCATCTCACAACAACATAATTATATCTGTTTATGAGCTATTTCTCCCAGGACCCTGTGAAGGAAACTATGAGAACAAGTTCCATTAAGAATGTGTTTAGTCAGCAAACATCACTTTCATCCTAGTTCAAAACCTCTCAAACATCATCCACAGATATTAAACTCTCTCCTCTATTTTAAGGTTTTCCCATCCAGCACATATACACTAGATTGCCAAAAGTTTTGGGGCGTCTGCCTTTACGTGCACATGAACTTTAATGACATCCCATTTTTAATGCGTAGGGTTTAATATGGAGTTGGCTTACCCCTTGCAGCTATAACAGCTTCAACTCTTCTGAGTAGGCTTTCCACAAGGTTTAGGAGTGTGGTTATGGAAATGTTTGGCCATTCTTCTAGAAGCACATTTGTGAGGTCAGGCACTGATGTTGGACGAGAAGACTGAGAGTCTCCGCTCTAATTCACCCTATAGGTGTTCTATCGGTTTGAGGTCAGAACTCTGCAGGCCAGTCAAGTTCCTCCACACCAAACTCGCTCATGCATGTCTTTATGGACCTTGCTTTGTGCACTGGTGTGCAGTCATGTTGGAACAGAAAGGGTAGTGCAGGGACTCACCGCGCCTTAAAATGAGTTCAGATGAGGTAATTAGACAAAAAATTCCAATTAGAGAGCCACCTCAAGAGAGTCTGTACACTCCAGCAAAGACAAAAGAGACGTCAAAAAGCAAGATAAAATCAAATGCTTTTACTGAAAAAAAAGTGGCAAACGTTTTGGTCACATGTGACCTTTCTTAATGCCAAGCTTACAAGGAACAGGAAGGGGCCATCCCCCCAAACTTTTCCCACAAAGTTCGGAGCATGAAATTGTCCAAAATGTTTTGGTGTGCTGAAGCTCCATTTTGTTATAATACCACAAACAGTCGACCGCGACATATTTAGTAATGAGAAAATTTCACAAATGGACTTATTGCACAGGTGGCAACCTATCCCGGTACCACGCTTAAATTCACTGAGCTCCTGAGAGCGACCCATTCTTTCACAAATGTTTGTAGAAGCAGTCTGCATGGCTAGGTGTTTGATTTTATACAACTGTGGCCATGGAAGTGATTGGAACTCCTGAATTAAATTATTTGGAGGGGTGTCCCAAAACTTTTGGCATAATATATATAGAAATAATAAACCCCTTTTTTTAAATTGTAATAACATTTCCCAATATTACTGTTTTTCTCTGGATTTTTGATCAAACAAAAGTAGGTTTGATGAGCATAGTGACTTCTTTCAAAAACATGTAAAACCATAATGTTTCCAAACTTTTGACCAGTACTGTATACTGTGTATACAAATACTTTGACTTTATTCTTGACATCATCATAGTTATGTATGCAAAGGTTTGTAGAAAGGACAGCACATTCTTTTCTATTCTGTCATCACCACTGGAATGGCACAGTGAGGCACTGCTTAATAAATGTTTCACGGCTTCTCTACCCCAAGGGTTTGTGACAGGCAAGAAGCTCGAATGAGCTGCAATAATGTAATGATTTCACGTTTTCTCTTTTACCAGCCTTTTCAATGCTTTTTCACTAAACCACACTGGAAATGGACTAGCCCAGAAATGAACTTTTGGTTAAAATCTGCTGATGTTTTTTTTGTTTGTTTTTTTAATCTGTAAAATTCACGTCTGGTGTCATGAACGGTCAACATAAAAAATACCAAGAGATCATAGCTGCAGCGTTTAATCCATGTTTGTTAGCTTTGAGGTAACGTGGTAGTGTACTGTGTAATGGCAAAATTGTAATTTTCACTGATACATGTGTTTCTATTGAACCTGGGGTGGGGGGGGGGGGGGGGGGGGTATGGGACAGTACCTGTATGGGACAGTACCTTTGACCCTAGTTTCTGACAGTTTGTGTCTTTAAGTGTAGAAACTGAACGGCAGTGGGTACCTTATCTAAATGGGTCAAAGGTACAGCCGTTGGGGGGGAACCTTGAAACAGGGTATAAAGGCTGTCCATCTCTTCCTGTATGTGTGTCACTCACTCCACAGGGTAACTGCTGTGTTGGCAACTGGGCCTATTCTTGCAAGAATAAATACTTCTCTTTTTATTAATTTGACTCTGAGTGTCTCGTGCGCAGTGATGATGTTTAATGAGAATTTTTGCCACAACAATTGCTAAAAATAAACAAGCAGAAATACACATTTAAAAGTTAATCTTTCTCTTCTGGGAAAACAGACTAAAAACATTGATGACTCATCTTCCAGTCAAGGGTGTCTAAATTGTTGTCCACTAAAATGCTTAATGTCCCCTAATATGTCTACCACCTGTCTCTGTCTAGCTATAGTCAGCAGCAAATCCTAATTATTCACAGCTCCTTGGCTCCTGAGGACATGAATCAATATTATCTTGAACATGAATTTGGGCACTGGTAAGGACAGTAAGGACCCTGGCTCACTACACATTGGGAAACTGATGGTGACATGACAACATGCTCCTTGTCAACATTACTAATGTTATTTATGAACTAAAACAGATTTATTTTTTATAATAATTTATATAATACATAATATAATTGTTGTATATATTTGATTGTTACACATACCTGCAACATCTCAGTAGAAATCTTGTACCAAGGTTGGGGCCCTTGTAGGCCCTCCTGGCCTCAGGGCCCTCGGTACATAATCACCCTTCTCAATCTATGTATTTTGAGTTTTTTTTTTTTTTTTAAAGAGTAATATTTACACGTTAAACTTATATTATTGCATTTAGTTGACTTTATCTTTGCATTTTTACCTAGATATTTTCTTGCAGAGTTTCACACAGCTCATTTGATGGTAGAACAGGGGAGTCCAACCCTGCTCCTGGAGGGCAGCCGTCCTGCAGAGTTTAGCTCCAACCCTGATTAAACACACCTGAAAAATTTAACCAAAGTCTTCAGGGTTACTTAAACGATCCCGCCAAATCACAGAGATTCCTTTATGCACGGGACTAATATTACCACAGGACCTCAGTGTTCGGCGAAATATGGTAGGTCATTTGCGGGGGAATTTTTACTTTACAAATTACAGACACCTCCGCAATTATTACAAATGACTAGAGGTCACCAGGTAATACTTATCCCGTGCGAATGGGGCTTTAGACAAGTCATACATGAAGCATATTTAGCATATTACATACTTTTTTGCATCAAATAACATTTTTTTTGCACAGAAACATTGATAATCAAATATTTCAGAAGTTCCTTTGGATATGTTCACCTAAATCCAGATGATATAAAAAGTGACATGAATTGATTTTTTGATGATCATTTTCCACTCGTGCCTGTTTTCGGGTTGAAGGCAAAGAAAGCTGCTCATCAACTCAGTGTCACACAATGTTGCATCATTACACACACACGATGATAAAGGTAAAGTTCCAACAGAGTCTTTAATACTAATTCACAGGGTAAACGAACAGAAGACATAGATTAGAACGCAATATACACAGACAAAACCGGATACTGAAAACTGACAAGACAGGAACTTAAAGTACTACTACAAACCATATCAGTATCCATGACAACTAACGAGTGGTGGGAAAATTAAACAAAGGAAACTAAAGAATACAAAAAGAATAAAAAGTTAATCAAAGTTGTCCTAAGACAAGAACGGGTATTGTACAAAATTCATGTATAACTTTGATGAAAGGTTTTGATCCACTTCAAATGTTGACTACTGTAGTATGGGATATTCCATAGTGAGCGTGTCATTCAACACTTGGACAGCAGTTGTGGGAACAGTAGCTTTAACCAGAACTCTGCCAACCACAAGCGATTAACTCCACTGATGCGTTCAGCAACATCCTTTTGCCTTCAGTTAGGGCAAGAGAGAAACAGCAATAAAGTGCATATATCTTGGTGGTGCTCGAAAGTGGAACACCACAAGCTATTGTCATAAGTGGCAACATTACAGGTGAAACTAAAAAAAATTTAATATCATGCAAAAGTTCATGTATTTCAGTAATTCAAATTAAAAGGTGAAACTAATATATTTTTGCATATATAACTATACACATTTGCATGATTATACTTTTCAGAGGGCTGACATTTCTGTATTTATAATCCTTTTTTTTTTATTGATTTCATGTAATATTCAAATTTTCTGAGATTTTAATTTTGGGGTTTTCATAAGCTATAAGCAATATCATCAAAATTATAACTTTTGCACGATATTCAAATTTTTCGAGTTTCACCTGTATAGCACACAATGCCACATTTGTTAAAGCTTAAAGTTTTTTTTTTTTTTTTTGCTTTCAAAAATGAAACGTCTGTTGACAAAGATTTGCTTGACCCAGCCAAAGAAGATAGGCACCTGTGGCAATAACAACACTTTCAACAAAACTACACAGTTGCAACAATTAAATTACCCAACCATCTTTTTTGATGGCCCAGCATTTTGGGCTGAGGCCTAAAATCCAAACTTTGCTTGGGGTGGGTCGTGGGTTGGAAATAAATAAAGCTTTCATTGAAAATCAATATCTGTGAACTGTAGCCCAGTAACAGGCTTATGTTTTGTTATATGGAAATACAAGTATAAAAGAGTATACAAGAAAAGGGCATCTTACAAAACACATGTCTGCACACTGTCAGGCTTTTTTTCTTTTCATTTTTTTATTTTATTTTTTTATTCTGTTAGGCAAAAAAAATAAAAGTTTTCCTGGGACCAACACTGTGCCAACTTTTAGATGGAAATAAAACAAACAATATATTTACTTTAAACCAAAAATATATTGGAAGCCCTTAAAAAAATTTGGAGAATTTATCTGATACACTTTCCAGGTGATTATAATCTGTCTACTAAGAATTTTCAGATATTTAAGTAGGTCTGTAGTCAGACAGATGGTCGTTTCATTCTCTCATAAACATGGATCATGCCACAAAGAAGCAATCTTATTAGAATTAATAGTAAAGTCAAGCAATGTTATGTTTAACCTTCTGCTAATTAATCATCACATGTTGACAACATAATATACACTTAGCATTGTTCTAATTACACGCTACAATAAAAGGGTCAGCAGAGTGTGTAATATCTCACACAATCTCTGTTTAGTGAGAAAATGGTTAACACTGAGCATTTTAACGCTGGGATGTAACTGCAAAACCTTTTATGGGTTTATTGCAAACTATAATGCAAGACAATTAGATCGATCATGATTTGCCAGGAAGGACAATTCAGAGTAACTGTGTTCTGTATTCAAATTCTCTCTGCCATTAGAGCAATATGCAGAAAGTGTTTCAAGAACATTAAAATTGTCCACAGTCTTTTCTATTTAGAAGGTTCAAGGATTAATCCACTCTGCCTTATACATTTTAAAAGAAGATGACAGTGTCTTTCGAAGCATCATGATAGTAGTCACTGATATTATGGGTAATTTCACTGGTTTATCGCAGTTCCTCAGCATTTTATGTCAGCATAGATTAATTGCTTGGATGCACAGCAATACACATTAATGTGATTTTAACATTTTCAAACTATTAAGAAATAGTGTGGTGAGAAAATTAAACAACCGATGAAGCTGGTAGCTGATTAGTATCACTCTCTGTAGGATTGTAGGCCTTCTAATATCACAGACAGCTCATTTACATGTTGATTTTATTACTAATAATTAAATACATAATGCAGCAACCAGAAATGCCACCTGCCATCAACATGAAAAAAAAAGATTTTGAAATGCTTCAGGTCAACTTGATTGACTGAAAGAATTGAAAGATTGACTGTTTAATTTATTAAAATCTTGTCTCTCAAAAGGATTGGCATTGCCGCAGATGGCAATATACAATTCACAAGCTATTCTGTTATTTTCTTAATTAAATGTATAAAAATGTGCAGATAATTGCAGATAATAGGCTTGTGTTTCTAAGTATCCCTGATGGATCCATTCTTGCCTTGTTTTGCCAGAATATGTATCTCAATCTGTCTCTATGGTTTTAAGTGATAATGAACATTTGAGTACAATCTCAGATATCTGAACATGTTTTGCATTAATTAACACTGTAAACAAACAATCACTGTTTTCAACGTAGAATATAGGAGATTAAATTAAATGTCACAGGATCTCAATTAGTGTGACAGCATTAATCATACAATCTTTGAATATTTGAGCAGATAAATGCAACAATGCCAATTATAAAACACCAAAATGTATATTATGTTAGATTTAGATAAATATTAAATATTAAATAATATTACTATCTAATATGGAGGTGGAGATTTTAGGCAAGCATTTTTGGTCGTATTACCTCAACATGAGGCCTGGGCTCTATTGGTGTGTTCAGGTCCTCTTGGGAAGATTGTATTTACGAGGTGGGAAGTCGTTCACTACATCAGGTGTGGTGCCTACTGTACCTTCTCTTAACAAAGCATGTGAATCAGGTGTGTTTTGCTTTTTATGTTTTAAATAAATGAATGAAGTCACAGTAAACGTCATCGTTATATTATACTGTATTGCTATATTACAATCATATTACATCGTATATATTCAATTTGCAAGCAATTAGCTGTAAATTTCAGGGCCGGCCCGAGGCATAAGCGAACTAAGCGGTTCTAAGCCACCAGGGGGCCCCCCAATCGAGTTTTTTTTTTTTTAATCTTTTTTTAGATGACTTAAACAAGTGACATAAATGAATGAATATGACTGAATGAATGAATTATTTAAGACAAGAAAATTCTGATTTCATAATCAATACCTGCCTACAACTGCTGCTGTGTCTGCCAGCGTTTAAGTCATGCGCATAATCTAGACACCTCGCGCGTGCATAGACAATTCGTGCGCAAAGTCACGGTTGGAGAAAAACAGCCGCAGGGGAACTTAACCGTCTGGGTTTAAGGGTAGCAGTTTGAATAAATAATAAACGTAGCAGTTTGAACTCGTCTCCACTTTATTATACCACATATCAGATCACTAACTCGCGAAACCCGCGACACTGCAGTACCAAGTGCGCGCGACCCATTCCAATCTACGGCAAGCCCCGAGGGGAAAATACATTGCATACACACATACAACGAGCGCCAGTACAACCGGTATTATAGTAACAGACTTTGTTGGATTCTGTCATGTACAATCCAACAAAGTCTGTTACAGTAATAATAATAAAAAAGATTTTGAGGACAGTTACACTGTATTGAGACAGTTGAGAAATAATACTATTTTTACAGTTTTCAACAATAATTGTCATTGTTGAACCCTTGCTCTTATGTTTCTGATTTCTCAGTTTTGTCATTATTTTAGCAAATAGGCTAATTTATTTTATATGTTTTGAGACAGTTTGTTTTAAGAAGTTTCAAAGATTTATTTAGTAAAAGAGTAAAGTAAAAGTTAAAACTTTTTAATTTAAGTATAGGCATCTGTTTTTTTATTAAGTATTTATTTTGTATTAATACATAACCTCACTGTATTCATTTATAATGTATCATTATTGCTTGACATTTGTGTCAATAATCGTCAAGCACAGGTGACTCCGCGTAGTGGGAGGGGGCCCCCAAATCAAATTCTGCTTAGGGCCCCCAAAAGGCTCGGGCCGGCTCTGAATTTACAAAAAAGCCTGACAATGTCCTATGAATAACTATTGTGGTTTTCTGCCACGGTTTCCACTGAAATGCCCCCAACTTGTAAAATCTGGGCTTAAAGTTTCCATTCAACTTATAAATACACTCTTTCTGACATGACTTGAACTCACCATAGAGTCACTGTAATTGGCCAAGGACCACTCATTTAGTCAGGAAGAGGCCATGTGACTGTCATGTAACGTGGACAATCACAGTTCGACATCATGTTTAGAGGGGCATACAATCCCAATAACAGACCAGTGTTTTTTGTGTTAATTGCTGCAGTATCAGAACGTTAAAAACTGATGTTTCCTGGTTGACCGTTAAAGATAAACCACACAGATCACCACACAGAAAACCTGTAGTCAAACAATCAGAGACTTTTGCCTTGAAAAGTGTTTTTTCTGTGCCATTTACCTCAGACGTTCAGCAAACGAAGTGAAAGCAGTCCATGCGCATGATGTCTGAGGCTGAGACCAGTTACACTCCAACCTTGTAGGCCTGACATTTCGCATGTTCCTCCATTCTAGCAGAGCCATGGTTCCTGAACTCTGATATGATGAAAAAGGTGGTAAGAGGCGTTTTAAGGTCCAAATGATGATGTTTGAGGAGTCACATGGATAAATGTTTACTTTACACTGCTATACATTCTCATAAAGACACTTGAAGGTCAATATATCTCTCTTTAATGAAGATTCCCCATGCTGCAGGGATTAGAAATATGGGTAACGTTCAAAGCAAAAGGGCAACTCGTTAATCTAGCCTAAAACTGAAGGAAAACCCATAGTGCTAAAGCTGAGCATTGCCAAGTGCCCTAGAAATAAAGTTATTTATTTTTTACATGCTCTGTAAAACGACACCCTCCCCCTATGCTGGTTAAAGGAGCGTTCGCAATCAGAAATGTTGTTTATCCCAGCGCTCCAATAAACAAATAAATGTGAACACGACTGCAAATAACATGATCAAATAGAATACATAATCTCAAATTGGTCAAAACAAATATTTACATCATAAACCAAGAGATGGTGTTTTCAAGTCACAGAGGAATAAAACGAGTTTCATTAAATTAATTGCCCAATCACTGAATTTCCTAATTTGACACAGTTTACGTGTCAATTTATCCGTTTCATTCATCCATGCATGAATCTCAGATATATTCCAAGATGTTTAATTCTTTTAGGTGGCCCCAAATGTGCAGTAGAGCTTGTAATCACATCGAGAAACAAATTGATGCCTGTTGGCTGTGCTGGTCCACTGACTGGCTTTTCACAGCAAACCCTGCCCGTTGTATTGTGTGCACATACATTTACTGAAATCACAATCACTGAGTTGGAGGAGTCTTTTCAAATAATCTGTGTTAATCACAGATGTAACCTATATGGTCAAAAGAGACATACCAAAAAAACACAAAAAAAAGAGTACATATTGTACACAATATTCCCTCAAGTGCCATAAACGAGAAGCAACATACAGTCTGTATATATATATATATATATAACATTTACATGTAATAAAAAGGGAAAATTATAATTTTCTAATGGTAAAACATTATTATTATATTTGAAAATAATAATAATAATGCATACTTAATGAATACTTAAGTATACATATATTTTCTAGTATTTATTGACATTCAGGGACAGGTTGCTGCTGAACATTTAATCAAAACCTTCACTCTGGATGGAGCTTGATTATTTTCAGTTGTTAGTCCAATCACAGTAAACGTAATTACGCAATGTAATTATGCATGCAGTTAGTGCTATAATTGGTTGAACAGTCATGTGTGAACAGTGAGTACTTTCTGGAGCGCTTTGGGTACCCAATGTTCACAGTCAGGGCAGTTGCTAATTTGCTGTTTTTCACAGGTCTGCTTGTTAGAAAGTCCAGTTGCAGAAAGAGTTGTTCAGCAGAAGATGCCCAATATCAACATTTGAAGTGGATCAAAACCTTTCATCAAAGTTATGCAAGAATTTTGAACAATAACCGTTCTTGTCCTAGGACGACTTTGATTAACTTTTTTGATCAAAAGTTGACTACTGTGTATTGTCACAGTCATGTTCAGTTTCGGTCCCATGTTGTTTCGTTTTCCCTGTCACCTTGCCTATGTTCTCGTTCATTCATTAGTTGTCATGGTTTCTATTTAGTTCTCACCTGTTCCCTGTTCCGTTCCCGTGTGTTTTTAAGCCCTCTGTTCCTTCTGTTCATTGTCTCACGTTAAAAAAGGGTTGTTGTGTTATCATCTGTGTTTATTAAAGTAATTCTTGACATTCGTTCTGTGTAACACATCATCTGTTGGATTCTACAACACAGCTTACCGTGTGTGTGTGTGTGTGTTTGTGTATATACATAAATAATAAATAATAATAATACAATTCGACTAGTCAACCATCCTGCCCATTCCAAAATAAAAAGTAGTTGAAATGAAAACATGCAAGTTTAGACAAAATGGCTTTTTTAAGTATATTTTAAAAATAAATTCTCTCTCTGTATTATCTGTATCGAGACCTTACAGATTGAATGGTTGGTATTAGTCAGAGTCTGATCCATAGAGACTTTTTTTAATTATTATTAGGACATGACCTCAGTTAATGAATTTTCATTTTATTGATTCAATCATTGTTAGGCTTAAGGTAGCATGAAGGTGATTGTTCAAAGGAGCAGACATAGATGAAGGAGATTTTAAAGAGACTGAAATTGAGTCAAATCCCATTACATTCTGGACATGTCAGTCATGATAAACAGAGTTTTCACAAGAATATTAGATCTGCTAAAAGAATGAAATCTCACTGCAAGCAGAAGCAATAATCAAGGAGAGGTACTCGCCATGCATTTTGATTGTTACAGCTACTTCATTTTTTCCTCTCGGAAACAACTTCACGCCGGTGTGGAATCATGGGATTGGAACTACATATTCCTTACATGCAAGGACTTATTTGAATGTTTTGTTATGTCATTATTCATAAGAGAATTCTGAAAGTCAGATTTGAATCACTCATTAAATTATACATTTTCTTAACTTATGAAAATAATAGTGCTGAATATTATAAGACCAGATATAATCATAAAAAAACATCTTCTCTCCCCATTTCAACATGATGTCTACATGCTCAGTTTTATGCTTGGTCTAGATTCCAGACACAGAGAGCACCAATAAGAGATGATCACTTTTGACAAATCAACAAATATGACCTTTGCAGCTACGAGAGGCCAGAAATTATAATCTCCCCTTATGAAATGCATTATAGAGAGCTGACATTTCTTCCGCTTCTACACAATGAGGGCCTTGAGAGAGAAAAAAACAGCAAACTATAGTACTACCATGTTTTTGAATATAGCACCAATGCAAACAATTATTTGCTGCATGTATATAGCGCATTTTTATGGCACTCAATGCACTTAAAGGTGCAATCTGTAATTTTTTCAACGCCAGAGGTCGCATTCTCAAAACAATTACAAAGACGGAGCTTGATGACGCTATGAAGGAGAGTGGATCGATGGGAGATGCCGTTTTCACCATGCAGAGATGTGTGGAATTCTCGAATCACATAAATTATTTATCAGTTAATAAATTAGTTTTTGTATTATCTGAACGTTTGATCACACTATTTTTGGTCATCTTAATGAATTGGCTGCAAGGAATGTGAAATGTAATGCTATAGTAGCCTGTTACTGATATGTGACTATTTGTCAAATGATTTGGTGGGTTAATGCTGCACAGTTTTACACATTTAAAACAATCATACTAAATGTTCATTTGGACAAACCCACAGTATTTGCAAGTAATGGCTAAATATTTTTGTGCAACATAGGCTACTGTATTTAATTTCACTGCCATAGACTTGGTCACCAGACTTGATAAAAGCCATTAATGAAGTACAAACAAAGTGCAATATAACCATACAGTATGTGTACAATAAATAATATATATTTGCTTACTTGTCTATTAAAACACATGCGAGAGCGGAGTCTCTGTGGACAGATCAGTTTGTCGCGAAACTCTCTCCATCTCGAAAACACCACCAATATTGATCCTTGTTTTAATTCTCCGTTTGTCCCAAAGCCTGCTTGCCTCTGTTGGTCTACGTTTATGTTTTGGGGGAAAATTTCTGTACTCGCAATCAATAATCATGAACCATGATGACTGAACGGCACAACAAGCGGCGTGCGATATATTGTATCATACAGTAGATGATTATATGACAATGGGCGAGCCATTATTTAAAACTGGAATCTCTCTGGATTTACAAATCTTTGGGAACTGTTGGGATAATGTAACACAACTGCATGAAATATATCACACTGTGCAAGTGTTTTTTTTAATATTTTATTACAAAAATCTTGCATGTTGTAACTTTAACATATGGAAGGGGGGGATTGTCACGTGTCTGTCCTGTCTTGTATTGCACTTGAGTGTCTTTGTTATGTTGGGCCATGTGCTCTCGTTATTGTTTGATCCCTCCACCTTGTTACCTGATTAGTGTTTGAGTTCTTCCACCTGTTCCCTCTTGATTTGTTCCCTTTTTAAGTCTCCTCTTGTTTGCAGTCTTTGTCGGATCGTTGTCATATGTTTTCCCAGTTTCCGTGTGATGGTCTTCATGTTCAGAGTCAGTGTTTGTTCTTCAAGTTCAGTTTTGTTTAATGTCTCATTTATTGTGTTTTCCCCCCTTGTGGGTTTTTGCTTTGTGTTTTGTTTTCTTTTGTTAATAAATCATCCGTTGCTGCACTTGAGTCCCCCTCTCCACTTTTTGTAATTGTAACGTGACAGGGATCTCCTCAACCACCACCAATGTGCAGCATCTACCTGGATGATGCGATGGCAGCCATACTGCGCCAGAACGCCCACCACACACCAGTTTATTGGTGGAGAGGAGATAGAGTGATGAAGCCAATCAGTATATGGGAATGATTAGAAAGCCATGATGATGGACAGAGGCCAACCGGGCAAATTTGGCTAGGATACCGGAGTTACACCCCTACTCTTTTTCAAGGACATCCTGGGATTTTTTATGACGACAGAGAGTCAAGACCTTAGTTTAACGTCTCATCTGAAGGACGGTGCTTTTTGACAGTATAGTGTCCCGTCCCATCACTATACTAGGGCGTTAGGACCCACACAGACCACAGGGTGAGCACCCCCAGCTGGCCTCACTAACACCTCTATTAACAGCTAGGTTTGCCATTCTGGTACTGACCAGACTCAACCCTGTTTAGATTCAGCGGGCAACCAGTCTTGGGCTATAGGGTGACATGGCTGCTGGCCTTAAGTCGCAAAACGATAGGAATTAATTAAAACTTAACAGGTAATGAAGACTGGTTCCTCCAGTAGAAAAGTACGGTTAATAGCCTACTGTTAAAATACTGTTCTGTCATGAAAACTTTTGGAGTGTTTGGCATGGTAATGGGTATGACAATTTTGATATTTCTAGTCTAGGCGGAATAGATATGCTACTGCTGCTGCTGTTGGTTATTGTTGCTGCTGGTTTGTTTGTTTTATGATATTAAAGTTATGTTGACCATTTGCCGGTTCCCGCCTCCTTGTTCCCCTTCAACGAATCTCGTTACAGTGAGAACAAAGGATACACATATCTCCAGTTAAGTATAACAGCCATGGAATAATGATCATTCAGGACCTCAGGTAAATATCAAACTTAAACATGGGATTATCTTCCATATAGCTTCTCAAAAGGGTCCAACTCAAACAGTCTCAAACGTTGAATAAGGAAAGCATCAAACAATCACTTAACACTAGAACTACCGGAATTCCATAACTACTTCATACTTTGAAGGTCATATGGCCGTACTGAACATAATTTTCGTCATGTCATATCTACATTTGAACCTTTCTCTTTAAGTTTTCCAATGATGCTTTTAATTCCTGTCGTCATGTTATAACGTCATCGTCCTTAAAACAAGCACAAAAGAAAGATTGCCCCGACAGGTCTAAGGAAATGTAAGGAAAATTTTGCGTCAAAAATATATTTTTCACCACACTCACCATGTGAATAGACATGCAAAAAAGTTAGGAAACGTCAAAGCTTCATACTGTTTAGTACAGCCCTGTTTGTAAATACGTTCAATAATCAATTCAAAATCTAAAAATAAATGGATATAGCCTACAATGTTACGATATGTAATAATAAATGGGCTAATTTGAACGGCGCAAAAAAAGAAAACCTGCATCATTCACTAACGCGTACGCAGTCCACACAAACACCGCATTTCGTGTGCAGCTCCCACACACTACTTTGACATTTGGCACATGTCTCCTTGGTTTTAGTTTTTTCGCAGTTCCTCCTTACTTGGCTCTGCCTCGTTCTCTCAGCTGTTGCTAAAATGAAAATTAGCCCATGATTTACTCAAAAAAGTACATCCATTATAATAGAACTCCACAAGGCTCCGGGGAGTTAATAAAGGCCTTCTGAAGCAAACCGATAAGTTTGTATTCACATTTAAAACTTTACAAAGTAAAATACTAGCTTCCGGCCAAACGAACATACGGATTCGACTAAAGTGTAAAGCGCTACTTATGCAAGTAATGCGACATACTGCTGATATTTACGCTACGTCATGACGCACTACGCTACTTCCGACGTAATTTATATGCAAGTAGACTGAGTATGGCCGTAGAATTTTACTTTGTAGCATCTTAAATATTAATATTTTTCTTACACAAACTCATCGCTTTGCTTCAGAAGGCATTTATTAACCCCCCGGAGGCGTGTGGAGTTCTTTTATAATGGATGGATGTCATTTTTGAGCTTCAATCTGATGGTTGCAATCCACTGCCATTATAAAGCTCGGAAGTGTCAGGGTGTTTATTAATATAACTCTGATTGTATTCGTCTGAAAGAAGAAAGTAATATACACCTAGGATGGCTTGAGGGTGGGTAAATCATGGGCTAATTTTAATTTTAAAGTGATCTACTCCTTTAACTTGATGTCAAACTTGAAGTCCTTTTCAAATCTGTCCATCCAGACAAGAGTTAAACAAGAGTCCACAGCAATTATAAATAAGACAGATAAGCATTAAAGCAGGGATAACAAGCAATGATTAATTCACTATTCTCCTTATAACTCCACTAATATATAGCCCACTTGTGGATAAAAATGTGTAAGTGAATTCGGACAGTGCGTCTGAAGGGCTGCCGCTTTTGCATAGTTTATGCTTGCTGTTTAAACATCATTTGAAACTGTCAGCTCCAGTAGTAAGATGAAAAGATTTATCTTGAACTTTGTCATAGAAACTATGTATAAACATTAATAAAACATTTTAACAATCAATTAAAAAGGAATTTATACCTGTATGATATTGTGCAGTAGCCATATTGGACCAGCGGTTTGGAAAAAGGATGGATGGATGCATCTTCTGATCACACGCGAGAATTCATTCGGTGCGCGACTCTTACAGTGCATTATGGGTATTCTCTAGCTGTTGAGCGTGCATCGGTTGTACACTCATTATTTTGCTGCATTATGGGATGGAATAAGTGCACTATGGTATTGGACACCCATACAAATGGCTGTCCCCTAAAATAGTTCCCTATTTAAGAATATGGGGGCGATTTCAGACACAGCCTGACTTACTGGCTGTGCTTTTATGTGAGTCCAAACACCCAGTTAATGAGCAGAACGTGTACCCAATAAGCACTCGAAGTGTGAGTGCAGGGTTGAAATGTCCCCCCAATCACTATTCCATACATTAGTCAACTAATACGGTTCACTTGAAGGAGTGAATGAAAGTGAGTGAGCAAATTCAGACAGACGTTTGTTATTGCGATGCAATGTGGGATAGAATGAGTGCCATCCATAATGTCCACTATGGTTTCGGACACCACTACAAATGACTGTCCCTTCAAATAATGCCCTATTTAAATGTAATGGGGGCGATTTCGTATTCAGCCCAGGTGAGTGAAAGCGTGAGTGGAGCTGCTTGCAAAGTGCACACGTCACAAGTAATTTTATTATAGTACAAGACCTGAACCAATAAGGACAATTTCTGATCTTCTGCAAAATAGTTGCCTATGCAAAGAGGAAATTTAATTGAAATGCACAGGGTGCACCAGTTTCACCAACAGCACCACATAACAATTTACAATAAACAATATAAACAACACTAAACAGAGCCAATACCCCTATTGATTTTAAATAAAACAATACATAGCCTCATAAATCCCCATTATTTCGTAACATTTACTGCCCAGCGAGCGGGAGTGGTCAGATTCGATCAGAACTCTGAAAAGTTTCACCAATTAAGCAATTAGCATTGGGAACAATATTATTCTAAAACTTGTGATTTGTTAAACTTATAAAACTAGTACATTTAGTGGAGATTGTTCAACTGAAGTATACAAAGTACAAACCAAGCTACTTGTCAATAAGACAACAAATCATGAAAATGTCAATAAACATTTACATTAAAGTATTATTAGCAACATTCATGCACCACACAACCTTTCTGAGGGGAATTCATCATTAATTAAAATAAAATAAAAAAACATGCCATATGTATATTATTTTGTTGTTTAATTCTTTTTTTGTAGTTACAGCAAGCATTTGCATTTCACAGCAAAGGGGTTTTAAAGGTCTAGCATCCTCTCATGCACAGAACCACTGAAAGCGTAGAGCAGATGTATCCTCGGGAGCGTCAGGTAACCATAGAAACAGACTCAACTCATGCTGCTGATGCTGCAAAACCTCCGCCCACTGGTAAACATCACAATAAACACTCCAGTTTGTTACAACATCGTTTGCATAAAATGTTTGCGTGGATTTATTAACCTCTTTATGCTAACCATTGGTCTGCAGCATGAACTTAAGGAGCAGGCACTTGTCGTTCTGGGAACAGATAATAAAGAACAGATGGTCGCTTCAGTAGTCAGATTAAGCACGCAAAGCCGTGACGGGACTGTGACAGTCAGGGAAAAATGTTAAACGAGTTTCAGTGCATTGAATTCACCTGGGGAGCTGTTTGAAAACCCACCGGGACAAACAAATTCTATCCAGTCTGAAGTGGAACTTTGTAAAGTAAGTTAATGGCTTCTCTGTGATATCTCTTGTTTTGTAATGCCCATCACCTGGATTCTAGAAAAAGCATTAATTCAGAGATTTAATTTGATAGAGAAGACGTTTCTCATTACAATCGATGGCTGAGAGCTGATATCAGCATAAAAGGTTAGTCATAAATCGTAAATAATACTAAAAATAGTCATCAGAATCATTTTGCATCTTTACTGGGTGACAGTGGATTTATCAATACTGCGCTCATGTCATATATCATATTTATAGAGCTGATGGGCTGTCAGTGGGAAAGATAAATTCACTGAATTAACCGAAAAGCTCATATTCCTGGCCTAGGCCTTTTATAAAACATTTAATATGTGGTTCAATATTTTTGTGCAGGAAGTGGCTTTATGGCCATCATTTCTTTAAAACAAAGAATTGCCTGGGTTGGAGTCCTAAAGCATATGCTTAGCCTCAACATTACTCCGGACGGAGTGTGAAGGCACACAATAAATTCACAAATTTGAGTGCTTCAAGAAATGATTAACCATATATAAAACCATTTGGATAATTGGATTGATTCAAAAATCGATAGTGTGATCATATGAATAGCCATTAACAGCTACTTCATCATGTTCTCCTCAGTGCCTTTTTAACCTGCGATCTTTCTCTCATTCTTAAGGTCCAGGTAACGTTTTTTTGCTGATTCGGTCTCTTAAGAATGTGGGCTGTTCTGCTGCATGCTAATGTAGAATGTTATGTTATACTAGATGAAAATGTGATTATCACAGTTAAGGTTGAGCATCAGGAGGTAAAAGAGCGCCCAGATATTGGCCTCTCTGTTGCTATCAAAATGCTGATAGCAATTTCTTTATGAACTGTCAGTCAAGGTTTTGCAAATGGATTTTTGAATGAGCCCATCATGTGATATTATGCTAAAAACATTTCAGATATGGTACTATTATCTGAATAGAGACTTGTATAGAATGCATAGTTTGCCAGGCAAATCATCTGGATGAGAAGGCCCACATCAATGAATTACAATACACCACATATATTGAATTTAATGGACTCATGTCAGAAACACCATTCATGTCTATATCTAGTCAAAAGGTTACTACTCAGCTCTTGAGAGGGGCTTAGACTGCCAGAGCTGCAAGGCTGTTCAAATAGCAGGTTAATCATGATTTATCTTTAGGACTTTTGTGGCATTTATTCTTTCTGACTTGCCAAGGCTCTTCTTTCTGGTTTGATAACTGGACACAAATGGGAGCGCTGAGGATTATTCAGAGAAATGACATGAACTGAATTTGAACAGTAACTTTCTGATCAGAGTCTGTTGTAAATGTATTTATGATGTACTTAAAGATCTCTACCAATGATTCTCAACCCTGGTTCTGGAGGCCCCCCAACAGATTTAGCTAATCTTCCTCTTAGTAGAGCTCTCCATGTCTCGAAATAAGTGTCATTGAGTGTCAAATGATACATCACTTATTTGAGAACCACTCAACTAAACATTTATTCATTTAGCAGAGGTTTTTTTATCCAAAGCGACTTGGATCACAGTACAAATGAGAAACATCACAATCAATCTCTCATAAAATCAACTATATTCATAGGTGGCATGCAGAAATTTCAGAGGTGAAACCAAATATACATGTCAAGAGTTAGAATTAAAAAGGCAGGCAAGCGTGAGTTAAAGTTAAAAATAAGAAATAAGGTTAGATTCAGTGAGACATGATGTTGCATTTATGGGGAAAAAGTCACATATGCAATATATAAAGCTGAAATTATGGGGGGGGGGGGTTAGTATGAGTAATACTGTAATAGTATTGTGGCTATACTATTATAACCAAAATAATAGTCACAATTACCTTTTATTTTTTATTCTGAGACAGAAACAAGCTTTCATTTAGATTCAGTCAAGTAGAAAAAAAAAATATATATATATATAAAAGACATTTGAATCAAATAAAATACTAATAAGTATAACCTGAAGTGCTGTAGCAAGTTTTTGTATATAGCTTAAAAGCTGTCCTGTCTGAAATTTTCTATTGATTACTTTCTTTTCTTTTTTACCTTTCAAATATACTGCATATGAAAGGTAAAGCTACTGTTCATTACAAACCTAGTTGTCTTTCTTAACATTGTGATGTGATGAACTGTTTAAGGCCTCTCTTTTGTAACTACTAAATGGTCTTGTAGGTTACGAGGGTCACTGAAGATGGTTAAGATGCATAATTGATTATTGTCTGTTTTGTGCATGTGCGAGCAGCTTACTTGTTATCCAGGCTGAATACTGAATCATTGGCCACTCTGGCAGCCGGTATTTGTGTGAGACCATTTGGCCTCTTTGTAGCTCTTGTTAGCCCACTCTTAACCCTCATGCCTCAATCAATTGGGTTATTTTTAATTCTTTGGAGGCAAAAAAAAAAAAAAAAAATTCAACTTTGCTTTTGCATTTAGCCTCTCAGTGTAAAGCAACACTTCACTCTTTTGGCACAGAAGTGCCCTTTTTTCAGGTCTTCTTTTTCCTCCGGAGCAGAAATAATTAGCTTCTGATTGCGCTATGATTAACAGCCCCACTTCCAGTGTGACTATTCCAAGCTCCATAGAAAAATATGCTTTCTGTACAGTGAGATAATATCTGTCCAAACAGATTAAGGATGTGTCCAACCAGCATGTCCGCTCTTCGACGGGAGACCCTTTGCTCTAATTAAAGTCAAATACTTTTGGAGAAAATGAGGTATTTGCATAATTACATTACACAGCAGTGGCTGTTAATTTCTGATACACTTTGAAATGCCAAAGCTCGAAGGAACATAATTAGAAATCGGAAGTTGACCGATTTCTTTCAGTGTCCATTACTTCATATAGTCTTGCTTTATTGTGTTGCCTCATTCCACTTGCCTTTGTTGAGTTGGAGCATAATGTCATCATTTCTCCCATCAGTGTTCAAGCTGTTTTCAGGGTGTCTTGGCTTTGAACTGCTGAATCTGAGGTTTCTCTTGTCCCTGTGGCATCCATCTGCCAGTAGACTACGTGGTGATAGTGCAGTCTTGCCTCTGGCTCCACGCACAGGAAGACTCTCAGTTCTTTATATCTGTCAGCCTTCCATCTATACGCTTTGATCACACAGCTCTGGGATAGATATCCCTTCTCTGTCGAGGGGACACAGTTCCTTGGCTGACATAAAAAAGGGGGTTTGGACATGCAGATCCACTCATTGAAGAATCAATGCTAAGCTTGTGTAAATTTTTATTAAAATCTGATGAATCTGGTTCGAAAGATTAGCTAACTTTCTCTGCCATGGTCGGGATACACACAAAGTGGCTACGGGGAGAACTTAGACACTTTGGCTTCTCTCAGATGACAAAATGTCAAACCAAGTCACCTCTATTAAAAAGGGGCCTAGCACAAATAGACTTTTTAAGCAAAGTTTTTCCCAAAGATTTTAAATTATAGAACAATGGATGTACAGTAGAGCAACATTTCTGACCATTACCACAAAAATTCTGTCACCGTTTGTAGAAATTGTGAAAAATGCACAAACGTTAGCTCTGCTAAACTTTCAGAATAACAGACATAAAACATTGCGTTTAATTAATCTGACCAAGGTATAGTGCTAAAGTAAAGCAACCACACATGAGAAAAATTAGCCTTATACAACTCCAACTTTTAAATCAAAACTACAACTCACAACTAACGAAGCAAAAAAAAAAAAAAAATTAAATGTATGCGTAACAAAACACACATAACAACAACAAAAGTTAAACTCTGGTAACCTAACAAGGCACACTATTTAATTTATTACTTAAAAAATATTAAACAAATTGAATAAAAAATAAATAGGAAATAAAATAAAATGCCAATGCCTCTTCAAAACATTGCTTATTACATTGAAAAACACACGGACTGCAAATACAATACCAACTTAACAAATCTCTGTCCATGAGTGTTATACACGTTGATTTTGCAGTTAATTTCTTAAAATGCAATTTATCATCTTGCAAAAAAAACAAAACAAAAAAGGACAGAGTATATGTGTCACGATCTTTGTACTGTCTTGTATTTAGTAGGACTTTTATGTTGAAGTATATTCTTAGTTCCCTGTTGTTTTTGTGTTCACTTCTTTGGTTCCTATTTTGCCTTGTACCTTGTTTGTCACCATAGTTACATGACATCAATCACCAACACCTGTCCCTCGTCAGCCCCTAGTTAACCAGTCTAGTTTGTCGGTTGTTGTTGCTGTTTGTGTTTTCCTGTCATTGTTTCCCTGCTTCCTCTTTGTGGATGTTACCCTTGTTTTTGTATTATCTTGTGTTTATGTTGGTCTATTAAAGCGGCACTATGCAGGATTTCAGTTTTTGTCAAACAGTGACCCCTAGAGTCGCTGTGGAGTACTTGTACTGTCGTAAATAGCACTCACGCAGAGATGTCTCTGCACTCACGGCCTCCATTCAACCCGAAAATAGTCATATAACCATTGCAATAACTCTGAAGCTGTTCTGTTAAGCTAAAAATCCTACATAGTGCTGCTTTAAACTTGTGTTTGCAAAAGGATTCTCTCTCTCCGTTGATCACTATTTATGTCGCGTGGATGTTTCATGTTTGTTTGCTTCTGTTACTTCTGTTTGTGAATGTGCTACAGACGAGGAGTTTGTAGCAAGACTGTTCTCACTTGCTGGACTCGGGCTCGACATTCAGTTGGTCATCCTGTTTGTTTCCTCTCTGTGGTCTCCTCTACTTTTGTCTGCTGACGTTTGTGCTGAGCACACGGGAGCCACCACACAGAGAGTCAACTATTTCAAATTGAAATTGTTCCTAAAGGTGTCTAATAAACTATACTCATGTTTTGTCACTGTAATTGAGTCCTCCATTTATCTGATTTCCTGACACCCACCCTATATTTTTGACCGCCCACCCTCAACAAAGGTAAAACCGCCCGCTCCCGCAAGATGAGCATTGGGTGGCGCTGGACCCCAATCCCAATGCAGCATTCTAATATACACTTCTAACTTAAAGCTGCAGTCGGCAAGTCTGGCAGATTGAGGGGACTTAGCCAAAATGTTTAATGTTTACAACTCTCGTGCCCCTCCCCCACTACCACAGAGCACCCTCCCATCGAGTTCGTGCTCTTCAGTGTGTGCACCAGATTTTCTGTGAACGTGTCGGTCTCTTCAGCATCGATCTTTCACCTTCATTTCTACAGGTGTTTTCTTTTCCTTGGTTGTTTTGGACCTCCTAGCTCTGGTTGTTAACTGAGGAATTGGAAGCTTGTTAGTAGATTTTCTCTCTGCCATCACGCTTCATACAATCCAACACAGCTGCAAACTTCAGGCGTCTGCATGTGATATTGTAACATGCGTGAGGGGGAGGGGGATCTGTGGTGTGTGCATGAACTGTGATTGACAGTCAGATCTCACACAGCCCTGCGCTGATTGGACCAGAAGAACTGGGAGCGGTGGATTTTTGCAAAACAAATAACAGGCTCCAGCTGGAGGTAGAAGCGCGTTTTTTTTTCTAAAACCGGATGATTTATGTTGTTCTGTAGGAGCATAGTGTCGGTTTCACTGAATATGATAAAAAAAAATCTTCCCGACTGCAGCTTTAAGATAGAAACGGTTTAAAACCCCCTCTGGTTGTCAAACCGGATTATTTCTAAGTAACCAGGCTTGACGTGACAGATTTGTCTGACCAACATAATCAGTCACAAATCACAGCCAGTCACAATGTTCAACAGCATCAAATGTTTATATTCTAGAAACAGGATGTTACTGTCAATCACAAACCTCTTAGTCCCTCCTCCCTTATTCAGTTTATCCAATGAGAATGTCTCACATCACATCCAAAGAAAATTAGTCATTGTCTATTGGTTATTCTTGCCATCATTCACAGATGAAGACATGGGAATTTTGAAGCTGCAGAGATATCTACATATCACTATTCTTTTATCTGCCTTACAAGCTTGAGCAGGACCTGAGGGAGTGGGGAGACTCGTCTGATTTAACTCCTTTTTGTGGATGACATGGAGGGATCAGGTTGCAGAAAGAGTGTGAGACAGAAAGGGAATTTTTTATTTAGTACTGTCACTTGCTGTTTTTACCCTAGGGAAGCTCAAGCTTTGCTAACATCACACATGGTCAGATGTGAGATATGAGGGTGTAAGTAACAAAACAAGTAGATGAAAACATCAACAGGTATTTGCCGCTTGTAGTCTATGTTTGTTAGAGTTGAAACCTCTTTTATATGCTAAAGTGCTTCAAATTGGACCAAAAATACGGATGACTCATCTTGCACTAAAGGGCGTGTTTGATTTCTTCCCCCAATAAGACACTCTTGAATGAGAGTGAGCCTTCTATAGAACCTGTCACAAGCAATAACAAGTAGCAAATCATGGTTCACAGTTGCGACACTAATCGGAAATTAAAAAAGAACAACAAGCTATTTGACATTTTACAGTGTTTCAATAAAACAAAAAACATAAGACCTCTCATGTGATTTGTGCTTTGATAAAACTAAGAACATTTCATAAAGAAAAATTGTTAATGTTAAAATGTTAAGTTCAACATGGACATAAAGACATTGGAATGGCATTTCACAAGTTTCAATGGATAAAATGAGCAAATGTACATTTTGTAATGTTTTGTACACTACCAATACTTTCCACACAAGGTATGGGGCTTTCTGGTATTTTACACTTCTATATGTATTAGAATATTTATTCTTTATCATATATTTATTATCAGTATAAAATTAGATGCACCAATTTATAAAATAATAATGTGCAAATACAGTAAGTAGAACCTCATTAAACTGGTTTGGTTTGAACTTAAGCAGCATTGAGGTATACAGAATGGTACCGTCATTCCAAGATCAAAACAGCTGCCTTAGCCAATCAGAAGGGACATTACTGAGGTTTATGAGTCTGGAAGTTATTCATGCCAAAGGGGCAAATAACAGGTACTAATATAGGTGTGTAGTGTGTACTTATTCTTTTCCCCCAGCAGAGCACAATTGAACTGAAGACATTCTTGTTGAAAGAAATATTTCAAAGTCATATTACATTTCGCCATCAAAAGTGTCGAAACTTTCAGTATCAATATGGCCATTTATGTTGAAAAAGGAGTAAACATACTTTTTGACTCCACAACATTTATTTAGAATATCCTGTCAGGTCAATTAGGCAGTGGCTTTATCACAAGGTTACAACATACCACACCAGTTTCAATACACCTGGGTTTGTGGAAACACTGTCCATTGTTGAGGTGTGGTCAAATTTAGGCATGTAAGGCAGCATCAGCTAAGAAATAAGTGTTCCATGATGAGGATATATATACCTACAGTAATAGCAAACATTAATAAATTTAGGTCTAAATACATTTTTATCATCGCTTTTTACGAACTGTAATTCACACCGATTTATATTCTACTAAAGGTATAGAATGTAGATCCTGTAAAGTCAAGTCTGCCTGTGGTAAGAGGCCATTAAAACCATGTCTGACTGAGCTGCAGACATCAAGGCCTTTTTGGTGGCTATCTGATTTAAATCACAAGTGCTCATTGTTACGTTAAAGAGATAGATTACTCAAAAATAGAGATTCTGCCATCATTCACTCACTCTCTTGTTGTTCCAAACTTTTTTTCTGGGGAACATAAAAGAAGATATTTGAGAAATGGCAGTCAATGGACACCAAAACTGGTTACAAATGTTCTTCAAAATATATTTTTTGTGTTTGACATGAGGGTGAGTAAATGATGACAGAATTCCCCTTTAACAATCAATTGCTGTCAGTCAAATACAACATCAATTTTTTTTAATGTAAAAAAAAATAAAAAAAAACAATTCAAAGTGAAGGCAAATGCAATTCAATTTCAGTCTCCACAACTAGCAAAAGTGGGTGTACACACCTGACAAAAACCTGTGGAGTAGCCTCCGAGGGCAATGATTCTTCCAGGCAAGCAGTCCAAGATTGAGAGCACACAGGAAAGGAGAGTCAAATGTGACTGCTCATTAGTTTGACTAGCCTCATGCAGGCAGGTAGAGCAGAAAGCTGGCCTTTTTACTGAAGTTGATTCCCTGGGGGCAGAACGATGCCAAACTGTAGGAGAAATCCATGGTTCTGCAGGGTTGTGAAGGAGCCCTGAAACTACATTTAAATATTGAGCCACTCAATGTATGTCATACTCACTGGAGGTTTTCTCATTTTGTATTCTATGCATGAGTTCCTTATTTATCAGTTTCACAACTATTGCAGATGCTTTTTATTTCTCCACAGGAGCTACACCTACAAGTTAAATGAACAACTCACCCAAAAATAAAAATTCTGTCATTATTTACTCACCCTCATGGCATTCCAAACTTGTATGCTGCTATTTTTTTCTGTGGTAGACAACAAATAGAATATTGTTTTTTAAGTAGTGTTCCAAAGCTCTTGTCCATACAACAACAGTTCATAATAGTAACTGTGTTTTTCGATCCTGTTCTCATCCTGATGTGACTGCATTTCTGTTGAACTATCACACTTAACTGCACGGTTTGGGCCCTATTGTTAATTTTTAATCCTAATAGTGTCTTAATGTACAAGTTAGCTAATGCTTGCTGAATCATATTTCACCTGAGTTGTGAATGTGATTTTGCAGTCTGTATTGAATGTGAATTTTGTGTTTTAAAAAATATTAATCATTGTCTGGTCAGCTGAGATTTAGGTATAGATATAAGAGCTGGTTCTTTTCTTAAGTGAATCAAAAACATGTTGTTCAAGTAGGGGTGGATGAGGGCACAATATGGCGAAAATATCACAATTCACGATTTCATCTCAGTTATTTTTTTCTTGTTGGTTTTTAAGACTATTTTGCAAGTCACTGTGCAGTACAGTCAAACTAATTTCCTTGTTTTAAAAAATGTAGCCTTAGAAGGTAACAAAATATAAAAGAAAAAATGAATGACAGACCATTTAGGCCGAAGAAGGCATGGGCAAAGATAAATCTTATTGCACTTTATTTCATTACACATATTGGGACAGATACAATAAAATATAAATGAAAAACACTGCTTTATTTTTTCTCAGCTAAAGCAGATATTTAACAGTAGCATTTGAATAAGATATTAAGTAAATGTAAGAAGAAGAATAAAACACTTGATTGAAAACATTGATTCCTAAAGTTATTCTAAAGTTTCTAAAGTTATTCAGCGAAGAGCAGTGAGTGATTTTCTCTTTGTCTTTTGTTCTTTGATTAACATTAATGAACAGCATGTTTATTAGGCTGCTGTCACTTTAAGAACGAATGCACAGATAATAATACAAATAATACAAAGCACATCCGGTTTTTACCAAAATGTTCACTGAAGACATAACAGACTGTGTTTATGTAAACTTTGTCTGTAGCTGACAGTTTAAACTTAGTTTAGTACTCACTCACTGTTTGACAGGCTTTTATTGTATGCGCGCTTCCAGTGTAAGCGCCCAGAAAAGCTTGTGTCAGAAAAGCATGCGAATAGAATGTTTAAATGGCAATGGCTTTTAAAACACATCCAAATAATACATTTTGTGATTGCAAAAAACTGCAGTGTCAGGTGAATGTAACGCTACTGCTGTGTTGCTAAATGATTTGAATGTATTTTGTCTTGTACAGAATGTTTGGATGGAGGCGCCAGAACTAAAACAGATCTGAGCTTCCCGTAATGTTACATAATGTAAACACATCTTAATACCAGGTGTAATCAGGCCTGAAAGAATGTAGCACAGTACTACGATATTCCTTCAAATAGCAGATCGCAGAGACATTTTAATCGTTCACGAAAACGATTAACGTGCAAGTAGTGTGGCCAGATTCTTGTCTGAATCAGTCTGCAACACAGCCCTGTATAATTTAGAAAGATTCATATGTAAGCAAAATGGCCATTCTAACTAAATATCAGGCGACACACAGCCCTAATGGTGATTATATGACAAAATCATAATGATTCTTCAAAAACATGAGAGTGATTGAATGAATGAAGGAAAAATGACAACTGTCTTTTTGGGTAATCTATCAATGTATTGCTAGAAAACATGCTATATGTTTCAATAATTCATTTTAACGTCTGTAAACATGCTGTTTTTGCAACATGGTATATGACTGCATTGTACATATTTGCTTACAGACATCCAAACTTGCAGTTCAAAGATCCAGAAAAGCTTCAGACTGAAGAAAAGCATCAAGTGGCTAAATAAAGAAACAGTCAAGGTTGAAGAAAGACAAACATGAGAAAACTAGTTATCATTGCCTTCCTGCTCAGCTGTGTAATAGATGGCACCATCTACGGCCAGGTAACCTGCCGCAGAGCCACGTCTCGTGAATGGCACACTCAGCCAAAGAACATCAGCGTGAGGTGGACCCTCATGGAGAACACCTGCAGCAGCTTGACCCAGTGCTGGAACAGACAAACAGAAACAAATGGATACTTGTGGACAACTGGGCCATATCACTTTCCTCAGCTTTGCCCACTGGACATTCAACTTGGAGATGTGATGTTTGTTTCCACTGACAGAACGCTGGAACAATATGGTATCCACCTAATCAATGTGTCCAAAGAGGAGTTTGAAAACTGCTTGATTTTAGAGCCAAGAAAGGAGCAGTTGGTGTTCGCCAACAGTATTAATGGTACTTTGCAAGTGGAATCGAAGTGGCTGGCGTACGGTATGAATTACTTCACGGTCGTGCATAGAGGCGGTAGTCATCTGTGTAGGCTTGGCCTACGCATTGCACTTCTGGTAAAGCCTCAGCACTGCCAGAGCTCACCTCTTCTTCGCCTGTGTTCGGGTAAAGGTGAATGCAAAGCTACATTTAAGGACGATTCATTTAGCTGTCAGTGCCACAAACAATTTTCTGGACATTATTGTGAGAACATTGACGGATGCTATGAACAGCCCTGCTTAAACGGAGGCACCTGTGTGAACAAGAGAACTGCCTACACAGATCTCCCACCTTACGAATGTCTTTGTCTCGCTCCATTCACAGGTGAGGAATTCTAGTTTACTCTGCAGAAGTGAACATTTGTCTGTTGTTTAGTTAATATAATTTGAATAACTTAAAATAAATACAAGTTAAGCTCCACTGGCAGCATTTATTGCATAAAGCAACACTTGCAGTTACAGTTATGGACTTACAATCTTTTTCACATCATTCAAACAAGGCTTTGTCAAATCAACATTTAAAATGGTCTTGACATTTTTTTCTAGTTGTATTCGTGCAAATGTACATTTATATGAATTGAATTTGAATATGAATTTCAATTCATTGTATTACTTCCTAACATTTAAATTGTAACTCTGCATCCTGTTTGCTACCTTAAATAACATTCAGAAATATATAATGCATTCTCAATGAAATTCAGAATGGTGCACAACTTAAGTTGAAATTATATTTTGTTGTAATCAAAATTATGCCACAAAACAATATTGTCGACTGAGCTTAATGTGAGCTTAACATTTCTTTAATGCAGAGTACATTATGAATCCATGCTGACCTTTCAATCCTAATGGATGGGGGAGGTTAAATTGGTGTCCACCCACCTACAGAGAACAGCCTAGTTTCTTGGAAGACACTTATTTATTATTTATCTGTTATAATTGCACTCCACATTTAGCACTGTGCAATTATTTCAAAACCAGAGCCCCTATGGAACATTTATTTGAATAGGCGTTTTTAAAATGACTTTAACCCCCCCAGTTCAGTCCCCTAATCATCCCTAATTATTCTCATATGTTTTTGTGCCACCTGAAAGCATTCTTTAATTGTGTGATATTTAATAGTTTTCCTCCTACCATTTAGTTTTCTTTTCCCTGTCCTGCTTGTCAATAAAATTGGCATCCAAATGTTGTTTAAATGTCGATCTCTTGGTGAGCACCAAGAAGAGTTGAGTATTTAAAGTGGTGTAATGTTGTCAAACTAGCTAATGTGGTTTGTTTTTATGTTGGCTGCTGAATAATTCATTATAGTATGAGAAGCACTGGAGGCGTTCCCTAGAGACCACTGGGTACCTTGTCATCACAACTAGGCCAGAGTGGTCTGAGTCAGATTAAAGCAGAGAACTGAAACTGATCAGAGATGGTAAATATATATATATATATATATATATATATATATATATATATGTGTGTATTTATATATTTACAGGGGTGCACATGGTGTGCAGGACAGGTGCGCATGCGAGACCAAAATAATAAATGCGCTGCCTGGGTAAATAACTTGAGACCACTCATTTGCGTACCGACATGGTTTTGACAGCTGTTAATGCAAAATCACAGTTATAGATCAACTATCTAATGATTTCCATTTGAACTGAATGCATAATAAATCTGCCAGTTTCAGTGCATAAACTTACTTCCTGGCAACCCGCCAAAATAAAAGTTTGTGTTTTTAAGTGTACTATATAATAGTTGTATTTTTATTTTTAATACTCATTTAATTTTTCAAACCAGACTGAGAAACGTGTGTGCACACCTGACTGTATACTAGGCTATATATAGATAGAAAGCCACTCAGGTCCGTCTACCCCAAGGGTCTCATTTCTAATTTTACACTTTCATTTGAAAACAAAATAAGTAATTAATAATAATAATTATTACAGAGACCGAGGTCCACCCAACACACAATCTCACTCCTGTTGGCAACATTTTGAAGTTACGTCTAGTGCACGATGGAAGTTCAAACTGATCACAAAATTGTATAATTTAACCAGTTTTAACTAATTAAATCTAAAATGTATTGACTCCCAGATGAAATTGCAAAATTAAGAAGAGCTTTCAACAAATCTGTTGAAATACCTAATTAATATTTTGTGCCATATATCAATCTATGTTCAAGAGAGAGAAAAAAAAAGGATGGGTGGGGTATCTTACTCTAATCAATGAATGTTTTTCCATTACCATTTTCCACTTACTGTTATGATTGGCTAACTTTTTCACACGTAACATACTTACTTATGACCCAGCCTCTTTCATTTAATAACATCATCTTTGTTCATAATATGATCCCTTTAAAAAGCACTAACAGATAGATAGATAGATAGATAGATAGATAGATAGATAGATAGATAGATAGATAGATAGATAGATAGATAGATAGATAGATAGATAGATAGATAGATAGATAGATAGATAGATAGATAGATAGATAGATAGATAGATAGATAGATAGATATTTGGAACGACATTGTACGTTATAATTGACGCCAAACACTATTGGGTTGTCTCGTGTCACATGACCAATCGCGTAGGTGCGCGGCGCTTTAACTCAAAGCCGAAATTTGAAAAAGCCACAGAACGCAACGATAGATAGTAACACTTCTAAACGATAGATAGTAAAATTTCACTCTACTCCTCACACAAAGCTATCGTACGAATTTAGAAGGCTTGTGACATTGCTCACCGTTTCATGGACTACTTTTATGACACGGTTTTGTTTTTGTTTTTGTTTTTTAGTTTGACATTTAAAATAACCACCCACTTCACTTGAATGGCAAATACAATGGCAGGGAAAAAAAATACTGCATTGAAGTGGGTATTCCTTTAATATGTGTTGATATTTACCATTTTTGCAAAGTTCAAACCAGATTGCATTTTATGAAAAATCAATTTTGATTTTGTAAAATCAATATTTGTGTAGTTATATCACTGAAGGTGAGTGATAGAGAATTATTGAATGCAGAAGGCAGACATTTCTTCTGAAATCCTTTACATTATATAATTATATAAACCATTTTGACATAAGGCATGCCAAAAAATCTGATTATGTACTGAATAATGTCTATTTTCACACCAAAGGTGTCAACTGCTCTGAAATCATTGGACATCAAAATTGCAGAAAAGGGTGCAAGGAAGGAGCTTGTGTACAGGTCTCAACAACTTCCTACAGATGTGAATGTTTCACAGGATATACAGGCAAGTAATACCATTACAGTTTTTGATTAAAATCAGAATAATTTTAGAAAGCCTCTGTGAATTGCACTTCAGTGATATTTCTTCTGAGGTCCAGTAATGCATGTTTAATTTTTTACTGTTTGGCTTCATTTGACTCATTATGTTTTGATAATGAGTCATGTGATTAATGATGGGTCATTTTGGGTGCCTTCACAATGGCAGCACAATTATGCAAACTGAGTGAGGCTTTTTTATTTATTTTTTTATTTTTTTGATCTCTACTCGCATTAAGCTGTCTTTCCTAAGTGAAGAAGCGGATTTGAAAAAAATGAACAATTGAAGCCTTCATATAATAAAGTCTTTAGAAGATTCTTGGCGCATAAATGACCAATTATTTAATAAAGGCTTTAGCTGTGGCTTCATTTGAGTGATATGCTTAGGTTGATAAAACTCATGAATGGGGCCTTTCCTGTAGAAAAGCAATGGAAATAAAAAAAATTATGCTCCTGTGTCCTCTCCAGTCTGTTTATAAGGTACAGCCGTGACAGGCGTTTGGAAAGTAATGAGTCTCATTTGCTTCTGTAAAACCATTGCTGGGCTAATGAGCATCTCACCCACAAATGTGTAACAAAAGTTTCATGGTCCCTTGGGTGTTCCTGATAATAACATCATGATAAAGACTCCAGTCTGAGGTCCAGGTGGCCTTTGCTTGTTGATTAATTGACTTTTGTGTAGCGGCTGTTTGTTCAAGCAGATAGCAGCCTCTAATGTCATGCCTACAGCTTTAATGTGGAAGAAAAATATCTGGTTTGTCTGACAGATTTAGGACTATCACAATCTATGATGAATTTTCAATTGAGATTAACACTAGAAAAGGAACACTTTGCAATTTGCATCATGAAAACTGGCCTCTTTTGATTTTTCAAGGGTCTGAGACAAGGCAGCATTTAGGCTAAACTGTGATATTGTGATAATAATATGAATTTTCAGCATAATTACTCCAGTCTTCAGTGTCACATGATCCTTCCGAATCATTCTATGTTGATTTGAAGTTGAACTTTATTTTTTTTTTATCAATGTTTAAACCCGTTGTGTTGCTTAATATTTTTGTGGAAACTGTGGTATGTTTTTTTTTCTTTGATGAATAAAATGTTCAAAAGAACAGCATTTATTTGGTAACACTTTACGATAAGGTTTCATTAGTTAACTACGAGTTAACTACTTTAGTTAACATGAACTAAGAATGAACTGCACTTCTACAGCATTTATGAATCTTAATGTTAGTTTCAACATTTACTAATACATTATTAAACTCAAAAGTTGTATTGTCAACATTAGTTAATGCACTGGGATCTTACAAACAATGAACAGCTGGATTTTTATTAACTAACATTAATGAAGATTCATAAAAACTGTAACAAATGTATTGCTCATTGTTAGTTCACCAATGTTAACAATTTAAAATTTATTGTAAAGTGTTACCGATTAATTTAATGCACCCTTGAATAAAAGTATTAATTTGATTAAAATACTGACCCCAAACTATATACAGTATATACATGTTGTTTTATATGGCTTAAGAGTCCAGCACTGCAGTAAGTGTATGTGACAACTTTACAAGAAGCTCCATGTTTGCTTTTGTGTGAAGCTGACTGTTGGAGATTAATTCTTCCGAAAATTTTCTAAAAATCTTGTTCCATGAG
Organism: Semotilus atromaculatus; assembly: GCA_031834385.1. Lineage (NCBI taxonomy): Eukaryota > Metazoa > Chordata > Actinopteri > Cypriniformes > Leuciscidae > Semotilus > Semotilus atromaculatus. The sequence continues at coordinate 498,856 of JAULUF010000009.1, read as the reverse complement.
CATGGTTTTGAGTATAAAATCTCTGTGTCTGATTTGCCTTTATAGCAGCCACATATTACCAATGATTCACCTCAATTTGATGGCAGATAACCACAAGAACTGTTGCACTGTGATCAGCACAGTCTCTCATTGCATATTCTTGGAGCACCTTGTAAGGAACTGAAAGTAACTGGTCTCCAGTTCTGCTCTTTTCGGGCACCCTGTGGGGCCAGCAGCTCTCTGACTTTGCCCAAGCTGTCACCCCATTAATCATAGTGAAGTTAACGGCTGGCCCGGTTCCAGACTGCCCTTACGGACCAGAGCCTACACACACATAATAATGAGGCCCACTCGTGGGACACTTCAAATGAGATTTTCTTTTGATTCCACTCTCCTGTGTACCTTTTTCAGTCTGCCAGTGGTTTTTGTATCCGCTTGTTACGAAATGAATAGGAAATGCCCTATTGGGTACACTATTAATTTTGCTAACCACCTGCCCCATGGTTTTTGTGGAAATTCAAATCCTGTAATTGTCTCGTTTCTGAGTGGTTTTAATAGCAAGGTTGGCTTTTGATTTAGATGGGTTTATATCTCAAGGTAGTGCACAGCAGGGTGGCACTATCCGTTTCATATCACTGCTTTTATGATTTTCATCAACCTTCATGAAGTCATCAACCTTTATCGAACATTGAGTCATGTACCTATATGATGCATTACTATTTCAAAGACCTCCTGCAAGGGATGGTTGCCAATCAAAGGTACTGTAGTTATTGTAAAAAGAAAAGAATATATTAAGCTTTGTGTCAAGAGCTTCTCATTTTCAATTTCCCATCTTGGATCCATGAGAAACACTGCAGAGTGCATACACTTAGACTGACGCCCAGTGGTGTGTCCTCAAAAGCAGTTGGGTGTCTCTGGGACTGATGACCTTTGTATCATCCCATGAGCTTAACACACTGGAATATGCTTTTAAAAAAAAACTTCGACAAAAGGAAAACGCAGTAACAAGGAAGATAAATGAGTTAGCTCCTGCTGAGGAACATGGAGGGGGGAGGCAAAAGCAAACAGTGAACCACTAGGGAATAAAATCAAATCATGTTCACCTTGAACCTACAGTGCTGCATAGTCAAGTCTAAATTTAACCTGCGAGGAGCGGAAATCAGACTGATGTTCCAATCCAGAGTTACCTAAGGAACACGCAGCCTAGATGTTCTCGGTCCAAAACCTTCAGCCAGTATGATCGGGTTGCTTGTTTTATGGACGAAGGGGACATAATTTGGGCCCTTGAACCTTCACATTAGTGAAGCATCCAGAGAAGTGGGAGAGTGAAATGAGCTTTGTTCTCATTTTTCATCAGACCAAATGAGAGCCATGGGATGCCACGCTGAGACTTTCAGTACTGTTGATATGCTGGAGCAATTGTCCGCTGTCATTGCAGTCGTAAAGTTTGAACATTTGTTCTCACTAAGCAGTCAGAAGCGTACAGTTATTATGAACATGATTTGGAGCTAAAAATCAGCTGTCTTAAATCAGATTATTAGTGTATTTGAATACAATTTTAACATGATTTTTTGTATTATTATTATTCATTACTGGTAAACAGAAGAACATACTTTAAGAAAATAAGTGCTGATGTTTATTCATTAAATCGATCCCGAGAGGGAATGTGTTATTGCAAATCCGATTACGGTTGTGATTTAATCATTGGCACAAACCCGGTGTTATAAGATGAACATAATAAAGGTAATAAAAGTAAAGAAAATCTCAAGTCAAACTACATAAATCAAACAAAAAACTAGTTTATGGTATAATTTTAGTATTTACACTTATTACACTAAAAGTTTTCCAACAAGCGAGTTGTTGCTATTCAGCAATGTAACAATGTTTGATCATTTTGTGTGGCTGGATATAACTATTATACAAATTAAAATAACTGGAATAACTGGTAAATAAACATTAATTTTACTGCACTTGTTTTTTTGTATTTCTTATATCTTTTAAAAATAGTTATATAAAATAATTGGTTTCACTTTATTTTATTTAAAAAATATTTATTTTATGTGTACTTACACTGTACTTGCCTAAGAAAGTACTGGGTATAATAACTACATGGGTTAAGGTTAGGTTCAGGGATAGTACCTAGTTATTACCCAGTTATTGTAATTACTTAAATAAGTACATAGTGTGTACATGGGGAACAGGACTGTAAAATAAAGTGCTACCAATTAATTATTTAATATTACAGCTTAAATCATTGCATGGAGTCTGTAGTTTTGGGTGTATGTAATTTAAATTTTGAAGAAGAAAAAATGCATTCACAAAATAAAAGATTTAATCATCAAAGTTACTACACACAAATGCTTGACGGAAACATGTGTTTTCATTCATTTTAATGATGATCATTTAATATCCATTCATTCTCAACAAATTCTTGCATTGCAGGTACTTGCTGTGATCGAAAGAGGCTCCTCTGCGATTCAAATCCATGTTGGAATGACGGTCGCTGTGAGGAAACTGCAAATGGATATGTTTGCACATGCCCAGGGGGTTTCACAGGGCTCAACTGTGAGACCACCACTGAGGTTGACAGCTTCTGCAAGTCTAACGGATGTCAACTGGACGAAGCCTGCACCATAGACAAACTTGTGAGGCCTTTTCTTTTTTCTTTTTTTTTCTACATAATGCTGTTTTTTTCTGGCCTGAGAGAATGTGATTAATTTGAAATGCCACATGCAAATTTCTGTGACACCTGAGGCGGATCAGCCTGTGTCACGTTGAAGGTTACAATAACCATTAATAATTGTTTTTATAGCAGAATGGGCATGGCATATGTAATATTTTTTTATTGAACTGGAGCAAGTTGTTGCACATTCAGTATAGCACAATAAATGGAATTATGGGATGTTTGTGCCATGTTCACTTAGAAATGTTTCCCCAGATTGTTACAGTTACAGTCTGGTGTTCATGATCCATTACTGTAATGAAGAGATGAATTTAGAAGAAAGTGGGCCAGTGGCAGACTAATTGTCTTGTGTGACCTTCATTTACTTGGTAGTGAAATTCAGCACATGGGCCTGTCCATTGCAGATTCTCATGAGGTACCTTAGTCATTTGAGAGCATGGACTGTAAAGATAGACTTTAATCTCTCTCTAACACACATACACACACTCAGACACATTAAATTGATTTGTTTGACATTGATTTGGTCTGTCTGAGACATCCTTCTAAGAGAGCTCATCTGTATGAAAATGAAATAATCCTTCACGCTGCTCCAGAACTGCACCAATGCTTATATTAGTGGGAGTCTCTGTATTACTTTCATCTGGGATTGTTCTCAGCTTCTATTATTCATTTTTGAACGATTGAGTCAGAAATAATATTGATGTACTGCCTATTTAGCTCTGGATGCTCCAGTGCTGGTTATTTCCCAGGTTTGGCATGATCAGCTCCAAAAAATAATTAAATAAATAAAGTGACTTAGAATGTTCTAAGTCACTAATTTTGTTTGTCCTGTAGGCAGTCCAAGGTTACCGATAGGGTGCCTGTGCTGGTGCCAGAGCCGGTGTCCAATCTGGCCCCGTTCTGCACGTTTCCTCTCAAATAAATACCAGGTCTCAAACCAGGAAGCAATAACATCGGTCATCACGGGACAGGATAATGTCCTCAAGTTTTTGTTGAGGACAACCCTCCCCCTCCAAAAAAAAGAAACTAAATTGATGATTTTTTAATCAAGCAAATCTTAAAGCACCTGGGGCCAGTTGCATAAACATAGCCATTATGTTAAGGATGTGTCTTAAAGAGATACTTCAGGATTTAGCATTAAGCTTTGTTTTAGTAGAAAACCTGTAGTATTTCGAATTACCCTGAGACGAGAGATTTATGTATTTTTTGTCTGGAAAAAAATGATTCGTAATTTTGCGTCATCTGAGGATTTTTTAGTCCAGAGGCTAAAGACTACTGCCAGTAGTAGGGGCTGTCCCGCATGTTCTCAACCCGCCCATAAAGGGTGGGATCTCAGTCACAGAATGTACACATAGTGTCAGCCATCCTTTGGAAGCTAAGCTAGCAGGCTCTTGTTCTGTGGAGAAAGCTGAGTAGTAGGGGTTACGGGTTACCATCCTCTTTTTCCCAGACGTGTCCGGCCTCAAGATCGTCCAAAATGTCCGGGATTCAGCTTTTGCTTTCTGAAGTCGCCATTCATTGTTTACGTTGTTTCAATCTAACTGAATTTATTCCGATTGGTGAATCTGAATGTAGTGTTTACATGAACGCTAAACAAGTGATCGGTTGATGTGCGTTTTAACATTGCTAAGAAAATTCCCGCTCCTCCGTGAGAGATACAAGACCGGCTAAATGGCTAAAAGAAAATTTTCGTCAGGACAGAGCGAGAGCCAGGGCTCGAGACTAACGGCGTCCTATCATCCTGGGGACGATAGAAAATGTGTTTAGGACAAACAGAAATATACTCCAGGACGCCTACAGGATGAAAGACATTTTTGTATGTGTGTTCATTTATTATTAGCCTATTAGGCTAACTTACTTAGAAAATGCCAAAATTAACCAACCAAGCGCTGACTACAACGGAGCGCGTCTTCTCATGATGTCTTCTCTATAGTTATAATCACTGGCCGGCTACTCACCCGGTGTCACGGTGTGTTCCTGTCTGTCTTGTGTTCCCCCCATTATTGTGTATTTGGTTTAGTCCTGTCTAGTTTTCCCGCTCCTCGTTTGTGTTCATGTTTTCCACCTGTGTTCTTAGTTAATTGCCCAGCTGTGTCTTGTTTCACTCACCCGGTCCTCTGTATTTAAACCCTGTGTTTCTGCCTAGTCCTTGTGAGTTCTTATTTTAGTGTTATGTGGTAGTTTCTGTCCCTGTGTCCTGTTTCATGGTCTGAGTCTTTGTACTGTTTTAAGTAAAGCTAATCAAGTGTGCTGCGTTTGGATCCTGCTTCCTCCTTACTTCAACCACCTTCATAACAGAAGAACTCACCAAACATGGATCCAGCAGCTTTGGGTAATCTTCAGCCAAGTTGGCGGCCACGCCTGATGCTGATCCCCAGAAGGGCTGCCGTCATCCCAGCCGAGCCCTCACCGCTGGTTCCGTCCAGCCCAGCCGAGCCCTCACCGCTGGTTCCGTCCAGCCCAGCCAAGCCCGCACCGCTGGTTCCGTTCAGCCACGTCCAGCCAGAGCTTCACGTCAGCCACGACCAGCCAGAGCTTCACATCAGCCACGTCCAGCCAGAGCTTCACGTCAGCCACGTCCAGCCAGAGCTTCACGTCAGCCACGTCCCGCCAGAGCTTCACGTCAGCCACGTCCCGCCAGAGCTTCACGTCAGCCACGTCCCGCCAGAGCTTCACGTCAGCCACGTCCCGCCAGAGCTTCACGTCAGCCACGTCCCGCCAGAGCTTCACGTCAGCCACGTCCCGCCAGAGCTTCACGTTAGCCACGTCCCGCCAGAGCTTCACGTCAGCCACGTCCCGCCAGAGCTTCACGTCACTTCTGCCGAGCCAGAGACGCTTCACGTCACTTCTGCCGAGCCAGAGACGCTTCACGTCACTTCTGCCGCGCCAGAGACGCTTCACGTCACGCCTGCCGAGCAAGAGGCTGTTCACGTCACGCCTGCCGAGCAAGAGGCTGTTCACGTCACGCCTGCCGAGCAAGAGGCTGTTCACTTCACGCCTGCTGAGCAAGAGTCTGCTCACGTCACGTCTGCTGATCCAAAGACTGATAAAAAGATGGCCGACGCCGAGCCGGTGTCTGCGCACAAGATGGCCGCCGCCGAGCCGGTGTCTGTTCCTGAGCCGGTGTCTGTTCCTGAGCCGGTGTCTGTTCCTGAGCCGGTGTCTGTTCCTGCCCTTAACCCTATAGCTGCCCCCAAGAAAATTTGGGGGGGGGGGGGCAGTGGGTCCATTGATGGGACCATGAAGGCACTGCCGGATCCGCCCTGGCTCCCTGCACTGCCGGATCCGCCGTGGCCGCCCGAGGGGTCTTCACCGCCGTGGCCGCCCGAAGGGTCGTCTCCTCCCTGGCCGCCTGCACAGCCTGTGCCACCCTGGTCGTCTCCGCCGTGGCCGCCTGATGGACTGTCTGCTCTGCCCCGGCCGCCCGTTGGACTGTCTGCTCCGCCCTGGTCAGCTGCACTGCCTGGTCCGCCTCGGTCGCCTGGACAGCCTGCTCCGCCCTGGCCTTCGCCTCATCCTGCTCCGCCCTTGCCTTCGCCTCATACTGCTCCGCCCTGGTCACCGGTCCAGTCTGGTCCGCCCACACTCTGCGGCCCAGGCCCGCCTTGGCTATCTCCTGGTCCCGTTCCCCTGCACGGGCCTGGCCCTCCGTCCCTCCCCCAAGACCGCCTCCGCTTCACCACCCTCCTGAACTTTGTTGTTGTTATGGGCTTCAGGAGCCGCCCATAGGGGGAGGGCTATGTCACGGTGTGGGTTCATGTCTTGTTCCTGTCTGTCTTGTGTTCCCCCCATTATTGTGTATTTGGTTTAGTCCTGTCTAGTTTTCCCGCTCCTCGTTTGTGTTCATGTTTTCCACCTGTGTTCTTAGTTAATTGCCCAGCTGTGTCTTGTTTCACTCACCCGGTCCTCTGTATTTAAACCCTGTGTTTCTGCCTAGTCCTTGTGAGTTCTTATTTTAGTGTTATGTGGTAGTGTTGTTGGTTTCTGTCCCTGTGTCATGTTTCATGGTCTGAGTCTTTGTACTGTTTTAAGTAAAGCTAATCAAGTGTGCTGCGTTTGGATCCTGCTTCCTCCTTACTTCAACCACCTTCATAACACCCGGAGACTTGTTCCGCGGTACCGGGTGCATCTATCAAATGGCTTAATGACATCGCTATGGAGTTAGAATCATGCCAAAACCTCACACACACACAAAACGTGTTTTACTCACACCCAACGATACACAAACAAACTCAGTGTGATTTGCAAATACAAAACATCACTCACAAACTAATGCATTTTGTTCTGCAAATAAAAAACGTACCTATCAAACAGATACATTATGTTTTACATATACATAGAAACGTATTTCTTCAATGACAAAAATATCCTCCAAGTACAAACTAAAATCTTTCAAGTACAAAAATCCTTAGAGTAAAAAAAAAAAAAAACCTTCAAGTACAAAACAAATTCTACAAGAACAAAACAAAATCCTTCAAGTACAAAACAAAATTCTACAAGTACGAAAAACTGCCACGTGACTTTTGGCACAAATTTTTCGCCTTGCTGATCCACACACAAATGCCTTCAGATCCACACACATGCCAGTAAACTGTCATGTAATTCACACTCCACAACAGAAGGTGGACTTGCCTTCACAACCGACTTGCTTGGCACCGCCACGGACATGGAAAGAGAAGAGAAGAAGAAACGCTAGCGTGGGGGACGTTTCGAAATTACGAATTTAATACTTACCTCACAGCTGTGTACTTTTTTTTTTCCTGAGGTCATGTAAAATCGTATAAGTACTACAGACAGTACTACAGTTTCCAACTTTGTTGTATGCACATTTGACGCAAAATGTCCTTACAAACTCTTACTTTTTTAAACCGGCAAATAAGCAGGAGTACTGATCATAACCTTAGAAAACCTCCCGTTTTTTCTAATAATGAACAGATTCTACAGCGGAGGCAAAGTAATCTTTGTCGGTGACCAGGAAGCTGCATTCTTGAAATTAAAATTGCTTTAATCATTAAAAATGTAATTCAGTAATACTGAGGTAAAAAGGAGGTGTTTTATCCATTTAGCCTCAAATGTAAAAAGCCCTGTAACCCCCTTTTCCCAGACAAGTTGGGCAAAGTTTGTTAGACTAAGATATTATCAATCAATAATACCCATGAGTAGTTTATATTTTCCACAATTAGCTCATAAAAATAAGGTGCTTTTTGTCTCAACTGTACCCATATGTGGTACAGTTGAGACACCCATTTTTAATTATGTAAAGGCAACTAACCGTTCATTATAATAAATAAAGACAAATAAAGAAAATGACAATTGGGCAACATGTTTGTTTATTCATCCATTTAAATTCATTAATTTGATTTAAATTAGCACTGGTTAAAATTTATAAAACAGAAACAATATATTTTATATATTCATTAATAATACACAGTTTAAATATCTCAAATTGTATTTTCAGTTGCGCCTTATGCTGGCTAATTACGACGTTTAACCTGTTATCATAACACTGGACAACTAAACAGTGTGTTTTCCTAATAGAACTCTATCGGGGGTACAGTGATACACGTGTGTCTCAACCATACCCCGCTGGCCACCGCGCACATTTCTCTAGATTTTGCAATGACCTTGCATGACACAATATCATGAAATATGCCAGTTTTAGGGCACAGAATAACGTTTGTGATGATACCAGTTACGTTTAACAGTCACATAAGGATAATAAGCTATTCATTGTGGAGTGTGCATGGTGAAGTGATCAAGTCTTATCGTAGAAATAAAATAAACTTTTGCCGATATCTAGAAACAATCGGTAATCTTTTTGTGAATTATTCATACAGACAAATAAAAAAAATGAGTCAGACAGCTGCTGGGTAACTATCAAATCAAAAACTAAACGAGATAGACGGACTTGGCCCACTGCCTACAACAGGTGAGTTTGCAGTCGTTGCTGGTGAAAAATCAAATATTAAAGGTGCCCTAGAATGTGAAATTAAATTTATTTTGGCATAGTTAAATAACAAGAGTTCAGTGAGTACATGGACATGACATACAGTGAGTCTCAAATACCATTGTTTTCTCCTTCTTACTTAAATCTCGTTTTTGAAAAACACCCCTGAAAAATAGGCGAATCTCCACATAATACCGACTGTGACGCAAGTCGGGATCATTAATAGGTACGACTCCAAAAATCTGCATATACCAGCCCATGTTCAATGACAGGCGGAACTGCGAGGCCGAAGCATGGCAGTTGATCAGTGTTTGGATGTACAAATGAACACAAAAGTATTTAGTTCCTTCATCCGAGCCTCTGAAGAAACAATTAATTTTATTTTCTCTGGAAATTTCCAAACATTTCACAGACGAGACTGTTTCCTCAACTTGGGCCAATATAGAGCTGGCCTCGATGACCTGCTGAAAATATATCGATCGAGCTACCAAGCAACACAGGTAATCTTCAGACAGGTAATCTTTCTCTCAAAATCGTTCAATACTGTATTTACATCATCGTGTTTGCATTGGTGAAAGCATTAGAGAGAGTGCAGAAACTGCGTTGCAATGATTGATCTTTATTCTCGCGATCAACACACTGTCATCTGTTTGCTCAATGCTCATCACGGCAACATTTTATGTGATGGGAATAGATCTAAATACTTTAAAAACATCTCACGATTCGTTAATCTCGATAGCTGTAATAGTAAAAACGTATACTATCTGTAGTAAAAGTATTCCAGAGAGTTTCACATGTAATATGTAGCTATTTCATATGCAAGCATGTCAGCCAATCACAGCAGAGGCCGGTTACACACAGCAGACATGCCCCTTGAAACAGAGCGTTTGGGCTCAGGGCTAAAATCAGGCTAGGAAAAATGCCTTTTATTTCTAAATTATGACTATTTTTTATCTAAAACACATACTAACATTATAAGGGCAACCCAGAAAACATTATACAATAAAAATAAAAAACATTCCAGGGCACCTTTAACTAAACTCCATAAATTTCTGTCGTGGTATATATACAGTGTTGGGAGTAACGCGTTACAAAAGTAATGCATTACAGTAAACATTACTTTTTGCTGTAACGCATGCAGTAGTGTCGGCTACTAATCAATTTTCAGTAATGTTTTACTCGGTACATGATCAGTAACGCTTGCGTTACAACACACTTTTAGTTTTAATTATAAAAAAAGAAAAATATAGCAAGGAGACATTTTAATTGTTTATTAATAAAGATTAAGTTGAAGATGCTGACTCGCGATCTTCGCAGTAGTGAATGCGCCAGAGAGAAATGGACATTTCATACAGATTACATAAGCAGAAAGCAGTCTGTTTTCTTTCATTTTGAATTGTTCTGTTTACAAGTAGACATTTCAATATAGATATATTTTTCAGGTCTGTGAAGTATAGGCTATCTTATACGCTGAGTTTCGGTTCATTTGTGAGACACGCTCCTTTAAGGGAGTAGCCTATGGATAAACAGACGTTTCAATATATTGGTATTAATATTAATTAATATTTTATCCTCAACTAGTTTTGTGGTGTAGGTTTACGTATTTTATAATGTTAACTTCCAATAATAGTCATAGTATATATATATACCACAACAGACATTTCTGGAGTTTAATTCATATTTGACTTTTCACCAGCAATGACATAAGTTTCTATGTAAATGTAAAACATACTGTATTTGTTTGATAAGCAGGTTTTTTATTTGCAGAACAAATTGCATTAGTTTGTGAGTGATGTTTTGTATTTGCAAACCACACTGAGTTTGTTTGTGAATCCTTGGGTGTGAGTAAAACACGTTTTGTGTGTGTGTGAGGTTTTGGCATGACTCTAAAGGCCATTGCACACTGAGTCCGAAATTCGCGTCCGAAATTTTCGCACGTTAAAAAATAAATACGACCTCACGTTATGTCAATCACGCTTGCACACTGGCTCCGAAACTTTCGTCCGTCATAAAAAAATCAAATCAGGTTCGATTTTTTGCGTTTTTCGCATCCGTAGCAAGCAGTTTGAATGGTGTTTTGACAATTCAGAGCCACCGAATCACGAATACGAAAAAACACATACGAAAATTTCGGACTCAGTGTGCAATGGCCTTAAAGGCCATTGCACACTGAGTCCGAAATTCGCATCCGAAATTTTCGCACGTTAAAAAAAAATTTCGACCTCACGTTATTTCAATCACGCTTGCACACTGCCTCCGAAACTTTCGTCCGTAATAAAAAAATTCGGATCGGGTTCGATTTTCTGCGTTTTTCGCATCCGTAGCAAGCATTTTGAGAGGTTGAGAGGCTTTGGAAAGATCAGCTCGTTCCGCACATCATTGCACATGCGCAGTCCTTTCAGTTTCGGTTTTTAATTCGATCAAGTGTTTACATGTTCTCTCGATCAGATTAGAAAAGGAATAAACCTCCCCTTTCAATCAGATCGAAATTTCGGATCGATTTAGGTGTGATTGAGCAGCCAATTCGATTACTATTGTATTATAATTAGGTACAAAATATAACCTGTATACAGCTGTTCTGTCTGCCCAGCGCTTCCGCCGGCTGTGTGTGTGTGTGTGTGTACTGCCAGTCTCTGTTCAGGATCGATTGGCTCACGGAAATTTGTAGTCTTCTTTTTAATGTGTGGCTCCAGTATCGCTAGCAAAGCATCAAACTTTTCCACTGACATTCTGAGGTAAATTTTGAATCGCTCGGGATAATAAAAACAGAAACAACATTTTGCTTTTGGGACGGTTGACATTCACTTTAGGACGGTTCAAATTGTTTTTCAGGACGGTTCCAGGACGGAGGTGAAAAAAGTTAGTCTGGAGCCCTGGCGTGACCTTTTGAACGTAATTGCGTAATATGTGACGTCGCGAACGCGCATCACAGAACAGAGCAAGGCGAGCATTTGTGCTTATAAAACTTAAACTTTTTTATTTCTTTTTTAAATGGCCGATCGTTTCGCTAAGACCCTTATTCATCGTCTGATATCGTTTAAAGCTCTTTGAAGCTGCACTGAAACTGTCATTTGGACAGGATGGAGAAAAATCCTGTAATGTTTTCATCAAAAACCTTAATTTCTTTTCGACTGCAGAAAGAAAGACATGGACATCTTGGATGACATAGGGGTGAGTAAATTATCAGAAAAAGATTTTTTTTTTTTAAGTGAACTAATCCTTTAAGAACTAGTTAAAACAACTAGCAGTTGGTTAGGGTTAATCAGTCTTACTTAAATATAAATTTAGACCAATCTATGTTTTTATGTAATTGACTTAAACAGTTATGGACATTCTTAAAGACTAATACGTAAGACTAGCCTTAGCAGCTTTTGTAACCGACCCAGCTAGAAGTGATGCACATTCAGATTATGGCCTGTTACTTTTTTTGTCTCGCAGTACAGTACAGCTACTCCAGTCAGTTTATTTTATCCATCCATATTAAATTGAATGATTTCTTTTACAAATATAACATCAGAATTTTTTATCACTTTTATTTTCTGTCTGACAATTATATCAAGGCCAACCTGTGATGGCATAAATCTAATTAAATTACTTTGAATTGGGGGTAGGCGATATGACCAAAATCCTTCACAATATGAGAAATGTTATTTCACGAGAACAATCATCGATATATAGTTATTTTTTATTACATTTAATTTGATTAAAATATTAATTAAACTAAGTTTTTTAGGTACAATAGGTTTATTTATCAAATGGTATAATCAAATGTAAAAATAAAATAGTGCGTAGTCCTCACTGTATGAATTAAATATATTTTTTTTCTAGGGCTGTCAATCGATTAAAACATTTAATCTAATTAATTACAATCTCTGTGATTAATTAATCTAAATTAATCACATACATAATTTGAAAGTATTTTAAGTATTTCAATTCAAATGAATCCATGAATAATCAGCATTAGTGACATTAAAGTTAAAAAACTCTTTTTGTATTATTTTCACTGTTCAAATAATGGCCATAACAATCAACAGACCTAATATGCTGAGGAAATAAATTCAAAAGTGCTTCAGGAAGAAGATTTTTTTCATCGTACATACAAGGCATCTCAGGCCACAGATATAACTGTCATGATGTGGGTTTGTGTCTTGTCTTGTTCAGTGGTTCCCTGTCTTGTCCATTAGTTATCCCAGGTGTTTCTTATTTCCCACGCCCCCTTGTTATCCTGTTAGCTCGTTTGTTCCCTGATTACTTAAGCCCTGTGTTTCAGTTTTGTCTTTGTGAGTTCTTGTTTAATGTTAGATTGCTAACGTGAGTGTTGGTTGTTCCTGTCCTTGAATCCTGAGTCCTGAGTCCTGAGTCCTGAGTCCTGAGTCCTGAGTCCTGAGTCCTGAGTCCTGAGTCCTGAGTCCTGTTCCTGTCTTTGAAGCCTGAGTCCTGTTCCTGTCTTTGAAGCCTGAGTCCTGTTCCTGTCTTTGAAGCCTGAGTCCTGTTCAAGTTTAAGTTTATAGTCTGTTAAATAAAGTGTGTGCTGCACTTGGATCTGCCTCATCTCTACTTCAATCGCACCACGTTACAGAAGAACTCACCACAAGATAGATCCAGCAGTTGTCAGCAACCAGGCCTTGAGAGAATTCCTTTCGACGCTGTTTCAAGATGGCCAGCCTGTTGAAAGGTACGCAAGGGACTTTCTGTCTTAATGTCATCTGGGAGCGTTAGATGATACCCAGCTCATGGACCTGTTTTGGAGCGGGCTGGATTATGACATTGCTCGATGGATATTACCGGCTGGACTCTTGATCGGTATGTTGCTCAGGCTTGCTCCGTGGGCAATCTCTTATCTACTGTAAGCTTGGCTTACACAACACCTCACAAGCTCACAGTACCCCCAGAGCCCTCGTCGTCATCTTCACCCAGCTCAGAGTTTTTTCCGTTCCATTTCCCGTCCCATCCGGCCGATCCTGCTCTTCACTGCAGCCCTGACGAACGTGCGCTTCACGTCAACCCTGCCGAGCCAGCGAGCCCTGCCACCAGATCGGTCCCTAGACTTCCTAGGATGATATCCAGCATGACCAATCCACCTCTGATATCAGTGCGATCAGCCAGAAAGACTGCTGCCGAGGTTGCGCTCCACGTCAGCCGCGACGAGCCAGAGCTTCACGACACCTCACAAGCTCACAGTCACGTCACGTCTGCGCAGCCTGAGCCTCACGTCACGTCTGCGCAGCCTGACGGTAGAGATCCACTTTTGCGACACGACTGTCACGTGGTGACGCGACGCCTCCACACATTTGTAAGTTGATGGGCGTTCCCGCTATGGGCGTGGTTTTGACAGAGCGGGAAATGTTACGTATTAGAACAGAGGACCTGCGAGAGACTTTCCCCCCGTCTCCATATGCTCTACTTCTATTGGATAGTCGCGTTGCGTTCAACGGAATTCATTTGCATAAAGATGGGCTTCGGCCAGCTTTTTGACGCGCAGCATTTTACCAAATGAAGCGCCGCCTTCCCGGTATGCATTGCGGGCGCGTTAAAGTCACGTGACGTCACCCATAGGAATAAAGCGGAGCGCGGCGCGACAGAAGTGCCGCACGGACAAGTGGATCCGCACCCTCACGGTGTGGATCCACTTGTCCGTGCGGCACTTCTGCCGCGCCACGCTCCGAGTTGCGTTTAGCAACTGTAGTCTCGCCCTGAAGTCTCGCTCCTCCCACCTGGACTCTATTTACCGTTCCCGGCTACAACTGAGTTCCCACGCGAGTCCAGGTGGGAGGAGCGAGACTACAGCTTGCCGTCTAAAACACTATTTAGGTGAATTTAAACCATGGCTAAGTTGCTAAACGCATCTTGTTCACAGGTAAGGCCCCTGTTCACGTTGGACAGACATTTTAATTGCATTTTGTGTCTGTTAAGAGGCACAAAAACGCTCTTTGTTATGCCCCCATAGCTGCTGTTTTAGCTGAGTGGGAGCTCTGGGCAAAAGCTGTCGCAGCTCCGCATCGCAAGCGCCAATCCGTTTTTTTTTTCTTTCTATAGACAGTTCTCACAAAGGTCTAACGATCAAGATTAACTTAAAAATTGCCCGGAGTTCTCCTTTAATGTCGAGCCCTGCTCTTGAATGTGCCATAAATAAACTCAGACAAGAGACCAAAAGTTTAACACAGTGCAATATTAATTCCAGGGCTTTTTGTGTAATTGAACATAAACCTTCAATAAAAAAATCTTTTACCACATTTCACACAGAAAAAAAACAACAACAAAGCAACAATTTCTAATTTGTTAGTCCAGTGATCCCCTGTCAGCGCGATATATTCCGCTCCCACCAATATGTCCTATTTTTGTTGTTGTTGTTGTTTTTTTCAGCATCGTACAACTGCTGAATTTTTAACATAATGGTGTTTCGCAATGGCGGGTTATATGTTATGTCTGAAGAGGCAATTTGTAAAACCTGTGCTAACCCTCTGTCTTCTTTCACTGAAACTGGCCTGCAGGACATTGCGATTCATTTAGCAAGGGAATTGGTCACAGATTTGCTAAGTTTGCGTTTTTATATATATATATATATAACTGACTGTGAACATGACTACTCCACACTATGGGCATTTTGACATAATGGTGTGTGTATTTCAACCATTCAAGTGCAATAAGATGTAAGAGAGAACTGCTGAGACACGCTTAAACTGCTGAGAGATTTTTAAATAGGTTCTCAAAACTACTAACAAATGCACTATGCTTGTTTGGGGCTGTGTTACATAGCCAGTTACATTGTTTGCGGCTGGGTTACAGTATATAACCAGTTACATTGTTTGGCTTTCAAATTTCTGGAAATCTGAGTTTGCAGATCCCCTGGGCCAAGCCCCAGCTCTGGCCGAGCACCAACGGCACTTGTTGAAAAAGTGTTAGGTTATGCAAATATAATGGTATTCAAGCTCACCTTCGTGTTTCAATTGACATGTAACCAACCCTCCTTGGGGTGTTTTTTTATTTATTTTTTATACAGAATTCCACATGCATTTGTGTAGACCCGGAATGCTCGGAGCAAGCGGGGGTGTGTGGCACTTTGCCCTGTCTCAATGGTGGCATCTGTGTTATTCAGAATGGGCAATATCATTGCAGGTAAGATAATTGAGAATACTTAATGTCTTGTTAGCTCAGGTCAACAGCATTAGCTTTTCTGATGAAGGCTTTTTAATTATAATTTCTCTTGTCACAGCCTTAAGAATACTTTAGGGATGCTTTTAATTGGAAAGTTTTAAACTTGAATGATCTTTTAAAATGCAGTATTCCTTATTTTGAATTATTCTTTAGTGCATGTTGTTCCAACATCAGAGCTGTGGTATTCTGTTTTCATGTCCATGATGTTGTGCTCTTAATTTGAAGTTTGATTTGAAGGTTTGCTCCCTTCATTGATCCAAGGTGTATGTTGTTAATCAGTCTTTTTATTTTCGACTTCATGCTTTACTGATCTGCATTAGATTTGCAGCAGTGCATGTCAGTTCTAAATTTTGACTGACTTGAGACAGTGTCTTCACCATGTTACTGTGACGTATGCCATTAAAGTACAGCTCAGTCAGCGCAGCTTCTCCAGAGCGGCTGTTCAAGCTCTGATGATGACACAGCTATTCCATGATTGGCCAGACTTTCATGTTTATTCTGACACCTTCAATTCCCCTAATGCTCACTAATCTGTGTTTTTACAACAATAGAAATAGTTTCATGCTCTATTGTGTTGTGTTTATCCAACTAAAACTAATTAAAAAATATAGACCCCACTTTATTGATATTTAAATATTATAGACTTATTTGGAACTTTATTTTTGGAAGCATAGTTCGCAAGTTTAAAGTTAAAGGAACAGTGGTTACACTACCTGGACGGAGCAGAAAAGGGAAGCTACTGTATCAACAGCTGCAACAGGATTTCTGAGAAAGAAAACCCCTCAAGTGACTGCAAAAGACCTGCAGCAAGACTTGGTGGCAACAGGCACTGAGGTTTCAGCTTGCACAGTAAGGCGCATACTAAACGCAGATGGTTTCCATGCCAGAACTCCAAGACTACACCACTACTGACCAAAAAAAGTTTGTTCAAAATCATAGAAACAGCCACAGAAGTTTTGGGATTCTTTTCTGCGAAGCTGAAAACTGGACATTGTTGGCCATATGGCTCAGCGGTATGCCTGAAGGAAGAAAAATGAAGCATAGGCTGAAAAGAACATTCTGTCTACAGTTAACCCTTTCACGCGTAAGTTTAAAATATTCTAGCTGACCGCCTTTTTTTTTAAGGCGACCGCTATTTTAGAATGTTTCCCCTTATTGTTTTCATGGCGACACGTCATGCTTGTCACGTGACACACCGCAGCCACAATAACACTGTATGACAGATGTATCGCTTTTATTTCCTTTTTTATTCAAAATATTCACAAACTTGCTCACCATGTCATCAACTATCTGATATTCCGATTCTCAAATACGTGTAAGTGAGTTTTTATCCTTTTAAAACCTTTATAAATGTTCAGAGAGTCCTTTCAGTCAGATTTACAGCATGTGAATTAATCAGTTTCTGTTACTTGTAAGTGGCCTGTAAACTGGGAGAAGAATAGAGTAAACTTTATAGTTACTTCCGCTATGTGTGTCTGATATGAATAAAACACGTCTGCAAATTTGAAATGAATAGTTAAGTAATTGCTGCTTCCATAGACATCAGTGTGTATTTTACAAACTCCAAATGTATTGTTTTACTAGTGCTTATGTGTATTTAAATGTCTGAAACCTAAAATAAACATTATGTGCTTGAAAACTGTATAGTTATGATATATGACATGCGCTGAGCGCGTCCGTCTCTGGCTCAGCACCAGCCAAAGCGCAAAAAGCACAGTTTGAATATGTTAGTTATGTGACGTAACTGAACATTCTAAATCCCATATGGGGGACCATACCGCTAAATAGGTTAAGCATGGTGGTGCTCGGTGATGCTCTGGGGCTGCTTTGCATCTTCTGGCACTGGAAACCTGCAGCATGTGGAAGGCAAAATGAATTAATTTTTATATATCAGGAAATCCTAGGAGAAATGCCGTCATGACGTCAATGAGGAAGCTGAAGTTTGGGCGTCATTGGACCTTCCAACAGGACAATGATCCCAAGCATACCCAAGCATCCCAAACTTTCACCAAGGCTTGGTTGCAGAAGAAGTCCTGGAAGATTCTACAGTGGCCATCACTGTCACCTGACTTGAACCCCATAGAAAATCTTTGGTGGGATTTGAAGAAGGCAGTTGCAGCACGCAAACCCAAGAATATTACTGAACTGGAGGTTATTTCTCATACTGAGTAACAGCAAAAGGGTGTTGATGAGGTTGAATAATTTTGAGACAAGAGAAGTCATTAAAAGTTACATTTTCAGTTGAATTTGGAGAAACCACTTGAAACATTTGTTGAGTTGAGCTATTTCAATTACTTTTGTTTGATTTGTTCATTGCAAACAGCTAAATGTCTGTACATTTTGCCAATAAACCTGATTTACAGTGGGGGTTGAATAATTTTTATTAATATATATGTATGATGTTTTAATAACAAAGTTCGGGAGGAGCACGTTCAGATAATTAACACGAGTGGAGAGCACTCAACAAACAATGATAAGAATGTATGTAGACTCAGCAGTCTCACCTCAAACCATTGAAAGTTAACCGCCCCTTCTCCTCTCTTATAGGCCTAACTACTTACAGCTTACAGTGGGGGAGTACTCTGGGTTTGGGCCGAACTCCGAGCTCGGAGCCCTCCCCCCGGACAGCACGCCAAATCCGCATTAAACTTTACCCCCTCTAATTGTATGGGAAGTCGCGATATATATATATATATACACTCACCGGCCACTTTATTAGGTACACCTGTCCAACTGCTCGTTAACACTTAATTTCTAAGCAGCCAATCACATGGCGGCAACTCAGTGCATTTAGGCATGTAGACATGGTCAAGACAATCTCCTGCAGTTCAAACCGAGCATCAGTATGGGGAAGAAAGGTGATTTGAGTGACTTTGAACGTGGCATGATTGTTGGTGCCAGAAGGGCTGGTCTGAGTATTTCAGAAACTGCTAATCTACTGGGATTTTCACGCACAACCATCTCTAGGGTTTACAGAGAATGGTCCGAAAAAGAAAAAACATCCAGTGAGCGGCAGTTCTGTGGGCGGAAATGCCTTGTTGATGCCAGAGGTCAGAAGAGAATGGCCAGACTGGTTCGAGCTGATAGAAGGGCAACAGTGACTCAAATAACCACCCGTTACAACCAAGGTGGGCAGAAGAGCATCTCTGAATGCACAGTACGTCGAACTTTGAGGCAGATGGGCTACAGCAGCAGAAGACCACACCGGGTGCCACTCCTTTCAGCTAAGAACAGGAAACTGAGGCTACAATTTGCACAAGCTCATCGAAATTGGACAATAGAAGATTGGAAAAACGTTGCCTGGTCTGATGAGTCTCGATTTCTGCTGCGACATTCGGATGGTAGGGTCAGAATTTGGCGTCTACAACATGAAAGCATGGATCCATCCTGCCTTGTATCAACGGTTCAGGCTGGTGGTGGTGGTGTCATGGTGTGATGAATATTTTCTTGGCACTCTTTGGGCCCCTTGGTACCAATTGAGCATCGTTGCAACGCCACAGCCTACCTGAGTATTGTTGCTGACCATGTCCATCCCTTTATGACCACAATGTACCCAACTTCTGATGGCTACTTTCAGCAGGATGATGCGCCATGTCATAAAGCTGGAATCATCTCAGACTGGTTTCTTGAACATGACAATGAGTTCGCTGTACTCAAATGGCCTCCACAGTCACCAGATCTCAATCCAATAGAGCATCTTTGGGATGTGGTGGAACGGGAGATTCGCATCATGGATGTGCAGCCGACAAATCTGCGGCAACTGTGTGATGCCATCATGTCAATATGGACCAAACTCCCTGAGGAATGCTTCCAGCACCTTGTTGAATCTATGCCACGAAGAATTGAGGCAGTTCTGAAGGCAAAAGGGGGTCCAACCCGTTACTAGCATGGGGTACCTAATAAAGTGGCCGGTGAGTGTATATATATTCTCAGGGCTCCAGACTGCAACCAAATGGTCGCATTTTTTTACCTTTTTTCCTGCTGGTGCGACTAAATTTTGTTAGAGATCGCACTGGTGCCACCACCACATTGCCCAACTGATAAGAGCTGCATTGAGATCTGTTGCATATGAGAAACATCAAATGGCAAATGAAACGAAAGTGGAATGAAATCGCACTACTCGTTTGAGCTGCGCACTACTTGTTTGACCGTTTATCGGCTCTGGGCAATAATAGCACAGCGCAAGCTCAGAACAGGTTCGCGGGTTTAATTAACCTCGGAATTAATAACATCGCTGCGAGATCTAGCGAGAAGCATTCGAATTCAGCGCTGAATTCTCCATTATAAAACCCTAGATATCAGATCAAACAGTGTTGCTACTTTATAACCAGTAGCCTATATGGCAGAAGAGGACCCAGCAGCCATTTCACCCTATAACCCAAGACTGGTTGCCTACTGAAGCTAAGCAGGGTTGAGCCTAGTCAGTACCTGGATGGGAAACCTCCTGGGAACAACTCAAGCTCAGTGCTTTACTGTCAAATGTGCATTTCCAAGAAATAAACATGTAATATATATTATTAGTAACTGCACTTTGTAACAAAACAATTGTAATTTTACTATTAACAATAGTACCCCCCATCGGTACCAAATCAGATGCTTGGCTGGCGCCACCATCTGTAGAACTTAGTAGCACTGGTGCTACTGCCTCCACTTTTTTTGAATTGCAAATCATTCATCTTGTCCGTTTGGGTTTGTTGACATGTCTGTGTACAGTACCTGTCATAGTTTGTGTTAATCAAAGGTTTTCATTGTACATGCTTTTGACAAATTGATTTGTTATGAAACTCACACTTTGAAACGCTGAATATCATGTATGCTGTGATTGTGTGTGTTTGTTAGTATGTGATTATACTAGCCAAAAATAGGAATACAGTCTGTAGAGAGTGAAATGTTCATTATTGCCAGTTGAAGGGTTCAATATTCAGCCTTTGACAGCTTTTGAATTACTTCTTGCTGATAATGAGGGAATCCGCTACAGTTTCGGCTTCTTTATGAGTTCTTCCAGTCCTTGGGGGGTTCACGGCTATGTCTTCTCTTGCTCCTGTTCATCTTTCTAGTTTTTATTAGCAAAGATTACTTGAATCAATACATTTGATGGCCCATCCGACTAAAAGACAAACGGAAGATAAGATAGATATTGAAAGTGGAAAAATGAATTAAAAATTGAGAAAAAGAATGACTAGAGGGTGATAGTGTGTGTGTAAAGAGAAGGGCAGATAAAAGCAATAGCAGTTGGTCACCTGAGAGTCTGTGTTAATAATTGAGTCATCTTGCCTTTGTGTCAGAATAATTTCACTGAAGTCTTATCACAGCAGAAGGAAGGCAAAGATCTGACTGAGGCCAAGGAAACAAGAGGATACATGAAGCATATATGCCAGAGGTTGAACATTTAACAGACATTCTTGTCATGCGTTTGCTTAAAGGGTCTTTTAATTCTCCACAAATGTCACCAAGGAGCATTATGGTCATTATGACACACCAGTGACATCTAAAAACAGCAGTAAATTGCCTGCATTTACAGTGATTGTTACTCTATTTCATTTTTTTTTTCTCTTAGAATCTATTTTTATATGTGGCTAACGTTAATGTCATCTTCCTGTAGATGCCTACAAGGTTTTTCTGGGAAGAACTGTGAAGAAATAATTGACTTCTGCAAGCTGCTCAGTGTTAACTGCCTGAATGAGGGATTGTGTCTCAACCTAGTTGGAGGATATAATGTAAGTAACCTAATTTTTGCAGTGGTTTATATGCACATAAACATTAATTTCAGATAACATACATATTACTCCATTAAAGTGAAGTTAAATGAGAACTTGTCGATTAGAAGATATGCTGTGGTGTTAGGAAGTTGGTGGGGAAATGTTGTCTACATATATACATTCACCTGCCATTTTATTAGGTACACCTTGCTCGTACTGGTTGGATTGCCTTTTGCCTTCAGAACTTCCTCATGACATAGATTCAACAAGGTTCTGGAAACATTCTTCACAGATTTTGGTCCAGATTGACATGACAGCATCACACAGTTGCTGCAGATTTGTCGGTTGCACATCCATGATGCGAATCTCCCATTCCACCACACCCCAATGGTGCTCTATTGGATTGAGACCTGGTGAATGTGGAGGCCATTTGAATGTAGTTGACTCATTGTCATGTTCAAGA
Source organism: Semotilus atromaculatus (assembly GCA_031834385.1). NCBI lineage: Eukaryota > Metazoa > Chordata > Actinopteri > Cypriniformes > Leuciscidae > Semotilus > Semotilus atromaculatus. The sequence continues at coordinate 476,930 of JAULUF010000009.1, read as the reverse complement.
AACCAGTTTGAGATGATTTGAGCTTTGTGACATGGTACATAATCCTGTTAGAACTAACCATCAGAAGATGGGTACACTGGTGTACACTGTACAATGGGTACACGGCTATAGCATTTAAACAATGCTCAATTGGTACTAAGGGGCCCAAAGTGTGCCAAAAAATACCCCAACATCATTACACCACCAGAACCAGCCTGAACCATTGATACAAGGCAGGATTGATCCATGCTCTCATGTTGTTTACACCAAATCCTGACCCTAACATCTGAATGTCGCAGCACAAATCAAGACTCATCAGACCAGATATATATACATTGTTTATGTATATATAGTAGTCAGATTGTGTTCCATTTGATTTCCCACCCAAAATGGCAATGCAAATACAGCCGTAAAATGACAAATAATCATCCCAACATTCACCAAAAATCTCTCCCCGCCCCAGCGGCTAATGCACATCTATTAATTTATAATTGTTTTTTATCAGTCTCGCAGTCACATTATAGCATCCCTGATTTATGCTTGTGTCTCAAGATTTCAGCCATCCTCTTCTATTTCAATATCATATTTCTGTCACTCCCATCAACAGATCTGCACTTTGAGTGATGTGTCACAGTTATACACTGTCGATTGATGTAGTCGCATCTGTTTTTGTTATGAAGTGCTCTAGAATATGCGCTTCACATGGATTGATTTACTTCAAGTGCAATTTGTTAAACTATCAAAATTGGTTCTTCATACAGGGGGATTTTTCACAGTTATGCAAAATGTATGAATTTAAATGCACTTTTGATATAATGCTAAAATATTTTTAAAGCAATGTCTTACATTGAGTGAATGACCTATGATTGATTCTGACTGATAAATAAATCTAAAAATGAAAATATCTTTTTACATTTATCCTTTTGTGTTCCTTAGAAAAATAATAGAATACAGGTTTGGAACGATACAATAAAAATAGAAAAAGTTGTTGAACCCTTTTATTAATCAGAATATTCAAATATTTATTTTACGTGTATAAAAAGAACAAAATGAGGCCTGAAAAATATCAACATTCTCAAAAAGGAAGAGAAAAAATAGTTTTTGAGTGTCAGCATTAACTCTGAAAGATGTAAGAAAGCAGAAGCTCTCTATTTTATGTTACAGTAAGCTGATAACATTTTGGTAAGCTCAAAAGCTGGAAAACTTTGGTTGCTATATATGACTTTCCTTCAAAATAACCTGAAAAAAAAAAACTGAAACTTGAAAAACTGCATGGCTGCGCATTGGAATTTCTCAGCAGAAGTTTCTGTGATGGATGTAAACATTAGTTATTATAAGAGCTGATTTGGTTAACATGCTGTTTGGAGGCATCTGGTTGTGTAATTTCTAATCAGTCACATCCTTAATTAAAACTAAGACATAGTCCAGGAAACAGGCCACATGTTTTCATTTGCAAATTGGTGATGAATATGCTGGTCATCAGCAACATATTTATTTTCTGAAACTTCCTGTCTCCCCCTTTAATCTTCCTAAACTCTATGCTGTATAATAGTCTTCTGAGTAATGATTATTGGAGTTACCAAGGACTGAATTAGCTACGTTTTTATTTATTTTTATTTAAGGATATTTAGTCAAACCATAGGGGATTGAAAAGTATAATTAGACTACCTTTTCATCAAAAGCTTGAATGCATGTTTAAATGAACTATTAGAACAGCTGTGCATATCTATATACATATATTATTCTTTTTGAAAACACACTGAAGTATTTAGTGCTTTGCTGATTTATTGAATATTTAATAATTCAGGTTAATTACTACTTTTTTGTTTTCCCCCTACAGTGTCTCTGTGCACAAGGATGGACGGGGGAGTTTTGTCAGTACTTGGATAACGCATGCTTAGCCTATCCAAACAGATGCTTGAACGGAGCTACTTGCATCAGTATGAGTCAGCCAACTGCACCCCCGCACTATATGTGCACCTGTCTCCCTGGATACACAGGTTAAAAGAAAACTATATCAACAAACTCCGGAATATGTTATCCTGATTTATGTTGAAGTTTGCAGAGAGTTTGGCAGCAGAAGCTTTTTTTTTTAAAGCCACGCTCAGATTGATTTTTCTTTCTACAGTAGAATTGGGGAGGGAAATTATTGTCACGTTTTCATGCGATGTCAGAGATTGCATATAGCAGAAAAAAAAATGTTTTCTTACATATCAGCTATATCTGTATAATTCTGAATATAGCATCTACAATATTTCTGTCAGCTAGTGGATGTGCTCTGCTGGTGACATTTTTGAGAAAGTAACATAACACTCAGACTTACCTAAAAACTGAATGCAAAATTCCCAATATAATTCTTGAATTTGAATGAAGGCAGCAAACTGGATTAAGAATTAGATTTTGAATGAAATGAAACTTCCAGAAATATTATTTTAATATTATGCTGGGAGAATTATTTCCCTGAATGCTGTATTTTTAACTCCAAACTTTTTATTAAAATGAAGCCAACCATCAATATATAATCAGTGCATTTATATTTTTATATTCATATTTATTTTATATAAAGTGTTTACATTTAATGGTGCAATTTGACAAAATACTAACACAGTCTCATCCCAAGAAGTCATATAACTGACGTCTTGGGACGTCTTTTGACCATACGTCAATATCCGCCTTTTTAGGGTACCCTTAAACGTCGGTTAGATGACGATCCTGGGACGTCATACAACTGACGCTTTACCTTTAACGTCAGTTAGGTGACAGGGTAGGTTTAGGTCTGGGGTAGAGTTAGGATCCGATAACGTCATCTAACCAACGTTTAAGGGTACCCTAAAAAGGCGGATATTGACGTATGGTCGGTCAAAAGACGTCCCAAGACGTCAGTTATATGACGTCTTGGGATGAGACTGCGCTGAAAATACCTATTTATATGTTGTTGTTTTTTTACATCCTGATGAAAACATTCTACCAGGACAAAATAAGCATATTTAGTCTAAATTAATGAAGTTTCATTACACAATTTGTGTTAGACCAATTCTTGGATTTGCAGTTCCGTAAATTATTCTTGTCCTTTAATCACCTGTGGGCAGGGCCAGTTCTATTCAAATTCCAACTCATGAATTTGAAAAGGAGCCAGTTCTGAATTTTGCCCTAGCCTGAATGACACAGTTTCATGTCCAACATCTATATCATCTGCTGTAATGTGTGTCCCACCGAGACGAGTCCCGCTGCCCTGAGGCATCTCTTTACCGTAACTCATCTTTGCACATTGCCCACCTAACTGGATTATTCTGTAATTTGTTTCATCATGCCTGCTAAATGAAGGGCAAATAGAGGTTAGAGAACACTGAATCGGTAAATCTAACTGGGAAAGCAAGCTCTTTCGTTAGCTTGGCCACCAGCACATGAGCACATGAGAATCTATTTGCCTAAACAACCCAGAAACAAATAAACAAACGAGGAATGATTTACTGGATTTCATCAGTCATTACGTGTTGATCTCGGTGATATGCATTGAATTTTAATGCTCTTGCATAGGAAAATATTAAGTCTTTTATAGGCACTTTACATGAATTATAGATGATCTGCATTTCATGACACCTATAAACTGTAACATGTAATGAAGCCGTATTGCCTGAAAAATGCCGTCCCATTTCTTTTAATATTACATGGCAGATCTCATATTGTCAACGGGATAATCGCCCATGCTTCTGTGTCCTTGTTATCACCTCTCAGTCTCCTTGATGGCTCTATTTCCCTTCTTAGCAGATGAAGAAATCCATCTTTCCACATCCCAATTGTCAGTGACAAGAGGCACCTGACTATTTCTGCCTCTCTGTGGGCTGTATAATGGATTAGAATACTACTAGGAGAAAACATGTCATAGCTGAAACCTCAATGTTTTATTTAGACGTCTCGATGATGGTAGCGATATCTCCTTCGATTAATGACCCTAGAGACTTAAAAACGACCGTCCCTGTCCCATTTCTCACCACAGTATTGCCAGAAGGCCAATGTGAAATGTCAAGTGCTTTCATTATAATCTTCCTCCAAAAGTCAGGCGACATGTTGAGGGAAGATAATGTGACTTCTGCCACAGCAGAGAAAAGCGTCGGTGAAGCAGATCTTGCACTGGATAAGACTTTCAAATCTTTTTTTCTTTTTTTCTCTCTACAGCTGGTCTTGCTTTTTCCATGCAAAGATTTGATTGATTTGATTCCATGTTAAGTTAATTGTTATGAACTAGCGTGTGGATGAACAATGTTAGACTCAGATCTGCCAATCAGTAGGGAATACGACCTTCAGAACAGTTCTTGAGTTGCTGCTGATTACGAACTGCTGTAAATATGAACTGCCTTAACATGCACAAAAAAAAAAAAAAACTTTGGCCCGTTTGTTAAGTTTCCAGAGATAAACCTGAAGATAATGATGCAGCTTTATTTATAATGTGCTGGCATCCATAATCTTCAAGAACATTTTGTTCAAAAATGTTTCTTAAAATAATAATTCACCCTAAAATGAATTATTATATGCATACAGTATGTACTCATCACATATATGCTTTATTTTTTTTTCCCTGTGGAAACAAGAGAACAGATTTGAATAATCTTAACCATGTCTGTCAAGCTAAATTTAGACAAAAAAGTCATAGAAGTACCATTCAAATATATTTTAAATGGTGTATTTTATATTTTCAGTATTGATATAGTTAAGTTTTAGTAATTGTAAGTGTTTTTTATCGTTTTAATCATAATATTTCTATTTAGCTTTATTATAAGTACTTTTTTTATTTCAGTCAGTTGCCAAAGCAACATTTATAATTTTAATTTAAGCTCAGTTCAGAACAAGCAGCAACCTTCCAGTCTCTCTCTTGAATCCAACACGGAAGTGACTTAAACTGAAATTCATCGACTGGCCGCTTGAGTCAGGCTCCAAAAAAAGAGTAAATCATGTTACTGTAAAATGCCCAACAGCCTGGTGCATCAAGTGGTTTTGGTCTATATAGCTAATTTTGTCCTTCATGACAACTGTGAGGGAGGTGATTATTTTTTTTTTAGAATTCATCCGTTTAAATTATATTAAGCCTTAAAGTTCTGCATAATTAAGGGCATGGCCACTTGAGTGACAGGTGGATTGCTGCCGCTGTCACTGCTAGCCATGTGTCTGCTGTCTGTTAGCCGTCACATCACCTCAGCGAATCCCGCCTCTTTTCTCATTTTCGGTTTATCACAACACCATAAAATGACGCACGGTTGCCACTTTGGGCTTCAAAAATGCTCTTCAGAATCCTAACGGGTGACGTTACGGACACTACGTCCATATTTTTTTGCAGTCTATTGTACAGAACTATTTATTTAGTTTGACACCCTGTGCCTCCTCAATTTTTAGCATATGTTGCATCATTTTGCACACTATCTGTCTGCGTTAACTGTCTGATGTGACTCAGTTAATGGCACTTTGAACTGTTGCTAAATTAGTTTCTTGTGCGTGTTTCAGTATGTAAAATATGATTTTAGATTTTGTAAAATATCATTCTCTTCTCTGTGACATGCACCACACAGTGAGCCATAAGGGTGGAAAAGTTTCAAAATTTACTTCTAAATCTCAAATGTCAAAAGTGAAGTCAATATCTTCAGGGGAGACGGAGTGTAAAAGCTTATCTAACACTCCATTCACACCCATGTCTTCTTGCAGGACTTTACTGTGAGGCTGAAGTAAATGAGTGCGATTCCAGTCCCTGTCAGCACCAGGGAACATGCACTGACTTTGTTGGATACTACAACTGCGCCTGTCCTTCAGGTATAAGTTTCTCTTACTCCTAAGAATGAGCTTTTTTTCCCCCTGTTTTTTATTTTGACTGTGCCATAAATCCCCACAGTGCCAGCACCAGCAGCTCTGACTGACAGGTGAACAAATCACTCTCGTTCTCACACTGCCAGAGCTCATTAGTACTGCAGAATTGTGTCAATATTGTGTTATGAAATGCTCTTCCCTTTTGAGGCCACCGCATTGATATGGTTTCCTCCCGTAATTGTTGGTTCTTCTCACTCTTTCTAAGGCATGATTTGCATTCACTGATACAACCTGATGGCTCACCCTAGAGATTGGCAACTCACTGGCGGGGTTACAAGCATGCTTCTCTGCCAGCTGCTCCCTTCCGCTCAATGAGAGGACCCAGAGTCCCAAACGCCCCCTCCCTAAACCTGCCCACGCATACTCGCCGCTCAGAGAAAGAGATGCAAAAGGGAGAATCATTTGAATGACTTCCTCATAAATGGATTGAAGATGCTTTTCTGTTTTAATAATAAAAAAAACTTGACTAGGCCATTTTGAAATAGTGGACATAATTTAAGTATGTTCAATTGTTGTAAATGTAAAATAGTTAAAGTTCACCCAAAAATGAAAATGATGCCATTATTTACTCACCCTCATGTCATTCCAAACCTTTAAGACTTACTTTGCTCTGCAGAACATAAAAGGAGATATTTTGAAAAATGTTGGTAACTAAACAGTTTTGCTTACCGTTGACTTCCATTAAATACTGTAGATAAAAAAAAATACAGTGAAAGAATTATATTTTTTGTGTGAACTATACCCAAATTAACCATAGTTTTATTATAGTAAAGTGTAGTAACCATATTTATTTTTTTATTTTTTTGGCGGATTTGGCCATTTGTTTAACCACAATTTTATTACTAAAACCATATTTAAACTAAGGGTTAGTGTAGCAAAACCATGGTTAATTTGTAGTTACCATGGTTTACCATTGGCTGTCCACAACAGACCTAAACCAGCCATGGTACAAGTACAAAAACACTCTCAAAATATCATCTTGATTATTGTTATCAACAAAATCTTTGAAAATATCAATATAATAATTTTTGTCAATATTGCACGCCCCTAATGTGCAGCATTGATTTTTATTTCTTCAGGTCTTAAAAAGCCTTAATTATTTTCTTTAAAAATGTGCTGCAACCCTCACTTTAATGGCATTATAAAATCTATGATTTAGTGAGCATAGATCACAAAAACGTATTTCAAGCCATATGGGTCTGGATTTTTTGCAAGAGAGTAAATATCTGTAAACTTTTGAATCTTGAATATTGTATTTACATATTTCCTTTTTATTTTGAATTGAAACACGAAGCACTTTATTTAATGTAATTAAATAGTAATCATAAAATATTATAAGAAAACAGCTGGATGAAGCGCAGCGGAATGGAACACAATGTAAGGGTCTCAATATTTTTAAAAGTTGTTTTTAACTGCATGTATAAATAGACCAACAATTAGAAAATATTTATTTAAAGTTATAATTTTACATTGCTATAAATGTGGTCATTTTAAAACTTATTCTTAAGGCATGTTAAAAATACTAAAGCTATAAAAGGACAAAACATCTACATATATGTATTAGTTAACCACTCTAATCGACCACAGTTGGCCATCCTGACCCATCCTTAATTTTCATAATTGTGATCTTCCTGCCTAATCCTCCATGTGAAGGTATTTTGAAATAACTGGTTTTCATTTTGTAAAACAAATGCAAGCAAGCCATTTTTTTTTCTCTCTCACTTAAAAAGCCCTTGAAAAAACTAGCCTGGCCTCTTTCTGACCTTTACAATTTTGTTCTTTTCACTTGTACTGACTGACTTTTAGGCTTTGAATAAGCTTTCAAAAAATTGATTGCCGTTTTCTTTTACTTTCTTTTTCTAAGAAACAAAGGTAGGGGGAGAAATTTGATTTCCAGCTTGCTTCATGTTCATTGATTGACCTCATTGATTGAGGAACAATGACATGAGAAATATATGGAGTGCATTCTCAAAAGCATTAACAAGAGCAAAGGCGTTTCAATCTTGTTTAATCTTTCAAAATTCTAGTTTTGCAGATGATTTATTTTAGTTCCCAATCAAGGAGGCAGCCATGGTAAAGGCTAAGCGATTCTTTAAATTGTTTTGCGTTTCTCACCTCCCTTTGCAGGATACACTGGTGTTGACTGTGAGATTGACATAAACACCTGCGCATTTCCCAATGTCACCTGTCCTCCAGGAACGTTCTGTGTGGATTTGCCAGGTGACCAGTTCCATGTGTGTCACACCCAGTGCCCTCGCAATCTACAGGTAGGTCAGAATTGGTCAGTCCCTTCTAATCCCTCGTAATTCAAATAATTTCCATGGCAATGTTCTCAACTATTACTGTAAATTAGAAGATATGATTTTATATATGCATTAACACCATTATTAAAATAATTCCAACAAAGTAATAATACATTAAATAAACACACAAACTGGACTGTCTCATGTTCAAATTCAAAGAAAAAAAAAAGAAACTATGTAAATATAATATTCACAATACAAAAGTTTTATCCAGTGATGGAAAGGAAAACATTTCTAAATCCGCTAGGTTAGAGCGTTCAGCACACCTACATACATGAGAATGCAGATTATCACTACGTTTTATGGCTGCCAATTGATTAAAACAATAAATAATGATCTCTGTATTAATTATCTTGACCCTGCTTAAATCTTCCTATAAATATTCTTTCCAACTGTGGATTCTGAATAATAAATGGGCTAAATATATTTCTCCACTTAGCTGCAGCAGTCCTATACACAAATCCGACGAAACACGGAAGTAAAGCAGCGCCGCCATTACTGCGTGCCTTGAAGTAGCGGCTGTAGCAGATGTTAGCTGTACGAAATGTTATTTTGATTTAGTTTTTTTTTTTAGTACGTACGTATGCTGTCCAGTGATGCCGGTTTAAATCGCCTGATTTAATTATGATACGTTTAATTTCCCAATAATGTGCATCGCTGTTTTTAAACTTGAATTCAAACTATAATATATTTATTATTTGTCTAAAATTAGGAATTAAAAACGAATGGTTTCGTTCTGCATAAGCAAAAACGTCCCGGGTTACGTATGTAACCCTAGTTCCCTGAAGGAACGAGACACTGCGTGAAAACGCTGCAGGAACGCCCCTTGCGTTGTGCGTCATGAAGCACGTATGGAATCAGCCCAATGGCGAGACGGAACGTCACGAGTGACGTCATCGACCAGGAAACTATAAAGCACTCCCATAGACACAATGGCGACAGCTTCTGGAAAAGTCTGAAGCAAGTCGATCACGGGAATGCCGGGAGTATGGCAACGACACGCAGCGTCTCGTTCCTTCAGGGAACTAGGGTTACATACGTAACCCGGGACGTTCCCTATCAGGAACATCGAGCTGTGTGAAAACGCTACGGGAACGCTAATACCCACGTTGCCATAAGAGCAAGACTGTGTGAATCAAAAAGTGAATCCAGCCGAAAGTACCTGCGCCCCAGGAGTGGAGCTAAGATCAAGGTCATAAAACTGGACAAATGTATGCGGTGAGGACCAGCCTGCCACATCACAGACGTCATGGAGAGAAACTCCTGACAATAAGGCTTTGGAAGTACTCCTAGTAGAGTGAGTTCGAACTGCCAAAGCTGAAGGCTGACCAGCCGACTCATAAGCAAGTGAGATGGCCTCAACCACCCACTTGCTCATACTCTGTTTAGACGCGGGACACCCCTTCCTGGGTGACCCAAAGCAAACAAACAATTGTTCTTATTTCACCCACAGGGCAGCTCTGTGGACATAAGCATCTAAAGTCCTCACCGGGCAGAGCAATTCGAGTTTTTCCTGATCGGACGATGTAAAAGGAGGAGGACAGAAGGCCTGCAGAACTATAGGTCTGGCCACATTGGTAGGAACCTTAGGGACATAACCTGGCCTGGGGTGGAGAAAAGCCTTCACCATTGTTATGTTGTTTTGATTGATACTGTGAAGCTGCTTTGATACAATCTGTATTGTGAAAAGCGCTATATAAATATACTTGACTTGACTCGGCCATCCCAGGCGAAAATTCCAGGCACGAGGGAGAGACCGAAAGAGCCTGAATATCTCAGATTCTCTTAAGAGACGAAATAGCAAGGAGAAAAATGGTCTTTAAAGTAAAAAACTTTTCAGAAACTTCTTCAATAGGCTCAAAAGGAGCTAGGGAAAGACCTTCTAAAACGATGGCCAAATCCCATGTCGGCACCCTCGTGCGGACTACAGGCCTCAGCCTCAAAGTACCACGAAGAAAGCGAGTTATAAATGGGTGTCTCCCCAAAGAGACTCCACTGAAAGGGACATTGTAAGCAGCAAATGCCGCCACGTACACCTTTAGTGTGGAGGGGGATAAACCTGAGGAGAAACGCTTCTGCAGAAACTCCAGCTCTGCACCCACTGGGCAGTTAACCCTCTGGGGTCTAAGGGGTTTTTGGGGTCCTTGAGATGTTTTGACATGCTCTGACATTTATGCTTTTTCAGTTGCTTATAAACATATTAATGGCAAAGGTGTAATTACACTCTATTTAGCACAAACAGGGCTACCATAATATGTGAGCAACATGTATGTACATGTTTGTATTTTTGAAGGAATATTGTTTATGCATGGTTATTGAAAAAACTAAAACTTAAACCTCTGGGGTATGAAAACACGCCGGCGCGTTTTGCGCAATTTTTTTCACATAGCAGCAAAATAGACTAAAAATACTCAGTCATTTTTTTACTTTGAAATGTGAAAAAATTAACTGTTAAATGTCTACTTTTTTATGGGTCCACTTCCAATCGAAATAAAACATTGTACTTTTGTTAAATAAAGAAAATAAACAGGGTATGCTTTCTGCCTCTCCGTCTCCGTGAACTTTTTTTTTCACTCAGGTGAGAATCACGCCCACTCGCATATTGCCTTCACAGACAAAAAGTGTCTTAAAAAGTTTAAATCAATGTATTGTTTTGTGTAAATGATTAGGCAGGATGATTTTCAGATCATTTTGAAGCAAAAATTCTAGGCAACAACATCCATTAGTCAAAAGTATTGTGGACACATGTTTAGAGAGTGTTTTGTGGCCTTATTTCAGAGGCTTTAAGTTTTAGTTTTTTCAATAAAGCCTCTGAATAGTGCGCGCTCTCTGTGGGCGTGGTCACATTAAAAGATAATTAGCTGAAATGAGAATTACTGACATCTCTCTCTTTTTATATAGATTACATAAACAGAGAATATTTGTTTTAGTTTTGAATTAGATGATTTAAAAGTAAACACTTAAATGATTATAAAGATATATTGCTCATGCCTGAGTGAATAATATTCACTGAGTTTTAAGTTTAAGACGTGCTCCAGAAAAAAGTTCACGGAGAAGGAGAGGCAGAACGCACACCCTGTTCATTTTCTTTATTTTACTTTTCGATTGGAAGTGGTGTCATGATTCTGCCTTAATATCCTTGATTTTCCTAGTCGTGAGGCAGGATCATGACAGAATCATGTTTTGTGTACAAGCGCATGGCCAATTGTTTGGCCATGTGCTTGTGGTGTCTCGTTACGTACCCCGCCCCCTTGTTATCCTCGTCTTGTGATTAGTGTCTAGTCTATTTCACCTGTTCTTGTCATTAGTGTCTCCCTATTTAATCCCCTTGTGTTTCACTGTCTCTTGTCGGTACATTGTCTAACATTGCGTGTTGTTCTCCGTGAGTGTTTCATCTGTATCCAGTTTAATGAGAGTTGTGAGTTTGTTTTGTTGTTTTGTTTCCTGTCAAGTCAGAGTCTTAATTTGTCATCTTGTCTTAGTCAAAGTATATTATTTCCAGTCCTGTTTTGCCCCCTCGTGGGTTTTGTTTTCTGTTTTGAGTCGTAATAAACCTTGAGTGTCTGCATATCGTCAGCGTTTGGGTTCTCACCTTCTACTTCATGACAAGTGGACCCATAAAAAAGTAGACATTTAACAGTTAACATACAGGTCCAATATGTAAGAATTTTGTAATAAAATATCCAAAAATCACTTGCACAGTGTGATATATTTCCTGCAGTTGTGTACTTACAATATCCCAAAAGTCTCCAAAGTTTTTTTATTTCAGAGAAATTCCAATTTTAAATAAGTGGCCGTCCCGGAAAAAAATGTCGCCTGTCAATGACGCAATATCTGCGCTATCCTCGGTTTCCGCTTGTACTGCCATAGCCATGACGTAACCATGGCGACAGACGTGGACAACTGCGTAGTGAGTAACATTTAGCGGCACCCAGTTCTTGTTTCGTTCAAACATAGACCATGGCAAGCAGACTTTGGGACAAACAAGGAGAACTAAAATGAGGATCAATATCAGCATGGCGTTTTCGAGATGCCGAGAGCTAGTGTCCGAGACTGACTCCCACTCGACAGAGAGCTAGCGTCCGAGACTGACTTCCACTCAACAGAGAGCTAGCGTCCGAGACTGACTTCCACTCGACAGAGAGCTAGCGTCCGAGACTGACTTCCACTCGACAGAGAGCTAGCGTCCGAGACTAATTTGGACTTGACAGAGCTTCACGAGTCACGACTTGACAGCTTCATTAGACAGGTGAGCAAATGTACATAAAACAAATCAATGTTATAACGTTAGCTCGACATGATGAAATGTTAGAATATGGTCAGTATGTTATTCTTATGTTGATCTAGCTGCTAGTTTCGTATAGCAAACGAACTAACACGTAGAATAACATTATAACTTTCAACACACATTTAAATGCCGTTTAGTGTAACAGCGCTGCGTTCCCTCACAAGTTTAATTCGTCTAATAAACTGACCTGTGTGAGTAATCCAGCACTTGCGTGTAGTTCGGTAGGATGAAATTTTATGAAGGTAGATTTGTTTCTTTATTATTCGATCAAAAAAAAAGGTTGCTTCAATCCAAAAAAATATTTTCAATTAAAAAAAACTTCACTTCAATGAAAAAAAAACTTTTCAATCAAAGAAAAAAAGTATTTGAATCCAAAAATATATTTGAGACTCAAAAAAATACATTTGAACACTGCTTTTCTTTGATTGAAAATGTTTTCTTTGATAGAAGTCCATTTTTCTTTGTTTAAAGCAACCTTTTTAATTGAAGTAACACTGTTTTTTGATTGGACCATATAATGGGTAGGACATTTGTGTCTTTATCATTCAATCAAAAAAGAAGTTGCTTCAAACAAACAAACAAACAACAGAATCAATCAAAAAAGTCACTTCAATGAAAAGATAAACATTTTCAAATATAGAAAATCGTTTTTGAATGCAAATCAAATATTTGAGACTCCAAAAATTGCATTTGAACACTTTTTTTTATTATTGAAAATGTTATCTTTGATTGAAGTAATCTTTTTTGTGTTTGGGCCATACATGGGTAGGACATTTGTGTCTTAATCATTCAATTCCAAAAAAGTTGTTTCAATCAAAAAAAATATTTTCAATCAAAGAAAAAATTGTTCAAATGCAACAAAAAAAAAGAGAATGTGTTTTTTCGTTGTTTTAGTTTTTTTTATTTGAAGTGCAAAAAGTTTTGAAGTAAAATTTTTTTTGATTGAATCATTTTGACACAAACGTTCCGCAGTGGGCGGGTGCTTCTCTATTGGTCAGACATGTTTGATTGACAAGTGTCTACACCAACGACATCTTTCTGACAAAGAAGTCATGTTCGCCACTTGCCAGCAAGCTTTTTGCCAGCAAGCGGAGGGAGCAGCCGTGAATTTGTCGGCGTATTACGGAGCCCGGGAGCCCGGGTCACCTGTTGGAAAAATAATAACAATCCGTGGGGACGGTTTTGCAATCCGTCCCCTCAGTTTATAAACCGTAGGTTACTGACGAATTCTCAAACTGTTCCCTCGGTTTAACAAATCGTGCCCACTTATTAATAAACCGTACATACGAGTTCCTAATCCGCGCTCTCAGATTTGTAAACCGTGCCTTCAGTTTTTGCAATCTGTAGGCTACCCACAAATTCCTAAACCGTGCCCACGCTTTCGCAATCCGTTCCCACGGGTTTGTAAACTGTAGGCTACTAACGGATTTGTGTCATCTCCGCTGTAAAGGGACGCCTTGAGAAATGCACCTTTCATACAGATTACATAATCAGACGGTATGCTATTTGCTTTCGATTTTAATTTGTTCGTTTAAAAGTGGCCATTTAAGCTTTATATAGCCGAGGTATTTTTATGTCTGTGAGGCTATAGCCTACGCTGTTTTTCAGTTAATTTATGAGATGCGCTCCATGTCAGGGAGACCATGAAAGTTATTTTACAAAAGCACATTGTTTTCTTGTTATTGTGAGTTAACACAAATAAAATATATTATTCTTTTCTGTATGACCAGAAATTATGGAGTATTTTAAGTTGTTTCCACTGTTGATAGGAAAATGTAGCCTAAGTGATCTCGCCGGCGCCTCCATGCAGTGCGCGCTCCACGAATATGTTGAAATAGACGATTTAATATGAATGATGAGCGTCAAAGTCTTGTGGTTATTTGTGATAATTTTAGCAATTTATTATTAGTATTGTCTAACGTGTATTATGACTTATATTTGACGAATTGCTTTGTTCCTTTTTTTGTAAGTTTTGGACAAAAGCGTATTCTAAGCCTATGTAGCCTAAATTGTAGGCTAATAATAATAATTATTAGAGTTTATAACTATAAATGAGTTCACTTAGTAATACAGTAATATGTTTGTCATTAAAATAATAAAATAAAATAATTTTAAATAAAATAATAGGCTAATTCATCAATGCTTTATTTGCATAGGCTTATTAGCCTATTAGTCTATAACCTAACCTTTTACAGTTTTGGATAAAATAGGTAATAATACAGGTTAGACAATAATAATAAAGTGCTAAGATTATCACAAAAGATTTTGATGCACGTCATTCATATTAAATCATAGGCCTTTTCCACCCCATACCTGCTACAATTGAGAATCACTTGAAGCATGCAGTCGCAGTATAAGACAATTTGATGTATTCCACATAATACACAATAAAAATTATTGTCTAACCTGTATTATGACTGACATTTGACTAATTGCTGTGTTCCTCTTTTTGTAAGTCGTTTTGGATAAAAGCATCTTCTAAATATGTAGCCTAAATGTAATAATCATAATTTTTATTTTTATATAACCTATTACAACCTTTTACAGTTTTGGAAAATTAAAGTTTATAAACACAACGCAATGCGTAGCCTAAATCTGCCGGCACAGACTGGGGGAGGAGCCACAAATCCGTGAGTACAGTTTACAAACCCGTGGGAACGGATTGCGAAAGCGTGGGCACGGTTTAGGAATTTGTGGGTACAGATTGCAAAAACTGAAGGCACGGTTTACAAATCTGAGAGCGCGGATTAGGAACTCGTGGGTACGGTTTTTTAATAAGTGGGCACTATTTGTTAAACCGAGGGAACAGTTTGTTTGAGAATTCGTCAGTAACCTACGGTTTATAAACTGAGGGGACGGATTGCAAAACCGTCCCCACGGATTGTTATTATTTTTCCAACAGGTGACTTCCCGGGCTCCGTAATACGCCGACAACTTCACGGCTGCTCCCTCCACTTGCTGGCAAAAAGCTTGCTGGCAAGTGGCGAACATGACTTCTTTGTCAGAAAGATGTCGTTGGTGTAGACACTTGTCAATCAAACATGTCTGACCAATAGAGAAGCACCCGCCCACTGCGGAACGTTTGTGTCAAAATGATTCAATCAAAAAAAAATTTACTTCAAAACTTTTTGCACTTCAAATAAAAAAAACTAAAACAACGAAAAAACACATTCTCTTCAATACTTTTTTTATTCACGGGGTAAATTATTATTTTTTTTTTGCATTTGAACAATTTTTTCTTTGATTGAAAATATTTTTTTTGATTGAAACAACTTTTTTGGAATTGAATGATTAAGACACAAATGTCCTACCCATGTATGGCCCAAACACAAAAAAGATTACTTCAATCAAAGAGAACATTTTCAATAATAAAAAAAGTGTTCAAATGCAATTTTTGGAGTCTCAAATATTTGATTTGCATTCAAAAACGATTTTCTATATTTGAAAATGTTTATCTTTTCATTGAAGTGACTTTTTTGATTGATTCTGTTGTTTGTTTGTTTGTTTGAAGCAACTTCTTTTTTGATTGAATGATAAAGACACAAATGTCCTACCCATTATATGGTCCAATCAAAAAACAATGTTACTTCAATTAAAAAGGTTGCTTTAAACAAAGAAAAATGGACTTCTATCAAAGAAAACATTTTCAATCAAAGAAAAGCAGTGTTCAAATGTATTTTTTGAGTCTCAAATATATTTTTGGATTCAAATACTTTTTTTCTTTGATTGAAAAGTTTTTTTTTCATTGAAGTGAAGGTTTTTTTAATTGAAAATATTTTTTTGGATTGAAGTAACCATTTTTTTATTGAATAATAAAGAAACAAATCTACCTTCATAAAATTTCCTTATTCCTTTATATCCGCGCGACTCGCGTGTGATATCTGTCTCTTATTAGCAATCGCGACCTGCTTCATATCACTGTAATGTTAAAAAAACATGAGTGTTTTCACTCATCCATAAACATTATTAGATCCATCAGCTTGACAGCAAGTCCCATCATTCAGCTCGTCACTGCGTCATAAACATACGCCTTTGTTATTGTTGGAAACTTGGCCCTCTTGTGGCCAAAAAAGCTGCATATTGTAGCTTTAAGTGTGTATGACAAAAAATGACGGAGTATTTTTTGCTGCTATGTGAAAAAAATCGCGCAAATCTCGCTGGCGCGATTTCAGACCCCAGAGGGTTAACTGGGTCCAACAGGTGTTCTCCACACCAAGAAGTGAAGAGTCTCCACTTCAAGGCATATAACCTCCTCGTGGAAGGAGCTCTGGAGTGAAGGATGGTCTCAACAACCTCGGTTGAGAGACCACCTACGAGCTGGGCCCCCTCAGAGGCCAAGCCCATAACTTCCACAACTCTGTGCGGGGGTGAAGTATCAACCCGGTTGCCTGAGAGAGAAGGTCCCTCCTGATCGGAATCTCCAGAGGAGAGCGGTCGAGGAGAGACACTAGGTCCGCAAACCATTCTCGGGCCGGCCAAAACAGGGCTACCAATAATAGACTGACCCCGTCCCGGCGAACCCTCTCCAGAACTCCTGGGAGCAGAGCAATCGGGGGAAAGGCGTACAGGTTGCACCATAGCGTCCAACCCCAGCGGCGCTGGATGACTGAGAGAGAACCACAGTGGACAGTGTGATGTCTCCCTATACGCAAATAGCGCAAATACGCACTCATGATCGTCCCCCAGCCTGTGAGGGAGGCATCTGTCGTTAGCGTTACACGACGACAAAGAGCACCCAACACAGGTCCCTGGGACAGAAACCAAGGATCCCTCCACATGACCAGAGCACGGAGGCAACGCCGTGTGACTTTGATCGTGCGGAGGGGGTTTCCCCTCGGGGAGAACCCTTTGGTTCTGAGCCACCACTGTAATGGTCTCGTGTACAGCAGGTCGCAAGGTATAACCTTGGACGCTGCTGCCATGAGACCGAGCAATCTCTGGAACTGCTTTACAGTGAGCAACTGGCCTAGCTTCACTTGTTTTGTGGCTGACCCCAGAAAGAGGTTCTCTGAGATGGAGATAACACACTCTTCTTGGCATTCAGCCTCAACCCCAATTTCTTGAAGTGCGCGAGGACGACATCTCGATGCCGAGCCGCCACTTCGTGAACGTGCGGGGAGATAAAGCTAGACCGAACGGAAGAACGCGATATTGGTACGCTTCGCACCCGAAAGCGAACCTCAGGACTTCCTGTGTTTTGCGAAAGGATGGAGATATGGAAATAAGCGTCCTTCAGATCTATCGTGACAGACCAGTCCTCGGATCTGATTTGCGACACGATCTGCTTCAGAGTGAGCATCTTGAACCAGAGCTTTGCTACTGAGCTACTTAAAGGGCGCAGATCTAAAATTGGACGCAACCCCACCATCCTTCTTTGGAACGATGAAATATCGGCTGTAATAACCAGACTCCTTGCTGGGAGGAGGAACCCGTTCGATAGCCTCCTTTTGAAGGAGCGTTTTCACCTCTTGTTCCATTACCAGAGCCTGCTCGGGGCCCACCACTCTGGGCAGGACCCCGCTGAATCGAGGAGGACGAGACCTGAACTGAATGGCATAACCTTTCTCTATCGAATGCAGGACCCACTGAGATACTGTGGGTGGCGTCAGGACTTCCTCTTAGATGAAGCCTTCTTGGCCATAATGACTGTCCTCAGATCAGTCTTATGGCCAGAAGACTTCAGTTGAGAGTGCCGCGCCTGGTCCCACTGCAGGGGGTGCACGAGACGTGACACTCTGTAGAGGGGGCAAGCGTCCCTCGGGAAAGCGCTCGCTGGGCCCGTCTACACCCCGACACGAAGGCGGGGTTGGCAGAAGGGACCCCTGAGGGCACCGCGAGAGAATGGGCACCGTCAGATGCAGTGAACACCTTTCTCTCACGGTGGGGACCACCCTCAGCATCCTGACACCGGTGGCGTCAGAACTACTTTTTAGATGAAGCCACTTGGCTATAATGACTGTCCTCAGATCAGTTTAACCCCTGAAAACTTCATCTGAGAGTGTCAGGGGGAGTGTCAGCATTTTGCAGGGGGAGCACAAGACACGACGCTCTGATTTTATTGCGCCCATGCGAGGAGCTTATCGACAGCCAGGACTGACCAGCCCAGCAGTCCCTGTCTTTAAACGCTGGTGCCTTAAAAGACGAATTCGTTTTGGCGGAGAGATGGCAGTAAGCGTCTCTTCAGTCTAGGCATCGCCTCATAACCATAAATAAGCCTCAGCAATATTAAAATATTTTTTGTAGAGGTCTGAGGGCTAAAAATACAGTATGAAATCGTTTTCTTCCAGGACTTCGACACCTCGGTGTGGAGATCCGGAAAAACGGCAGGCACCGTCGTCGAGGTTGTACTCGGGTAGGCAAAAATAGTTCATACAATATTTTTATATATAAAAAACTCCTGCCAAACTGCTGACCACTCAATGCTTAATTTTTCTACAGCACGAGTAAGCACCTCCATAAGCTCCTCATTTATTTCTGTTCAGGGGAATGAGGTGGAAAACGCTCGCATTGCTCACAATCAGCCCCCTCGAGAGCTGACCGAGCATACTGTACTCCCAAACAAACAACACACAGATCGTGTGAATCCCCACCCGTGAGATAACGAGTACAGGGGGGAACACACACTTTCTGTAATGCTGCTCGCTTAGATTTGTGAATATATATATATATATATATATATATATATATATATATATATATATATCGTTTTTTAAGTGAAAAACTCCTGCCTAGCAATCACTAAAGACCAACAAAAACACTGGGACTGATTCACACACAGAGCGCTTGCTGAAGACAACAGAAGCTGTCGCGATTGTGTCTATGGGAGTGCTTTATAGTTTCCTGGTCGATGACGTTCCGACTCGCCATTGGGCTGATTCCATACGTGCTTCATGACGCACAACGCAAGGGGCGTTCCCACAGCGTTTTCACGCAGCTTGATGTTCCTGATAGGGAACGTTTATTTTCCCCTCCTTTTTGTTTTAAAGCTAGGTCACCTTAAGCCGTTTACGAAATAAAAATGACAGCTTTATTTATTTAGAGACAGAAGTCATTAAAAATGATATGTGGGTATTTTTGTTTTGTTTGTTTATTTAATCTAAAGCAAAGTATAACGCTCCCAATATAGCATATAAATAATCAATAATTTACGCAGCTGCAACATTGTAAACTCCGAACGCATGCATGAGATATTCAAAGCAACGTTTGCAATATAACAAAATGTTATTTTTATTTTTAATTACAATGGTCATGTTTGTGCTTTTTGATTAGGCCTATTTATTATGTGCAACATTTAAATTAATTGGCCTATTCAGAAACGTGTAAATTTACTTCTACCATTTGTTTTTCTGATTCACTTTTATTTGCCTGCAAACCAAAATAAAATTACTTGCAACTTGATTATATATATTTTATTTTAATTGGATATATCTCTGCTATTCTGAATTAACAGGATAGTTTATTTTTGATTGTCTGCTAAACACAATTGTATAAAAACTAATAAAATAAAAAAATCATATAAAGATCAAGAAATCCAGAAAGAAATATTTAACAAAATTGACAGGGAACGCATCTCTAGGTCGCAATACACATGTTGCAGTGAGCACGGAAAAACAGGCAAATAAAATATTAAGCTAATTAAAGTTACAAAAGTTCAGTGAGTGATTTTCTTTTTCTTTTGTTCTTTAAACAACATGGTGGCAGCGAGTATAGGCTGTCAATGCACTGATTCAATAGACACAGGATTACTGTTTTTCTTTCTCAACCGTTTAAGACAAAACCAACTTGAAAAAAGGTGTGTATTGACGTCATTCCATGGTTGAAACAACAAGTCTTCTGTTTATTCATGTTTATTTGATACCTTAAATTAACTAGAAGGATAATTGTGAAATATAATTCCGTGTGTAGGCCTATTTGTCCGTGCACTATGTGAGAGGCGGCTCTTAGCGTGCTTTGTATGAGAGCGCAGCTCATAAAACAGCACGCATGCAGAAGTGTTCGCAGGCACGCAGTAATGGCGGCAGGCAAGATGGCGGCGCCCATAGAGTTCGCGGCGAATTTGTATATATGCTTGTCTTCTCATTAAGAGTTTTTTTTTCTTTCTGACATTTCATACCTGTTGGGTTTAATTTTTTTAATGAAATTTACTATTAAAAGGATTGCTTGTGTGCGTTGGTGTTTATTCCAGTCTTTTAAAATAGTTGAATGAATGAATCCTCGCGAGGTGCCTGTAACGATGTTATATAGGCTACTTAATCAATAACGTACACAGCGTAGAGGAGAATGACGGTCAACTACTTTATATATTATAGCATTTTGGGCATAAACATGTAAATAGTGACACAGAATGATTAAAATATTTAATCCAAATAAATAAATGTTTGTGGTTCGTACTGATGTTATTCATCTGCTCTCATACACTTCACCGTCGCGGTCACTAGTTTAGAGAGCGCTGATACTCTGTGGTGAAATAATGGCGAATATTTAACACCCGCTGCTTTATCAGATCGGCTCAGATATGTTCCGATAAGTTTGGAAAATTCAGCACACAGTAAACATCAGAATGTACCTTCTCCTGTCAATAAAAATTGCCAATTTTTTTTATCTTATTTCGGACACTCATTTTAGGTGCCGTTTGTTCAACTCGTTGACCACAGTAAATTGAAAGTAAACATAACCGTAAATAAGTGAGACGTACTATTTCCAAACAAAAGTGTGTCACAAAGCTCAGTGCAAGTGGTTCATTACACCAACAAAACTTTCAGACAGCTGAATTGTTTTATCAATGACAAGACAGACAAAATATAAATGAAAAGGCTTGAGTCATGTCAAGTATAAACAGTTTTTTTACAGTAACGAGATATGCACTTTTTAGTGCATGAACTCATTTAAAATACATACACCCCACTCTTCCACTTCCTTCAAATCACATTAAAAGAGCAGGTTAAAAAAAAATGTCTTTGCATGCTATATTCTTTTGAAGATGTGTGAAGCTGTTTGCACGCTTTGTCACTGAACTATACCAAAGGCAAATTGCATGTCCCTTTTGAACACGCTTGATCATTGGGATTTGTTTTACTTGTGCTGATAATCACCAACATAAATGGCAATTAAAATGCATTAGCTTTCCTTCATTAACCAGCATGTTTTATTTAACAACGGGACCAAGCAATCCTGCTTACAAAAGACCAGAATTACCTTTACACACATATTTAAATGAATGCTTGTTCTGGAATAATGGTTGATTTTAATTTTGACAGCCATGTGCCAATGGAGGACACTGTGTTCTTAACAACATCACCAGTTACGGTTGTGTCTGTGCACCTGGATGGACTGGACTGACCTGCTTGGTCAACATAAATGAGTGTGTACAGCACAGGTGTCAGAACGGAGCCACCTGCGTGGATGAGGTTGGTGGGTACAGGTGAGTCTGGGTGAGAATGAAGGTTTAGAATACAGCAAATGCCTTGCTTAGAAATTAAGTGGATTCAAATAGGATTCTGTTTTGTTCATACAAAGGTTTTTATAAACAAATAAAATACATTTCAAAGATGGTTGTGTGTATATATATATATATATATATATATACACTCACCGGCCACTTTATTAGGTACACCTGTCCAACTGCTCCTTAACACTTAATTTCTAAGCAGCCAATCACATGGCGGCAACTCAGTGCATTTAGGCATGTAGACATGGTCAAGACAATCTCCTGCAGTTCAAACCGAGCATCAGTATGGGGAAGAAAGGTGATTTGAGTGACTTTGAACGTGGCATGATTGTTGGTGCCAGAAGGGCTGGTCTGAGTATTTCAGAAACTGCTAATCTACTGGGATTTTCACGCACAACCATCTCTAGGGTTTACAGAGAATGGTCCGAAAAAGAAAAAACATCCAGTGAGCGGCAGTTCTGTGGGCGGAAATGCTTTGTTGATGCCAGAGGTCAGAGGAGAATGGCCAGACTGGTTCGAGCTGATAGAAGGGCAACAGTGACTCAAATAACCACCCGTTACAACCAAGGTGGGCAGAAGAGCATCTCTGAACGCACAGTACGTCGAACTTTGAGGCAGATGGGCTACAGCAGCAGAAGACCACACCGGGTGCCACTCCTTTCAGCTAAGAACAGGAAACTGAGGCTACAATTTGCACAAGCTCATCGAAATTGGACAATAGAAGATTGGAAAAACGTTGCCTGGTCTGATGAGTCTCGATTTCTGCTGTGACATTCGGATGGTAGGGTCAGAATTTGGCGTCTACAACATGAAAGCATGGATCCATCCTGCCTTGTATCAACGGTTCAGGCTGGTGGTGGTGGTGTCATGGTGTGGGGAATATTTTCTTGGCACTCTTTGGGCCCCTTGGTACCAATTGAGCATCGTTGCAACGCCACAGCCTACCTGAGTATTGTTGCTGACCATGTCCATCCCTTTATGACCACAATGTACCCAACTTCTGATGGCTACTTTCAGCAGGATAATGCGCCATGTCATAAAGCTGGAATCATCTCAGACTGGTTTCTTGAACATGACAATGAGTTTGCTGTACTCAAATGGCCTCCACAGTCACCAGATCTCAATCCAATAGAGCATCTTTGGGATGTGGTGGAACGGGAGATTCGCATCATGGATGTGCAGCCGACAAATCTGCGGCAACTGTGTGATGCCATCATGTCAATATGGACCAAACTCCCTGAGGAATGCTTCCAGCACCTTGTTGAATCTATGCCACGAAGAATTGAGGCAGTTCTGAAGGCAAAAGGGTGTCCAACCCGTTACTAGCATGGGGTACCTAATAAAGTGGCCGGTGAGTGTATATATATATATATATATATATGTGTGTGTGTATATATATATATATATATATATATATATATATATATATATATATGTGTGTGTGTATATATATATATATATATATATATGTATATATATTAGGGCTGTTAAACGATTAATCGCATCCAAAATAAAAGTTTGTGTTTACATAATAAATGTGTGTACTGTGTAAAATTATGTTACACACGTACATTTATATATTTAAGAAAAATGTGTTATTTATATATAAAATATTTATATTTTATATATAATGTAAATTATATATAAATCTATATATAGGCTAGTATATACATGCAAATATTTCTTAAATATATATAGGCATGTGTATGTATTTATATATATATATATATATATATAAAATAATTATACACACACATTTATTATGTAAACACAAACTTTTATTTTGGATGCGATTAATCGCGATCTCAACTACTCGTTTAACAGCCCTAATATATATATATATACATACATGCATATATACACGTATATATATATATATATATATATATATATATATATATATATATATATTGCAAGTTCTCCCACTTAGAAATCATGGAGGAGTCTGAAATTGTCATCGTAGGTGCATGTCCACTGCGAGAGTCCAGAAATCACAATGTATGATTTTTTAACTAGCCTATTTATTTGTATGATACAGCTGCAAATAAGTATTGCTCGGCTCCAAAAAAGAAACAATTGCACACCCTAAAAAAATGTCATATGACTCATGTTTTGTGTTCCAAGTCTTCTGAAGCCATACGAAAGATTAGTGTTATAAAACAGGGCAAAATGGTGATATTTTATATGGGTTAATATTGGGCATATATTTGGTGATAACCCTGACATACGCTCCTGCTCTTAAATCAAATATGGCACCTGGTGCAGTTTGAATGTCAATAGCATCAAACCGTGATTTATATATATTTATATATCCTGCTCGCCACAATATATATATATATATTATGACTTTAAATTATAAATTTTTTTATATTGTATGGTCACTATGTATGGAAACAAATATTTTGTGTTTCATAGATACACTAATAGAATAAGGGTTCAGAAATGACATGAGGGTGAGTAAATGTCAAAGTTTTAATTTTAAGATTCATTATAACTTTAATATAGCATGTTGTTATCCTAATGTGGTGCTTTTTTCCCCAAAAGAGTCATTGAGATTTATCCATTTTAAAAAGGATCCTTCTCTTAGTATAAAATTAAAATTGATATTCTGTTCAGGTTCAGTAGCTGTTTAGAGTCTCATTCTGGAATTAAACCACCCATAGCTGCAAAAACAAATAGCATGTCCCTGTGATAGAAAGCAAAGCAAATTACATCGTCCTACCCCATGACTCATCCATTTATTTTCATACTGTGTCCGGCTGTTTTGCTTGCGATTCCATTTAAGAGATACTGTTTTATGCATTCCAAGTTGCCTTTGCGGTCACGGATACACTGGAGTCCTCTGCGAACTTGACATTGACTTCTGCTCTGGGCATCAGTGTTCAGAACACGCTGTCTGTCTGGACCAACAGCACAACTACACCTGTCACTGCATGCTGGGATATGAGGGAAAGTTCTGTGAGCTTGAGACGGATGAATGCAAAAGTGCACCCTGTGCCAACAGTGCCACTTGCATTGATCTGGTGGCAGGATACCAATGCCTGTGTGCTCCAGGATTTAAGGGTAAGCTAAATGTTTTACTCTGTGGTATCACTGACTGTCTCTGGCCCTTTGTTAGGCATTGGCTTTCAATATCAACATTGTTGAATTCCTTATGTTGAATTCCTTATGATAAAAGAGAAAAGGTGACTATAAGTGTAGCATAATCATGATTCGTTGTTTGAAATAAATTATTTGAAACTATTCTTTTAAAGTATTATAGTTCATTAATTTGTATTTAAATGTATATGACGGTTATAAGCAAGACTTCATTCATTCCACTTTTCATTTTCCAATTAATTCTCAATGAATACAATTGTCTTGTGGCCATTACTTCTCAGGTTTGCCTCCAATATATTGCATAAATGCAAAGATTAACTTTGGTCATATTAGACTTATAGGTCATATGGCATTGCCTAACAATAAATATTCAATTAATGTTTGTCCACCAAAGCTTTTTAGCCAGCTGAAAAAAAATGCCTTGTACTCTTCTGAAAACGGCCAGCTGGTGGCGCTTGAAAGCGCTTTGCAAGTGCAGCGTTTTTCCAACTGAGACGGTTTGGTTGCTATAATTTGGATTGTAGACACAGGATATTAAAATGCCGTAACCACCAGCAATATTAACTTCTCCATTGTTGTTCAGTCGTTGTACAAGTAGGATGGTTGGTCTGTGTAGTTGGTCCCGCCCCTCCTCCAATTTGATTGGGCGGCTGGCTAAAAAGTGGCAGTGACGAGTGAAGCATTTTACCCAAAGTTGAACAGTTTACAACTCTCAGCTACAAAAAAAAAAAAAAAGGACAGTGCAAACAAACTCATGAAATATTATTATGCTCCATAGTGCATCAAAATGCAGTGTCATCAGTTTGCTTAAAAGGACACAGAACGTTTGAACGTTTTGCGCGCCATTTACACGTTGTAGGGAGTCAATTTATTTTGTACCAACTAACATTTTGAAAATACACACATTTTCATTCATCTGAAAATTTACATCAGAACGATTTGCACACAAAGTAGTTTAGCTCGTGTTTTATGAATGAGGCCCATTGACTTTTTACACTAGTAGCCTATAACATGATATGAGACCGGCTTCTTGTTATCCATATTGTCTGTGTTAATGTCCATCATGCAGGTCGAACATGCTCCGAGAACATGAATGAGTGCCAGTCCAGACCCTGCCTTAATGGGGGCACCTGCATTGATCTGGTCAATAACTACATTTGTATCTGTCCACTCGGTAAGTAAAGTCTTAGCACACTGTTGCAAAACAACAAATACATCCTGAGCTGAGAGCAGTCAGCTGTGTTAAACCATGTATGATTTAAAGAACTTGATATATAGTACACATTATGATGAAAAATATAATTGTTCTTGGGAAGGAGCCACAGGTCCATATTGGTAATAATTCCCCAGGAACCATATAGACTTTAGTGAAGATGTTATCTCCACAGCTCACATGCATCTGTAGATGTGAAGCTTTATTGAGTCCCAAGAAACATGTCCTGTGTGACTCATGCTCCCTGTTTTCAAGATAATCTACCAGCCCAGGAGGAAGAGAATCCATCAGTGTAAATTTTCTAGTGTTTATTAAAACGGCCTCTCTTTAATTCTCTCAAACATGATGGTGACGGAAAACAGACCTCCATCTTGTCAGGACAGGTCTTATTAGTGGGCATGATTCTTACGGGAGATGGTGTGGTATTGGGGGACTTGATCAGGTTAGAACCTTAAAAATGAATTTAGATTTCAGAATTCAACAATCAAAATCGAATCTTAAAATAATAAGTGATGGGAAGCCATTTTCGAAGGCCTGTTCTCTGGAAACAATGCCTGAAAATATCAGCATTTAATTTTAAAGGGTTACTGCTGAACCTTCCAGAAATCATATTTTCCCATCTCAGGAGTACCAAGTACCAAGGCTGTAACTGCCATAAACACTTCTAAATTATATACAGCCTTGGAAAATTGACATCTTTACCCTTTACCCTAAATATTAACTACGACTTTTGCTGCAATAAACTCCTAATTACTGCTTATTAATTAGTAAAGTAATTATGTGTAGGCATTATGTAGGATTAAGGGATGCAGAATATGGTCATTAATATGTGCTCAATAAGTACTAATAAACAGCCAATATCCTAGTAATATGCATGCTATTAACAGTTAAGTCAGAATTGGACCCTAAACTAATGTGTTATCAATTGTTTTATTTGTAGATTAACGCTATGAAACTATTTGTGATGACAATTTTTGACCATCTGTCATGCAAAGAAGTTCTGAACACATGCAAAAAGAAGAGCTAACCAACTAAATATTAATAACTGATTGTAATCAATGTATTTTGTAGTCAATGCATTCTTCCTGTTAGCTTTTTGTTTTTCAGATAAATACCTTAACCAAGTGTAGTGTTTTGTTATATATCCCTTGTGCATCCTTATGGACATTGTCTTTTATCACTTTGCCTGTGTTAATGCTAACTGCATACAATTTGACACAGGTGTGTATTTTTATTGGAATTTTACTATTTCGCCGCAATTTCCTTTTAAAAAAAAAAAATCTATTTTGCACAAAATAGTTCCTCTGTCACAATGAGGCAAGGACGAAGCGGAGAGAGAATCCAAATGCAAGCACTACTTTAATGAAACAAACAGGTAATCCAGGGAAAGCAACAGAACATGGAACTCCGGACAGGAACAAGGAATGGCAAACAGCTACAAGCAACAACGACCGACAAACAACACTGAAGCACAGGGGTTTAAATACACAGGCAAATAAGCTAAACAAGATAACAAGGGGGCGGGGCTAATTAAAAACACCTGGAGAGACTAATAAACAAGAAAAACTACAAAGGACTACAAAACATGGCACAGAACAGGTAATGACAAAAGTCCACACAAGACAAGGAGAACACAAGACAGGAATCCTGACATAGTACCCCACTTAAGGAGCGGATTCCAGACGGCCAGGGCGGAGAAGGATCGGTAGATGACCAGGCTGTGCAGGCGACCAGGGCGGAGCAGACAGTTCAGGCGGCCATGGCAGCGTGGCCTCCATGGTCCCATCAGGGGTACTACCTGCATGACGTGAAGATTAGGCTGACCAGACATGTGAAGAGACTCAGACTCAGCCTGGATCGGCATACGTGACGTGAACAGGCAGGCACGACGTGAGCGGTCTCTTGTGCGGCAGGCACGACGTGAGCGGTCTCTTGTGCGGCAGGCACGACGTGAGCGGCCTCTTGTGCGGCAGGCACGACGTGAGCGGCCTCTTGTGCGGCAGGCTAGACGTGAGCGGCCTCTTGTGCGGCAGGCTAGACGTGAGCGGCCTCTTGTGCGGCAGGCTAGACGTGAGCGGCCTCTTGTGCGGCAGGCTAGACGTGAGCGGCCTCTTGTGCGGCAGGCTAGACGTGAGCGGGGTCTCTTGTGCGGCAGGCACGACGTGAGCGGTCTCTTGTGCGGCAGGCACGACGTGAGCGGTCTCTTGTGCGGCAGGCACGACGTGAGCGGTCTCTTGTGCGGCAGGCACGACGTGAGCGGTCTCTTGTGCGGCAGGCACGACGTGAGCGGTCTCTTGTGCGGCAGGCACGACGTGAGCGGTCTCTTGTGCGGCAGGCACGACGTGAGCGGTCTCTTGTGCGGCAGGCTAGACGTGAGCGGTCTCTTGTGCGGCAGGCTAGACGTGAGCGGTCTCTTGTGCGGCAGGCTAGACGTGAGCGGTCTCTTGTGCGGCAGGCTAGACGTGAGCGGTCTCTTGTGCGGCAGGCTAGACGTGAGCTGTCTCTTGTGCGGCAGGCACGACGTGAGCGGTCTCTTGTGCGGCAGGCACGACGTGAGCGGTCTCTTGTGCGGCAGGCACGACGTGAGCGGTCTCTTGTGCGGCAGGCACGACGTGAGCGGTCTCTTGTGCGGCAGGCACGACGTGAGCGGTCTCTTGTGCGGCAGGCACGACGTGAGCGGTCTCTTGTGCGGCAGGCACGACGTGAGCGGTCTCTTGTGCGGCAGGCACGACGTGAGCGGTCTCTTGTGCGGCAGGCACGACGTGAGCGGTCTCTTGTGCGGCAGGCACGACGTGAGCAACATGCATGGCGTGAAGATCAGGCATGACTTGAAGAGACTCAGACTTGGCAGGCGTGCCAGCAGCCATCCTGGGAATAAGGATCAGGCGTAGCTGCCTACTTGGTAGGAATGGCTGATGCGAAACTGACGTTCCGAAGCTTTGAGATCCCGAAGCGCAGATGTTTCGAAACACTGATCCGAAGCGTGATTCAAAAGACCCATATCACGTGACTACAGCTAAATGATGCTTCGGGGTGTTTCGACAGGTGGCATAGTCCGCCGAATCAGTGTTTTATTGACAGGGTCGGGAACAGACCACACAATGAATCGCACATCTGTATAAAAGTGAAGTCAACGCATCTTGACCTCGTGGGTTTTTGTGAAAGGAGTTTCATTTTCAGATAGCGGATTTTTGGTGATATAGTGACATTTTTAGTGCGATTTGTTTAGTTATATTTAGGTTTACATTTAAATCTACACATTGACTGATAGGCTAGAGAAAGACAGAGTATACATAGTGACATTAATAGATGCATAGATAGAAATATATAGACAGATAGATTAATAGATAGATACATATAGGCCTATTCATATATATTAATATATTATTTTATAAATATTTTTCATGACCAAAATAACATTATGCACAGTGAGGAGCCTACAGGTTACAAGCTGAAAAAAAAAAAAAAATCAGATCAGCACCTGCAAGTGAACACTAGGTGTCACCGTTGAGATGGGTGTCGGATTGTTTCGAAGCCTCGACACAATATGGCACATTTCCTTCAACTGTTTCATTGTTTCACGAAGCCTCGATCAGCCCACCACTATTACTTGGCTGGAGGTTCCCCTTTAATGCTGCTGGATTCATCTTTGGTCGGTTGTTCTGTCACGATGAGGAAAGGACAAAGCAAAGAGAGAATCCAAATGCAAGCACTACTTTAATGAAACAAACAGGTAATCCAAGGAAAGCAACAGAACATGGAACTACGGACAGGAACAAAGAACGGCAAACAACAACTGAAACACAGAGGTTTAAATACACATGCAAACAAGCTAAACAAGATAACAAGGGGGCGGGGCTAACTATACACACATGGAGAGACTAATAAACAAGAAAAACTACAAAGGACTACAAAACATGGCACAGAACAGGAAATGACAAAAGTCCACACAAGACAAGGAGAACACAAGACAGGAATCCTGACGCTCTCAGCGCCTTTTGGACATAAATGTCCCCATTGAAACCCATTCAATTTTTCCTCAATAAGAGGATTTTAGTCTGTTGGCAAGGCTTCAAATTTAAATTTTTGTACAATTTTTTACCAGATGGTGCCATTTTTTTTAGGTTTGGCCTATAAAGCAAATACTCGCTTTATTCCTGTTTTCTGCTTCGGCATATTTTAGAGCCAATTGGGTAAATTATGCAATGATAATTGTGTGGGTGTGTTGGTATGGATGTCAGAGAGTGGATGGTGTGTGTGTTATAAAAAAATGTTGTGTGTGTGTGCATGTGTGTTTGTAATATTGACAGGAAAAACTCAACTGCCAATAACAAATCCAATCACTGTGTGCACCAGTGGAGTTTTGCTGGCATCCAATGGGGAAAATCTGTTTCTGCGGTTGGAACACAACTTATGTAGATTTATGGCTTTGATTTTCTAGCCGTTTTAGAGTTCAACTTGTTTAATAAAAAATATATTTTATATAAAATAATGTTCATAAATAATTGTTATAAACTTAAACCTATATAACTTGTTTTTTGGATTTACTTTTTTTTTTTTTTTTTACTGCCACGGGTCTTCTTTAAAATGAGACCATTTTTTTGACAGTTTTTTGACACGGATATTTTTGTCCACTATTTACCTGTGCAACTTTTTTTAATTGATTCACAAGTGATAAATATACTGTATATTATATCTGAATGTGAATTAAATTCCATATAATCTATATTAAACTATAATGATAAATGCATTATGCAAATTAATTGGCTGATACTCTGATAAAAAAAAAATTTATTCTAAAATGAATTCAATTTGCCAAATATATTAGTTAAATCTATGAAATAATAGGATATGCACTGCTTCCTGAGAATAATCCAGAAACTCTTTATGCGAACTTAATATAACACACATCCCTGAAACATTTTTAGGAGACATGGTACCATAAGGCAGAACAATGATTTTAAAAAAAACACAAAACAAAATACACATTAGGGCTGGGCGATATATCGATATAAAAGATATATCGATATATTTTTTAATGCGATATTGAATTAGACCATATCGCATATATCGATATAGTTCAAATTTGCGCCGTGATCCTTGCTCCAGCTGCTGACTGCTTTTGAAGAAATAGTATCGTGCATTCTATCAGTTGCAGTTCTGGCGCTTCCGTCTCAACAGCCTAGTGTACAATGCGACAAATACTCGCTTATATAAATACTTAATCAAATGTTAACGCTGAGGAATGGGAGACTGCAGGTCACAAAAGTTCATTATTTGCATGTGCTTTAAAAGCCTTGCCGGTTAAACATGTCATTCGATGATGCGCACATGCACTAAAAGCCTGTCTAACAGCGCCTGGTTACTGGACTAAGTTATCTTTCGAGTCTTATTGCGCAAATACTGTCAAATACACACAATGTTTACATAAATAAAGTTAGTTATGTCTAAACTGAAAGCAAACCGAGAAAATGTAGAGAAATCTGCGTGTGTATTAGACACGGCGCGTGCAGGTCTTAAAGAGACAGTAACTGTAGCCCTAATAGTAAACATGCTGCCGCTTCTCCTTAAAGGGATAGTTCACCCCCAAAAAATAATTCTGTCATTATTTACTCACTGTAATGTTGTTCCAAACATGTATTAATTTATTTCTTGTGCTGAACACAAAATAAGATATTTTGAAGAATGTGGGTAACCAGACAGTGGCTGGTCCCCATTGACTTCCATAGGGAAAAAATATACTGTGAAAGTCACTGGGGTACATCAACTGTTTGGTTACCTACATTCTTCCAAATAACTTCAACAGAGGAAAGAAACTTATTCAGGTTTAAAACAACTTGAGAGAGTAAATGATGACAATTTATATTTTTGGGAGAACTATCCATTTAATGTTAATAAAACAACAAAACAGAGGAAATCACTCACTGCTCTTGATGGAGAACTTTAACAGTAGTTTTAATAAGAATCAATGTATAATTTATACAGTGAAGTCCATATTTGGCTTTGAACATTTGTTCTCACTTTGCGAGAAAAATATCGGAATATATATCGTATATCGATATTCAGCCTAAATATATCGGGATATGACTTTTGGTCCATATCGCCCAGCCCTAATACACATTGCAGCATAAACGCAATTTAGTAAGAACCTTAACATGAATGCAGATTATAAGCTGTGCAATACTCTCAATAACACATATTTTTCATCTCAGTCCTGTCTGCTGGGTCGTTAATGTGCAACAGGTTGGGTGAACTGAGTGGGCTTTCTGGCAAAAATGGAGCCAGTTTTAGTCTCTGCATCCTCCTACAAAGCTGACAAGTATGCATATTGCATATCAGGAAATGACAGAAAATAAGTGCAGTCTCAATAATCCCTCAGTAAGTGTTTGAATCATAGCCCCCAGAAAATAAAAGGATATAAGCTGCCACCATGCTGCGGAAACGACTGATTTCTGGATAAGAGGTATATGAGAGTATGGTGATTTGATGACGTTATTTGATGGTAAGGGTTATTCACATACCAAGAACAACTTCAGCTGCACATAATGGCAGATTATATTTAAACAGACATTTTCTGAAAGGACGCATGAGGATCCTGTTCATAATCCTACAGTGTGATCACACCAAAGCGTCATTAGCATCATTTGCCCATTTTCCATACATTTGAGAATAGCAGGAGATATTATCATTGTGTTCTTGAATGCACTACATAAAACAATGAATGACCCCATGCTAGCTGGATGTTTTCAGATTTTTTTCTTCCTGTTAAGCATATTTGTGATTTAATTGTATATGTTTATCGCTTTATATATGGTACTATTCATGTTCATATAATTATTGTATTTCTCTCCGCTGAGTGCAGTGTGACATTTTATTACTGGCATCCTCTGTGAACTGCAATGTCAGGTCTTTCGTTTAATTATTTCACATCTATATTCTCTTGGCATGCCACTCGCCCCTGAGAGCGAACGTGTTCTCATTACCCTCACGGTTCAGAAGACCAATAAATACAATTGCTTGTTCTTATAATCCTTCAGTAGACCTGTATGGGCATGGAGCTATGTATGTAATTATATTTTAATGGGCTTTGTCATCCGGTGTGGATTAAAATGTTGGTTTCTCAGAATACTGCCTTGATAGGTGAGCTGTTGGACGATGTTGCTTGTAGTCTGTGTCTACGTTCTGTTGCAGAAGGCATTGCAAGTCACTGAAACATGTATTCTCTCTTATAGAGTAGGTAAATACCAAGGAAGTTATTCCTAACGGCAGATAGCAAGATTTTTTTAAACTCTTAATATGTGAGTTTTAATCATATTTTGTGCTTTATTCTGTCAGGAAATAAAATAAATGTACCTTTTAGGGAACAACAGTCTGACACTCGGACAATAGCCAAAAGCACCCAGTGTACCCTTTAACATCAGTCTGAAATATATTTGTCGTTACTTGCTTTATATACATTAGATATGTTAAATAAAAATTGTTATATACACTACCAATACTCTTTTGAAAGAAATTACCTTAATGCATCCTTTCTGAAAAAAAATATGAATCATTTGTGACTGTTACAAAAGATTTCTATTTGAAATAAATGCTGTTCTTTTGAACTTTTTATTCATCAAAGATTCCTGGGGGGGAAAAAATTACATGTATCCACAAAAAAATTCAAAAGCAAATTGTATTCAACTTTTAAAATAATAAATGTTTCTTCAGCATGTATTTTCAATTTTAACATTTCACAAAATTGCTGTTTCTAGTGTATTTTTGCTATAAATGCAGCCTTGGTGAACTTAAGAGACATCTTGCATAAACATTGTTACAATTTGTACCAACTCAAACTGTTGTAACGTCAGATCAGGCAGGAAAACAACGAGAGGCAAGCAGATCTACTAGCAGTGTAAACTTATATTAAACAAAACAAAATAGAACAAAATAGAATAATATAATACAAGAACACGCAACGTAACAGTGTGTTTATGCACATCAAACACCAGACAATGAACTGAGAGCAATGAATGTATACAAACTATATTAAAACTGGTGGGAGTGACTTGATGGTAACCAATAATGAGCGTGAAACAATGATAAACAAACTAAAAGTCCATGAACATGAACCTAAAAAATAACAGTTGAATGGTACTATTTTTTCAAAGCAAAATGACCATTTTAGTGCACTCTTCTGCATGTCCTTGTGGATATATTAATTATTTTTCAATGAAGCCTCCAAACATAACAGTTCAAACCCCAAAATGTTCCACATTCTAGGAAAGTGTGATAGATAAAAAATTTTCAATAGCGAAATTCTAAACTCTGTTTTATTTTTCAAGTATCTCGCTGGCTGCACCAGAACAGGTGCTGCACATGACCCATGGGCTGTAGTTTGGACACCCTTGAAGTGGGCTTTTTGAAAATAAAAGTGTGTATTTTTGGAGTGTTTGGTACTTGGCTGCTTTGTGGGAGTGAAAATAGCTCACAGCCCTGGAATGTGTCAGAAATCCCATTTGGAAAAGGCAGCACTGTACGTGTGACATTCCTTCATGCTACATTAACTTCTCGGTGAATTGCACGCACAATTGGTTGTTAAATACCGCTTACGTGCTTTGGCAGAAGTGCTGGCTGTCCATTAATGACTCTTTTTCCAAACATGTGGCAGTTGAAGAGATTGTTAGGTTGATTTATGAATTCGCACGCTTAGGATTTATAATGATTTTCAGAACACTGACAGTGGATCTTGTACCTGTGACAGTGCTTGTCTTTTTTGATCTGATTTAACTTCACTTCAGATGAGTCATGCTTAGGGTTCGGGTAGGAGAAAACGATGCTAGATCGTCAGCACAGAAGGGCACATGTTACCTGGGGTGTTTCCGTGATGTTTTTAGTCTCTCATTTTCTCCACTTTAATAATGATTGAATGCATGAGAACATAATAAGATGATACTGATATTGAGCGTGTTTACAGTACATGCACGTTCTTAACACAACTATGCTTAATAAGAAGACAATGCATGTGGTCATGTAAACACATTAACTCCATTTTCTTTATAGGAGTAAAGTCATAAATGGCTTATGCACACAATGATCGACAGAGCTAGATTTTTTCGCCCAGCATGTAAACACATTATCTTGCGTTCTGTCGGCTTGAAGTGCGCATGTCTGGCTATGTGACAGGAAAGTGTCCTTAAGGTGTGTCATATTTCAGCAAAAAATGTAAAAAGAATTCCATAGAAGCAGAGCGAGCATTTCTCGGTAGGGGAGGAGGACTCTTTCTTGACTTAGGAAAATACTGCTTATACACAGTGCTGGGTAGATTATACTTAAAAATTGTAGTCAGTTACTCATTCCAAATTACATGTAATGGA
This sequence comes from Semotilus atromaculatus, assembly GCA_031834385.1. Taxonomy (NCBI): domain Eukaryota; kingdom Metazoa; phylum Chordata; class Actinopteri; order Cypriniformes; family Leuciscidae; genus Semotilus; species Semotilus atromaculatus. Next base: position 441,391 of record JAULUF010000009.1, on the reverse strand, counting down.
TTATGTTACCTGCAATTTTTGCCATTACATATTTTAGGTAATATAATCTGACTACTTTATGATTACTTTTAGATTACATTTGACCTAACTCATTTCTCACATTGAATAATATTGCGTAGCCTATTCTCTTCTTTGTTATCAACAACATGAAGTGCGTTAAACATTATGTCAAGTTTTCCCAGACTGGGGTTCATGATGGAACTGCAGGGGATTCGTGAAAAGATAACATTTTAATATAACATTTTTAAAATAACATTTTAAAATAATAAAAAAGAGTTTGAAAGAAAAAAAATCCTACCAAAGACACCAATACATGGTTAAATGATTTACTGAGTGATAATTCACACAATATAATTACAATATAATCTAATTACAAGCACTTCCTTTTTAGAACATGAATGATGTAATCAGTTGCCCAGAACTGTTGTTTTTTTTAACATCACATCTGCAATATACGGTAAAACGACATATTTTCTCGTAATAACGAGATCTTATGTCGTTAAAACGACATATTTTACTCGTAATAACAAGATGTTATGTCGTTAAAACTACATATATTTTCTTGGCCTTATAAGGACATCATGTACAGGCTATAGGCTATGCCTTTATCCACATAGAATTTATAGCCAATCACGTCTTTATCATACTTATCATACAAGAAAACGTTGTGCTTTTGTAAAATAAAATAAAACGAACAGGGCGCGCACTTTCATGGTCTCTGTGAATTGGAGCGCGTCTAAAAAATGAACTGAAAAACAGTGTATAGACAAGCCTCACAGTCATGACATGAGAAATAGCCTTCTATACAAAGCTTATAAAAAATGTCCACCAACGAAAAAAACCCAATCGAAAGCAAATACGCACGGTAGCCTGCATCTGATGTATGTAATCCTGTCCGTATCAAAGGCACATATAGGCTACATTACAGCATGATGTATGGAGATATGTTTGCAGGCAGCCTACACTGATTTAGAAAAGACTAGTTTATTAATAAACAATTAAAATGCTTCGTTATTTTTTTTCAGACACATTTATTATCATTAGCCTACTTTTGCCGGTGCTTTGCGGCAAGTTTTAGCCTATGCATGCGCTTGAGCGCGGTATCGGCTATATAGCCTATGCACCCAGGATTGAATATAAAGGTGCGATTAGTCATAATTGCTGAAATGAATGACTACTAGTCTAGAAAAATCTTTAATCTATGGCAACTCCAATCAATAGCCTATTTAATATTTGACATTATTTAATTAGTAATTTCCAGCTCTTTACATTAAATTAGTTGAGTAGCATAATGAACTAATAAAATAATAAAATAAAGTTTAAATTAAGATAGGCGTACAGCATTACTTATTCCACCACACAAAGGACTGTTTATAAGGTGACAATTCGTTATACATGTGAAGATTGTAGGCTGTATCTTAAATATTTTTGTAGCTATTGTAGGCTATTGTCTTCTGTTATATAAAGACGAAGATTGACACTTCGTTAATTAAACAAAATAAGAACACAATGTTGTAAAAAACAACTTAGGCTATGTTAGATGTGTTTTGACTACTTTTTGTTTAATTACATCTAATGGTAATGAAGCCTATTAACAAAAAAATTTCGACTACGTAGAAGTGTGATAAAGGCGTGATAGGCTATAGGCCTACATTTTATGTGGATAAAGGCATATTTTGTACATGGCATGTCCTTATAAGGCCAAGAAAATATGTCGTTTTAACGACATAACATCTTGTTATTACGAGAAAAAGATGTCGTTTTAACGACATAAGATCTCGTTATTACGAGAAAAGATGTCGTTTTAACGACATAAGATCTCGTTATTACGAGAAACTATGTCGTTTTAACGACATAAGATCTCGTTATTACGACGTAATTGAGGGGAAAAAATAAAATGTGTGTGGAAGCAATGCGTCACCGTAGCAATACATACAACAAATGCAATACTTTGAGTCAGATACATGAGTGATTAGGTTTTGATGTCACTACCGGGGAATAAACTGATTTATTAAGACTTGTAGACGTGGTTTACTTGTGCTGCCGGGTTATTGGTTTCCATGTGATCGGGGAGAACAAGTTCATTCAATAAGATGATTTTTGGAAGTTAAGCTGATTGATATGAATGTATGTATGCAATGCTCATTGCCAATTTAGGTTATTAAGACTGTAATTTGTTTAATTATTGGCATTGTGCATCAGTTTGCCACGTTTCCAGCGGGTATTGATCAAATATTACTGCATGTGGGCGTGTTTTATTTATAACAAAGGTTATCGACATGCTCGTCTATCAGTGGCATGTGGACACTGTATCTGCACCAGCAGACAAATGTGATATAGATCGGCACAACAGGGCTTTATGTGCAGATTCAGTCTATTAGCATACAGGCCAGCAGGTAGTCTGCCAGAGGAATCGATGGATTCATAAATCTGACTCAGAAAGGGTGTCTTCTTCTCACAAAACATATAAAGCCATTAACATCCCCTGGAAATGTGTTGTTTTGCAGCTCTGCTAACAATCTTCAAGAAATTTGAAAAAGTGGTGGCTAAACCGGGAGAAGTGCAATATTGTTCTGTTTGGCATTGCTGTAGAAAAAAGAAAGTGAAATGCATCTCTGGGAGTCTTAATCTGTCCTGATTTCAGGCTTCTGAGGGAAGGTTTGCTCAGGGGACGTGACCTCAGTGAACCTCAGCTGAGCCAGAAACACACTGAAATGTGGGGGAATAGAGAATAGAAAGAATATCACCTGCATTTGTGAGGATGGTCAGTTTAAATGTTCAGAATAATAGCAAAGAACTTATATTATAAATCAGTGATTCTCAATTGGTTTGGCCATGGGACCCACATTTTCACATGGTCGTTAAGCCACAACTTTTTCACAACCTTATATATATATACATGTATGTGTGTGTGTGTAATGTGTGCTCATGTTTATATTACATTGTGGGGACCAAATGTCCCCACAAGTATAGTAAAACCTGAAATCACCTACATTGTGGGGACCAGCCAGCGGTACCCATGAGGAAAACAGCATATAAATCACACTAAGTAATGTTTTTTGAAAATGTAAAAATGCAGAATGTCTCCTGTGATGGGTAGGTTTAGGGACAGGGGCAGTGTAAGGGGACAGAATATATAGTTTGTACAGTATAAAAACCATTACGCCTATGGAGAGTCCCCACAAAGATAGCGAACCAGACATGTGTGTGTGTGTGTGTGTGTGTGTGTGTGTGTGTGTGTGTGTGTGTGTGTGTGTGTGTGTGTGTGTGTGCAGGGTTTTTCCTGCATAGACAATTATGAGGCGGCCGCCTCCATCAAATTTCGTGCCGCCTCCGCCTCTCTACAAAACTCGGACAGACAGTCACGTGCTCATATACACTTTTTCCACCGTGACGGTTCTGTTGCGGTTCCCGCTTGTGTCCATTCTCTAACCGTAGTTTGCCGATAGTGCTGCACGGATCATAATCCGCGGGCCGAGAAATAACAACATTCCATTCAATCGAGGGTGGATGACAGATAAATCATTATAATGTGTTGAGTGTAATAAAGACACGGAACTCCCATCATGGTAATGTACGGACGGTTACAAAGTTGCGATATTGAGGCTCGCGCAGTTATTTATCACACGATGATTGACATACTGGCGGATGTCACTCTTGCCTGTCTTCAAAACTTGAGAGCCCTGTATTTATAACATTATAGTTAAGAAACAATAAAGGCTACACATGACCAGAGTGCTGTTTTCCAGAATGACATCACGATTGAAACCGAGATATTGATTTCTAACAGTTCAATAAACAAAAAGTTTAAATTAAGTTACTTACATTTTTAGATGCAATGACTGTTTTTGTTCTGTTTCAGCAGCGAAAATAGTTCCAAACAACAGAACCATAGCGCATCTCACAGCAACACTCATCCATGATTCATTACTGAATGATTCAGCGTTTTGACCGAATCGCTCGAGTCAAAGATTCAATTACCCATTATTAAACCGCCTCATTCTGAATCAATCAGCCGTTTTTGAACGATTCGTTTAAATGAATGACTCAATGACTCGCTCATTAAGAAGGCCGCCTGCCGCCTCCTACTGGCGGTTTAGTTTCAAAGCATCATTTTTTTCAACATTCCTTATTTGTATATTCAAAACAATCTCATAATCTCATTTAATAGTTATAATTTTTCAATATAAATTATTTAATTTGATTGCTAACAGCCTAGTGTCTTATTATTTTAATTGAATGTATTGATAAAATGTAAGAATTTGAAATGAAATTTAGAGCATACATTAAATAAAATTAGGGGGAAAATGTCCTTTATAAAGGTAAAAAAAAATATTTCGATTAGAGTGTTTTCAAAAATGAAACATTGACAATTTAAGTTTAAAGGGAGTAAAGCCTCTGTTTAGGCTTTAAAGGAAATGTAATTTTGCCAAAAGAAGAACTTTTAATTTAAATACATGTTAATTTTAAATCAGCCTAGGTGTGATATATGTTACTTACCGTAGTAGGCTATCATGCTTAATTGAATAATTGTAATGTGACCAGCCAGCGGTCCCCATGAGGAGAACAGCGTATAAATCACACTAAGTAATGTTTTTTGAAAATGTAAAAATGCAGAATGTCTCCTGTGATGGGTAGGTTTAGGGACAGGGGCAGTGTAAGGGGACAGAATATATAGTTTGTACAGTATAAAAACCATTACGCCTATGGAGAGTCCCCACAAAGATAGCGAACCAGACATGTGTGTGTGTGTGTGTGTGTGTGTGTGTGTGTGTGTGTGTGTGTGTGTGTGTGTGTGTATCAAAATGTATACATATATGTCATGATCTCTGTGTTTGTCTTTGAAATTATTTTTCACTTTCTGTCTCATGTGACAAGTTTTTTTCACCTTGATTTGTTCCTCAGGTGTTTCGTGTTCCCCTTGTTAGCCTCATGTGTCTATATATAGCCCTGTCTCCTGTTCTTGGTCAGTCATTTAGCCTGTTGCTGTATGGTTTGTATTTTCCTCGTGGTTCTAAGTTCTCTTGTGTTCGGTGTTTCCTGTCCTTTCCTGTTTCCTGTCCTGTCCTGTCCTGTCTGCAAAAGAAATTATGAGCATTTTGGGGTTATGGAACCAAAAGTTACAATGATCAATACTGATATGAATTGTTAATGAAACACGTGAAAACTGCTCCTGATGAATAGAATGAACATCATTCAAATCCTTCTCAGCTAACACAAATTACCAGTCACGTAATTTATTGGTACTTTTTCATAATTTCATTACTTGCTTACTGACAACATGACCGCATGCTCATAATTTCTTTTGCGCTTTATTTACAATAAAAATATATACAGTGTGCGCTGACGCATTTGTTTAATTTAGATTAAAAAGTTAAAAATGTAATATTTCATATGCAAGCTTATGGTGTAGTTGAGTAATTTTGTGCTAAATATGTAAAATAGTACCACATATCCCCCAAAACACAACATAAATGAATAGTTGTGAAGTAAATAAAATAAAAATATTTATCATTTGTTTTAAAAATAAAAGGAAAAAATGATACAATCGCTCCGAACGTACCCCGAAGACCATGAGTGTAGAGGGAAATGAGGGTTCATACGAGCACAGTATAAAGTCTGACAAGACAGGAAAGTTTGTTTCCTTTAGTCTCCTTTATATTAATAGCAAAAGTTTCAAACACATTATTTCCCTTGACTGTCTGAACTCCCTGCACCAGTGGTATTTACCACAAGTGCCTGAGATTAAAGAGCTGGGCTACCTTGCATCATTATTCTATGCAGCTAGTGTGAATTTCATTTGTTACTGATTATTTTAAAGTGTTTCATGCCACTATATCAATAAGCACATCTTCATTAGTCTACCGCCACTTATTCTTGACATGTCTGAGCGATTGCTAGTGATGTCCTATGCAAATGAGAACCTCATATACACTTCTTCAAGGACGACAGAAGTGTAGACGTTTCATAGATGTTTCTTGCCATTATGATGTTTTAGTGGTACACATAAATCCATTGCATATGCAGAATTTACACCACTTTAAATTATTTTAAACTACATGATAGGTTAGTTTAAAGAACATTTTATATAAGACTGTGTTTTGATCTCACAATGAGGTGACTGGCTTCATAATGTATCTGCTAAAGGCTGTTTACCTCAAATTTTGATGGTTGTCATCACTTGTGTCATGATTCATTTTGTGTATAGAGACAGTATAAGTTGGAATAGACGGACCATTCATGGGAAAATAAATGTAAGAAACTACAACTCCTAATATGGTGGCTGTATAAATTGGAGTTGTGAGTCTTTTTGATACACACACTCATAGGGGGAAAAAGGTTTAATGTGGTTTAATATGGAACCTCAGGGTTCTTGACTGAATTTTAAATAACCCTTTATGCCAAAAATGTTCTATATAAGGAGAAATGTCTTAAATGATTGCATGTTAAACATGTTTTTTTTTTTTTTATTGCATGATAAAGTATGTTTACTTGATGTTCAAATTCATAACATTTAATGAATTCAAACTAAATCCATAAAATGATCCCATGATGGTTCTAAAATGTTGTGTATGTGAATTGCCTGACAGAACCCTTCAAGGTTCTAAGCGCATGGTCTAAAGCACACGGTCAAAGTCCACTTAGGGCGTGTCCGAATCCACTTTTGCTAGTTCAACAACGTGAAAACTGGTCGGCACACCTGGCGCATGCTCTAAAAGGGATGTCCCTATATTCTCTTAATGAGTAATGGGTGTGTTTTGGGCATAACATGCAATAAATCAATCAGATTTTCATCTCCCATTCCCTTTAAAAGCCAGTTGCGCCAGTTTACATGGCGGAATTTGCAAGCGGAAAAACTGAACACTTCTCTAGCGAGGAAACGGATCTGCTCGTGCACGAGGTTAAAGCGTGCAAGCAGACCATCTACGGGACAAAGTGTACGCGCGTTGTGGACCCGCCTATAGGCGCTCATTACTTGCACCATTGACTTTAGACCATGTTTCAGTTGATCAATAGCACAGTCTGTTTCAGTTGCCTCAAAATAGCAACTCACCAAAAATGTGCCTGAACACACCTCGTTTTCAGACCAGCACTTTCATTTGTGCGGAAATGCATTTGCCATTTAAACAACGTGGCGCAGAACGTGAAAATAACTACGTCGGGCTGAAACTAGCAAAAAGCACTTGCGTTGCGTTGGTGTATGATGGGGCCCTTAGTCTTTCAGCTATACAGGAGCTCTTCTTATGCCTGTATAGAAAACAGCAGGGATGTTAGTAAAATGGCTAGCGAGTTGACTGTTTTGCCTTAAAGGGACTTTGATGGAGCATCTTGAATCAGTTGTATCGTCGTTCCCCTACGTTAAATCAGATGGCTTTCCAAAGAAACCATCTACCCTCATCTGTAAAAGTGTAATCCTGAGGGTGAACCTTCTTACACGATGTGTACACCTGTTATCTAAAACACACTGACAATAACGAAGGGCCCCTCTGGCTGTTCAGTAATCCCTCGTGTTGCTTCTAGAGCTGTGGTGACGGTGTTGTTTGGCTTCTCATGACAGATCTCTAGGTGGAACTGACAAAGTCCTCCCTGCATGACATGCTGGGTCTCCTGCAGAGCTCTAATAGGATCACATTTCTTCATGGTTAAAGAAGATACACGAAAGTTTTTAACCTTGAGCACTCTGACTTGTGTCTGACTTGCTAATGGTTGTTGCTATGGGCTTCTGAGGCAGAGACTACCGCTATAGTTGCATTCTAGTTTCCAAATGTATTAGTTTCTGAATGCTACACTGTGTCTGAAATCGCATACTAGATTCAAATTTGAATATGAATTTACTTTGTGACCGTTAAAAAAAAGATGCTCTATTTAGGATGAATATGGGTAAAATGAATGAAATTCGGACGTACTACATTGGCCATGTTGTTACTGTCATGTGACCGAAAAGCATTAGTTGCATTGCTTCAGTATCATTCATTAATCCTCTCCCGTGGCATTGTGGGATAGAAAAGTGTTCATGGAACGCACACTTCAGGATCTTGGAGGAATTAGTAGTCACCCGGGGACTTACTCTCCAGATTAATACTTTACCATTCAAAAGTTTAGGGTCAGATTTTGAAGGCTGTATTTATTTGATTAAAACACAATATGAATGTAATAAAATAGAAAACTGTTATTTTAAATATAATTCCCTATGATGCAAAAGCAAAATTTTCAGCATCATTACTCCATTACTCACGATCCTTCAGAAATCATTCTAAGATTTGATGCTGAAGAAACCTTTCTTATGCAAGGGTTCAAAATGGTTGTGCTGCTACTGTGATAATTTTTGTCAGGATTCATTGATTAATAGAAAGCTGAAAAGAAGAGCATTTGAATTATACATATCTTTACTGTCACGTTTGATCAATTTAATGAATCCTTGCTGAATAAAAGTCTAAAACAAAACAAAATCATATTGACCCCAAACTTTTGAACATCGCATAGATAGATTTTAGATGGCCTGTGTGTGTCCGTGTGTGTGTGTTCCAATCTGAGTGCATGTGTATCAGTGTGAAGATGATTTTGCTTTGACCTGGGCTGTCCCTGGATTTGTCACTGGCTTGCTTAATGCAATAAATCAGAGAGGCAATGACTGCCTCTTATTAAACATGATTAAATGATCCAGTGGGTTGAGTCTGTGTGTGCCCGCGGAGCTTTCAGAATCAATAACAACCCTGTAAAGCTTCTTTTGAGTGGAAAACAAAGTCCTACAAATCCTAATTGCCTGTGGGATTAAACTAACCAAGGGGACTGTAGTAATGACTCTGTTCTGCTGTGCACGCTTTGGCAGCCATCTCTGTGAGATAAATCAAAAGAGATATAAATCAGGTTCTGCTAGAATGCAACTGTGTGGAGAGCAGAATATGTACAGGTGACTTAAAGGGATAGTTCACCCAAAAATGAAAATTATCCCATGATTTACTCACCCTCAAGCCATCCTAGGTGTACATGACATTATTCTTTCAGACTAATACAATCAGAGTTACAGTGCATCCGGAAAGTATTCATAGCGCTTCACTTTTTCCACATTTTGTTATGTTACAGCATTATTCCAAAATGGATTAAATTAATTGTCCTAAAAATTCTACAAACAATACCCCATAATGACAACGTAAAATGAGTTTGTTTGAAATCTCTGCAAATGTATAAAAAAATTTATAAATCAAAAAAAAAAATCTTGTACATAAGTATTTACAGCCTTTGCTCAATACTTTGTTGAAGCACCTTTGGCACCAATTACAGCCTCAAGTCTTTTTGAGTATGATGCTACAAGCTTAGCACACCTATTTTTGAACAGTTTCTCTCAAGCTCCATCAGGTTGGATGGGGAGCATCGGTGCACAGACATTTTCAGATCTCTCCAGAGATGTTCAGTCAGGTTCAACTCTGGCTGGGCCACTCAAGGACAGTCACAGAGTTGTCCAGTAGCCACTCCTTTGTTATCTTGGCTGCGTGCATAGGGTCGTTGTCCTGTTGGAAGATAATCCGTCACACCAGTTTGAGGTCCAGAGCGCTCTGGAGCAGGTTTTCATCAAGGATGTCTCTCTACATTGCTGCATTCATCTTTCCCTCGATCCTGACTAGTCTCCAGGTTTCTGCCGCTGAAAAACATCCCCACAGCATGATGCTGCGACCATCATACTTCACTGTAGGGATGCTATTGGCCAGGTGATGATCGGTGCCTGGTTTCTTCCATTCAGGCCAAAAAGTTCAATCTCTGTTTCATCAGACCAGAGAATTCTGTTACTCATGGTCTGAGAGTTCTTTAGTTCTTTGATGGTTGTTCCTCTGGAAGGTTCTCCCCTCTCCACAGAGAAACGCTGGAGCTCTGTCAAAGTGACCATTGGGTTCTTGGTCATCTCCCTGACTAAGGCCCTTCTCCCCCGATCACTCAGTTTGGCCGGGCGACCAGCTCTAGGAAGAATCCTGGGGTTTCAAAACTTCTTCTATTTACAGATGATGGAGGCCACTGTTCTCATTGGGACTTTCAATGCTGTAGATATTTTTCTGTACCCTTCCCCAGATCTGTGCCTCGATGGAATCCTGTCTCGGAGGTCTAAAGACTATTCCTTGAACTTCATGGCTTGATTTGTGCCCTGACATGCACTTCTTCTTCTTTCAATTTTATGGTGGTTGGCAACTAACTTTAATGGTGCATTACCGCCACCTGCTGGACTGGGGTGTGGTACTGGAGTCTACCTTTCCAATTATAAAAAAAAAAAAAAAAAAAAAATTCAAACTAAATTATTTTCATTTAAAGGTGCCCTAGAATTTGAAATTGAATTTATCTTGGCGCTATGGCATTTCTGCACTGTGTCTGAGATGTCTCTATAAGATCTGTCACAAACATGATCCCTGCACGATCTAATCTATAGCTTAGTGATCTCACATCTAGTCTTATTAATTCACAGTCATCCATTGTCTGTAACACATTTCTTCTCCCTCTTCATCTTTCTGTCATTTTCTCCTCTGCTAAAGAAACTCTTAAGCCTCTTAAAAGTCCTCGTCCATACTCCTAACAATTTTGACCTTAAGACCTCTTTTAAGGGTTAAGATACTCTCTGAATGACTTTTTTCTTTACTAGGATTTTGTCTTTAATTTTAGGAGTAAACGCTCACATTTCTAAGAATTTTCTTAGAATTTTGTCACTAGAAGCTACTTTTTGCAGTAAGATTCTTTAGTAATACGGGCCCTGATATTTAGGACATTGTAGTATAAAATGCTCTACAGACTCTGGACTATCACAGAATTCACACTTGCCATCAGCATGCTTCTTCATTATTACCTAAGTTTTATTTAATCTTGTGTGTCCATGCCTCATTCTTGACAACACATCATCATCCTCCTCCTCCTCCTTAATTCTGTTAATATTTCTACCCGTTCCCACTTTATTCTGGATATTTTAGAACTGTCTTCCAGTCTGCCCATTGTCCCATAATATTTGCCATTTACCCTTAATGTTTTTTAACCATACTCTTAAAGGTCCCGTTCTATGCCCCTTTTCACAAGATGTAAAATGAGTCTCTGATGTCCCCAGAGTGTGTCTGTGAAGTTTCAGCTCAAAATACCCAACAGATAATTTTTTACAGCATGTTTAAATTGTCTTTTTTGAGGACTCAGAAAAACGCGCTGTTTTAGTGTGTGCCCTTTAAATGCAAATAAGCTGCTGCTGCACGACACAGGGGGCGGAGCTTCAAGAGCTCGCACTCAGACTCTTAGGACAATTTCATCTCATGGAATAATGATAACATCAGCAACTCTCAGTAACGGTGTTCATTTCGAGTCGGACAATAATGCCTACAGAGTCAGAGGGCTGTATAGAGATGGAACAGGTATAGTTTAGTAGTTTAATTACGGTTATTATAACGTATTTGTCATCTGCTTGTATGTATCCATTATTTATTAATAGCCTACAAGTCTGCTGTGTCAGACCAGGTCCGAATGATGATCAAACATATACTGATGAGTTTAATAAAGTTTATTGTACATCACACAAAAGATGAAGCGTCAGTTTTAATTCAGAAAATCACCGTAAGACCTGAGTAAACACAGTAAGTTATAAGAAGTGCGCGAGTTGAGGGAGTTGAGGGAGCATTCCCGTGGGCGGAGGTTAGTCAGAGAGCTGTTCTACTGACGTCATTAAAAACGGAAGTAGAGCGATGTAGTCCAAACGAGCCGTTCACTGTAGGCGACTTCTGTTAAATAAAATATCTCGCTTGGCATTGAACTTTGAGCTTTATAATTTTACAGATATTATTTATACTCTAACAACAACATTACACACTAACTTAAGTTTGAAACATGGGATCACGAAGAACGGGACCTTTAATTTCTGCTTTGCTATAATTAACCTCAATATCTATATTGGAATTTCCAGCTGCTTGCTTAGCACAATTTATCTGCCAACTCATTTCCTACGACCCCTATGTGAGCTGGTACCCATATAAGAGTTATATCAACTCCTGATTGTAACAGATTATTTGCCATTTGTTGATCAAAGCTGAGCTGGAATCTGAAGCAATTACTGCCTTTCTTGGCCTATTGACTTCCACCCATAACAGAGCTAGCCACATAGCAACCAACTCCGCTGTATAAACTGCCAAATCATCACTAATTATTTTACCTATTTTAACTTTTAATTTTGGGATGACATATGCTACCCCCATTCTTTTATCAATGTTTTGATGCATCTGTATATATAATTCATTCCTCTCTATAACTCTCCATTAAACATTTCTGCACCCTATACTTGTCCATGCCAATTCCTTGCTAACAACTCCAGATCAATATACATTTCTTCATACTCCCATGGTGGAGCAACTGGGAAAGGAACAGTAGTACTACTTTCAGATCCTTAAACCCCATTTCATTTACCTTATCATTGATCACCCAACCAAGGCTTCTGACTTGAGTATTTTCACGCTCTTGGCATTGCTTCAAAACTGATTGACTCATATTGACTTATGACCCCTCAAATTTGCCCCAATACAAAAGGGCCAGCTGATCTCTTCTAAGGTGGAGAGGCATTTCTCCCATCTCCACCTGAATAGCTGTCACTGGTGTAGTTTTAACAGCACCACAGCACAATCTTAACTATACTGATTGACGTAATTTACTTTCACAACATTGCTTAGTCCAGGGTTCTCAAGTCTCACGCATTGGCCGTGAGACACACGCAATTCAACCAGTTCACACGCTCACACACCACACCATGTATTTCTCACGCTGAAAAGGCAATGCCAACCAAGTTGTCCTGCAAGCTTTATATAACGTTGTATACGAGGCGCAAAGTGAAGGTTCCTGCCGCCAGCGCGTCTGTATCTCGGCCTGATTGCGTTCGTTACTAGGAAACATAGATGCGCGAACACGCGGAAGTTGACGAAACATTCTCGGCCACCGCGACATTGCGCGAACACACGCACACACATTCTCGGCCACCGTACGTTCGTTACTAGGTAACCAACAATATCGAGCGAACACACGTCGTGATCATAGGTCGTTATGGAGAAGGTAAGTTGGAAGAAAGCTGGTCTAACATTTTTAGGCTAGAACATTTAATATATAGCCTATCATATACATTATTATTGATGCAGTCAAAAACTCTACAACTACTTTGCAACCAGGCCAGAAGCTTTGGCTAAGGAAAATGTTAGTGGCTATGGGAAGGAATGAAGATGTATTTCTAAATTTTATTTTAAATTATATATTATACTGTATTAATAGTCTTTAGTTACATTAAGGCTACATGTATTAAAGCAGAGTGCTCTGGGTAATATTTTATATCCTGTCAAAACATACATTAATCATTGCCATTGCATTTTTCAAAGATGTCAGGGAAAAATGCAAAAAGATTTGTTTTTCCAAGCTGTTTGGAGCAATTTGTTGTATTTTTGTAATTTTGAAATATAATATTAAAGAGTATATTTGATGTGATGAATTGCTCTGTCAATTGTCAGATTTACCAATTGTTATAATTTCAATTTGTGCTGGTTAATTATGAACAATGGGTAAAATTGGGGGGTGGGGATGGGCGGGGCTCCACTGGGGCTCCTCCCCTTGGGCTCCTCCCCTAACTGCATGTGATCTCACTCCAAGCTTTTGATAAAACTTGAGAACCCTGGCTTAGTCGCTTCAATCTAATGACCTCGCTAATGACACTTCATATGTGATAGGCGATGCTAAACGGCTAACATTCCAATGCCGACCGGCAGCATGAGCATGTTGTCAGACTGATAAAAAGCTATTAATGTAACACGTCACACCATAAAAGTATAAATAAATGTTTAACGTTACCTGCTCAACAAAAGTCAGCCGTGTCAGTGTCGGTTTTCAGTCCCAGATCTCCCCGAAGCTTCCTCCAACGATCAATTTTTATCTCTGCTCAATCAGATTTTATCTCTGCTCCCCTACAGACTTTCTCTTTCGTCCAAACTTTACACTAGGGGCAAGCAGGGGCCGCTTGCTGCTGTCGTTTTTTTTTTTTTTTATCCATTTTGGATCTGATGCTACTTAGCTAGCTACCATAGACTGTCAGCTGCTTTCTCGCGCAATTTCATGTCGCAGGAGGGGGGCGTGGTCGGGTGCGGTAGGGTGGAGACGCGAGCGCCAGGCGGAGTTTCAAGTGGAGCTGGTGATTGGATGAGAGCAGTTGACCAATGTAAGCTGTCCGGCAGCACAGCTTACATTGGTCAACTTCTCTGCGGCTGTACAGCCAATAGAGTGAATGGATTTTTTTTCATTCTTTTTTTCTATTCATATAGACCTTATTCAGACCAGCGCCATGACAGGTATGAAAGTGAGGCTGTGAGGGATAGACTTACTGTGTTTTCAATGGGATCCGCTGTAAAAAGCTGTATAAAGCTCCTAGATCACTTATAATTTTAAACAGATCATATTGTCTGGATTATTTGGTCAACTGGAATTTCTCAGAAACATATTTTTGCATGGTTTCGTCAGCAGAACAATCCACAAACACATTTAATAGCAGTACAATCCACTGAAGAGATGGAGGTCTATCCCTCACAGCCTTGCTTTCATTCCTGTTAAAAAATCAAAGATGGCGCTGCTGTGAATAAGGTCTATTGTTCGGATTGTACTATATAACCATAACCAGCATCTAAACGAGGATATTAATAATGAATAATCTTTGAAATCGTATACCCTAGCTTTAAATATGGATATTTTTCTTAGACGAACGCATCGCTTCAGAAGGCCTTTATTAACCCCCCGGAGCCGTGTGAAGCACTTTTATCAGTTTTATGGACTTCAAAGTTTTTAGGCCAAGTTTGGAAGAGCCAATCAGGACATGTTTTTATATAACTTCTATTGTATTCGTCTGAAAGAAGAATGTCATATACACCTATGATGTCTTGAAGGTGAGATAAATCATTGGGTAATTTTCATTTTTGGGTGAACTCCCCATTTAATATGATGTCCAATGTATTTATTTTCTTTTTCTGTGTACATGTGTGTGTTCAGATGAGTTTCAATGC
Organism: Semotilus atromaculatus; assembly: GCA_031834385.1. Classification (NCBI taxonomy): domain Eukaryota; kingdom Metazoa; phylum Chordata; class Actinopteri; order Cypriniformes; family Leuciscidae; genus Semotilus; species Semotilus atromaculatus. Next base: position 426,359 of record JAULUF010000009.1, on the reverse strand, counting down.
TCTAGTCAGTAAATTAATAATAATAATAATAATAATATTTAATTAGGATGTTATGGTTTAAATCTGGTTGTGGTGTCATACAAGTGCTGTTGCAGTGACAACGATTAAACATTTAATTTGCACAATTGCTCTGCCGCATTACTCTTAGTCAAACAACACTGACTGAATGGAGCCAGTCAAATTATTATAAGGGTGCTTGCTTATATCAAACTAGTTAGATTTGATTCAGTGCAAGTTGAATCCATGTGGGGGAAAAATTAATTGGGAACTGTTTGCAAGGAATCAAGATTTTCAATTATACATGAGTATGAAATCTAGTACAGTTACTGATTCAAGGTAAGGCAAGTTTGTCCATTTAAATGTGAAGTGTGAATTTCTGTTCCTCTAGGCATCAAATAGAGCTTAAAAATATATACTTTTTTTATAATATATAATGTGATCTGGGAAAACCCACCACATGGTGAAATTTGACATATTACAGGTTTTGAGACCATATTAAAGCTGGGTTCAAGCCCTTTCCAAATCTGTTTTTATTTCTTTTATCGTTTGTAACAAAAGTTGTGGTTATCTGAAGTCGGCTGATCGCTGTGATTTTCAGAAACGGAATTTTGAGGAAAAAAAGCGGTTTAATTAACTGTCATGCTGCTAGCGGGACGACTGGCACTCTTTTTTTATTGCCTTTTTTACATATCACATATTTTAGTAATCATCATAGATTAGATATCATTCGAAAGCTTACGAACTCAAAATTCATCCTGTGAGAACCGTTTTGAAATTGGACGATTGAGAGGCGAGCACGATCTTTTAAGTGAGCAGCTTCAGACTCTGTTGTTCTCTTGTGCTCCAAATCACACCACACGATAACGCTGGATAAAAATAAATAAATAAAAGCTTGCGTGGCGTTGTAGTTCACCCAGGACTGGACTTTATTCTGTTATGTGGTTTATTTTGATAGTTGAACTGTCTTTGTGGTGTTAAGAGAAGGAGAGCTAAACGGGAGATATTGTTTTTTTTTTGCACCTCCGCTCCGCCGTGCGTGTTCTTAAAGAGAAACACGGTCTTTTCTAGCCTGGTAATACCAGACTCTGCTACTTCACTTTGCTTCGTAGACAGAGTCTGGAATAGCATAATTGAGAAGTGTTTTCTCTCTCGCTAGGGGGCGATTTCTGAAGTTTAAAATCATTGGTTACCCGTAAGCCAATCAGATAAGTTTATGTTTTGCGCCGACACAGCCGCATCTAAACACAGACATCATGCATCGAACTCAAATCTATGATCGAACTTCCACTGTAAACCTGCTGTAAACACTTGATGATGCGAGCGAAATACCAGAGTGAACATGTAAACGACTTTTGCAGATTATGCGAAGTTAATCTACGCATCCACGGTACAATCACGTGTCTCGTTTCCCATTTCCGCGGTCGTTTCGGTTTTCGATTTCTCTATCCTACAATGTAAAACTCGGTGCTTAGCGGCTACTTCACGGCTCTCAGCCGCCCTCTGTTCGTTGATTGGGCCGGCTGTTTTCAGGCCGGGGTAAAACTGAAAGATAGGCTGCTATCTCAGACTGACTACAGGAGCGAAATGAAATTAGCGGAAGTAGGAAGTCTGACGTAGTCAGGCTAGGTCTTTTCAGCTTTCCACTATAAATCGCTATTTTTCTAATAAAATAGGCTACTTGGTTATATATATTTTATTTTAATTGGATATATCTCTGCTATTCTGAATTAACAGGATAGTTTATTTTTGATTGTCTGCTAAACAAAATTGTATAAAAACGAATAAAATAAAAAAAGTCATATAAAGATCAAGAAATCCAGAAAAAAATGTTTAACAAAATTGACAGGGAATGCATCTCTAGGTCGCAATACACATGTTGTAGTGAGCACGGAAAAACAGGCAAATAAAATATTAAGCTAATTAAAATTACAAAAGTTCAATGAGTGATTTTCTTTTTCTTTTGTTCTTTAAACAACATGAATGGTGGCAGCGAGTATAGACTGTAAATGCACTGATTCAATAGACACAGGATTACTGTTTTTCTTTCTCAACCGTTTAAGACAAAACCAACTTGAAAAAAGGTCTGTATTGACGTCTTTCCATGGTTGAAACAACAATTCTTCTGATGTTTATTTGATACTCTAAATTAACTAGAAGGATTTGTGAAATATAATTCCGTGTGTAGGCCTATTTGTCCGTGCACTATGTGAGAGGCGGCTCTTTGCGCGCTTTGTATGAGAGCGCAGTTCATACAACAGCGCGCATGCAGAAGTGTTCGCAGGCACGCAGTAATGGCGGCAGGCAAGATGGCGGCGCCCATAGAGTTCGCGGCGGATTTGTCTATTGAGAGTGAGGAGTTGTCGTCATAGTACAGAGCCCCTCCCCTCGATATCACCTCTCCGCCATGTTGGCAGGATTCCGGCGGCAAAACATGATTGTTTACGAGTGTTGTTAACTCGGTAGTAGAGGAGGTTTTCGCAATTCCACACTGATTTACCATGCCTGGAAGTCACTGCTGTGTTAAAAATTGCTCCAGTACCTCACACGATACATATGGAAAACATAGGAACAATGGAATACAGTTTTTTAGGTTACCGAAATGGACAGCATCAGGAAGAACAAGTCACGTTGGTTAATGATGTCACGCAGACCTGTGTTGGAGTAATAACTTATTTTAAATAAACTGTTTGAAATAACGCTAGATGTTTTGATATAAATTACAGACATGGCATCTGAGTACTATTTCTCATTTTTCTCAGTTATTTTGCTTTATTTCCAGATTCAATCAAGGCTCGTTCTTACTTATTAGAGCACTTTCGGACATGCGCAGTCTTCATAAACGGTGCTTTAAATCTCTTGACAAACTCAAAGACGTAAATGACATTTGTATGTATACTAAATAAAAGACACAGGTTGTACTGATGTCAGCTTTCTTATTTTGCTCAAGATAAGTCTAAATGTCATGCAATCTAGAAACTATGCTTCTAACCACAGCTCGAGAGCTGTCGTTCCAACCACACAACTTTGCCATGCTGTTTGCGAATGTTCGTTGGAACGATGGTTTCGGGAAACACTGACTCGTTGAACTATGAACTCCTGACAAGGAGACGCCGGATTGCTTGGATGGCTGCAATAAGAAGAAAAGACCTTACTTTCACCTTATGTATCTTGTATTATAGGAAAATAATAAATGCCTGAAAATTAAAGAGCTCAGCTCTGGAATGTTTAGTCGCGCCTCTGTGAAGTTCTGAAGGCGTTGCCCCTGGCAACCGATAGTGTCTCCTACCATCATGGCCGACCGACTCAGACCCCGCCCAAATCGGCACGTGACTCCTCACTCTCAATAAATCGCTATTTTTCTGCCCTACACTAGTGAATTTTCCCAAGATATATTCAGAGATGATAAACAAGATGTTATAGAACAATAATTTAATTTAAAAAAAAACTATTTTGACAAAAAACTGACATTCAATCTATTTTTAGACCTTACTGATAACGTACCAGCGCGACATCCGACGGGTTTTCCCAGATTGCATCACATATATACAATTTATAATATGAATTTAAAAAATCATTCTGGAAACACTCTACCTCTCATTTACTGGTCGGATAAGGATATACAGTGAAGAAAATAAGTATTTGAACACCCTGCTATTTTGCAAGTTCTCCCACTTAAAAATCATGGAGGGGTCTGAAATTGTCATCGTAGGTGCATGTCCACTGTGAGAGACATAATCTAAAAAAAAAAATCCAGAAATCACAATGTATGATTTTTTAACTATTTATTTGTAAGATACAGCTGCAAATAAGTATTTGAACACCTGAGAAAATCAATGTTAATATTTGGTACAGTAGCCTTTGTTTGCAATTACAGAGGTCAAATGTTTCCTGTAGTTTTTCACCAGGTTTGCACACACTGCAGGAGGGATTTTGGCCCACTCCTCCACACAGATCTTCTCTAGATCAGTCAGGTTTCTGGGCTGTCGCTGAGAAACACAGAGTTTGAGCTCCCTCCAAAGATTCTCTATTAGGTTTAGGTCTGGAGACTGGCTAGGCCACGCCAGAACCTTGATATGCTTCTTACAGAGCCACTCCATGGTTATCCTGGCTGTGTGCTTCGGGTCATTGTCATGTTGGAAGACCCAGCCTCGACCCATCTTCAATGCTCTAACTGAGGGAAGGAGGTTGTTCCCCAAAATCTCGCAATACATGGCCCCGGTCATCCTCTCCTTAATACAGTGCAGTCGCCCTGTCCCATGTGCAGAAAAACACCCCCAAAGCATGATGCTACCACCCCCATGCTTCACAGTAGGGATGGTGTTCTTGGGATGGTACTCATCATTCTTCTTCCTCCAAACACGGTTAGTGGAATTATGACCAAAAAGTTATATTTTGGTCTCATCTGACCACATGACTTTCTCCCATGGCTCCTCTGGATCATCCAAATGGTCATTGGCAAACTTAAGACGGGCCTTGACATGTGCTGGTTTAAGCAGGGGAACCTTCCGTGCCATGCATGATTTCAAACCATGACGTCTTAGTGCATTACAAACAGTAACCTTGGAAACGGTGGTCCCAGCTCTTTTCAGGTCATTGACCAGCTCCTCCCGTGTAGTTCTGGGCTGATTTCTCACCTTTCTTAGGATCGTTGAGACCCCACGAGGTGAGATCTTGCATGGAGCCCCAGTCTGAGGGAGATTGACAGTCATGTTTAGCTTCTTCCATTTTCTAATGATTGCTCCAACAGTGGACCTTTTTTCACCAAGCTGCTTGGCAATTTCCCCGTAGCCCTTTCCAGCCTTGTGGAGGTGTACAATTTTGTCTCTAGTGTCTTTGGACAGCTCTTTGGTCTTGGCCATGTTAGTAGTTGGATTCTTACTGATTGTATGGGGTGGACAGGGGTCTTTATGCAGCTAACGACCTCAAACAGGTGCATCTAATTTAGGATAATAAATGGAGTGGAGGTGGACATTTTAAAGGCAGACTAACAGGTCTTTGAGGGTCAGAATTCTAGCTGATAGACAGGTGTTCAAATACTTATTTGCAGCTGTATCTTACAAATAAATAGTTAAAAAATCATACATTGTGATTTCTGGATTTTTTTTTTTAGATTATGTTTCTCACAGGGGACATGCACCTACGATGACAATTTCAGACCCCTCCATGATTTCTAAGTGGGAGAACTTGCAAAATAGCAGGGTGTTCAAATACTTATTTTCTTCACTGTAGCTCCGCCCTACACTCGAGGCATTATTAAGCAAGGAATGTAAGGTATGGGAATGGCCAAGTAAGCAATGTTTTGATGGACCACAGTGTTTAGACCACAGGGAAATCCTCCCTAAATCTCATGCATATTAAGATGGGACAGGATAAAATAACTTAACATCGGAAGAAATTACGCACAACACCACTGGTAAGCATTTGTGCAAACCTGTGCTAATCCATTTAGATTTAGTCGTTTAATTGTATTCTCATTCTTTTATTTATGTAGTTTATTAGCAATTGTTTTTTTTCTTTTTTTTGTTTTTTTCTTTTGTTGCCTGATTGAATCTGAATGCACCCAAGAACCAATAACGCTGATTAATTGCATTGTTACCATGGCAGCAGCCACATATGCAAACAGCATCTCTGGTTTGATAACGTCGGCCTGCTTGTTAAACCAACTAAATTACCCCAAGTCATTTATATCATTAAGTTGAGGGGGGAAATAAATCCTTACAATTTGCCAATAATTTCTTGGCTCAGTCAATGTACCTGTGAGACACATTGCTGATTAAACCTTGATTGCGGGCGAGGACTGCTATGCATTATTAATGAAGTCAGGATAATTGTCAGATTTTATGACATGGGGAGAGGTAGAAATTGGTTCCATGGTCAGTTTGAGGAATGATGAGAATTTGCCCACACCGATGGTGCTGATGGCCCAGCATTAGTCACGGGCCTCCTGCAGCCTTAGCCTGTGACAGAGCTAATGATAGTCATTTTGTAGCGTGACCATGCACTGGAAAGCATTTATGGCAGCATAAAATGTCAGAAAATTTGAGTCCTGCACTTTCCTCCACTTCACGCCTTTTAGCTTTTCTACCTTTTTTTTTTTTTTTTTTTTAAATATAAGCTATGTGAGGAATAATTTAGAATAAGATGTGTTTAATGAAAACACTTTAAGATCAGCTGTTTCAAATGTTCCTCATATGCTAGCATTAAACGTACAATATATCCCAAAATCAACCTGGTTAGTCATTTTAAGGTTGTTGTCAAATGCAGATTTTTTATAAGAAATGGTTCCTAATGTAATGAACATGCGTCAATTAACTTAGCTACATGCTAACATCAGATGTGAGCTTTGTCATGTCTAGTTGTGTATCAAGTTAGTGCACATTATTGTGCCCATTAAGTGGAGTTGGAAATATCAATAATTGCGTGAATGACCAAGCAAAATGGGGAAAATCTGAATTATAGATGATACACGAGCCGCTAAGCAGAGGTGGGCACAAATACATCAAAAACTATTTTGTTACAAAATACAAATACTGGCTCATGAAACGTAACAAAATAAAATACAAAATACTGATGTGAAAAATGTATTTAAATAAAATACAAGTAATTAGTATTTTGAAAATACAAAAATACTCCCACAATAATCTTAAGTCTTTTTTTTATTACTGAAAGGTCAATAACACAAATAGTGTAGCAATAACACAAATATGAGAAATGTGTAATTTCAAAATGGCGAAGTAGCAAAATAAAATGGCCATTTCACTAAATCTTTACAGCGCCTGAAATAGATCCCTCTGACGTAAAGGCATGTATAGCTAAGTTCACATAAATGGTGTGGTAGGCTGCCCTTAATAGCAAAATGTGTTTGAGGCTACGTAGCCATATTATCACTGTTACTCTACTCCGTAGATAACGGACCAAGAATTTGTCACAAAATTAAAAATCCATTTTAATCATAATATATATGATTAATCAAGTCAAGTCAAGTATATTTATATAGCGCTTTTCACAATACAGTTTGTATCATGCAGCTTCACAGTATCAATCAAAACAACATAATGTTCGTTTATTAGTGGAAAAAAGACATCCACGTTTGGTAGGGCTGATCAATGGTATTAATGATTGGTTAATCATTCTGATTAGATGATTGGTTAATCATTCCGAGAGTCTAACTGCCCTGCCTTTTCCATAGTAGAATCGCAGTGCGTGCGCAATTACTGAAAAACAATTGGATTGATGATTATTTTATACAAAATCAATATCAATATTTCTCATATGTAATACGTTTGAAAACATGTAAAAACTGCAGATGGATGTTATATTGTGAACGCTTGCTTAGCATGGAGATTTCAATGGAGTTACAACAGACTAACAGTTTCATAATAGGTAGGGCCTATAGGACAACACAGTGCATTGATCTCATAACTAAGGCACAATTATTTTAGGTTCCGGGAACGTTCTGGGAACGTTAATTTTTGGTTCCTTAAGGTTAGGGGAACGTTCCCGGAACGTTCTCCTTAGGTTATAAAAATAGAACCTAAAAATAACCTATAGGGAACGTTCCTAGAACGTTCTTGTTTGGTTCCCAAAAAAATAACCACATGGGAACCATCGGGAACGTTAGGGGAACATTCTGTGTTTGCTGGGACGTTTGCTGGGACTTCTTCTCCTGTGTTCAAAACTCATTCACTTCTTGGAGGTAGCCCGGTCTACAGGGTGTCACGTGATTTTCATGCATCTAACTTGGACATTGGCATTGCCAACATCAGACCAAAAATATGGCAAAATCATTTACTATGGTGATTTTTTAAAAAGTATTTAAGTATTTGAAATACTCTAAATACACTCCCTCAAAATATTTTGTTACAAACTACATTTTATTTTTTCCACACCTGCAAAATACAAATTACAAAATACACTAAAGTAATTAAATACGTATTTAAAATACATTTAATTGAAATACTGCCCATGTCTGCCGCTAAGTTGTGTCATCATGAGGGGTGTATCAGTTAGTTGAAAGTAAGTTGGTTGTAAATGGTAATGAATTGGTTTGCAAAGTTATTTTATAGTTATATTTTTGTTCTGACGTTTCTGTTCTGATCTATTTTGTCAGGTCCGCATTGTTTTGTTTTGTTTAGGCCATTTCTGTGCTATTTTGCTGATTTGAACGTGTGATCTGTCGTGATAAAGAATGGCTTTCAGCAGGTACAAGCTTCCCAGATGCACTTAAAGACAGCATAATGGCTGCTATATATAAATATAGTTTTAGATGACTGAAAGCCAGGGTCCTTTAAGTGTTATTAGTTATTTTGATAGCATCTGTCATTTTGCTAACTTTCACCACGCACACTCTCATCAAAGCCTAGCCATTCAAGACGCAAGCAATAAATCTGAATGTGAAAAATGTAATGTCTGCTAAAAACAAATTTAGCCACTCAAAAAATTAGATATGTGATACCTCAGGACACCCAATTCAATGATAAATGCCAGGTAGTTGGGACATTTTAGCCGTGATGTGAAAATCCCTCAGAGCACATTTTAAGATGTCCCACTTCGATTATGATGCTGCTTTGAAGATGTTTTCTAGCGTGGACAGCGAGGCCGCTCTGGAGGTTTTGGTACAGAGCCAGTGTGTCTCAGTTTTGCCTCCATTTCGCTGCAAGCAATTCTGATGTTTGGCACTGATGTTGAGAGAATCTATTTGCATCCAAATATGCTTCGTGGGGTTGAGGTCAGGGCATCCACAGCCATCTAACAAACCATTTTAAATGGAAAAAGAGCAACCAGAAAGCTTAGAATAATTAACTTTTTTCTTAGAGAAAATCAAGAAAAAAAAAGTATTATATAAAGCTTAAGGGAATTGCCTTAACAATGAAAAAAATATTATTTCTTCTCCAAACTGTACAGCTGGTACTGTGCTTTTGGGCAGGTAGAGTTCTCCTGGCAAATCCAGATTCATCCTTCAGGCTGGCAGATGGTGATGAGTGATCCATCACTCCAGAGAATGGATTTTAACTGCTCAAGAGTCCAGTAATGGTGAGCTTCACACTTCTACAGCCCACACATGAGCTGGTTCGTGGCTGCACAGCTGTTGAAACTCATTGAACAGTCGATGAGCTGACTTTGCTTCTAAGTTCAGCGTTGTATGTTAACATTGCTTGCAATCTTACACGCTTTAGTCAGGGATCATGCACATTTGGTGTAGTTTACCACTTCATAGTTGAACCACTGTTAATCCTGAACATTTCTTCTTTGCAATAAGACCTTCAGTTACTCAAGACAGGGATGGAATTTTGACTGTCCTCAAGGAGGTCTTTTATGAGCATGCAAACTATCAAAAAAGTCAACAACAAAAGGGTCTGAAATGGTAAAATGCAATAATTAAAAGGGTTCGCATACTTCTGTGCATGTAGTGTACCAGCGGGGTTTGTGGTTTACAGAGGGGCTGATATATTTACTTCATGTCATTCAAATGTAAATTTTAAGGGCACCTACTGAGGTGAAGCAAATTCACTGTGGTTTTGTCTTCTGCACTAATAATTTTACTTTCATTGATCTAGCAGGGGGGTTATGCATGCATGTGCCCTCAGGAATTCCTTGCTAAGTAGCTGTTGTAAAAAATGTTTTGATTTATTCAGATTTTCCTATTATGTTACTGCAAGCCAAACTAATCAATACTATATGTGGCTTGTTAGAGCGCAAGAAGCAAAACAACAAAGATCTAAAAATATGCCCATCTCCTAGAGGACATTTGTTAACTCAGTGTTGAGTCACATCATTAATGGAATTATTTGAAATGCAAATATTTGAATGCAAGAGAATTAACAAGTTGTGTCCAGCAACTTGCAGGGAAATGATGTTTCTATTTTATAGTAAAATGATCACAGGCAGAATAAGGAGAGAATGGGGAAAAATTGTAGCCTTCACCATTAGGCTTGCCACGGTCCCAAAATTCCAGTAGTCGGTATTAACAACAGTAACATTTCACAGTTCTCGGTACCACAGCAAAAACTGTTCGATCTACTCTTTTATTTTAGATCAACAGTCCTTCAAAAACTCTGCTTTAATAAAAAAAACTCCCTACACTGCACAATGAATCTCTTATTTACATTTTGTTTACACTATGTTGGTATAAAATGAAAGGATACGCAAGCTTGCAGAACTCTAAAGCACATAGTGAATGAAAACCTGTTTTTTGCGCCGATTCTGACTAACTTAAACACCTCTGGTTGGCCATTGCGTTCAGGTGCTCAACAGATACAGTACATTTGTTATTGGCTGCAGTAATCAACACCTCAAAAGCTCGTTGTAAATCGATAAATATCTCGTCTCGGGATATGAGGGTGGAAAGCACGGTAATTCGAAATATTACAGGTTTTCTACTAATACAAAGCTTAATGCTAAATCCTGAAGTATCCCTTTAAGGACTATTTAAGGACTTAAGGACTACTTAAGGACCTTTAAGGATGAAGAAGAAAAAAATGGTTGTATGTAAAATGGTTGTTTTCAACTTAAAATGTTGATGTTGAGAAAGATGTTCAACATAAAACATTTTCAAAGTAAAATAAATGTTATATTGGAGAATAGTCATAATACATATGACTCAAAAGTGATCCCAAAACTGAAATTACAAAAAAATCTGTTTGTATGCTTCATGTTTGTTTATTTTGTTATACAGTTTTTATTGAATTGGTCAATATTTTCCCTCCAAATTATTATTGTTTTATTGACATAAAATACTTTAGCATAAGCATATACTTATCTAGTATTAAGCATTGCAGAGGGAGAGGGAAAAAAAAGAGAAAATATGACACAATAAAAAAAAAAAGTAGTAGTAAACACTTCCAATCCAAGGTGTTGTTTACTCTTCAGTTGTTGGCTGTCTCAGATTAGCAATGTCAATTACATGCCACTTGATTGAAACTTTGATGACAGGATGTGTTCTTGGGTTGTGACCTCTGCATCACTTGAGTTTGTTGTGCTTTTTATCTGCTGCCTCTCCAAGATAAGAACTGTTCCATGGCTGACGCTGATTGCACATCCCTGGATAAGGTCTGCCCATACATTGGTACCTGGTATAGTCTGAGAGGACAGACCTATTGCAAATGTCCACCAAGTGAAATACGGTCCCCATACCACAGATTTCGATTTTGATGTAAACCGTTTTACTGGTGAGGTTGGCTTAAGTTTTATTGGGTTTACTTCATTACGTTTATTGGCATGGTTTATGTATCCGTTTGGTTTTGAAAAGTCAAGGTCCCAAAAATACAAAATATCCTATTTGAGTTGAGCACAACTGAGCTGAGTTGAATTTTTGAGAGCAAGTAATGTAACCTGCCTCCTTCAACAATTCTTTTTTCTATTGTATGTTAATTGACTGCCATTATATTTGTGTTTTATGTCTGTTTATACCACTTCTAGAGGATGTAAAGGCATGAAGTAGCATTTGGCAACAGTGTCAACTGAGGCATGACAGCTGAAGTGTCTCCATTGAACCCAGTCCACATCAATCAGCGCTTTCATCCCATTTCACACAGGATTCACAGGACATGACTGCTCCATGCCGGCTACGGGCTGCACTTCCAACCCGTGCGATACGAAGGGCACTTCCATGTGCGAAGAACAGCGGGGCAGTTTCAAGTGCAAGTGTCACCATAGCTATACGGGCCTGTTTTGTGAAACTTCCATCAGTCACTGCGTCGAGGGATTGTGTCATCACGGATCAAAGTGTGTGAATCTCCCTCTGGGCTTCGTGTGTGAATGTTTGCCTGGTAAGAGTGATTTCTTATAGTCTGTCTCCTGCCAGTCCCCCTGTCCACACTTTCACTAAAGCATCCATTTAACCCTTACCCTATTTTGATTTCTTCTTAGGGTTACAAGGACGATTCTGTGAGGTAAACATTGATGACTGTCTGGAAAAGCCCTGTGGTGCACTCAGTATCTGTAAAGATGGTATCAATGCCTACGACTGTTTCTGTGCACCTGGGTTCGTTGGTAAGTTCACCACAAGCAATTTTCTAGAGCAATTTTTCCTTAGTCCAGTTTTCTAACATTCAATTCCCCTCTGTTGAGCTGTGTTTAAAAGGCCTGCGACCTCAAATCTGCTCCTGTATTGTAAGATATTAGTTGACCGTCTGCTTATCAAGGAGAATTTTCTAAGCTGCATAGCCCTGGCATCACATTTACTGGCATCCTTTTGACGACGGAGAGGTGGTTGTTGTTTTTTTTTGTTTTTTTTTTATAGCACCTCATCATTAGCTGTGGGTTATTGTATTTTAAGCAGCATCTCGGCCCCTGTATTTGCAAGGAAATCCTTAATGAAATGAACCTTTGCCCTTCTTTTCAAGGTAATCACTGTGAGATTGAAGTAAATGAGTGTCTTAGTCAACCCTGTCAGAACGGAGCTTCCTGCTCAGATGAGCTTAACTCCTTCAGCTGTCTCTGCCCTGCCGGGACCACAGGTACATAATTCCTTCCTGCCATCTGAGTTTCACAGGCTGAATTTGGGTGACAAAGGCCACAAAGTTACATTTTGAAATTGACAACCACATTTAAGTGTGGGATTAAATCCTTTAAATTATATTTGCAGGAGTTTACAGACTGTAGATTAGGTGTCACTCCTGACCCTGCAATGGCAATAACCATAGCAACATTATGGCCTCTTGTGGTCTTAAAAAAAGGAACATGGGTGTTGTTGTATTTATTTATTTATAAATAATATTGAAGGTGTATTAGTAGTGCTAGTAGTAGTATCAGTTAAAAATGGATTTGTGGAGCTTAAAGGTGAAGTGTGTAATTTTTTGTCCATAAAAATCTCACATAATGGACCCTTTTCTCATTTTGGGGTTCCCAAGTGGAAATCCTCAAAGTTTGGTAAACTTCTATATTGGTGAACAGAAACTACTACAAATATAAGTAGCGAAAGCAACAAACAAAAAAATTACTATTGAGAGATTCATTGCCATCACTCCCTTTCATGGCCATCACTCCCTCACTCATGAAGCAGTGTTAACTTTTTGCTGAAATGTAATGAAAAGGTAAGAAAACACAAAGTATAGTGTTATAAATGACACTAAATTTGAAAATTAAAATATAAAATTTACAATGACTTAATTTAAATTCAATCATGCGTCATCATATTATGTGAAAGTGGTCTAGTTGAGCCTGAAGTTGACGGACCATTCAAACAAATAGAACAAATCGCCAAGTTTACGTGCAAATGGCTTACTTCGAGTTGTCTCTGCAGTCTGCACTTTAAACTGGGATAGAAGCATTTGGTTACACTTTATTTTAAGGTCTCCTTGTTACAGTGTAATTATATATTTAAGTACAGAGTAATATTAAGTAACTACATGTACTTACTATAGGGATAGGGTAGGATTAGGATTAGGTTGAGGGTTAGTTGCATGTAATTATGCATAATTTACTGTTATTACTACAGTAAGTACATGTAACATATGTAACAAGGACACCGTAAAATAAAGTGTTATGTGTTGCACACTTGAAGCTTGAAGAGATATGATCGTTTAGTGTGTCATGTTTAGTTTACAAACTCCTCTTTAAAACAGGGGGGCACTTTAAGTTCTTATCCAACCACATTAAATGTCTATTTCAAGAGTAATTTCCACTTAATTCTTTCATGTTCATGCAAATTGGAAAGGAAATAGGCTCATTTGGCAGTATGAGTCAACTCAAGCTCTCCGTATATTTTAGGAACTTTCTGCCCAACCGAATGTAAATTCATCTACTTTCATTTCAAACCAGGAGGTGTATTGCTCGAAGGCTTAAAAGAGATTTTAGATTTGTTTGTTTTTTACTTTTATTCCAGATTCTTTGTGCAGTGAAAACTTCAGTTTATAATTGGTTGGCATGGGAATTTCTACTACAACTCTCATTCTTATTTTCTTCTTTTTGTGTGCCTTTCTCTTTTTCTCTCACTTCTCAGGTAGTTTATGTGAGATAAACATAGATGAATGCCAGTCATCACCATGCATGAACAATGGCACGTGTTTGGACCTCTCAGATGGCTTTAAATGCATTTGCCCTTCAGGTTTCTCTGGTGTGTCTAATGTTTTTTTAGTACATTATCACATTGATTATTTCTCCATTGGTTCTCTATTGGTCTCACGGGGCCCAAGCCTGAAAAGAAAAAAAAAAAAGAAAAAAACCTGAAACTGTTGAATGTGAATGTGTTTTTTTATTTTGGTCATTTATGTTTTATAGACAGGGCAACTGTCTCTCATGTAAGGAAGATGACTTGCATGATAACTTTTATTTTTCATTTTATATTGTGCATTAAAGGTCCTGAGTGCTCACTGGACATCAATGAGTGTGTCTCATATCCCTGTAAGAATGGAGGCACCTGCATTGACCAACCGGGTAATTACTACTGCCGATGTGCGGCTCCATTCAAAGGTAATGAAGACTGAGGGAGTGGGGTGAAGGGTGAAGAAAAGCAGAGTTAATTAACTTCAGAGAGCATTCCTCTCACCTGTCTGAACTCATGCAGTCAGCATTGCCACATCGACATCTTCATTGTCCACAAAATTGATTAATTAAAATTTATTTCAATTGTATTTATGTCCAGTAAAATTTATAATGCAAAGTATATTTAATAAAAATAAATTGTAAAATGTTATAATAAAAATAGAAAACCAAATGCTGTGAAAGACTCTCACTCAACATAATCTGGTTTCAGCCAGTTGCTTTATAGTCTACTTTTTGGTGGCATTTTTGGCAGGTAAAAATGGGATTCTCTTTAATGCATTTCACCCTTACAATGTATGGTTTTCATTTACAACAATGTTGTGATGTTAACCTCAAAATTGACTTCCTGTTGAACATTTTGGTGAAGATAAAAAAAATATATATATTCATACACAGTTCAGTTCAGAAGTGGATCAAATCAGACCCAAATGTCAGGACAAATTCCCTCTAGAGTGCTGTGCTCTTTGACTATTTTATTCAGATCAGGAACTGCTGAAATCTTATCTGCTTTGTGTATACACCTGTTTTACACAGCTATTACGTACATTATTGGGTTTTCTCTGTTTGTTTGTTTGTTTGTTTGTTTGTTTTTTTTTTGTGTATGTATGACGCTCAGCTGGTCAATTTCGGACACAGAATGCAGCTCATCTAAAATCGATCAGGCGGCTCAGTCATTGCGGCTTATATTCAAACAGAGATCACAGATCATGCTTCCATTAGACGCGCAAATTAGGTTGTGAGGGATAATGATGATATCGGTTATTCGGTATGATAATGATGATATCGGTTATTCTGTATTGAAATCGAGGAAAAAAGGCAATGACAGCTTTGCATGCTCTGTTGAGACACTCATGCATAGTGTTTATGTGGGGGAGATTCTGAGAACGTTAAACTACCCTTTACACAGCTATCCTTTACTAACTGATCTAGTGTCTACACTGTGGCTAAAATACAGTGTGCAGTTTATGCGTGTTAATTGAAACTCTGAGAGTTCCAGTGCCATGTATGTAATTAGACAATCTAAGGCAAGTTATTAATTAGGGGCCAAGCACCGAAGGTGCGTAAGCACCTATTCTAATCGTTGGTGTTCTTATTATTATTATTGCGCTCTGAAAGTCTAAGGTAGCCCATAGAACCGCTTGCGGGAACGTTTTTAAATTTGGCGCACCGATAGAGGTCAGTCCCAACATTAACCACACCTATTTTGGAGTCTCTAAATCAATCCTTCTTGCGCCACTACCTGGTCCAAAGTTTAACTCATGTTTATGCTAATAACTTTTGAACCATAAGGGCTAAAACAAAATATCGTTTCCTCTGATTCATTGGTTCATTACGATTCGATTACACCCTATTACATAAAAATGTTCCCGCCATTTAGAATTTTGCAAAAAGTCTACTTTTTCGAACTCAACGCTTTGTCAGATTTTCATCAAAATTGGCTCACATCATCTTCAGACCATGCTAGCAAAAGTTATTAAAAGATTTTTGATAAACTTAACCGTTTTCAAAAAACTTGAATTAGATGAATTATATGTAGAGCACTACAAATTGGAAGTGAGGCTATGTTTCCGCAACACTTTAGCGTATTTAGGCCAAACTTGACAAATGTCCTCATAAGCATGACCTAAGGTAATGTGCAGCATTTCGGCACAGCCCCACCTAGTGGTCTGGAGATATTAAAAATGGCTATTTTTGCTTTTGAAAGGTTTGCCCAAAAATCATAAAAGTGATCTTGTTAGATTCAGGGCACCGAGTCCAATGATATCCAATTTTCCCATGTCGGCCATTTTGGGTGTCGGCCATTTTGAATTTAATAGAAACCTGTATTTTATGAATGCATCCTAATCATCTTAATACGTCTTTAATTGCTCATTGTTGCTGTTGGTCTGATTCTCCCAGCCATGCTGGCATGACTTATCATGTTTTTTTTGCTTGGCTCCTATAATTGCTGCTTGCAGCTATATTTCTTAACTACGATATCTGTCTCAAAGTCCAATGTGTAATGGGTTCTTTCCTGTTTTTTTTTATATACATTTTTGTCTGATCCATTTTACAAAAAAAAAAAATTGCCACCAGACTAGCCTAGTGAAGCCTATCTTTACTGACCACTTTTGGTCCAATATCTGTTACCATTACAATGTGTGTTAAGGCTGGTTTTAGTTTTGACCAAGTTGACTACACATCTCTATCTGGCAGTCCTTTTATAATAACTAACTCATTTTGGTAACAGATCAAAATCTAAAACCAGATGAGCCATTTTATTTTTAATAAATATTTTTAAGAATATTTTTATTTGTGACTGAAAAAGTCAAGTCATCATTGTGATTGTTCAGATTCAATAAAAAAAATGTTAGTCCATGAAGTAGTTTCATTTTAAGTATTTAGATTTTTCTTGTATGCATATGAATGTACATCAAAATAATTTCCAACATTCCAACATTGGAAACATTGTTTGTTTTTTTTGTAACTTGGAAAAGTCATGGAAATTCATTGGTCAATTAGAGGTGACAGGGCTGCTTTAGATTTAAATGTGAGAATGGAGGCCTTTTAGGTAATTAATAAGAATTAGTTGAGTAAACAATAAACAGTTGAACATTTTTCATTGTTGTTGTTTTTGTTGTGGATGGATTTGTATTTCTCATGCTGTATTTGGAATTTCAGGGATTAACTGTGAGTTGTTGCCATGTGAGGCCGTTAATCCGTGTGATAACGGGGCAGAGTGCATGGAGGAGGCTGATCCCGTCCTCTTCCCTCTGGGCTTCCGGTGTCGATGTCGCCAGGGTTTCACAGGGGCCCGCTGTGAGATTAACATAGACGAGTGCAGTTCCAACCCCTGTCTGCATGGCTTCTGTTACGACGGTAAATACTGTAGTTTTTTCTCAGCCTTGAACTCCCAAACTTAAAACATTTCCCTTCAGTCTCATTAGCACATGGGTACTCTAGAGGCACTCTTTACGGAGCAAAGGCACTGTCGGTTTACCCCTTTGACAGTCTTGGCGTGACTTAGCTTAATAAGCAGTTTTATAAGACACAAGTTACTCCATTCAGTATGACCAGGCCACATTTGCTTTGGTACTTTTGACAAGTGTCTTGCTCCAGCTGTGAGCGAGGATCCGTAAGGCATAATTGCAGCTTTGTAATTTGAATAATGGATGATAAATGACAGAGTTAATACAATCAAATCCCAAGGCAGGGTGTTGTTCTCCCTCAGCAATCCAATAAGCTGTTTTTTGCCCTTTTGTGTTGCATCTCCTGCATAAATCATTACAAAAGCCATAGATCAAATACATGTTGTCAGTTAAGAATTACAGATTGCAAAGCATGTAGGCCTTTGCAATGAAGTACTTTAAAATTGGAAGCTGTAACTCACTTGATGCTGTTGTATGTGTAGGCTAAATTATCATTTATTGCACACAACTTTCTAACCAACGCTGGACAGTGTTCGGGAAACCTGTTTGAAAACAGTCTTTGTCATTGCATTAGGCACTTACACCTTCACCTTTAAGACATGATGTATATAGCAAAAAGCCTTTAAAATGAGGCATTAAAGATGTTTTCCAGTTGACAGTAATTTATTTGGGTGATAAAGTTTTAATTTCATGTAGTATAATGGTGAATGTCATTGCAGTGAGAGGAAGACAAACCTTGACTTTCAAAACTGTGATCGATTTTACAGTTAAAAGAGGCTATAAATTGTCCCCTCAAACTAACAGAAAACATTTTCAAATTCAGTGCATGTTGTCCAGTATCCCTTTTGGCTTAAAGCTGTTTTGCTATCATCCTTCTAAACATCCTGTTTTAGGATTTATCTTTGCAAGATTGTAATGAACAGACTTTAATGCCTCCGTTCTGAAGTTTTACTGTTTTCCTGAAGTCTTTGCAGTGATCTTTAGAGCATTGATTCCCAACTGGTGGCTGGGACCCACTAAGGGGCCTCAGCAAACTTAACTTTAAATTATGTAAAAGACAAAATAAGATAAAACAGCTACAACAATTAAGATATAAGCTGTCATTCTATCTCAGTCTTGAAAAATCTGTATAAAAGAGGTACTTTTAATAGTGTGATTATCTATGTGGAAAAGTCAATAAATTTATGGACATGGAAATTTTTTTAGTTATGTCAAGCTCAGGTAGAAATTGCTAGGAAATTGCTATTAGTGTGTAAAAATAAACAATCATCAATAAACAATCACCAATTCTTTGGTAATAAACCCTTAAGAACAGTTATTAAATATTCTGGAATTTAAGTATTTTATGAATTTATGATTTAATTTAATTTTAATTTTAATATATTGCCACTCCTAGTTTCTGTAAATAAAAAAGGTTGAAAAACAAGCAGATTTGTTTTTTACAGCAGAAGGATCAGATATATCTTGGGGGGGCATTCAAATATTGTCTGACAATGGATGGTCTTGGAATCAAAAAGGTTGATAACCACTGCTTTAGAGCTTTACATTTAGAGCCTACATTCAGGCTCTGAAGTAGGCTACATACATAATCTGAAGTTCCTTGTAGTTTTACTCTTAAAGAATCAAGTGGTGTTGTGATGTGAATGTTGTGAAATTATGTAGACTCAAAAGATAAAGTCATAGTCATATTTTTATAGTTTTTGAGTGCACCTTGAAGGCAAGGTTACTGTACATAATGTACACACTTTTAGACTAAACAATAGTACTCTACAGTAATTTGGAAAAAGTCCAAAATCTTGACACACTGAATTCTCTAAAAAAAAATTAAGTGCCTTAGCTTAGACAAATCTTTTATCCTTAGACAGTTTTATCTTTGCACTGAAGAACATTTAAATAATCAAAAATAAAGTTGAGAAAAGTTACAAAATTAAACCAGCATGATTATTTAATGTTCTTGACTTAAACAAGAATAATTGTCTTCTCTGCTTTAGCCAACTTGGATTTGTTAAATACTAAATGTCTCCTTCAGTCAAGCTCTTGTAATGGCAGCTGCAGATCTGTTGTTCAGCAAATTTTCAATTAGCAATACTTGAAATGTTCATTTGTCTTCATAATGCAGTTTTAAATGACTGCTTGGTAAGGCTGCTTGTCTCTGAAGCAGAAGACCTCTTGAAAATGTAATGTAAGAGTCAATAAACTTCAATCAATATCAATCAATCACAAAAAAAAAAAAAAAAAAACTTGCAGTGATCACAAAAATAAGAGCAGAATTTACAAAGCAGAACCCCCAAGCAGTGAAACAATAATCTTATAACATTAACTATATAGTTTCATGTTGGGAACTCAATGTGTTCTATATGAAAGCATTTGTCCAAATACTGATGTGGCTAAAGACTTTTAGGTTTCGCCTAAGACAAAGTGCTACTAATGAGTCTAATTTTAATGCATGAAACTGACTATAATTTATTTATTTATTTTTTTACATGTTACCAGTATATGCTATGCCAGTGGTTCTCAACTGGTTTGGCTATGGGACCCTCACTTTAGATCACTTTTGAAAGTGTCCATACTTGATGAGGATTGTATAGATAAAGCCAGGCTCTGACTACAGGAGTTTGTGACCACCGACTGTAAATCGAGATTTTCCTCTTTTAAGTCTCAAACCTGCACACACTACAGGATTTGAAAATGGTGGTGCATTACACACTACAAGGTATTCTTAAGATTATCACGCGGCAACTTGCTGCATCAATACTTATTCTTTGTAGAGAGACAAAATGAAAGAAGAACATTTTTTGAGGAGACATTATAAAGGCAGTTGTGTTATTACCACATTTCGACCAGCCGTTCCTCCATCACCGTTGTCCACCGGCCCCGTACAGCTGCTTGTTTCGCGGTCGCCATTTCAAAAGTTCCATCACTTCTGCCTCCTTGTAGACTTGTTCCTATTGGCTATTGTGGAAGTACTGATGCAATCATAGTCGTAATCATCCCGATTTCAAATCCTAATTATCAAACAAGTTTGATATTATTGGTGCAGCCCCAATGTGTCCGTGAGCAGATCAGGAGGATTAAGATTTGATCTGTAAACGCCTTACATTACCAGAAAATCTGGGCTGAAGATCGAAACCGACTGATACCCTGGACGTGATTTTTTTTCTCAGACGTCGGGAGTAAATCGGGCATAAATCGGCCTTAAACTTCTGTAGTCTGAGCCCAGTTTATGGGCATTTCATTCCAAAGTGCAGGAGCAGCAAAAGCCAGATCTCCTCTACGCCTCAAACGTGACTGTGGGACAGTTAAAGGACAAATGCGGCATTTTACACTTAAAGCCCTGTTTTAAGATCGTTTCTGATGAAATAGAACGGTTAAGATTGAAATTTGGACACATGCTGCTGGCCCGAGAATTTTCGGTTTCTGTGGTAGCACCTCCCCACCTCCACAATGGTTGCATTGGTGCACTGAAACAATCCTTCATAAAACGCAATAAACTTTAGTTTACAAAGACGTGAAACTCACCGAGTGGTCTAAGGGTGTTCACAGATTTTTTTTTCACACAAAAATCGCTGCAAAAGATGCATTATTTTTAAAATCCATTAGACTCTGCCTCGAATTATAACAGTGTTTCTCACTTAACCTAGAGATATACTGTATAAGTATGTGGAGTTGGACAAAAACTACGATAAAACCTGTTGGAAAGCATCTTTTGCAGCGATTTTTGTGTGAGCATATCAGTGAACACCCCAGACCACTCGGTGAGTTTCACGTCTTTGTAAACTAAAGTTTAATGCATTTTATGAAGGATTGTTCCAGTGCACCTAAGCAACCACAGAAACCGAAAATTCTCGGGCCAGCAGCATGTGTCCAAATTTCAATCTTAACCGTTCTATTTCATCAGAAACGATCTTAAAACAGGGCTTTAAGTGTAAAATACCGAACTTGTCCTTTAAACACATACTCATAGAGGAACGTAAGAGTCTTTGAGATTGGTAGGGGATTAACATATCTTTTACATACTTTGGAGCCTGATCATGCAGTGCTTTGTAAACAAACATTAACAACTTGTATTGCATTCTGTATTTTACATCTAAACATTGAAGAGGTATCAACACAGGTGTTATATAATCCCTTTTCCTGGTATTAGTTAAGAGTCCTGCTGTTGCATTTTGGACATACTGAAGGCATGCAAACAAGGCTTCATGTATGCCTTATAAAGCATTACAATAATCCAGCTGTGTGAAAATAAAAGCATGTACAACAGTCTCCAAATCCTCAATTGATAAAAGAGGTTTCAGATTAAACAATGTTCCTAACTGAAAAAAGATGCTTTCACAACTCTGTTTATATGACGTTACAAAACAGAGATCTGAATCAAAAAGTCGGATAAAGTCTGACAGGACAGGGATGTTAGTTTTTTCTGAGGTGAGAGACTTTTTATTTTTATAACATGTTACGGAAATAATATTTGAATAATGACACTCACCAATAGCCAGACAAAATCTCATCAGGTTTTTCTCAGGCACTCTTTACTTGAACTGCATCAAGAGTCAACAGCTTTCACTCACATCTTTCAAAGCAAAAGTCTTGCATCAGGAAACCATTTAGAATTAAGTATTTTTGTTGTTGTTGCTTTTACGACACACTCCGTAACCCACTCAAGATGGTTTGCGATCCACCGGTTGAAAAACCATATGCTATACACTGAACTGAACTGAACTGTGCTGTTATGCTATATGTTATCTTATATTTCGCTTATACTACACTTTTATCTTACTTCTAATTACCTACCATTTAGCAGATGCTTTTTATCTAAACCGACATGTAGTTCAATAATTGCACTCCCAGAGCAACCTGCCCTTAACTACTGTGCTCTGAGGTAAGATGGTGACAGCGATGAAGGACTATTATGTAACCAGGCAACCAAGTATTCCTCGTCCACCACTTGTAGTCCGACTTGCAGCCACTTTGTCTTGTCTACCATCATCTCCAATTCCAATAAGCTCAGTCAGACAAAGTTTACTTGTTTACTTCCTCGCAGACTGCACCAGCAAAAACAGCTCCACATATGTAGTCCCTCAAGGCCTGTCTGCCATATAGGAGGCATGTGATCTGCTGTGTTGGTGTGGGAAGAGAGTGAGAGAGCAAGGTGTATCTCTTGAGCAGCTGGTGTGAGTAATTTAATGAGAGTAAGAATTTAATGAGTAATCGCGGGTACACGCACAAAGACAGAGTGGCAGCATAGATTACGTGGTAAATCTAAGGGATAATGAAGAATCCTGGGATTCGGCATAGGCCTGGTAATAAATTTGCGGCTGTAAGAACCCACAATTACCTCTGTCACTGGCTGCTGTTTTGCAGCAGAAAGGCAGGGGATGCATTTCTCCTCAACGCCATTAATGATTAAAGGCTTGTGGAATGGGTCATTAGGTTTTGTGTAAGTCAGATGCAACGCAAAGACAGTGGACAGTATCACTCTTGTAGCATTTGTAAAAGAGATCGCTACACAAACACACATTTTACATTTAATTGGACACACTGTGTTTCCAGCTGCTGGGGTGAGTATAAATGGGCACGAAATTTCACAAGCAGAGAAAGTCAATTTTACTGATAAGCTTTAGAAACAACGGTTTGACTTCAGTGGCCTGTGGAGGAAAAAATAGAGTTTAAAAATATTAGATGTTTGGAGAGCGTAAAAAAATTAAGTAAACAGATTGAATGTTTAGTCATGTCTTAAAATCTGAAAATTTGAAAGTAATTGTTACATAATAAATAATGGTTGTTCTATGCGAGGTATTCCACTTTTAAATTGTTCAGTATGTACTGTCATCCCACATTTTATGCACATGGATCGAGTATTGTCATCACATTATTATAGATTTACGTATCACAAAAATGTCCATAAAAATGTATTGTAAGATGTGAAACAGTAGATAGAAACAGTAGTAGACACATATACCATTCAAAATGTAGGGATCAGTAAGATTTTTTTTTTATTTAATAAATTTGATCAAACGTGACACTAAAGACATTTGTAATATTACAGAAGATATGCTATTTCAAATAAATTATTTTCTTTTGAACGTTCTATTAAGATAAATAATATTACATTTTCACAAAAAAATGTTAATCAGAACAGCTTTAAAAATAAGCATATTAAATTGATTTCTGAATTATAATGTGACACTAAAGACTGACGTAATCTTTGCCATCACAAGAATAAAATACATTTTAAAACGTTTTTTTTTTTTTACTAGAATAATTTGCATTTTTTATTGTTTACTGTATTCAATTAAACATTAAAAAAAATATTGTATGAACGATTGTATGTTGTGTGTTTTTTGAGTGGATGTTTTTATTGCTTGCCATGATCCGCGCACCAACATTGCATAACCACCCCTGAAAAAAATGCCAGAGATTAACATTGAACCTACATCGTCCACCTTGAATTTTAGTGTTTGTAAAACCAAGTTCGTGAGATCATGCCATTGTGTCTGTAAATGTTAGTTATATGTTTCTAAAAGAGGAAACTCTATTTCATATATTCTAAGGTGATTCTTCTGTCTCTTTGTGTTTCTTACTACAGCTGTGGACAGTTTTTACTGCTTGTGTAACCCTGGTTACGCTGGTATGAGATGCGAGCAGGACATCAATGACTGTGCTAGCAACATGTGTGAAAACAACTCGACTTGTGTGGACCTCCATCTGGTAAGGATAATTAATCTTCAACTAACTTAGTTTCCATATACAGCTCTTAATGAAAGAAGAACAGCAGTTCTTAGAATAATACATATGGGAACTAAGTATAATAACCACTAAAGCGCCATAACATCTGTTGTTAAATGATTATTGTTCTCTGTGCAAAGCAATTAATAACATTTAAATCATTCCTAGGCCCACATGAGAAATGACATATCTGCCATAGTACAAATAACATATTGGCCTATTGTAATCATGATGTTTTTGTCCACACACTTCTGCAATTAATTCACTCTGACTATTTTGAATAATTCCATATTTTATTTATTTTAAATATACCATAAAATATAACCATTTAATGCACCAATTCTGTTCAGACTGTTTGTATATAATTTCAGGCTTAAGTATGTTATGAGTTTTTATTTTAATGAATTCCTTCTATTCTTCTTTCTTATTGCTGTTTTGCATAATGAATTGTGATTTGGTCTTTTCTTTCTGGCATCTACAGTGCTGAGTGCAACAGTCGGGGTATGAAAGTAAAAACTATATTCATTTTCTCCATTGGGGAATAGATTTGTAATGATAATTTATAAACCTTCAATTTTTTTGTAAAAAGAATCCTTTTACAGTAGGATTATTATATACAAAAAAAAAATGCCTCAGTTACGACTGTAACCTTGGTTCCTTAAAAAAGGAACGAGACACTGTGGGAACGCTCTGCATGATTGTGTTGTGAAGCACGTATGAAATCAGTCCAATGGTGTCAGTCCAATCAATGAGGCCGGTGATGTCACAAACCAGGAAACTATAAAGCAGTACAACACTTATTTCTAATAGGGTTTTTATTTCTAATTTCTAAAGTCGCTGACAGGCACGCAGGAAGTATGGCAGGGTGACACAGCGTCTCGTTCCCTCTTTAGGGAACCAAGGTTACAGTCGGAACCGAGGCATTTCCTTTCAAGAGAAATCAGACTGTCGATTGACGCTGAGGGAACGTTTATACCCATGCCACCATAATGACAAGTGTCTGTCTAGTGTGAAATTGTAAAGAAGAGCACTAAGACGGGAGCACCTGGGCCCCTGGTGTAGAGCTCATGTCCAGGTTTTAAAACCTCACAAATGTGTGCAGTGAGGATCAGCCTGCCACATCACAAACATCTTGAAGTGAAACTCTGACAGTAGAGCCTTAGAGGCAGCCATACTCCTAGTCGAGTGGGCTTGTACTGCCATAGGGGAAGGTAGTCCGGCTAACTCACATGCAAGAGAGATAGCCTCAACTATCCACTTGCTCATCCTCTGCTTAGATGCTGAGGACCCCTTGCTAGGAGACTCAAAACAGACAAACAGTAGTTCAGATTTACACCACAGGGCAGGTTTGGGGATGTAACCGTATAATGCCTGAACAGGACAAAGCAGATTACTCTTTTCCTGGTCTGAATCCTGGAAGGGAGAAGGACAGAAGGCCTGCAGCACAATAGATCTAGCCACATTGGTGGGGACCTTAGGGATGGAACCTGGCCTTGGGTGAAGAAATGCCTTCACCATGCCAGGTGCAAATTCTAAGCACGAAGGGGCAACAGACAGGGCTTGCAGATATCCTGCTTTTTTAGGGCCGATTCACATATCGCGTCTTTTGCGCGCTCAAGTTAGTTATTTCAAATGTAGGCGCGCGGTATGCACGCTCATAATGGAAGCGACGCGGTCGCGGTGCGACGCACTAGTTTTTTCCAAGCGCGTCCGCGCCGCATCGAGATAAAAACATCTCCACTTTTCAGAATGTCGCAAGCGCACCATAGGTCACGTGACAAGAACCTTAACAACAACAAGCTTAGCAACTACAGACGCCTCCGGAGCTCAACCGCCCTAGCGCTTTGGAAAAAGGAGAACGTTCTACGCGTTTTTAGGCGCTATGTGTGAATCGGCCCTTAAGAGACATAATAGCAAGAAGGAACAACACTTTAAGAGTCAGGAACTTGACTGGCTTGAGCCCCTGGTTTTCCAGTTTGCGGACAAAAAACTGATTTATGTAGGTGACCATCGATGTGTTGTCTGTACGGACGAACACATGGTGGCCCCTGAGGTCTGGGAGGAAATTCTTGAGAGCAAGAAAGATAGCCATCATCTTCAGGCAGTAGATGTGCCAGGAGAGAAAATGACCCCTCCATAGACCCAGAGTCCAGCGATTGTCTAGGATCGCTCCCCAACCCGTGCAAGAAACATCCGTAATTAGTATTTTGCAACGAAAAGGAGCTCCTAACACGGGACCTTGATCGTGCAAAATGGGTTTTGCCCCCCGGTTAAAACCCCCTGGTTCTGAGCCACCACTGTAGGGGTCTCTTGTACAGCAGGCCAAAAGGTATCACGCTGGATGCTGCTGCCATCAAACCCAACAGGTTCTGAAACTGCTTCACTGTGAGGGACTGGCCTAACTTTATATTGTTCACGGCTGACAGGACTGATTCGATGCATGCCGGGGGGTAGACGAACTTAGATCGCAACCGAATCACACGGTGCAAGGAGCTGGCTTTGGATTTTTGGGGCTGCTCCTGCTCATCAGCCCCTGAGACCTGAGGGCGACTGGGTGGACGTTTTTTAAAAGCCACCGCCTGTTTGCAGGCCTCCTGAAACCTATCAATGACTGTGTTGACAGCGTCGCTGAATAGGCCAGAAAGGGACAGCGGGGCGTCCATCAAAAAAACGTTTATCTTTCTCTTTGATTGATTGCACTCAGATTGAGTTAAAGATTATTTTTTCATATTTATTTTTTCCGTGTGACCATAAATGACAGAGTAATTCTAAGTCTAAGTCTATTGTCCTACTATATGAAGAAATTCCAGCAAAACGCGCCAGTGCGTTTGTCGACCCCTAAGGGTTAATGTCCCTGGTCTTATTGTGAACAGTTCATCAGTACATATTATAAGAACAATTATTTTTCTAAATATTTCATCAGAGTACTTTCTCCACATGTAACGCATTTTTTTTTTTTTTTTTTTTTTTTTGCTGATATAACCAAATTTCTGAGGAAAAATAATATTATGCAATAATGTCTAAATCTTAAGTTCAATATTTTCACAATACAATCAAATCTTTATTTTACTTGGTAATACGTCACATTACTGAATATGTTGAAATGTAATTTCAAGTTGTCTTTCAAAAAATTATAACATATAACTTAACATTATTTGTATCATATAACATTATTAGTATCCTTTTTTGTATTATTACAAAAAAGGATACTAATAATACAAAAAAGGATACTAATAATGTTATATGATACAAATAATGTTAAGTTATATGTTATAATTTTTTGAAAGACAACTTGAAATTACATACAGACACCGGCATATCAGTCAGGACAAAAAGTCCAGAGTCTTCATTCTTTGAGTTGCAGTTTTGTTCTGTAGATTAAGCTTGTGTTACCTCACAATCTCTGAGAACAAAGAGAGGGGCAATGAGAGCAATCAGTGGCTCAGAAGCCTGTGTGACATGCAGTTGTTTGGCTCTTATCCCAAATCGGCTTTTCCTTCCCTTCAGCAAACCCACTCTAATACAGCCAGTAAGAGAGATGCAGGCTCTGTGCTCTCATTTCACACTCTTCTGCCCCTCCCCAGCCTTTCTCTTCTTATTTATCTCACAGACTTTCTCTTCTTTTCCTCTATTTTTATTCCAGGAGCTCTCTGAACAGAGCAGAAGGGCAAAAATAGTTTATCATTTATTCATGATGAATAATGCAACCCTGGGACAGGGTTTCTGAATGGAGAATGCAATTGGGCTATTCACAGCATCCCTCGAAACCTAGAGGTGGGCGGTTTGTAGGCTGCTGTCCCGTGGACAGAGATGCAGGCGGGGATATTAGCCCTTTTGCATGCTGGGTTAATTAATGATTTGAGTAGCTATTTTACATTAGGGGATGAGATCATCTCAGAGATGCATAGAGAGTAACCTTGACAAAAGATGATCCAATGTCTTTGGCATTGAAAAACGCCTCATTTGATTTGACTAGATTTTTGTGTTAATGTGTCCACAACACATTTATTTTCTCCTCGCTATCATTAGCTATTTTTCCATCCACCAATTGTATGCAAATTTTGGGATATCGCATAAAAAAACACTGTAATGGAATTTCCAAGATGTGCATAAATTCTAAAAAATTATAATATCCGATAAGAAGACATGCACATAAACTACGATGGAAACACATTTACCAAATAAATCCCTCAATATGCAACAAAAATCTCACGTGACTTAACAGATCATATGATTGGATAACCGGACTAATCAGCAAAATTTATTTATTGCACAACATCTCAAATGTTGGTTTGGTCATTCTTAAATGCCTGAGCCAAAGTCTGTCATCAAAATGGTATAATTATCTCCCAGAACTGTCTTGCACAATTGTGTTTCCAAGCACCAGGTATCCTTCAAAATGCAAGATTAGATTATTGTGTTTCGTCTGCACACTCCCAGGCACGAGTAAATTATGATGTATGAAAAAAGATCCACAATGGCTTCCCCAATTACATTTTTATTACAGATATTTTGTGGAAATTTCCCATAAAGTGACGATTTTGTTCTCTTAGACACATGGAATGGAAATGGTGCTTTATTTGCAAATGTTTTAAATGCAATTTTACAACTTTGTATAAGTTAAAATTGCAGCTTTGGATGGAAACAAGCCAGTAAGTTCATGCAAGGCTTATGAGGTGACTTCAGCAGTCGTCATGACAGTCCATTCAAAGCCACGTCACACTCGAAAGTAAAGACAAATATTTGATATTGCACACAAATGTAAAAGAAGCGATTTAAAAGAAATATGGAGCAATTGTCATCTGACATGTTTACGGCATGCAATAAAGTTTTAGAATAGCATCAATGTGTTAATAGCCTCTATGCTCAATGGTAGGGTCACCGCATGAGCGCTTCAAAAGATTGTTCTACTGTCATAGGTATGAAATCACTGATTGGGAAACGGTTTAGCCACCATGTAATTGAGCTCTTAAATTCTACATTTCCACGTGCTGATTATATAGCAGAGGGCGTGGGACGGGGATAAAGGGTGGCTGTAGAACGTCACATGGGAGTGCTTTACTTCCAAACAGTCAGTAAATTAGATTGACCTTTTTCTCTCTCTGTGAAAATGAGGATTCTGTCATGCTGGTTTGCCAACAGTCTCCACCTGCCCGTTACGTGGATCTCTGTAAGGACAAACAAGATAGACAACAGAGCTATGATGCACTTATCTGATGCAAATCATCTTGCTTTGAATATTTGTGAACTCGTTAAATTGATTGAATTCATAGCTATGTGAAGAGCAGTGGTGATGTGGGGACATCTTTCAAAGCAGTTCTGCAGCTTTTATGGTTTCACTATGGTGGTCTTTCTTTCTTTCTTTCTTTCATTCAAATATAATAGCAAAATAGACTTTTTTCAAAAACACAAAAACATTTAAAGTGCCCATATTATGGTTTTTTGAATATTACCTTTCATGCAGTGTGTAATATAGCTGTCTGTGATTGTAAACAATCTGCAAAGTTGTGAAGCCGAAAGGCCATGAAAAATAAAGTTATTGTCTCTCAAAAGAAAGAATAGACTCTGAACCGCCTAATCGAGTCGCCTGTAAATCAAATCCCACTTTTTTACGGCTACACGTAACTGGGTAATACATTTGTATAATGCCCGCCTATAGTTGCCCGCAAACAACATCTACTATTTTGTGTACGATGAGGAGACGCTGTTTTCTGCTTTGCAAAATCAAAATTCTCTTTGTAAACACATCCAAAGAATGAAGATGTGAAGTCAGTGATTAGAATTGCCACAGCGATACAACAGCTGTATAACCTTTTGACAATTTCTTCTCAAATCTCTGTGAGGTCTAAATGGGATTTACAAAATACAAAATATAAACACCTGTGAAATACGTCATCCTCTTTCTTGTCTTCAGTTTGTCTGTGTATGTGTTATGTAGCGAATATCATGGAGAAACACTTTGCCCAGCGTTTCATGAAGTACTTTGAGTCTGGTGCGTTTTGTGCATGAGTGAGGAGCACGTGCGTTTAGCTCTTGAGGAAGCTGAGTGCGTGCATTGCGTAGTTTTCTTAATGAAAGGCTCCGTTTGCACCATCCTTATTTTCGAGGGATGTGGGACATGCTTTTGGGTGGACATTTGGGCATATGTGCTGGGAGAAAGGGAAAAAAACACTCCTGAATGGCAGGACATCTTTGCAATGCCCAGTGCCCTAATATAGATGGTATTTAATGTGGCACTGCACAAAAGCCTTAAAATCATTTTGTATTTTGCAAGGATTGAACCACACAGTTTTGTTCTAATAAATAAAAAACATCACATAGGCATTAATTAGTCATTTAACATGCTTTATTCTCAACACAAACATTTTGCGTGGGTGCATGCATGTGTGTGTGTGTCTGTCGGTGTCAACTTTCTCTGGATGAAATCTCTCTCTGACATGGTTTCTTCTTAAAGAAACCTTGGATGTCTTGTTGCTGTGTAAAAATAAACAAAATATATACTGTAATTCAGTGTGTATATACCATAAACAGAGACGTTTCGAGGTGTCTCTCGCTCCAACTGTTTGAAAAACGCGGACCTGTGATTCCGCTTTGCAAATCGCAAATCAAACAATGATTGATTGGCATTGGGCATTGTCAGGTTGACAGTAAATCTAGCCCAATAATTTTGGGGGGGCACCAGGGGGGGGGGGGCAATCATATTCCAGGGGGGACAGGTGCCACCCCGTGCCACCCCTCTAGACATGCCCCTGCCTCCTTGGCTGCTACTTTTAAAAATGAGCGTTGTTAGGCCTCCTCTCGTTATAGAGAGTCCTCTAAGGGACGCAGCGTCTCCTTCCCCTTCTTACATGCGTTACCCAAGACTTTCTTATTACTTTGAGTAAAGATAAAAGATGGAGCAAGATTTGCTTTAATGTTATATCGGTCATTCACACTCTCAACTAATGTATGCGCTGTTATTGATACAGGTAATGATACAGTTCATACATGTGCACTGCAATAAATTGGAAATATACACATCGGTTTGTTGAAAGACATACAGTTGTTAATGCTGATGGTGAGGAATTCCAGGAATTCAGCTGCAACATCTCATAATGTATGTCAAACTGAGTAGTGTATCACTGAGACATGTCCTGCTCAAGTCATACTTGTGATTGATGTTCGGGTTGAATAACTAGTTATTCCAATGTTTCATCATCGGACTCAGATTGATATGGTAAAATCAACGCCATTGTTACTGCTGTTACAGTCTGTACAATCGCTGAGCTTTAGGAATCCTTCGGAGCTGAAATTCAATTATGGTAATGGATGCTCCCTATCAAGGGAATTCCCGCTGCGTTTTCACGCTATGGGAACACCTCTGTGTGATTGCGTCGTGAAGCACGTGTATAATCAGTCCAATGGAAGAGCGAGACGTCATAGGCGGGTGATGTCATAGACCAGGAAACTATAAAGCACCCCTGAGAACAGACAGCGTCAGCTTCTGTGCCTTCAGCAAGCGATCTGTGTATTCTGTCCTTGTCATATTTATTGTCTGTCAAGTTGCAATATATATATATATATTATGAAAAAAGAGAGCAAGCAAGCTTTGTGTTGTTCCCTGTCCACGTTATATCACGGGTGGGGACACACATATCAGCTTTTTGTTGCTGTTTGGGAGTGGAGCATGCCAACAGTCATTTCTCGAGGGGGCTGACTGTGAGCATTGCGAGACGCTGTCCGTAAGGACGCTCCGCTCCCGCCGGGCGTTCTTCGAGGAGGACGGTTCGGTTCCCCACGCAGGTCCCGCTGTTGCCGAGGCACGGCGGCGACTCGCATCGTGGGGTTCGCAAACGGATCTGACAGTGGGGGTTGGGACGGGCTCCGCCCTATCTCAGCCTTCACCTGTCAGATCCAGTGTGCAAATCGCAATTTTCCAGTTCCGAGGAATTGGTATCGTTTGTGCTTTAAGAAAAAGACACCAAAACAAATAAAAATATTAATGAAAAGGCAGATGTGTGAGTTTTCAATAAATAAATTAGTCAGCTCATAACTCTGTCAAATAAAGAGGAGCTTTTAAAAGGTTTTATTTAGTGTTAAATATTTACTGGCCAGCTGAACATTATGAGAGTGAAAATAAAAAGAGTTTGTCAGATGAAATATATCCCAAAAAAACAAAAACAAAAATCGGTTTCTCAGCCTCCTCGTCGGGGACTGCTGTTTTTTCCCTATATCTCCACACTGAGGTGTCGAGATCGTGGAATAAACCGGTTTCTATTTGTATGTGTTAATCCCCAAACTTTCTCTCTCCCGAGTCGGCGTCATCATTATTAAACCCCGACGTTACCCACCAGCCATCTTAAATAATAAATAATTATTATTTGGCAGCGATGGTGGGTAAAGTATAAGGACATGGATGAATGTGAGGATGTCAGCACTGACGCTATTTGAGAATTGTGTCATGCAAAAACAGATAAACTGTATCAGGGAGGGACGATTTCGAGAAATCGTTTCTCCTCAGCGTCCAGAGGTTTCTTCCTCACCGATCTAATGTTCCTGAGACTGCTGGGCGGGAGCAGTCTCGGCCTACTAAGCTCCTCGCAGCACAGAGTGCAGCAAAATAGAGCGTCGCCATTTGGGCTCCTCCACAATCGAGGGGGACCTGGGTGGCGGTCGTAGTCTAGCCAGTTAGAGATATGCAAGATCTGAGGACTGTTTTATCTCTAAAATAGCTTAGAAAGGCTATCAGGCTTCTAAGGGTGGTCTCCTCCGGGGTATAGGGATGATTTTGAGAAAACGTTTCTCCTCGGCACCCTCTGGGGTGCGACTCTCTGAGGAGGGTCGCAGCGCTGCCAGTTCGGTTTTCCTGCCGGTTCACCGTTTCAGGGCACCAAGGTGTCAGCGTCCCCAAACGATCCTCCGAGGAGGGTCGTAGAGCAGTCAGTTCGGTTTCCCTGCCTGCCTTTTTCAAACGATCCTCCGAGGAGGGTCGTAGGAACTAAGCTAGATAGAGGTAGGCAAGATCTGAGGACTGTCGTCATCTCTAATAAAGCTTAGACAAGAAGTCCTGTCGCCGAGGCTATCAGGCTTCTGAGGGCTCCTCTGGGGCAGGGACGGTTTTGAGAAATCGTTTCTCCCCGGCACCCTCTGGGGTGTGACTCTCTGAGGAGGGTCGCATCGCTGCCAGTTCGGTTGTTCCCTGCCGGTTCGCTGTTCAGGGCACCGAGGTGTCAGCGTCCCCATACGATCCTCCGAGGAGAGTCGTAGAATGGTCAATACGGTTGTTTCCTGCCGGTTCGCCGCTTCAGGGCACCAAAGTGACTGTTCAACCAAATCCAGAGGCCAGTCTCGAGAGACTGGTTCCCCTTGTAGAATTTCTTGCAGCGTGGAAACTACTGCCACATATTTCTCAGTGGGTCCTGCACACTATAGAAAAGGGTTTCAGAATTCAGTTCGGTTCTCGTCCGCCCAGATTTCTAGGGGTCCTCCCCACAGGGGTGGACACAGAGCAGGCTCTGGTTATGGAGCAGGAAGTACTGACACTTCTGCAAAAAGGAGTTATAGAAGGGGTTCCTCCTCCCAGCAGACAGTCTGGGTTTTACAACCGTTACTTCGTTATTCTGAAAAAGGATGAGGGGTTGCGT
Source organism: Semotilus atromaculatus (assembly GCA_031834385.1). Classification (NCBI taxonomy): domain Eukaryota; kingdom Metazoa; phylum Chordata; class Actinopteri; order Cypriniformes; family Leuciscidae; genus Semotilus; species Semotilus atromaculatus. The sequence continues at coordinate 392,620 of JAULUF010000009.1, read as the reverse complement.
CCTATTCTAGACTTGCATCAATTAAACAGCAGGTTTCAGAATCTCAAGTTCTAAGAATGCTTACACTAAATATGATTGTGTTACAGATTCAGTCCGAGGACTGGTTTGTCTCAATAGACTTGAAGGACGCTTACTTAGTTACCATCCTCATCACAGGAGGTTCCTGAGGTTTGCTTTCGGGGGCGAAGCATACCAGTATCGGGTTCTTCCATTTGCACCTTTACAATATGCGTGGATGCAGCTCTGGCTCCTCTGAGACTCCAGGGCATTCACGTATTCTATTATATCGACGATTGGTTGATCCTAGCTCAATCTGAGCATATGGCAGTTCGGCATTGAGATGTCATTCTGTCTCATTTAAAGAGCCCCTATCATGGCATTTGAAATGTTCCTATTTCTGTTTTGGGAGTTCCCAAAAACAGTTTCACATGTATGCAAGGACAAAAAACACTTTAATTGTCTTATAATATGCATTTATTTTTACCTGATTTGCTCAACGACTCTCAAATGATTCGTTTAATGATTCAGTTTCCCAAACACCTCCTTTGCGTGATGCAAATCTGCGGTGATTGGTCAAGTGACCCAGTTTATGTTAGCAACCATAGCCCACAGCTCGGTGGTAAACACACAATCAAGTCATTATTTGCGTTAGCCCAACGCAGAAGCATATTGATAAAGCACTGCAGTAGTAGCTACACCAAGTAATAACAACGACAAACATTTGACATATTTCTAAACAATTGAGAGCGAACACGTTGCTGTTAGATGGAGACGTAGAAGCTGCGCGGAGCGTACACAACTCACACAACAAAATACGTATTCCGCATGCTACAGAAAACATAACAGCAAACATTATTAATAATACTTACAGGTTTTGATTCAGAGGAGGACGAAGCTGATCCATATACACTGGGTACTGAGCCCTCCTTCAGGAACAACCGGCTTGCGAATCCACAGTTGAATTCATTTATGTTTGTGAAGGATTCGTCATTAAAACAATGAGAACACAACACGGTTCAGGATTTACTGTTGTGGTATCGTTGCAAATATGAACTTTAACCACTTATCCTTCACATGCTCGTCCCTGGGCAGTGAAAACAATGTGGCTGTACTATCTTTGCATTGTAGAACACAGCGTCTTCTCGACATGATGCTATTCAGCTGAAGTATTGAATGTGTTCAAGACTTCAAGTTTACACTTGCGTCTGCGCGCGCAATAACTGGGCGCGGCCAATATGCTAATGTTTCGTATCTACATCACTACGAAACGACTAATGACTCAAAAACAATTAATTTCATAGACTCAGAGTCGACTCTCACTTTTTAAAGACAATAACTTTATATACGGTGCACTTTGCAGGATGTTTTCATTCACTTAGAGCTAATATTACACACTACATGAACAGTCATTTTCAAAAATCCAAGATAGGGGCTCTTTAAAGATGTTGGGGTTGCGGCTCACGCCAAGAAGAGTGTGCTCCTCCCAGCCTGAGGACCACTTTTCTAGGTGTATTATGGGATTCGACAACGATGCGGGTACGATTGTCTCCAGTACGTATTTCTGCGATTCTCACAGCCGTAATTGGGGTAAATCTAGGCCAGTCACTCACTGTGTAGCAGTTTCAGACTAGTATGTCTCATGGCAGCTGCGTCCAACGTAATTACTTTTGGCCGTCTGTACATGAGGACCCTGCAGTGGTGGCTCAGGACCAAGCGGTTTTCTCTAAGGGAAAATCCATTTTCGCATGATCAAGGTCACGCGGCTATAACTACGTGCCTCGGTCATGTGGAAGAACCTTGGTTCCTCGCCCAGGCCCAGTGTTTAGGGGATTCTTGTCGACGCATAATGCTATCGACGGATGCTTCCCTCACAAGTCGGGGGTGATCATGAGTGGTCGCTTGGCGAAGGGTGTTTGGCAGGTCCATCTGCCTTTTTAGCACATAATTGGCTAAAGATGATGGCATATTCCTGAGAATCTCAATACTTCCTGCCAGACCCGAGAGGTCACCATGTGCTCATCCTTTCGGACAACACACTGATGGTCTCATATATCAGAGCAGATATCCTGTTGAGGCAGGGGCTGAGGCCCGGGGAATGGAGACTTCACCCCGAGGTGGTGGAGCTTTTTTGGGAGAACTTCGGTCAAACTCAAGTTGACCTTTCGCATCGTTTGTGAAATAGATTACCCTATGTGGTTCTCCCTCACGCATCCAGCTCCGCTTGGACTGGATGTGATGTGTATTAGGTGTGGTTGACGCTACACCTGTACAAATTTCCCGATATCTTTGCTCCCGGGAGTTCTGGAGAGGGTTCGCCGGGTAGGGGCTCGTCTAGAAAAAGATTATTAGTAGCCCCGTTCTGGCCAGCCTGAATGTGTTTCTCGAACCTCCCGTCCCTTCTAGACGGCTCTCCCTTGGAGATTCTGATCAGGAGGGACTTGCTGTCCCAATCATGGGATACAATATTTCACCCTCATCTGGAGTTTTGGATACTGTGGGCTCGGCCTCTGAGGGGGCCCAGCTCATAGATTCAGGTCTCTCGACTGAGGTCGTGGAGACCATACGAGAAGACTAAATATGCATTGAAATGAAATCTGTTCTCTGCACGGTGCGGAGAACGCCTTCTGAATCTTGTTTCTGCCCTGTTGCTACAGTACTTGATTTCTGTGATGAATGTTTCTTTGCTGGGTTATCTCTGAGGAGAGATCCTTAATTTTGTTTTCTCCGTGGTACATGAGGCTGAAGCCTGTACGTACTTGGATTTGCACCTGGTATGGTGACCATATTTCTTCACCCCAGGTCGGGTTGTATTCCTAGGTCCCTACTAAATCTGTGGGTCATTTGTGCTGCAGGCCTTCTGTCCTCCACCTTTAATACCCCAGATCAGGAAAAACTTAATCTGTTATGCCCTGTCTGGGCTTTGGATGCTTATGTCCACAGAGCTGCTCTTTGGCGTATATCAGAGCAATTATTTTTAAGATATTTTACACCTAAGATAGGTTGCCATGCATCTAAAACAGATGATGAGCAAGTGGGTGGCTGAGGCTATCTCACTTGCTTATGAAGCGGCCGGATAGCCTTCACCTTTGGCTGCCCAGGCTCATTCTATGAGGAGTATGGCAGCCTCTATGGCATTAATCTCGGGAGTTTTCCTTCATGACATTTGTGATTCGGCAGGCTGGTCTTAGCCGCTTACATTTGTCAGGTTTTATGACCTTGACCTTAGCTCCACTCCTGGGGCTAGGTTGCTTGCTTCTTAGTGTGCACAAGGGACTTCACACAGAACGAGCACTTGTCATTATGGCGTAGTGGGTATGGGGTTCCCATAGCGTGAAAACGCAGCGGGAGTTCCCTTGATAGGGAACGTCTCTGGTTAGGTATGTAACCTTAGTTCCCTGAGCGTTCGCCTGCCATACTTCCTGCATGCCCTGATCGACTTGCTTCAGGCTTATCAGAAGCTGACGCGGTATGTTCTCAGTGCTGCTTTATAGTTTCCTGGTCTATGACGTCACCCGCCTATGACGTCTCGCTCTTCCATTGGACTGATTATACACATGCTTCACGATGCAATCACACAGGGGTGTTCCCATAGCGTGAAAACGCAGCGCTCGTTCCCTCTCATAGAGTTCTCAACGGGTCGGGTCGGCCCGACAAACCCGACGGGACCCGCGGGTTCGGGCCGGGTTCGGGTCGAAAATATAAGCAAATGACTCGGGTTGGGTCGGACCTCGGGCTTAATCTTTTCCGCTCAGTGAAAAAAAAAAAAAAAAAAATATATATATATTAATCATCGCTGCTGTTCACCGTAAAGAAAGTCTGGCTGCTTCGTGCAACAGGCATCGCGGGGGCAGACCTGACGCCGCTGCGTGTAGGCCTTTAGCCTGGAGAAGAAGATGGAGTTGGTGAAAAGTAAACTTGCCGCAGGTGAATTCACCGTCGCTACTAACGTTACAGGAGTGGGAAAATCAGAGGTCTGGAGAGTGTTTGGAGTGGTGCTGGATTCTGATGGAAATTCTACAGGTTATGTGCAATGCTCAAAATGCAAGGTGCTGATGAAATATGACAGCAAAAAAAAACAGGGTCGTCCAGCCTTTTTATTATCGTGTGAAGATTTTTATTTAAGGCATATTTATATAGCCTATTTATGTATTTAAAGTTTATTGTTTCAGTTGTTTGTATTGTTTGTATTGTTATAAGGCGTGAACATTAAAGGTTGATTTGAATTCCTGTCTGCTGGTCATGATAATGCATGTATGAGAAAAAAAGAAGAAAAAAAGGCGGCGGCGTCGGGCCGCGGGCCGGGTTCGGACAGATAATTAATGTTGATGCGTCGGGTTACATCGGGTCCGGGCTTTAAGAGCCACGGGTCGGGTCGGGTTGGGTTGCAATTTTCAGGCCCGTTGAGAACTCTACCCTCTCAGGGAACTAAGGTTACATACGTAACCAGAGACGTTTTGTTTCCGACACGCACTGTAAATGGTAGACCAATCACAACAGACTGGGCCATCTGGCCAATCAGAGCAGAGTAGCAACTCGGAAAGAGGGAATTTAGACAGACTGACTGTCATTTGAGAATCATTAAAAAAATGAAGTGATATGCAAAGTAAATTGTGAGAAAAACTTTAAAAACTTTTAAAGCTTTTTTTTACCTTTGATGATGTAAACCTGTTGTAGGAGGCCACCAAAACAAAATTAGGAACCTTTAAGCTAGCATAAAAGGGGCACTTAAAAAAAATCTCACTGACCCCACTTTTGAATGGTATTGTATGTACACATAGAATTATTATTTCCAGTTATTTCATTGTTTATTATTTTAGTTTGTTTGTACAGCCATAAATTAGTTCATGACCATTTCCAACCCCCTTTAGCTGCCTTTGCCTGTAAGACCCACCCTCTTTGCAATTGATGAGATACAAAGCTGTGCTGCACTTATTAGTGGGCGACAGGTTTGCTGTTGTTTCCAATATAGTTTTTAACTGCCTCATCCTTCAGTAATAAAAACAGCATCTTTGCAAATATTTCATTGTATAGTGCAATTAACTCTTATCTCAGATAAAGGACTTGATTCCTTTAACATAGATGCACAAAGAGTCTATTCAGTTTGTAATATATGCCAATTATTACTTTAGCAGACACTTTTATCCACTTTACATTTTATCAGTACACATGATCCCTCGCAATCAAATACATGGTCATGGCATCACTGGAGCTATAGGAACAGGATCTTGAGACATTAGATCATTCCTCACTCTTTTCACTTCACAACCTCATCACGGCACTCTGTTTTATATCCCCATAGTATCTTTCTTTTCCTGAACTTGTCTTTGTTGAAAGTGCTGTTGCAACATTCCCCTTGAGCATAATGGTGTTGTGAAGTGTGTGTAATGGCCCAATGTCCTCTGTGTTCTCTTAAGACATTACAAATCACTCCATTTGTACACCTCAATCCTGGTCTCCTCTGCTCATCTGTTTGCTGTTCACTCCATCTTTTTTTTTAAATTGTCAAATTCACTGAGGTAGCATCTTCCTTAACCCTAGAACATTGACAATCCAAGTTTATTGTGGACATTCAGAGGAGTTGCTCAATTAAGCTCAATTCGCTCGTATGAAATGCACATTTTTTTACATTTGGGTAGCTGTTGTTTATAGTGATAGTTTTAGTGTAAATTAGTTTCATTTTATATTTATTTATTGTTTGTGATTATCAGATTGTACCACAGTATACAATTTTATAAATAATATTGATTCTATGATAGCAAGCTGCAATAAAACATGACAAATTCACACTTTTCAATAATACATAGGGATGTTTTATGTGTTGTTGTTTTTTTTTTTCTTGAATTTGTTTGAATGAGTTTTAAACGCACCTTCATAATTATTTTCAGCAATGGTTTTGTGGTTCAGTTATGTTTGCTGTCTTCCCAGCATGTGCCGGGACATGAAAAATGTATATGGTTCTACCTTTTGACTTATTGCCAACAACTGTTGCTAATTTAGTCATGTTCAGTAGTTTTAGATAACATGCGTAATAGCTATTTTTAATTAATTAAGAGACTACTTCATAAAACTTCTTGGAGTTGCTTTTTATTGTTACAATTACTAATCATAATTTTGTAATATTTAGCAGGTGGTTCTTGGAATTCCAATTAACTCTATAGTTTTATTTTTCAGATTATCTGTTAGCATTTTCTCATGTTCAGTGATTAATTTTAACAGTCCATTTGACTTCTTACTGAATTGTAAACATTAAGGGCCAGATTTACTAAACATGGTAAATTAGCTTGAGAGCACAATTCCAAAAAAGCGCAGATTGTAAAATCCTGGGTGTGATCTACTGACGACGTGCAAATTAAAGAACCCCGATACAGCTGAATAATTTCCATAATGACCAATGCAATCTTCCAAGAGCAGTGCGATTTAGCTTCTGGTTGAAGGCATGCTTTTTTTGGGTGTTAAATAATGGCGCAAATTCCAGTAAATTGACTAGCTCAAACCTTACTAAATCACTACTTTCCCCACATAAATTTTCCGTCTGAAAGGGAAACTCCTACAAATGCATATGCAATAAGGTCTGCGGCAAAAAATAACCGTCCACGCCATTTTAGCGCACATTTTTCACTGTGTGTCTGTAGTAAATTCTGACAGTAGTTTTTTCATGTCAAAAGAGGATTTGCACTGGCGCAAGCTGTTAGTAAATCTGTCCTATGTATTTAATCAATAGTATTGCTTGTCATCAGCCCTAATTTTCAGTAAATGTCAGTCTTTTTCAGTGCAGTACTACAGCATGTAATGTTTTAGTGCTGCCACTTAAGATATGAGAGATTTTAATGTTTATTTTTTTTATTGTAGTCTTTCAGAGCAGCAATTTACTGCACTATTACTCATCGCACATACAGTAGATGTGAGACGTGTCTAACCAACTTCTGTCGCAATTATCTCATTCCAAAAATAAGTTTTCTTGTCCAACTTCATGTGGAGACAGGAGCAAGCTTTCAAAATCCCTCTCACAGATTGCGGTTTACTTCCTGGCAGTGTTTATGTAGTTATTTATTTACTTCTGTTAAAATAAAAATACCCTGCATAACCCCGGGTTTCTCAGGAGAGCCACGATCCCAGCTGATGATTTAGCAGCCTAAACAAGATTATACTATTCTTAGCCTGGGGTGAAAAACAGAAGTCTTCTGGAGGCATCTGATCTATCACACTATGTCTGCATAGCTTCTTCTGTCTTATGAATAAGGCCAGCGGTGCTCAAATTACATTAGGCAGAGCTTAACACTGTGTCTGCGTCTGGATGAAGCACAGATTAGCATGCACTCCAGGATCAACCCTCAGGGCAGCCATGATGAAGAACTTTAACCATGCCTGGACTGTGCAAACCTGCACTTATTTCCATTGCATGGGATAAAACCGAACGAACCTTTGCCATGCAAAATAACAAAGCACCCTCAGTGATTCATTTTCATAATGAAAACTTTAATGGCAAAGTGGAGGGGAGAGACATTCGTAAACTTACCGAGACGGAAAGGACAGCATGTCTAAAGAAAAATAAATAAAATGCATTTAAAGTTGTATCTGCTTGAGCGCTAAGTAGGGAGCATGCATTCATCCACTTCAAGTGCTGTTTATTTCAGAGCATGGGGTGTAATTCTGAATATTTCTCTTTGAAATGTGTGGTTCATGCAGATTTCTTTAGTAATTTATGCCAAAATTAATAGTTTGCATGCCTTTAAAGACATGCCTGAATATCTGATGTGCAGTAGTGGGTGGTTGAGAGAGGGGATTTGCATAGCAATGGTTGCTCTTCCATAAAGATAACAACTTTGAAAACCATGCTACATTTGGAGTTAATAGTAGGTGGTTTGAGAGTTGAAGCTACCCACAGATTGGCCTCAGTACAAATTATAATATACACCTTAACTACAAATTATGCCTTTTGTGTGTGCATTTATTCAGAGAAAGAGAAATGGATTGGAAAGTATAGACATACAGTATATTAATACTTGGTTAGTGCAAAACACTATACGTATACAGAAACATGTGCTTTTATTTATTTAATTTTTTTATGCTTTTGTTATTAGATCTGATAAGAAAAAAAATTTTTAAAAGAAAAACACAGTATGATCCATACTCTTAATATAACTGTGAGTGTAAAAATATTTTAAAAATGTATACGCTAGCTACCTTTCAAAAGTTTGGGGTTGGTAATATTATTTGTATGGTTTTTATCTTATGCTCACCAATGTTGCATTTCTTTGATAAAAAAAATATAAAAATAGGTTAATATTGTGAAAAATTATTAGCCCTGTTTAAAATAACTGCTTTCTATTTTAATACGTTTTAAAAATGGCAAAGCTGTTTGCCAGTCTCCAGTGTCACATGATCCTTCAGAAATCATTCTGAAACCAGTTGTGCTGCTAAATATTATGCAATTTTGTGGTACATTTCTTTCATCTTTGATGAATAAAAAGTTTAAAAGAACAGCATTTTATTTTTATTTTTTATCTTTTGTAGCATTATACATATCTTTACTGACACTTTAGATAAATGTAATGCATCCTTGCTGAATATAAGAAAAAATCTTACTGACACTGATCATTTGAATGGTAGTACACAGTATAGTATATGTAGATTTTCATACTGGCCAAGTATTTTTGGCATCTCATACAAATTATCAAAAATTATGCTGTTTATTATCTTTTCATTGGCTGTCTTCATTTGCATTTCAGAGTTATAACTGCCTCTGTGTACCCGGCTGGGAGGGGGAGTTCTGTCAGTGGGAGACCAATGAATGTTCATCAAACCCCTGTAAAAACAACGGCACCTGTGTAGATCTCCTCAACACTTACAGGTGGGTTGCAAAAACACAGCTTGATGGAGCAAACACAGTCTGGATGAATAGACAGGCTAGAGATGTGTCACGTGGTCGACTAGTTGTCCAACAACCTACCTACGTGTTGATTGATGAGGTTGTCAGGTTTATGTAGATTTTGTTCATTTCATTTTATTTATTTAATGGCTAAAAACATGTTGTCCCATTACTTGCTGGTGCTGACTCTTTTTTTTAAATAAATAATTCCGTTCACTTTAACCATTTCCTACCCGTTCTAGCCTGTACTGCTCTAGGCAATGTTTTAAACCTTGTATAGTTAGCACTTCATGCTATTACCTCATTAAGATTAATTGCTTTGTTGTTTTCCTTTTTGTAAGTTACTTAGGTTAAATTGTCTGCTAAATGAATAAATGTGATGTAAATTGAAATTCATCATAGTTGCATCTGTAGGGTTTTCCACATATAGCGCTAAATCCTGGGTTATCATTGTTCATTGTTTTTTTTGTTTGTTTTTTTTTTACTTTTATCTCTAGGTTTCCAATTTTAAGTTGGAATTGGTTAGTAAGGAAGATGTAACCTCCAAATTGGGGTGCCAAAAGAGTGTAATGTGGAACGATATGGAGCTAAAATGTAATGGATTAAATGTATTAAATATTCACTGGCTTTCTACATCACGGTCCAAATAAGAATGTTATTTGTCCAGTCTATGTTACTGACCTCATAAATATGTTAACCCAGAGTTTACAATATGTGGTGTGAAATCATGAAACTTGCCAACCCAGGATTAATGAACACTTACTGTAACATGGGTTAAAAATGTCCCTGGGTTAACAATTTCATGTGTGAAAAGCCCGTTTAAATACTTGAAAGAGTTTTGAGGCCGTTTGTCCATGTTTGTCCACTTTGAGGTCATCTCCTAAATGTTGACATTGAAATAAAATTTGAACAAAGATATGCCATTAAAAATTAAAATTAAAATTGTATGCAAGACTGCGTCATATTCGTCCGATTAGTATCCTGTCCGATAGTTGTTTAGGCAACCCCCTGATTCGTTATATATAAAAAAAAAACTATATAAAAAGTATCACAGAATTTAGTCACCTATTCTTTCGTCACGTAGAGACAGACTGTGTTCTCACAAATGTGAAAGATAATGAATTACAGATGGCAGATAAAACAAATAAATCAATCAATGGAACACAGCAGGAGGAGGTTTCTCTCAATCGGTGACTCTCTTGAGAAAAAAGCTGCTGCTTCTGTTTCACCTGATGTGCCCTCTTGCTAAGGGCAACGGAGTGAGGAGAGAAAGACTGAGGGAAGAAAATAGACTGAAAGGAAAGAGTGATGTGTTTAAGACAGGGATTGGCAGTACAGCTGTAAGATCACTGCCACCAAGTGGAATGCAGATACCTGCGGCACTCTCTGGGATTCACTCTGGTAAATATAATCCCAGCTCACTGCTCTAACCTCCCAGTGTCCTACTTTCAGCTGTCTGGGATTTAATGTTTCTCAGTCCAATAGTGCAATTAACCTATAAATCCCCTCAGCTGTCCAGAAATCTCCCGACAGTGATTCAGTTGTGACTGTGAATGCCAAAACGAAGTAAAACTGTATTTTGTTCAGAGTTTGCATAGCTTTTAAAGAAAACATTTGGAGATTCCTGGCTCATAGTCCATGTTTATAAGCATTGCTAGAGTAGTTGACTATTCTATTTTAGCAGATATATGGATTTCATACTTGTGATGTGATGAGATGAAGGAAGATTTAAAAAATGTAACCTCTGTGATTTACATTTGCATTCCTATAATATATTTACCCTTTATGACTCATTTTTTTTTTAACACCTGTAGGAATTGTATGCCTGGCCTCTTTAAAATAGCTATTGTGTCTTTTTTTCCCCTGAAATTAAGTAGAAGGTTACATTTTTAAGAATTTAGTTCATGGCACACATTGTAAAACTGGTCTAAATGGAACGAAAAGGGATTTCCAGAGACGTATGACATTCATTAGTAAAAAGCACCACAGGGCTAAGCCAAATCGGAGTCTGCCCCTGGGGGAATTTGCTTTTATGCTGCAAGGTCACTGTGTGCCAGGATTGTCAGTTGGTCTGGACATGAATGAATATTTTAATAGTACAATATCATTTTGCTCAGTAATTTCACACAATGGAATTCCAAAGGATTTGTCTGTCATCACTGTCTCATGTTCTTCCAAAGCTGTATGAATTTGTCTTCCATGAAACTAAATGAAACTAAAAAACTAAAAGGCTATAACTTGGGGTGTTTACATGACATCGATGCACTTAAAAACAGAAAAGTTTTCCCGCAACGTTTGTCAAAACGATCCCCATTCACACCATAGACTGTAAAAAAAGATGGTTGTCACACATTCACTCTCTTCCATTGTAGAAAAGTGAAGTTCCAATGTCCCAATATGGTGCTGAAATCTTGCGCTGATTCGGGACCTGAGTCTGCACAGTAGTGAACTCGGGACCAGAGTCTGCGCAATAGTGAGCGTGAAGTGGAGATGCGGTATCAAGGTCCCACTCACACTCCTGCAGAATCGGTTAGTACAGTTTACTGCAGAACAGCACATTATGTTGGTGTGAAGTAAAAAGCTATGGAATTATTGAAGTTAAAGTTAAAACTCCAATCTCCCCTTGAAGATCCTAAAAAAAGTTGGTGCCTCACTGAGTACTTTTTTTAGAGAAGCTGTCAATCACAGCTGTCAATCAAGATGTCACACCCCCGTATTTATAGCATCAAACAACTTACTAAAACCAAACTTATTTAAAAAATGAACACTTTAAGTTACATCAGTTTGATAAAAACTACCCAAAATGACAGAAATCATCTTTGTAAAAAAAAAAAAAATTGAAGTGTAATTTGATTTGATCCATCCAGCCACCTGGGGGCATCACTTTTCAGGACTTGTGCAGCGCATTTGGTTCACACGGATCTGTGAAAACGACTAAAAGTGCTGTATTATGCTGCCAGGCCAGTAGTTGGCGATGTCACTTTGTAAAGAAACACAACGCGCATGTCGTCACTGTTTTCACAAATTAAAATTTTTGTTGTTTACACAGAGCAGATAAAATTGTTTTCAAAAACTTGTTTGCATTTTGCATTAAATGAACAGCCAAAACACATAACTTTTTAGTTGAAAATGGTGTCGTGTAAACGGACCCTTAAATTTGGGTATTTTCCTCACTCAAAACTTGGATAAGTAATGTTTTTTTTTTTTTTTTTTTTTTTTTTTTTTAAAGAAAGAAAGAAATTAATAGTTTGTCTACTGTTACAGACAAACTAAAAAACAGGGTGCATAAAATATTAGTGTGCAGATTATTGTATGTATTAATGGATAAAATATAATATTTATGAAGAAAATTGTTAGAATTATTTGTTTCCATCAATGGACATGAAATGTACCCTAAATAATAGAATGACCAATAAAAAGAAAAATGTATTTAGCAGCAAATCAGCATATTAGAATGATTTCTGAAGGATCCCGTGACACTGAAGACTGGAGTAATGATGCTGAAATTTCAGCTTTGCATCACCGGAAATAAATTACACTGTAAAAAATTTTTACTATATTTTTGATCAAATAAATGCAGCCTTTGTGGTGAGCATAAGAAATGTTTCTTTAAGAACATTAAAAAATCTTATCAGCGCCAAATTTTTGAACTGCAATGTAGTGTACAATTCATATGGATACTTTTATGAATCTTTTATTGCTGTTTTTTTCACCTATTATGGCATTTAAAATGTCCCCAACAACAGTTTTACAAGCATGCAATGACAAAAAACACTTTTGCTGTTTTATAATATGCATTTATTTTTACCTGATTTGCTCTGTGACTCCCATATGAATCGTTCAGAGATTCATTTTTCCAAACCCCGCCTTTGCGTGACGCCAATCTGCGGTGATTGGTCAGATGACCCAGTCAGTTGGTGTTAACACGGAGTACAGTGTACAATGCTTTTATCAATTACATTGTGTTATAATAATGATAGTGCGCTTTGTAGTAAAAAATTCTAAATAAGAGAAGGAATTTAGCAAAGAGTTAAATTTAGCCCAAAGTTCAGTGGTAAAAGCACATTCAGTCTTTGTTTGCGTTAGCCCAACGCATAAACATATTGATAAATGCAGTACTACGAGGTATTGCTCTATTCTTTATGACAACTCCAATAACAACGACAAACACTTCACATATTTCAATACAATTGACATTGAAGACTATAGAAGCTGCACTGTGCGTACACAACACACAAAATAATTATTGAGCATGCTACATAAAACATAAAAGCAACAATTATTAATGTTAATAATACTTACAGGTTGTGATTCGGAGGAGGAAGCTGATCCAAAAAAACTTGGTACTGAACCTTCCTTCAACATCAGCCACCTCGCGAATCCATATTTGATAGCATTTATGTTTGTGAAGCAATCATCTTCAAAATGACGCGAACAAAGCACAAGATCCGGGCTATACTTCTGTGGTATAGTTGTATATGTGAACTGTAGCCACTTAGTCTTCAAATGCTCCTCCCTGGGCAGATGAAAAAAGTTCGCTTTTGTGTCGCACTTCAGAACACAGCGTCTCCTCGCCATGATTTTTTCAAGGTTTCCCTGGCGTCTACGAGCGCAATAAGTGGGCGTATCTTATTCAAATAACTTGTCAAGTTGATATCAGCGACTCAGAGTCGACTCTTACTTTTGAGAGACGATAACTTTGTATACGGTGAACTTTCATATTTAAAACTTTGCAGGATGTTTTCGTTCACTTAGATCTGTGTTACACACTACATGAAAGGTAATTTTCAAAATTCCATAATAGGTGCCCTTTAATTTTATTTTATGTTTTTAGCTTGACACCATTCACTTTTGTAATATGGAAAGGAGCAACCAGGATATTTATCAAAAGGAATTAAAAGTCATACAAGCTTGAGGGCGAGGAAACAATGGAAACTAAAATCTCCTCTTCTGCCTCATAGATGTATGTGTCCTCATGGCTGGACAGGCCTAGACTGTGGAGAGGATGTGAGGGAGTGTTCTTCATCTCCCTGTCTGAACGGGGCACATTGCGTGGAGTCTGACATCCCAGGGGAGTTTTCCTGCACCTGCCCGCCCTTCTTCACCGGCCCCCTCTGTGAACAGCTCTATGATCCCTGCGACCTGCGGCATAACCCCTGCCTGCACAACTCTTGCCGTGCCCAGTCGGATGGAACCGCCCTCTGTGTTTGCCAAGTTGGTGAGATATAGCAAAACAACTGCATCCTACCTACTGACCCACCCACATGCTGAGGGGCTCCTGCTCACTCTTCTGCAGCTTTTCATTGATTTTCCTTCCATTGAATTGTGTTAAAACCATGTATTTTCTTTGCTAAATGCTCATTTTAGTCCAGAATAAATGGGTTTCAATGGAAAATCTGGAAATATCAGGGACATTTTTTTGTGATCAAGGGCGCATTAACTAACAGGCTTTCATGGGCTGACACTGGGTAGGGGCCTACTGGCCTCACAAAAATAATATTTTAATGTATGAGAGACAGCAGTGACAACCACTGTTGGGCATGTTACTTTAAAAAAAGTAATTAGTTATAGTTACTAGTTACTTCTCAGAAATAGTAACTGAGTTAGTAACTGAATTACATCATTATAAAAGTAACTAATAACCATGGAAAGTAACTATTGAGTTACTTTTTTTAATTATTCAAATATGCCAAAATAACTTGAATGCCCCAATATTAAATAATGAAATGGACACTAAATAGAATAAATTATTATTATAAAACATTTTACACTAATCTACACTATTTTAATGTTGCTGTGGGACAATGTGAGAGACACATATGAAATCCAATATGTTATTGTAAATAGTATCATTACTATAGTGGAACAATAAAACACAATAGATGGTTTAGAACTTTTAATATTTATTGCACAGACCACAACTGGCCAACAAATAAGTCTAGAAATAAATTATGCTGCTTAAGAAATGTACCAAAAATGAATAATAATAATAAAAATATACATACACTCTTTGTAGTGCAAATTAAAATGATAACTGTCACACAACTTCACAACTGCTAGACATATATACTTGAAGTATTATCTTCCTCTCAAAAGTAAACAGTTTAACAAGAAGTGCTCTCAATATAATACTAAACAATGTACCAAAAATAAATAATAATAATAAAATATAACATTTCGCATTTTATTTTTATAACCTACAGTACGTCATCATCAGAGGTTATTTGAGCCAAATTCTAGGCGTGTTTGCTGCACGTGTTCACAACCGGTCAAACAAAGATGTTTTCTGGGAACTCTTTCTGGTTGTTTTTAGGTTTTATTTTATAACCTAAACAGAATTAAATTAAGTTATAACAACTAACTAAAATGTTGCAGATGATACCAATAGGCTACAGAGATGAATCTAATGCTGAAATGTGTAATTTATTTATAAACAAACTATATCATGCTCATACACACTCGGTCTATCTCGCGCACTGTCGAGCTCGCTCTCGGACACACTCGGTCTCACGGATCGCGGCGTTTGCTTAGCTTTTGTCCAGTCCGGCGCCTCATAAACACACACACACACACACACACACACACACACACACACCAGAGAAAAAACTTTTCAGGTCCTATGGCTGAGAGAGAGCCTACTCGGATGAAAACCGCTTCAGTGAGCTCGATTATAGTAACGCCACATTTTATTGTCAGTTACGGTAACGGCGTTGTAACGGGGGAAACAGTAATTCGTTTGATTACTCGTTATTGAAAAAAATAGTAACGCCGTTTATTTATAACGCAGTTATTCCCATCACTGGTGACAACTGCATTCCATAACTGAACTCACACTAATACATCTTCCGGAATTACAACCGCATTTTCTACAAAGCCCTGCTGTGTAAACAGAACAGCACTGGTTTCTATAATTTCATACATTACGAGAGATACTTTTTTTTCTAGACATGGATCAGTAACTTACAACAGCGTGGATATAATCTGCATGTAATCTAAAGATTTTTGATCCAGTCAGTCTTCCCACAAGGCTGTTTGTTTTGAGTTTTGTGGTCCGAGCGCAACTCAAAAATGAAAGCTGCTGTTGGTTAATTTGACGGAGGAACTTGCAGCTCGACTTTTGTCATTTCAAATGTGATTTTACGGTTACAGACTTTACAGTAAGACTTTGTCACAATATTTGATATTCCTTTAATCACTTGCACTTTTATACAGACAGTATTCGAGACGTTATTTTAAGCGGTGGTGTGAGCAGGATAAATCGACACTCAGATTCTCAAATCATTATCAAAACTGGCACTGGTAAAAAAATAAAAATAAAAAAAAAACGACTAGTTATGAAAATAACTACTATCGAGAGTTACTTTCAATAAAAATTGGATTTTACTGACGTTTCAGCTAGAAAAACAAAGAAAAAAAAGTTTCTAAAGTTATGCTTGTTGAATGTATTCATACATAAACACAAATGAGTAGCTGACTACATTACATGCATACTGACTAATGACCTAGTGAAATTTTTATTCGAGGTAGGGGGGCCTACTGTAATCCTGTCACCCAGGGGCCTCTGGTTATCTAAAGGTGACCCTGATTGTGACTTCTATAACTGGAAAAGCCATGTTTATAGAAGAAACTTTGAAGTAACTCATATTATATAACTATATATTTCTCTTATTCAAGGAGGTTTATAGAATAAATGTGGAAAGCTGTTTGTTTGCAACACATCCATTTTTGCACAACATTTTTTTTTAACAGATCCATCAGAATGGCGGTTAATGCAGAAAGATGCCTTTTGCTGTCAGATGGTGAAATAAGGCTTCTATCTGCAGGATGTAATGGGGCAATGCTAACCAACAAAACCTCGACTCCTTGGTCTTATTGGAGACGTTTTGTAAAGCATGATCAAAACTATTATTAATTCAAAAGTACCTTACATAGAATTGGACATTTCATTTATGTAAAATGATTTTTACAAGCCCTTATCTCTTTTCCATGGGTAGGTCATGGAAATGGGTAGAAGGTCATAGAAAAACCCTGCAAAAATACATTACTGCCTTAATCGGATACTGATGAGCGTAGTAGCCTTCCAGGCAGTTGACTTGGGTTTGATTTCTTTTTTGGGTCAAGCTGCTTTTGGGTTAATCTTCTTGGACCTGTACAGTGACTTTAAAAAGCTTTACTAGAGAATTTACACAACTTGGAAATATTTTTTAATGGTAGTCTCCTATGCTTAACAAGGCTACATTTATTTGATCAAAATAGAGTAAAAACAGTAATTTTGTGAAATATTATTACAGTTGATTTTTTTTTTTTCCTATTTTAATATTATTTGATCATTTATTCATGTGATGGCAAAGATACACTTTCAGCAGCCATTTATCCAGTCTTCAGTGTCACACAATCCTTCAGAAATCAAGTTTTTTTCTTATCAGTGTTGAAAACAGGTGTACTACTTGTGGAAACAGTAGCACAACTGTTTTATGTCTCTTTGCGTAGAAAGTTCAAAACTTGACCTTATCTAATATGCATTTTTTTTTAAATGTACTCTTTTAAAAAGGCATCGGAAATAATAAACTAGTGCAATGTAGTCTTGTCAAAAATATAGATCTTTCGATACATATCGAAACTTATACAAAACGTTTCCCATACTCTCATCTCTCCAACAGCGAGTTGACACACAAACCCATCTCCCCTCACTTACTCGTTTAATTTGCTCTGTATTAATATTGTTGGTGTTCCAGGGCTTGTCTTTCGGCGTGGGATTGCGTGTATTGTGCACAATTTTATTAATTCCCACAGATTTTGTGCTCACACACTAAAGTGTGTGCATCTAAAGCTGCCTATGAGTACTATATTGAGTTATTTTACACACAAAATAATGAAAAAGCATTCACGTTTTAAGTGAACATAAACAGTTGAGAAAGAAAACACATGTGAAACAGTATAATGGAACCGTGCGTCAGATCTTAAAAGTGACACCAATTTTGAGATATTATAAAGATCTATATTGGCTAATGAAAATGCTGAATGGCTAGTAACTTTGGAAAATCACTAGGCACAGTGGCTGCTGAGAAAACAAGTTAATGTCAAGCCCTGGATAGATATATATTTATATACTGTATATTGTGGAACACATTTTTAAATCTAAAAGTTATAGCTAGTACTTTGTTTTTTATTTAATAAGATCAATGACAATTTGCTGCTTGCATTAAATTGCCCTGTTTAATGTTTTTTAAGTAAAATATTTGAATGTTAAAGAGGAGAAATTTGAATTAGGAGACAGCCATGTTTATATTCTTTATGTTTACAATGTTTTGAAACGAAAATATAACATCACTCTGGCAAGTATTATGCTCAACTAACCTTCAAATATGCCGAAATACTCCACATTCCATTAGAAGGAAAGAGTGGCTCATGAGAGGAAACTGTGGCTCTCCGGATATGCATGACTTTCTAGTTTTGTTCTGCCAGCTCTCCCCTGCAGTATTTGTCCATTGATGTCTTCAGCATGGGAGAGAATTATTAAGGATCACACACTGATCTGAAACCATTGTAACCGCTTGAATCGTACTTTCTTCTTTGTTAAACGGTGTCTTACCCTTCCAATGATTTTTCCATTTTCTTCACTTTCCTATTTTTGACTTTCTCTGCAGAGACAGAACAGACCCTATCACTTCTGCCAAAGAACAAGTTCCAAGTGTTTCATTAAATTTTGGCTGCAAGTTTCCATCAAAGGAGGACGAGCTCTGCCTGATGAATGCACAGAACAGGGAGTGCAAAAGAGTTTTCTGCACAATCTCTTTAATCACAGTGAAGCGCACTCTCTCGCGCACGCTCAATCGCCCATACACACACTCATCTGTCATATGAAACCTTCCTGATATTATTATGCTCGTTGAGACCAGATCACTTACTCATAATACATGTCTGCTGTGTCTCAGGCACAGATTGCTCTAACTTAAAATGTTGCACATTTGTATTCAGCTGATCACTTCACAGTTTCACATGGAATCTGATGTGGCTCCACAGCGATTCAGATGCTATTACTCATTCAAAAGTAGTGAATACCACAATGCTGTGCAGCTGTATAATGCAGAGGTTTATCTCACTGTGTGGTTACTAGGGATGACTGCTTGGAGGTGACAACAATGACAGCAACATTTTCAGCACCATAATTGGTTACAATGGCTGTACTTTGTACAGGCACAAGCAGATATAATGACTTCCGATTTGACCACAGTGACTATAAAAACAGCTTGACTTTACTTGAAGATAGTTAAACTGCTTGAAAGACCAGTAGCATGTTCCAAACCAATAGAATGGTATGTTAGTATGTTAGTAAGTCACATCAAACCTTGGTAATACTAGGACAATGTTTTTTGTGGAGAAATGGATCTACTAATAATCCAATTTAAGAGAAGTAGATGAAGTAAAAAAAAAAAAAAATCAGTTCTGTTTTGTCGTATGCCTAATATTCTGTTTGTCCTTGGCGTGCTTCCAAAACAACAGTGACCCACTGAGGCATGGACTCTACAAGATCCCTGAAGGTCTTGTCCTGTGGTATCTGGCACCAATACGTTAACAGGCAGATCCTTCAAGTCCTGTAGGTTGCGAGGTGGAACTGCCTTGGATCGGACTTATTTATGCAGCACATCCTACAGATGCTCAATTGGATTGAGATCTGGGTAATTTGGAGGCCAGAGCAACACCTTGAACTCTTCATCATGTTCCCAAACGATTCCTGAACAATTTGTGCAGCATGGCAGTGTACATTATCCTGCTGAAATAAGCCACTTCCACCAGGGAACACCACCGTCATGAAGGGGTGTACCTTGTCTGCAACAATGTTTAGGTAGGTGGCACGTGTCAAATTTACGTCTACATGAAGGGCCATACGCAGGGTTTCCGAGAAGAACATTGTCCAGAGCATCACATTCCCTCAACCGGCTTCTCGTCGTCCCACAGTGCATGCTGGTGCCATCACTTCCCCAGGTAAACAGCGCACACGTCCACGGTCGTCCACGTGACATAAAAGAATACAGGTCTCATCGGACCAGGCAACCTTTTTCCACTGCTCCAAGGTCCAGTTTGACGCTCATCCATTATGGGTGTTTTCGACAGTGGACAGGGGTCATCATAGGCACTTTGATTGGTCTGCGGCTGCACAGTCCCATACTTAGCAGGGTGCTATGCACTGTGTGTTATGACACATTCCCCCATAACCGTCAGTAAAATTTTGTGTGACTTGTGCCACAGTAGACCTTCTGTTGGCTCGGACCAGATGGGAAGTGCATCAGTGAGCCTTGGTCGCCCAACACCCTGACACCGGTTTGTCCCTCCTCGGACTCCTCAAGGTAAATTCTCGCCACTGCTGACCGGGAGCAACCCACAAGCCTTGTCATTTCAGAGATACTCTGACCCAGTGGCCTTGCCATAACAATTTGGCCCTTGTCAAAGTCGCTCAGATCTTTATTCCTGCCCATTTCTCTTGCATCCAACACGTTGATGTGGCCTTGTTATTCGCTTCACCTGTGACTTGTCATAATGTTTTGGCTCATCAGGGTATATATTTAATGAGGATATGTGTTTTTGCTTTCAGCAATACCTAGACGCTAATGGAATGGAACAGATTTTTTTTTTACTTTTTGCTTTTGAACTTGAATGTTTGAAATGTTAGCATGTATTAGTGTTTGATGAAACGGTGTGAATTGGCTTTAAATGCTGCCTTTATGAGACACCTATTCCCATCATCCCAACCCAAGCATTCTGCTGAATTTATCTGTCAGACTTAACTAAATGCGCATCCCTAGTGGCTACCCTGAACTCCTTTACCCTTCTGCTGTATGAAATTATAAGATGGAAAAAGTCTGACTCATCACTTTTAACAATCCACAGATAGAAAAGCCCATGTTACAGCATCACTCTTAAATCAGATGATCGTGTTCATGCCCTGTCTAGATTGCATCTGGTGGTTTTGAACTATGATGTGGCCGAATGCATCTTTCCTTGTTATACATCTGACCCCTTTCGATGGCACCGGTGTGACCTGTGAAACGCAATCATACCAGCCTAGCATCCATTTTTTTAGCTGTAGGCATCTGAATGATATGAAGTCTGTGGGGATAAGAGAGGCCAGAGGCCAGTCGGTGAATATGACTTCTTTTGTTGCGGTGTTGTAACACTATCAGGGAGGAAATGAAAAGAATGTTGGGGAGGGATAAAAATAGAGTTCTTTGGCAATCCACAGATTTCTTTTCTGGGGAGAGAAATAGGAAATTAGCATCTACTGCAGCATGCATTACTGAGCTATATGTGCGTAGGCTCACATGCCACCTCATTTTCTCTTTTTTTCATTCTCTATCACTATCTCTCTTTCTCTCTCGTTCTACACACACTCTGACTCACAGCCGTTCTCAGCCCCCTCTTCCTATCTTAGTACATGGGTCGCCTGGCAGATACACTGTGTATTATTGCACTACCCGTGGATTGAAACCAAGCCAGTATTCCTACAAAAATGACACCCCAAAGTTGCTGTATTTTTACCTTTTTTGTAGTCTCCCTAAATATACTCTATATTTTGCATACTTGTTCTTTAAAAAAAACTGTCATAGTTTACTCACCTTCTTCTCTCTCTAAACTTGTATGCTGTTTTTCTTCTGCATAACACAAAAGGAGTCATCGCTCTTTTGCATCCAAGAGTCAAATCATAGTGACCACGTCTGCTCCAAAAAAGAACAACAAATAAAATTCAAACAAATATACAATTATTATTATTAAAAAAGTTTGGGTTTGGCAAGATTTGTTTTGTTTGTTTCTGAAAAAAAGTAGTTTGTGCTCACGCAGGCTGCATTTATTTGATAAAAAATTAATAGTGAAATGGTATTACAATTTAAAATAACTACCTAACCACCTAAACATCTATTTTTTTCTATATTTTAAAATGCATATTATTCAGATTTTATTCATACAGGTTTAGTGCTATCAATCGATAAAATGCTCCTGTATGAGGGTTTTGTCTCATATTTATATCATATGACATAGTTAAGCAATATCACACAAGCAACGACACTATAGTGTGTTTTTTGTTCCGAGTAGCGTGAGTCAAATTTGATTTACAACAGTTCAATAAATTATAAGTTAATATTGTGGTATATTTTAGACAATATGTATTAGTCTACCTATAACCATTGTGCTTTTTCCGAGCAGGTGTTTGATTTGAAGCGGCGCTGCGCAGACCAATCGGTGTATCGTATGACGTCAAAGTACCGTGAGAGCGATTAGATTAGACTTTCATTCTAAAAGTCTGCACATGCACAAATGCTAGAACCTTTTTAAATCCCAGTCAGCGGAAGATTGTGCGTACATGCATCTCCACCCTCCTCTCCGAAATAACCATATATGGAGTTTAACACCTAGTTTTACTATGCATAATGTCTTTTTCCACGCATATTCCCATTGATGTGATACCAAGTTTAACAGTACAAGACATTAGGAAAATATGACATACGGACTATATGCTGTCACATCACATTGCTAAAAATCATTCCGTTTCCTTGCCTTGTTTTAGAATAATTAGATCAAAATTGTATAAAATACATTTCAGAGAAAATTTTCAGAGACGAGTTATTCTCGATATTTTCCACTGGCCAAATAGTATTTTTAATTGATATAAGCAAATCAAATATATGCAATTTTGCCTATAAGGTAAACATATATTTTAGGATGTTTGTGTATTTTTAATAGAAACAGATAGGCCTGCGTCTACTTATTTTTTTTGCAGTGTAAATAATTGTCTGACTCAGGCACATTACTGACTACATTTAAAAAATTAAACGTGGACATATTACCGTTTCCTTCTAATTCTGTCCTTCAAATACAATGTTCTTTTTCATAATATTGGGAAGACCATGAAAGGGGTTATTCTTGGGCTATTCTCTGTCTGTACAGTACAGAGAGAGAGTTTGTACAGTAGGCCTACTCATCAGACTTATTCAAACCAGCCAATGGAACTTTCAATCACTGAGCGAGTCCTTCTTTGTTGCCATCTTCTTAAGAGTCAAGTGTGCATTATTGATCATTATTTGTGTGAAAATATTTTTCTGCTATTTAAAACACAATTAAAAGCAGAAATATCATGCGCCAAGCAATCCTCGCTGTAGTTAAAACATTAAAACTAGCATGCTACAGGAAAAGTGTTCAAAAGCATTGCATCCACTTCAAATATTTCTTAATATTTGTCTTAACTTCTGGATAATGAATTCATGGAATTTCAGTGCTTAACTCCATTAATGAATGGCATATTCAATCTAAATGTGTATGTCAGATGTAAAACAGAGTTTAAATAATTGTGTTTGCTTCATTACTTCGCTCACCAGTAAAAGTGTGTACGCACGATCTATCCGTATGGTGCGTACATCATTAAGCCTAGTTTACTTTTTTTATAAATTTACATACATTTCTGAGAACATTTTGTGCGTACGCAACATTTATATATAAGGCCCCTGGTGTTTCGTTTTCTGAATTAATTTGCGTATTGAGAGAATCGGGTGAACCAATGATTCAGTTTGGTCTGTAAATATATTTAAATTCCAGTTCAGATGCAGCTTCTGAAACAAAAATCATGGATCTTTTAGCCTAAAATTTTGCTGATTCAAATGTATTGTTTCTTTCTAAAGTTACTTTTTATAATGTTTACCTAATGCTTTTCTCATTTTTAAATGATATTTTAGGGGTAATTTCTCAGCTAAATTTGCTTTGTGATTTATTAGATGAATTAATCTGCACATCATGTAATTAATTAGATTACATTTTTTTTATCGCCTAACAGCCGCGCTTGCGTGCGTGCGTGCGTGTGTGCGTGCGTGCGTGTGTGTGTGTGTGTGTGTGTGTGTGTGTGTGTGTGTGTGTGTGTGTCTGTGACAGCATGCACTAGTTTGACAGAAAATGACATTCGAGAGCTGCAGCAAAGTGTTCATCATTTAAAAGTATTGTTTGAAGTTTTTTTGGAGTACTTTAATGGTTCTTTTTGTTTAAGTGTGTTTGTTTACATTATTCCAAATGTCTCCTTTTGTATACTACAGAGAAAAAACTAAATGGGTTTGGAGCACCAAGAGGGTGAGTAAATTTTATTTAAAATTAAATTTTATTTCTACGTAAAATGTCCTAAATGTTACTTTTTTTGCACATCGAGGGTTTACAGCACATGATTTATCCCACTTATCACTGAATGTTATTTTGATGCCCTCTTGGTAAATTCAACACGGTGTCCTTGCTTTGATCTATTCTTATTTACAGCTTAAAATGCATTACTCTTGAACCAGTCTTGTTGGTTGACATGAGTATGTGACACGGTAATGAACCAAGGCCCCAGCTGAGGCAAGGAGATAAGAGAGAACAGGAAACAGCACATATCTCTCCATGCAAATTATGCTTTCATGCAACATTAATTGAGATACAGGTGCTGAGCCATAAGATCACACCCTGCTTCTTGTTCAGCTGAGCAGGCACTAAGCTTTTGTGTTTACACAGCAGCTTGCTTTTAAATAGTTGTACTGCAAGAACAGGACAGGCCGGCAGTAACACCCCTCACCTGAGGGCAGACGGGAACGAATGATGAGAGTGTACAGCAAGTCGCTAAGCAGTCAGAACAGCTATATGAGTGATGTTGTGATGATGATGGACATAAGAAGAGACGCATGAGTTTTGTTTCAGTAGCCTATGTTTTGATTGCCATCACTTGTCATTTCAAAGGCAGTTACCCATTACCCCTACTAACATATAGGCTGTGTCCAAAAGCTGAAATTATGTTGCCTAAGAGGATGCATTTAATTGTAGGAAGGCTTAAATGCACGTTTGAATGCCGTTTTTGTCTGCCTTGCTGCCTTTGATATTCCACAATCCTGTGCTTTCCATTCCTTGATAGTTGGAAAGCTGCGTTGTTAGTCAGTTTGTGTGTAGATGTACGTTTCTGACCAACGGTTTTCACTTTTGATGCTATTTCTGAGAAATTACTATTTTAGTAATTAAATATTTGCTTAGTTATGACCAAAGCTCGTTGTATTGTTGTAGATCATTAAACCATTATGCTGCCTCAGGAGTCTGTCCAAAATCAGTTTTGTGAGGGACCTTTGATAGGGCAGCGAGGCAACAAGTCAGCCACAGCCTTCCATTCCTGAGTTCCATGCCCGGGCAAAACCCGCGGGCAGTGGCGCTTCCGTGCTGGCTCCGTGACTATCCAGGATGCGAATGGTGCGGTGCGACAAAAGAACCCATTATAATCAGTGGTACTATTTACACTGGATGCAACTCGACAAATAGACACGACATATCCCGGACAATAAACTGATACCCCGTTATTTTTCTGACGTACAGTACTTTAAGCGCTCACGCTATTTTTGACACAAAGGACAAATTGATTTCCATTTTCCAGTGGTGTCTTTGAAATGTCCAATGTAGTCTGCCTCAAGCTGTTGCGGCATTGTAGACACAGTCTAAGGCAAATACGGTCAATCCAAATGTCAAAAATTAGGAAAATAGAAAACCGATGGAATGATAAAATGGTCAAATACAGTCATTTACAGCCATTGTTAAAAATACAGTACATCTCTGTCTGTGGTGTTTGTCACAGAAAATTCCCATGATGCCAAGGGAATAACAGTTATTTAAGTCAATTTATATAGCACTTTTTACAGTACAGATTGTTTTAAAGCACATTTTACAGTGATAACAAGAAAATAATGTAACAAACTTTGTTTCGGATGTACAGCAGATCTAGAAGAAAATCGCGTCATAGTCCAGCTTAAAGGAGAACTCCGGTCAATTTTAACATTGAGCTAATTTTTTTTTAAATTTGGAGTGCTGTCAGTACAGAGAACAACGACAAAAATCGGTGTTGACTACACCGTGTTATCTTCTTTTTAAAATTTGCACCCTGTTGACTTCAATGGGGCAAGATTTAAACCTGCTTTTAGCCTCTTAACATCCTTGATATGTCATTACAAGTGCACAGCCATGTGAGTGGTGTTACTAAGAGTGAACACGGTCAATCTGACTGCAGTAGATGTGAAAGATATTAATAAAAATGATGTTAATTCAGCCAGCTCACATACCTGTATTTTCTTCCTGTTTTCGGTCGAAGTCCAAAGTAATCGATTATCGAGTTGGGAGAATGGGATCTCATACAGCCTGGTCGCGCACGCGAACTCGATAATCGACTGCTTTGGACTTCGACCGAAAACAGGAAGAAAATACAGGTATGTGAGCTGGCTGAATTAACATCATTTTTATTAATATCTTTCACATCTACTGCAGTCAGATTGACCGTGTTCACTCTTAATAACATCACTCACATGGCTGTGCACTTGTAATGACATATCAAGGATGTTAAGAGGCTAAAAGCAGGTTTAAAACTTGCCCCATTGAAGTCAACAGGGTGCAAATTTTAAAAAGAAAATAACACTGTGTAGGCAACACAGATTTTTGTCGTTCTCTGTACTGACAGCACTCCAAATTTACAAAAAAATTAGCTCAATGTTAATATTGACCGGAGTTCTCCTTTAAGTAAGTTCAGTAATGTTTGTTTTGTTGTAAAAAAAGTTAAAAAGTGTAAAAAATTTTACTTCATATATGTAAGGGATAATATATAGCGAGGCGGTTGTTATAGCGAATACGACCCTGACAGGCTGATTATGACCCAGACGCGAAGCGGAGGGGTCATTATCCCGCTTATTACATGGCTACCTACCAAATAAATCAATAATTTGACACAAAATATGGATTTAAAAACCATTGTATTGCTTCCGCTAAAGAAAATAGTCCGTTCCGTCTCTACGGTTAGAACCCTGCGTTTTTCAAGGCAACGGTGTGTTATACTTATCAAGAAATAACAGACCGCATTCTACATTAGAATTCAACCAAGCCATGTAATAAATATATATAATATATATATTATTCTTCGCTCTGGAGAAAAAAGTGATGTCATCGTCCAGCTCAGTTCAGTTCTCATTTAATGGTGTCAATGTAGGCAGATCAATAATATTGTTGAATATTAAGCGTCCCCGGTAACACTTTATAATAACTGCACGCTATTAATCATTAGTTAAGCATGAGTAAACAGTTAATTCATCATTTATAAAGCATTAATAGACATTAATAAGCAGTTTATAAATACAGCTATAAATGCTTTTTTCTTGTTTTATAAGCATATATATAATGTGTTTAATAACTGTATTTTCATACTTTGTTAATGATCAATAAATAATTTCTAAATGAAGTATTACATTATTTACAAACCAGTTATTTAAGAGTTGTCAGTGATTCATAAGATCACTTAGAACGTGTAAGTAAATGGAGTAAATTCGGGTAGTTATAAAGCATTTAGTAGTGGTTAGTTAACTGTTTTTGTGAGCTCATCTAAAGTGAGGACTAGTTATGTCTTGTAAAGCATTTACAAATGAGATTTAAAGGCTCATTTGTCTTCTAAACAGAAAAATGAAACAAACACAACACAGTGAAACAACACAAATCTCCTCTGTAAATGCTTTACAAGGCATGAATAGTCCTCACTTTAGATGAGCTCACACAAATAGTTAACTGACCACTACTAAATGCTTTATAACTACCCGAATTAACCCTGAATTACAGTATAAATACATGTTAATAAAGCATTTATTAACACACTAAGTAACTATTACTATATGTCTGAATAATAAGATGTATGAATGTACATTTAAATAGTTTATTAATCATTTACTTACACTTTCTAAGTGATCTTATGAACCACTGACAACTCTTAAATAAATGGTTTATAAATAATGTAATACTTAATTTAGAAATCATAAATTAATCATTAATAAAGTATGAAAATACAATTATTAAACACATTATAGATATGCTTTTAAATCAAGAATAAAGCATTTATAGCTGTATTTATAAACTGCTTATTAATGTCTATTAATGCTTTATAAATGATTAATTAATTGTTTACTAATGCTTAACCAATGATTAATAGTGTGCAGTTATTATAAAGTGTTACCATCAAGCCAAAAGCCAAAGCCAAAGGCGACAGAGGCAAGGCACCAAAACTCCATTAGGTGACCGAATGGGGGGGGGGGGAAACTTGGGAGAAACCAGGCTCAGTCGGGGGGGCCAGATCTCCTCTGGCCAGCGAACGAACAGTGTATGATTATGATTCAGGAAGCATTACAGGTCAGAGGTCAGATTGAATCAGAAGATTCAGAATATTTATCCAGTTCCACCTGGTTGAATATCGAAGTCATTACGCCGGTATGGAGACGGTTTGTTGAGGATTTACTGTAAAGAGAATTTGCAGTATTATACTGGGTGATATATAGTAAATAACTTTACAAATTACAGAAATGTCTAACAATGTTCACTGGTCCGCTACATTAATGGTTCCTTCTCTGTGCATCAGTACAATTTGTAGCTGGTGGTTCTGCTTTTTGTGCAAAATCTTGTTGGAATCTCATGCTCAGAACAAGAGCTTTCCGGGGTGTTTCTTGTTTCCATTTTCATTCCCTCTTTTCATTTCTTGCCTCCCTACACAGCTTTTTTTGCACTCCTGTCTGCATTAGATTGAGATTGTATCCCATTCCAACCATTCACTAAACGGCTTCCCTCTGCATTTGGCCTTATCTTCTCTGCTGCATGATTGTATCTCTCCTCCTATATTGCAATGCATTGCAAAAAAAAAAAAAAAGTATGTGCGGCTGTACATGTGTGGTTGCAAGTACATCCTTTTGTTATTTTTCTCTTTGTGTGACAAGGTAATTTCAATAGAAAGCGGTCCCTGTTATCAATGCGAATGTGGCGAAGTGAAATTCTGAGAAGAATAAAATAGAAGTTATGACTTCATAATTGGATGGTTAATCAGTTATCCAACCTCAGACACTCAAAGGGACTATGTGAGTAGTGTATCAAAGGACATGTGAGTAACTGACAGTCTATATACTAAACAATGACATTCAGTACAGATATGACGGCGCTGAACTCATTCAGGATGGTCTCATCTTATTGACCTTGATGCAACAATGTCAACGTCTGCCTTTCACGAGGGCATTACATTAAAGCTGCGTGAAATGATAGCTTTGCACTTAATATACATTACAATAGCTGAAAGCTGTGGTTTCTTATCCACAGCCAGGGCAAATGGATATCTGCAAAAACTGGTTATTTGTAAGAGTGAATTTACCTAAAAGATATTCCCACTGCAGTGTCTTAGAGCTTTATCCTGCTGTACATATGGCTGCTATGAATCATGTATGTCAAGTGAGCACACTACATGTAGGACACCAGTGCAAAAGGTTTAGGAACTTGGCATCCATTATTGAGAAAGCTGGACCTGAGAAAGGGCATTGAGGCCACATACACACAGTAAAGTTTCAGGAGTGACAACCGCTTTAAAATGTGGGATTGAGTTCATGTGTGTACAGAACACGATTCTCTCTCGAAAATGCAATGATTGACACCGTGGTAACTATAACAACGTTCTGGCATCTCATGTGTCACTATTCTGACACCCCCCAAAAAATTTTACCGCAACAAAAGACTTGTTATGCTTTTTTTGGGCTTGTTGTTTAATCTTGGCTAAAGCGAACGAGTTTACGGGGTTATTAAAGTGAGAAGGTGCGGGTCGCGATATTTTGGTCTTATTTTCGACAAAAAGCATTTTGATTTAATTCGGTTTATTGTGGGCATGTTCTTCTTCGCTGTTTTTCTAGCAAGGTCTGGCAACACGAATGAGTCAAGGAATGAGTCAAACCCATATGCTCACAAACAGCTATATTGCACAGACAATATTTGAAAAAGCATAGGGGTACTTTAAAGGTTCATAGTAGTGGCTTGAGGTACTACACCATTTACTGCACTTTTTTGCAAATTTTGTCTTAAAGTGCGTTTAAATCAGAGTGGAGTTTTCAGTGTGAATCTCTGTTAAGCGTTATTTGTGTGACATAGGGAGTTGATAACTATGAAGAACGCTCTGAATCTGAAGTTCCATTTGAGTTAGTATGCTGCCTTAGAAGTTCAGGTTTTGGAACAGAGCTATTGTACTAGTCCAGACTCATATACACAATTAATGATAGTTCGAAATAATAGGCAAAGAAAAAAAATATATGTAATTGCTCCTTACAAAGAACTTTCTCACTTGTCAACACTTTCTCAGGTCAGGAAGAGCGTACTTCAAACCTGTGAACAATGCAAAAGGTTAAATGGAGTTTATTTGAGTCAAACCCATTTATTCTTTAATTAGATTGAGATAAATAAATTGTGTGTGTATTTTTCATCACAATTACCCTTTGAGCCGGAATCTCTCAGTTAGTGCATCCTGCTTTGTACTGTATGTGTTCACCGGTTATTATAAATATTTAACTTTGGCCCTATTTTGCTCATGCCTTTCAGATTGA
Organism: Semotilus atromaculatus; assembly: GCA_031834385.1. Classification (NCBI taxonomy): domain Eukaryota; kingdom Metazoa; phylum Chordata; class Actinopteri; order Cypriniformes; family Leuciscidae; genus Semotilus; species Semotilus atromaculatus. The sequence continues at coordinate 362,335 of JAULUF010000009.1, read as the reverse complement.
TGATCATGGGCCAAGGCTAATTACCAGTATGCTGTTGCTTTAAGACTGCATTCATAAATCTTAGTTATTTATAAAGATTGTTATTAATAGGAATGACTGTAGTTCACCTTGATAAATTTATCAAGCATGTTTGTGCATGGTGAACTCACATTGACCAACAATTCTTGTTCACGTTAAGCTAAATATTTTTATTTAATATATATTATTTATGTAAATAAATACAAGTTCCAAATCCAGATATGACAATGTGGGGCCCATTTATATATATATATATACTATATAACTTTTATTATCGTATATGCATCCATGCTCATGCAGATTTGTCTTAGACTTACTTGTTTCTCAATGTCTAAAGACTAACGGTGAACTTCAAACACCAAGACACATGGCTGTGTTGATATGGCTACATTTCAAACTAGTCTCATATTTACTCTGGAAGGATGAGTTGTCCCAGGGATTACCTGCACGGCTTTGTGGGAGGATGCTGGGAAAGAATGATGGAACATTTGTGCAAGCCACAGGTATCTTGCTCTATGTTTTGACAGAGAAGAAACTCCAGTCTCACTGTGTGTTCTTGCTGCAGATGCATTAATGTTGACACTCCAAATTGTCCCTTGAGACATCAGGCAAGGCTGTGATTGACAGTTCATCATGGGCCGGTGCCAGCTGTATATAATCCAGCAGATATTGTACTGTGCTTCCATAGAGGCAGAGTCCCAATACTCGATTGTGTTTGCTAGAATATAATGGAAGGATGATATCTTGAATGAAATTGGGGGTTGATGCCAGTTCAAATCAGCAAACTATGGAAATCATTGGGAAAAGTTTTACACTTCCAGTCAGAAATCCTGTATTGATGAGTTTACAGGTATAATTGTGCCCCAAAACCCCTCATTTATTTAAGCAAATATTCACTGTCAAAAGTCTTGAAAATGTATCACTGGGTAATGATATTCTGTTTAGTCACATTCGCCCTTAACAAACCCTCCTGTAGACGCTTCTAACACTTGAGGGAATCATTCATGGCATGCATAAATGTAGATAGAGCTTATACGCATTTGGTTTTCAAATGTTGCTGTTATGAGTCATTTCTAATGTGTGAAACCAGCCTGTGTTTCGCAACGCTTCAGAGAAGAGAAGGTACAGTAGATGTTCTGCTGCATGTGTTAGAAAATAAAGTGTGCTTACTGGAACTGTAAATGTATTCAGTGGTGACTCAAGCTTATTACGTTTCTGAAAACACCAGCAATGATGGAGGTTTCTTTTGTGTCTTTCCACTGTTCTGCAACATCTGCTCTGAACACTAAACCAATTAGACAATATGCTCACAAGAATGCTAAAAGCAAGAAGGTTTGTGAAAGATGAAATTAAATGCAATAATTATATGCGTATAAGAATGTCTTTTTAAAAAAAAAAATATATATATATATATATATATATATATATATATATATATATATATATATATATATATATAATTTTTATTTGTGCAATATTTGAATTTTGAATTTCCAACTCAAACTTCTGAATGAATATTTAGCAGGGAAATGCAGGGAAGTAATTGATTGTAATTGTGTGTGTGTGTGTGTGTGTGTGTGCGCGTGTGTGTGTGTGTGTGTGCGTGTGTGTGCGTGTGTGTGTGTGTGTGTGTGTGTGTGTGTGTGTGTGTGTGTGTGTGTGTGTGTGTGTGTGTGTGTGTGTGTGTGTGTGTGTGTGTGTGTGTAAAAAACAGTAAAAAATCAGTTACTTTAAATGGTAAAAATATTTCACAATTTTACTGTTTTTACTGTATTTCTGATCAAATAGGGCTTTCTTACCCCAACCTTCTAAATGTTACATTATCCAATAGGCCGTTGCCTACTGTAAGTGACGTAACCTGAAAAGAAAAGTTATTTCAGAGGAGGAAGCTAGTTATTAAATATTGATTTAAGATTACAGTACAAAGATTCTTTTTTTCCTTCAAAATATCATGCATCGATTAATCTTTCACAGACTAGGAATGCGCATTAAAGTAAAAAAGGTCCATTTTGATTTATTGCTGACTTTAAAGCATTATTTTCAGGCACAAAGGGTCTTGCTGAGCAGAGGATGAGCTTACAACGACAGTCCGCAGACAAAAAGCTGAATATTCACGTCTCTCAGGACCTTTTCCCCAACATGAGCCCAGAGCTGATTACAATCCCTCCTCCCCTTCATCCCCGTAATGAACACGAGCAAAGAGGCCCCTGAACTTCACCTCCTCCGTCTCCTTCCCATCTTAACAAGATCCTCTCCACACTTCCACCATGAGACCTCAGCCTAATCTGTGGAGGCACTGAGGTATTATTAGAGCTGTAAGAGTCCTCGGAGAAGACTCTAGGAGTGCGAGGCCTGGCAGATGAGATGGGCTGCAGGGAGGTGCACGGTTCCATTAAGATGGCATTCACCAAGGGCCTTTGTTATCATTGATCCTAACGCTTTCAGGGAGCGGTGAGACTTACTGATCCATGACCATCTCATCTGTCTTGCAGGGTTTGAGGGAAGTCGCTGTGAAATTGATAGCGATGACTGTGTCTCAAGACCTTGCCAGAACCAAGGCCGTTGTGTGGATGGGGTCAACAGTTACAGGTCTTTTTGCCTTTTATTTCTAATTTTAGTTCTCTGTTGTTTGTTTGTCTTTCAGCTGTTATGTTGCCCTCTGGCACCATTTTGTGTTAGAGGGACGTTTCACACCCCCAAAAAATAACAATTATGTCATTATTTATTCACCCCCATGCAGTTTCAAACTCATATGGTATTTTCCACCCTTTTGGAACACACAACTTTTATTATGTAACTTTATTTCCATAAAAATACAGTTCACAGTGATCACGTATGTCAAGTTCTAAATAGAACAAACAATAGCATAAAAATCCAACAGAATGTGCAAACAGTCTAAAGCATGGCAGAATTGTTATTCTTGGGTGAACTATTCCCTTTAAGTCCTCATAAGCCAATATCAACATACAGTGAGAAACATATAATATTTCTTGAAATATATATCTGAAAGAATTGCTCCTAAAATATAATCTTACTCAAATCTGTTCTTTAAAAAAATGGCCTGCTAAATATAATTCATTAATACACATTTTAAATTAAGCAAAAAACCAATGAAACATTGCCATGTTTTATTTTTTAAATTAATATAATTAATACATTATTAATAAATATACATACAGTAGTACCAAATAAAAACAATAAAGGTTATTTAGTTATTTAGACCATTCCATATGCATTTTGAAGACTCAATTGGATTACATTTCATTTCAATTGGATTGAGGTCAAAAATCTGACTTGACTTCTGATTTTGCAGCTCAGTTGTTGTTCTGCACAAAGCAGCCTATTTACTTCCTCCACAGCTTCTTTCAAGGTCTGCTGTTTTCCAGATATAACATGGTGTATAATTATCAGAAAGGTCCACATTTGGCTCCTATGTCTTTTTTCCCCATTTGTAGTGGAAACCCAGCTGTTGTAGTACATTTGAGATGGCAGCCATTTATTTATTTATTAAAGAACAGTCAGTGGTTTCCTCTGTGGTACCTTCTAGGGGTGGCACGGTACATGAAAAAACATCCGAACCGTTCGGTTCGCTTGTCTCGGTTCGGTGCGTGTGTGCGTCGCACGGTTCGTTCGTCGCATGCGCAATGTAACCTCGTGCCCGTTACCTCAGACAGTGCGTATACTTTTCGCGCGAAATAAGAGATGTGTGGACATACATATGAGGCTTGTTCGACTTGAACCGGCGCTGCACAGACCGGTCGATGAATAACATCAAAGTACCGCGAGAGCAACGGCTCCGTATGCTTTTCAATCTCTCTCGCAGTACTTCGATGTCATAAAACTGATCGGTCTGTGCAGCGCTGCAGGTCTCGTCACGGATAGAAATGGCAAGTGGGAGAGATAAGGAAGGCTAACAGGAGTTGGGGGATGCACCAGCGTCGTATAAGTCGGTGTGTGGGAACATTTTGGATTTCATCTTACCTATGATATTTAAATATATACAGTGACACTAAGTTTAGATGAGAACTCCAGTCACATGTTTCCAAACTGCACTTTAATTTCACGTGAAAAAAAATGTATCCTCACTCTCAGGGAATAGAAGCATTGTTGATATACTGTTTTTGAGTTTGAACTTATGTTTCACTTTATGATTATGGCCTTTGCTATATTGTTATAGCTTCATTATCTATAGGCAATTATTTGTAACGTATTTTGACTTATTTAAAAGATAGTGCTTTAAGAGTTCCTCTCTTTTTCTTTTAAAAGATAAACATTTTGTAAGAGCTAACGTTACACTGAAGTTGACAGTTTGATAAATGCAAGTTAATTCATTCTTTGTGTGTCAAATAAACAAAAGCATTTCATCAATGTCTTCTCTTTTGCTGTATAAAAATGTCACCGGCTTTCCTCAGAGATGGTCTCTCAATGTGCTTAAAGTCAAGTCAAAAAAATACTGTATCCTGAATTGTGGATAATTAAGCTATAGCCCATATCGTATGCTGAAGTACATTTCTGGAGTGTTAAAGATTAAAAGAAAAAATAATAACAAGAACCGTACAGAACCGAAAACCGTGACCCTAAAACCGTGAAACGAACCGAACCGTGGGTTTTGTGAACCGTGCCACCCCTAGTACCTTCACATTTTGTTGAGTCACTCTATACATTTTCATGCACTTGTCAAATGCACTACCATTCAAAACATTTGGGGTCAGTAAGATTTTTTTTTTTTAAAGGGGTCATATAATGCCATTTTTGTACAAGCTAATATGATTATTTAGGGTCTAAATTAAAAGTTTGTAATATACTTTAATTAAAAATTCTCATTAGTATTGTAAGAAAACACTTATTTTACCTGGTCAAAAACAGCTCTGTTTTCAGCACGCCGTTTCAGTGCATATGACTTTAAATGATAATGAGCTTTGCTCCCCCCGCCCCTCTGTTCTGTGCCTACACCGTTTATAACATAACACAATAACCATAACGCGTTGTTCATTATAAACGTGGGATTATGAATTATATTGAGAACGTCGTACATAGAAAACATGCCGTAATGTACCCTGAGTGTAAACATAGCTGCATTCATCGTGAAGCGTGCAGCTAGCGATGTGCAAAGATTAATATAAATATTAATATAAAGGTTAATAAAACGTACACTCACTTCAGTTCTTCTGGAGCAGCTGCAGGAACACGAATAGTTGGTAGCGATTCTTTTTTCAGGAGCAGCTTCCAAAACCAGCTTTATACTGACCCTCGTTTATAAAGCAGTCTGGTGTGTGAAGTGATTCGCGCAAACATGAAAGCAGTGACGTTGATCGTGGGGAATATTCACTTCGAAAACAAACTCAGCCACTGTCTTCAGCGGTTCGGATTTAGGAACATTAAAATGACTGCTGTGTTCCTTATTGCACCCAAGAACAGAACACCACTTCGCTTAGACTCCATTCTGCTCATAGACAGTGCTCCAGTATCAACGCGGACTATGATTGACAGCTCGCTCGCTGCCTCGATCACGAGCGAGGGCGGATCTGTGTTGAAACGCTGCTGTCAATCAACAATCGTGGGAGGGGCGTGCGAGCTTGTGACGTCACAGGCTCGAACGGCTCGATTTGAGGCAGGGGAAAACATATAAGGAGATTAAAACAAAACCACTGGATGGATTTTTATCATTATATGATGTTTGTGTACAGGCACTGCCAACACACATTTCAGTGCAATCAACTTGTAAAAGTGCATGTACCATTATATGACCCCTTTAAAGAATATTTCTTTCAAATAAATCTTTTGTTCTTTTGGACTCTCTATTCATAAAAGAATCCTACAAGAAAGTTGTCTAGGTTTTCACAAAAATATTAAGCTGCACAGCTGTTTTCAACAATGATAATACCAAGAAATCTTTCTCCAGCACCAAATCAGCATTTTACAATGATTTCTGAAAAATCTTGTGACTGAAGACTGGAGTAATTATGCAAAAAAAAAAAAAAAAACTCAGCTTTGCCATCACGAGAATAAATTAAAAGAAAATGTTTATTTTATATTGTAATAATATTTCACTGTTTTTACTGTTAGCAGAACAGACCTTAAAAAAAAAAAACATTTTATAATCTTTCCGACCCCAGAATTTAGAATTTCTAAGATTTCTGATTTTTCAAAACTGAAAATCATAAAAGTTTCATTGCAAGGGAATATATGGTTGAATTTCACATAAACGTTGGTTTACTAATATTATTATGACTAATAACCCTTTAAATAATAGTTCATTATTATTATTATTATTCTGTTTAGTAATTTTCATTTTATGACATTTATGGTCGTGTCATGTAGATCTAGCTATAAAATCACATTTCAGTCCCAGAACTTTTACACAACGGTTAAACGATCCTCCTCTTGTCATTCCTCTGCAGCTGTTTTTGCAAGCCAGGTTTTTCAGGCCAACACTGTGAGGAAGACATCAATGAGTGCGCATCCAACCCCTGCCAGAACAGAGGTGCCTGCCAAGACCTCGTGAACGGGTAAGTACCATGGCAACATCGAATTGCGCGTTTTCCACTCTGTACCGCAACCCCCGTAAATTGATTATGATCTAGGAGCCCAAGTATCGTCTCTGAACCGTTTGTTTTTACTAGACGTCTAGAAATGAGACACGTTTGAGAGATGGTATTATTGTGCTGTGGTTTATAATAAAGGTCCTTTTTCATCCTTGACATATATAAGCTGCTGGTCTAAACTCAAGTGAGAATAGTTCAGCAGGTTCGCATCGCGGCTCTATATTGGCTTTTCTCTACTAGATCTTCTCCTCGTTGTGCTTTAATGGGCGCCTCAGGGCCGCTCTTGGTTCAGTCCGACATATGGGCAGAGAAATCCTGAGGCCAATTTGAGCCCTAAATGGTTTGTCTCTACTTTGTCTCCTATCATGTATGGGTTCCCCTGTGATCATCTGCTACCAGCGTTCCTCTGGAATTGCTTCCATCTGAGGGATTTCACTTCAGGTGTTTCCATTTGCTTACAACTTATTCTCTTCCATACAAGTGCTCTTTTGACACGGCAGGGCTTGTTTTAAATGAGATCATTCTCAGCGGAGCTCTTTTACCTCGACCTGTCAGAAGTTGATCTGTTTGTATGCAGTTTACTGACAGTTTACAGAGGTTTGCTTTGCTTTGTGTGTGATATTGGATAACTGGATATTGTTCGGGGCAAAGAAGGTTAGGCTTTAGCTAGTTAGCATGGTCCAGTTTGCCTCTGTTGGTAGATGTCGTAACTACACCATCTGGCTGTAAAAAAAAAAAAAACTTTAAAAAATACGGTTATATTTCCACTTGAGTTTGGTTTGGCACGGCACGATTTCAAACCGTTCTCGGCCAAGATGGCTAACCATTGCTGAACCGTGCTGTTAGAATGCTAGAAGTAACGTCGGCATCAGAATTGGTCACTTGGTTGCCAGTTTCTCTGCTGCTGGCCAAGCGTACTATTTGAGTGAGGTTAACTCAAGTTAATAAAAAATAAAAAAATATCGGATCATCTTTTTTACATCTTACATTGTCTGTAAACTCTAGGCATTACCAAGGCAACAACTGACACTTTTTTTTATTCAGTTCCAAAGAGCTCTGTTTTCAGCCCAACAGTGGAAAATCATATCTGTACTGGCTGGGCCGGATCGGCAAGCAATGGAACGTGATAAAGCAGGGAGAACGGTTTAGCCCGATGGTGGGAAAGCAGCTAACGTGTATGCAACACATAAATCTCTAATATTTGATATACTTTTTCAAAAAAAAAAAAACAAAAAAAAAACCCCTGGGGGATTTTGTGGAAACTGCAGGGTGTCCATGAGTTGATGAAGCTAATAAATAAAAATTTAAAATTAAAACAAAGAACTAATTTTGAAATAAAAGCAATCAAACTAAAAAAAACACTTACTAAAAACATAAAATATTTTGTTTACCTGCATGTCATGTGACTATTACACAACATCAGAGAACTGTGAACATGCAAATGAGGTTTTAAATAAAAGGTTTTTAAAAAAAATAAAAATTATTCTTCTCAGGGGGTACATAAAATATAATATACATATATGTAGCAATATATTGCGTCAATATATCGCAATACAAAATTGCAACAATATGTATCATGTATAGTGACTATATATGTAATGTGTATAATTCACTGTGTGAGAAAAAAAAAAGAATATAATGTTGAATAAATATACAAATGTCTTATATTACCAGTAAAAAGTGGCCTACGTTATTTTAAATATATCTAAATGTAAATCATTCTGTTTTCAGCTTCAGAATCATGAATATTTGTATTCTGGTGTCTCTATTGTCCTGAGCATTGGGTCACCAGCACCAAGTCCAAGCCTATTCATTTACACCCTTTTAACCTTTTATCATAGGTCTTGGAGTATTGTGAGTTCAGTATCGTGATATGTCTCGAATCGTGACATGAGTGTATCGTTACACCCCTAATAAATAAATATGTATGTGTGTATATATAATTATTTTTTTATATTTTTTTATGTACAAATAATAATATAATATAATAATTTAAGTAAATATTTTAGTTCAAAGGGGGTCGGTTAACAAAGCTTTGGCATCCATTATAGAATGTGTCCTGTGTAAACGGGCGCTGACAGTGTTTTGCTATGCTTTTTTGGGTTGCAGCTTATCTTTTGAAAAGGCTCTTTCTGGCATTTTGTATCATTACCAAAAATTTCCAAAATAAAATCTGTCATTATTTGCAGAAGTAAATTCATGCTATTTTGGCTAGAAAAGAGACAATAGGTTTCAATAAATGGTCTTTTAGACTGAAAAGGAAGACATCTTAAAAGTACAGCATTTTCTTTATAGACTTTTATTTCAAAAGATCATGGGAAAATCAATCTTTCATTATATAACCTCTTTAAAGACATACTGTACCAAGCCCATCAGAACATCTTGTACAGAATTTAGAGGAAAAAGAACATTTTTTTGAAGTGAAGGAAACAATCCAGCAAAAAAATCAAAGTGAGAAACAAAATGTCCTATTAAAGTGTCAATGTATTCTACGAGAGACCCCTTCAATCACAGAACCACTGAACAGGCCAAGTCCTCACATATTAGACAGGTGACAGGATATTTGAAACCGAATCAGCTTGTCAGTCATTCTGTCCAATGATAGCAGCAGCCAAAGTCATGATTAACACACACACTTCAGATCTTTTTGCTGTCTGTCAGACTTTTCCCTGTCAGTCAGTTTTCTTAAAAACTCTCCATGCAGATTGTGGCGTGGTTTTGTTTGGCAAACATTTAACACAGCAATTTAAATTGTGCAGTCAGAAAGAAGATTTGGCTAAGAATGTTCTTTTTATGCATTTCCAGTTTCCAGTGTATCTGTGTCCCCGGATATTTTGGAACGCTTTGCAACCTGGACATAAACGAATGTGAAGCATCCCCCTGCCTCCATGACTCTGTGTGCATCAACAAACCTGGGGGATTCATATGTGTCTGCCGTTCTGGCTTCTCAGGTACGACCCCATCGGCCAGAGCCCGAGACACAAAATCAATGAGAGAAACCAGGGCTTATCATGTCTACACGGGCTACGTTCCCCCAGCCTGACAGATTTTCATTGAAAAGAACACACAAATAGCTCCTCAGCACATTTACCACTTTAATTAGATCGCACACTCCCACCAATATCTGCACACACGCTCTCACATGCACAGAATCACCTTGAGTTAACAAAACACCTCCTCCCCATCCTCTGCATTTAAATCAAGTACGTCTCCTCCTCAGTTTGTTTTGTGTGTTTTTTTTACTCTTCACAATTTTCCCATTTCCCCTGGGTGATCTCATCCTTATTCATTTAGAACTGAATTTAAGCTTAATACTCTACTAACTAACTAACTAACTGACTAATCTATATCCAGGCTCTTGTTTATTAGTAAATGATGGGGCATTAAAAAATATTAAACATTTTTAAATGCCAAATTTACTTATAAATGAAATCCAGATGAGACTAATAAAAGTAAAGTTGTTTGCACTCCCAATATGTAAAGTGTTCCCTTAAGGATATATTTCTACCTGATCTTACCCTTCTGCTGAACACAAAAGAAGATATTTTGAAGAATATGGTAACAGTTGATGGACCCCATTGAATTCCATAGTATAAAAAAAAAAAATTATAATATGGAAGTCAATAGGGTCCATCAACTGTTTGTTTACCCACATTCCTCAAACTATCTTATTTTCTGTTCATCAGAATAAAGAAATTCATACAGGTTTGGAATAACTGAAAGGAGAACTCCGGGCAATTTTTAAGTTGATCTTGATCGTTAGACCTTTATGAGTACTGTCTATAGGAAAAAAAAACGAACCGGATTGGTGCTTGCGATGCGGAGCTGCGACCGCAAATGCCCAGAGCTCCCACTCAGCTAAAACGGCAGCTATGGGGGCATAACATAAGTGCCTCTTAACAGACACAAAATGCAATTAAAATGTCTGTCCAACGTGAACAGGGGCCTTACCTGTGAACAAGATGCGTTTAGCAACTTAGCCATGGTTTAAATTCACCTAAATAGTGTTTTAGACGGCAAGCTGTAGTCTCGCGCTGAAGTCTCGCTCCTCCCACCTTTTAGTGTTTCATCATCAGACTCGCGCTCGAAATGAGTTGGTAAAATTAACGCCATTGTTACTGTGTACAATTGCTGACGATTTAGCAAGCCTCCAGAGCTGAAATTCAATTATGGTAATAAGGGGTTTTGTTTCCAACACGATCTGTAAGCGGTAGACCATCTGGCCAATCAGAGCAGAGTAGCTCTCAGAAAGGCAGGGCTTAGAGAGACTGAATCTTCGAACAAATCATTTTTAGACTCTTTGAGAAATGTTCCAACAATTGTTTCAGCTGTCTTTAAACATATATTTAATAATTTTCTTTTAGTAAAAATACAATAAAATCAAACAATTCACAAAGATTTGTAAACATTTGCACCTCTCTGAAGACTTTACACTTCAGATACCACAAATACATAGACGTTTTATGTTTCAGGACCTATTTAAACATTCAATTTACATACAAACACCTAAGAATACTAAGGACATTACGCTGCTAGCCCACTTATCAATGCTGTTTAAAAAGAAACGCATAATCTCAATCGCTATCAGTGAGCTTGAAGATTAATTTCATTTGTCTTTTGTACTGTATCATCAATTTATCCTCATCCTACCAAGGGGAAGGAAGGAAATCTCTGAGGCACAGAAACTCCTGGGAGAGCTCAGCCTGACACACAGGCCCTAATTCCCACAGAAACCTCTTTTATTATCAGGCCCCACTCTGCCTTGCACCAGTCATTACTTTCCTCTCAGCTCTGAGCTCATCTGAGGAATCGGACGCATCCCCCGAGAGCTCAGGCTGAAGGATATATTCTGGATTGGTTCAACCAACTGGGGCTCAAAGGAAATATTTGCCCTAATAAGACATGTAACGGCATCGCAACTTCTCGAGAAGGTGGAATCAAAGATACAAAAGACAAAATGCGGCATCCTGCCATCCGACGTGTCTCTATGGCTGATCTGCAGCGAAATTATTTTCAGTGTGTTCCTCAAGCACTCCAAATAATGTGCCTCGTTCAGTCAAGTTACGTTATTTTGCTATCTTGCTTGGATCTAGTAAGTGTCTTCTTCATTGTGATAGGCAGCTTTCCATGAATAAAAGGCAAAGAAAGTTGACACAATGTCTGTCTGTTTTATTATTATTTGATTATGTAGCATCGTTCTCTCTTATTTCATCATCTCTGTGGAGTTTATTTCTCATTTTCAGTTTGTTTCCTTCTCTTGCTTTCTTTGCTTTCCTTCAGTTCTTCCCTTTTGTTGGTCTCTTGGAATAAAAATCTGATAAGTCGCTGTGGGTTTGAGAAGTTCCTGCAGAGAGGAGTAATTGAAGAGTGGAGGAGAAGATTATATGGTCTTTTCTCTCCTCTCAGATGAGTACAGTGAGCACCCTTTAGAAAGCCAACATTAGGATTAACCCAACAGCTTTATAATCTCTCCCCTGCTTGGCTTCTCATATTCTACAAATTCTGATAGGACGGCACATTATTTGTCAAATCAGACAAGGAAATGCCGATTAAGAGGGTTTTGTATAATCTCATTAGGAGCGCTGACAGTGTAAATGCATTGTCTATGAAGCGAGGCTGGTGTGCACTTCCTCACAATCTACAGTCAATAGTGTCATACGAAGCAGCGAGATATGAAGTTCTTGATTGATGTCTGTCTACAAACAGCATGTCATGACTGAATATCAAAAAACACGTTTTGTGTTTTGGGGTTAATACGATTTTTACAGTTAATTCATACCCAGTCAATGCACTGACACTTTGTTGTGTCTTTGCGGATGACTATCCGCAGGGAAATAAATTCATTACGGTTTAACCAGGAGGTCACTGTGAAGGGAATTAACATCGGTCCGTGAATGAGCAATTGGGAAAAACACTTTAATTAGAAGATGTTAAGGATCTGCCTCATTGTTATATTGTTTTAGTTCCTTTTATTTATCCACGTTGCCTTCGAGACGCACCAAAACACTTCAGCATGAAGAACTGCGCTAAGAAAGGTTGAAAACTTCTTTAGTGAGGAACACCAAGGCTAGATGTTTGTTTTCTCGCTGGCTGCATTTTTAAGCCGTGAGTAATTGAAATAAAGCTTTAATTTATTGTCAGTGCATGACCTGAACTGCGGCTGATGGCGTCGCTTTCGCCCTGAAGTGACTGAATTATTTGTGTAGTCAAGCATGAATTAAGTTTACATTCCTGTAATATCAGCATATGATTCATAATGTTTAAGAGATCACTTTTGCTCTTTATTTAGATGTCTTGGGGCTTTTGGAAATGGTTCCATTTGTTTGTGTATAGTTACAGGGAGGAAGAATAATGACTGTCTGCTCTTTACTATCGCATCTCTTTGGCTCTCGTTTTTATCTCTGTCGTTTGTCAACCTGTCCCAGGGTGTCTACGGAGTCTTACTCGCCTCTAGATTTTACTGGCTCTTCTCAACTTATTGAATTTACAGCTTTGTTCCAGGTAAATTATGGCCTATTAGGGTGTTTGTTACTGAACCTTTTTGTAGTGGATTTTACGTCATTCAGCTTGTTCATAAATCTAGGTTAGAGAATAATGCACCCTATGTTACCTGGTCACAAAGCAAAATTTGAAATAGGCTGCAAACCCATGCCGTTTTTGGGTTCAATGACCATTAGTGGCTCTAAAACACTCCACTGAAACGAATCAAAATTAGAGGGAAAATTATTAGAGAATAACAATTTAATTGTGGTCTGTTTTTCCACACAAAACTTTTGTCTCAAGAAGACTTGGCTTTTTGTATGAAAATAAAAACATGCCTTACCATGAGTATATAAAAAAATTTGGGGGGGAGAAATATCCAAATACTATATAAACACAAATATAAACTTTGTTGGACACATTTGTAAGGTTTTCCTGGAGCTCGACTGGTGGAACACAGTGCTATCAATGTCAAGGTCCTTGAATGTCTCTCAAAATACTTGAATTTTGGATCTGAAATATAATTTTGAACATTAATTTAAAGATTAATAGAGCATTCTTTATAAATGTGCATTTTATCCTTATTAAATGTTTTATTAACTTTTTTAAAGCCTTATCTGTTTTGCAACAATAAAACATGCTTTTCACAAGGGGTTTTCAGCAGTTCAATTTGGGTTTTGCAAAAACATGTCATTCATATACGACTACCTATTTCATGCATTTTTTTTTTCACCTTGATTTCCGACACGCCATTAAATAAATCAATCACATTGATTTCCATGAACTTCTAAATACTAAACGAATGTATTTATATGGCTTTGATTTTGTTCTCCCCAAAGGTAAATGGTGCGAGCTGAACGTTGATGAGTGCAAATCCAATCCATGCCGAAACAACGGGAGGTGCATCGACGGTCTTAATGGTTACCAGTGTGTGTGCTCCAGAGGTTTCATGGGCTATCACTGTGAGAGAAACATTGATGAGTGCTCATCCAACCCCTGTGTTCATGGGAGGTACATTAACCTTGCTGAGCTGTAACAATGTGAATTTCAAGCTCTGTGATTGAGAGCTTTGTAAACGGCTATCACAGCCATTCTGAAAGAGACGGTACCTCTGAGTCTTTTAAAAAACGAAATGTGCTTGCAGTCCTTCTTGCCAGCTCACTCTCAATTTACTGTTTGGCAGTCTGCTACTCAGTAAACACAACATAATTAGTCATTACCAGCTGTTTCTCACACTAACCAAGTTACAGTAATAATTAGATTTTATATAAAGTATTAATGCCTTAAATAGTCACAGTTTGGCTAGAACAGATTTTTCCCTTGGGAAACCTTACCTGGGAAACATCTTAGATTTGTTATTTTAAAGTATGTTACGGTAGTAAAAAGGGATTATAACAGGACTCAACAATAAGAGTATGCTTTTTACTCTTCAGATTGGATCAGTAGGTCAGATTTGTACTTTAAAATGATTATTTTTGTAAGGATTCCTGGAAATTCAGCTTTAATATAACTCAACGACAACTATAAACAATAAAGTCAAACACACCTATGCATAAAAATCCTGACATGGTTTGTACATATTTGAACATACTGATGGTAAAATACTGTTTGGATTTAAGTAGGCAAATGCTGAAGAGTCTTTGATTTGGTCATTATTGCTGTGATTATTATCTTTCTAGCATGTTATATGTTTGGTAACAGTTCTTCTAACCCTAACTGATGGAGTGTGTAGCTTTTCATTTCTTAAACAACCATGTAGGAAGACAGATCATGGCCATATTCCAGGATGACAATGTCAGGATTCATCAGGCTCACATGAAGAATCATTTTCACACAAGGTCTTGACCAAAAAACCTCTTCATGGAAATAACATGAAGATAATCCTCTGTAAAGTCTCCTCCAGCACATCCCAGAGACTTTCAATGAATTTAAGATTTGGATGTGTGAAAATGATTCTTCATGCTCCCTCCCAACCATTTTTTCACAATTTGAGCCTGATTAATCTTGGCTTTGTCATCCTGGAATATTACCATGATGTGTCTTCCTACATGGTTGTTTAAGTGAAAAGTTACACGCTTCATCGATTAGGGTTAATGATTGGCTGCTACCAAACATATAACATGCTAGAGACACAATAATCACAGCAATAATGATCCAATCATAGACTCTTAAGTATTTGCCCATTTAAATCTAAACAGCAACTTTTTTTGGCCAGGCAGTATAAATATGCATAAAAACCCATATATCTGATCAATAAACGTCTGTGCTGGCTTGTCAAAACACTCTCACACCGGCCCTGGACCATCCTTATTGTTGAGCCCAGTAAAATCTAGAAATAAAAAGAGGACACAGTTCATGCCGATAAACATGCATAGGTTTATAAATAGACACATCTTCAAAATTTATAATGCCATTATACTGATTATGAGTTTTTAGGATGGATAAAAAATACGGGTTGTCACCTGACATTTGCTGTTAAACCGTGAAATGAGCTGTTTAATCACAGCCTAGTAAATGTTGCACTTGCACATTAATTAACCATCAATGTGACTTTATCAAGACAGCAGGAGTGTGAGAGTTGCAGTGCCATACAACATGACTTTCTAACATTTATCATATGAATTGACCATATATTATTTACAAGACCCTCACTTATGAAAATGTATACACGCTTATTGTTTTATTAGTCCTGTCGTTCTGGTGCCTGTGTGTGTGTGTATATACTGTAAAGCCTCTGTGGGAAATCACTTTGCAAGTAAATATGGTTGAGGTTGTAGCTTCATCGATATATACAGTCATCTCTCATAAATCACAAATTATGAATGCAGATTTTGCACGTCAGAGCACATAATCTCTTTTTTCATTGCAGTTGCCTGGATGAAATAGGTGCATACATCTGTCAATGTGAGATTGGATGGACCGGTCACAGATGCGAGATCAACATTAATGTGAGCTTGTTGTTTATTTGTGTATGTGAGCATGTCTGTATGTGTATATATATATCATTTTTTTTTTGCATCTTCTATTTAACCATATCACCATCTTCGTCTGTATATTCTCATACACAGTGGACAGAAAGTGAGTGTCATAACAACGACAAAACCTAAAAGTTTGCACACTACTCACTCCTTGCCTTGTCAGCAATGGTATTTCCTTCAGGAAATGCAAATTTATTTGAAAATCTTCAGCTGAAAGTTATTTAGCATATGAAAGCCAATAAATAGAATGTAGATATGCAGAAATACGAACTGTTTTGAGACTGTAAAGCATGGTGCATTCATTCACAGAATCATAAATCAAAAATGAATCCGCACATTATACCAGATGGAGAGGGCCGTGTCTATCTAAAGAGTCCCTAGGCTGCGATGAAATCAAAGTTCAGGGTTTAACAGTGACAGTGAGTTTCTGAGACGTGGCCGCCACATTTCATTCTGGAGACAGGTAACTGTTAGGACAGACTACAGCAACGCACAAGTACGAACTGGAGTCTGTGAACAAGGGCTCTGACACATACTTTTCTGTGGTAAAAGCTGAGTATCACTAGACCCACTATTGACAGGAACTTTTTGACGTCAAGCACTGCCACAAGTGGCTGTCTGTGCGTTTTTTCCTAAAAATGGGTTGATTTGTGTTAAACTTTCAGTAGCCTTTACAATCAAATGGAGTGGCTAGGTTGTGCTGCCATTTGTGGTGTGTGCAGGCATTATCCCAGTTGGAGATCCTTGTCAAATCAAGTTGGATTATTGTCATTTCTCTCCCGTATGGTTGGTGAATAACAAAACACAACGTCTCTTGAGGCATACTGCATATTGTAGGTCTTAAGGAAATCAACTTTTGGACAATAAAAATAGGGAGTTTTTTCGTAGTCCAGTGAATAACCAGAGAAGTGCCTTTCTCGATATTTTCTGTAGAGCCGTCAATTTAAAGGGGGACTTTTTCAACAATTTTTTTATGTTCCTTGAGGTTCACTTATAATGTTAATAAAGTTTTTTGTTAAAAACAATTCTTTTCAACTTTCATTCTGACCCTCTGCCTAAAATGATCCACTTTTAAGGGGCGGCTTCTTTGAGGCTTGTCAGTAAATAGACACTTTTATGATCGGCTAATGTCATAGGAAACAGTATCAACGCGAGTGTTTTGAAAACTTTATCAGACAAAGCATTATGAAATTGTTTATGATGCAGCTGCTGTCAGATTAAATAGAGTTGGCTGCTTCATCTTTGAACAAAGTTTCTTCGCAACCTCTCGATTACACAGTGCCTCGTTTACAAAACAAACTACTCTGAAAAAAACATGTATCCTCCGACACAATTCTGGACACTGTAGACTAAACAGACTGAAGTGCGTCAAGTACTTCAGAAAGTGAATGGGCATCTGTATATTGTATTAATTGTATACAGTATCAGTGATTATAATGGGTTCTATTTGCTTTTAACATGACGCTCTCATATGGTGTAGGCAAATGTCAGTCATTATGTGACTGGAAGCCAGTGGGCAGGGCCTATGGTGTGATAACTAGTCATCAATGTGCTTTGTAATGAGGATGACATTTTAAGTTATGAAACTTGAAAGATGTTTTAATGGTACAAAGACCACTTATGTAAAAAATACTAGTATGTCATGACCCCTTTAATTCAATTATAAAATACTGATAATAAATTATTGTAATTATTATTTTTTCTACCTTCGGGATATCGGAATCCATGTGCTTTTTTTTTTTCCTGCTAACACGTTCATGTGTCATAACTTATCTATGTCACATGGGAGGAGAAAATCGGAATTGGGTCACTTGAACCATGTAAAGTAAATGCAGCCTAAGTGATGAAAATGCATGTGTGTGTGTGGGTGTGTGGGTGTGTGTGTGTGTGTGCACTCTCAATCAGTTGACAAGCCTAAATAATATAAAACTCTGTTCATAAATTAACGTAACTTTGGTTCTTAATAGAATTTTTGTCTTCAAGTGGTTTGGTCTAGTGGTTGGTAGTGTCTAGGTTGTTAATTGGTTCCGTTTTCCATCTGGCTCAACTGAAAGGTTGCTAGTGTGAGGAGCAATCCATAAGCCATCGCCATTGTGCCCTTCAGCAAGGCACTTATTCCCAGGATGCGGTTCAAGTTCATTCCAGCATTCAAAGGGGACATCTAAATGTCACATAAACAAGGTCAACTGGACCTGCGTGTGATAAATAAAGATTCTATTACATCTTACCGCTTGTGGTCTACAAGCAAAACTTTTTGAATTCTTTGTTTTCAATTTCCTCACTGTTTTCTCTTAATCTGAACATAGTTGAACTAAACATGTCTGTCACATGACAGATCATAATATAAGAAATTTCAATCATAGCTTAATTTTTTATTTGTTTATGTAGTACTATGACAAAAAAATATATTAGTCCAATATCCATTTGCAGGTGAGAGATTTTCATTGTCGGCGCAAGATTTTGTAAGAAGAATTAAAAAAATATATATATATGGCAAAATGGAAATGTTGTGCTTACTGTATCAGACACGGTAAAATGTTAAAACTGTCTTTGCAAAATTTAAAGCCAAGGGGGACATTATTAGATCTTCAATACAAAGTAGATGCTGTTGCAATAATGAATATGAATTAGTTATAAATTACACTAATATAAAATCAAAAAGCACCTCACAGGAGACAAAGTAATAAGGGAGTAAGCTTCATTCCACCATCATATTCTATTGACAACTAAGATGATAGAGAGGTCAGACATATTGTCGGGTTATGGTAGATTTTTATAATACTTAAAAAGTTGTGAGCAATGGGCTCTATGTCTGACTAATGGCCATTAGTCAGGCACACCTGAACTAATCAGTTTGTCCAATAAGGGCAGACAGGAAACGAAGGACCTGCCTGAAGTTCAGGAAGTAGTGCAGCTGTGCATAGAGCCTATTATCACCCCGCAAGAACAATTACAATGCTTTACAACCATAGAACAAAAAGAGTTAAATAAACGTATCACTTCATCTAAAACAACAACATGTTTATTGGATCCTATACCAACTAAACTACTGAAATAAGTGTTACCTATAGTGGAAGAGCCTCTTCTCAATATTATTAACTCATCTTTATCTTTAGGCCATGTTCCAAGAACGTTCAAGCTGGCAGTTATAAAACCTCTTATTAAGAAACCACAATTAGATCCAAATAACCTAGCAAATTACAGACCCATTTCAAATCTTCCATTTATGTCAAACATATTAGAAAAAGTTGTGTCTGCTCACCTCGGCTCTTTCTTGCAAGAAAACGACATCTATGAAAAGTTTCAGTCTGGATTCAGGCCACAGCATAGCACTGAAACTGCGCTGGTTAGAATCACAAATGATTTACTTTTAGCTTCAGACCAAGGCTGTATCTCAATACTAGTTTTACTTGATCTTAGTGCTGCGTTCGATACTATAGATCACACAATACTCTTAGATCGACTACAAAATTACACTGGTGTTCAAGGACAAGCATTAAGCTGGTTCAGGTCATACTTATCTGACCGCTACCATTTCGTCTACTGAAATGGAGAAAAATCTATCATAACTTCGGCAAACTATGGAGTGCCGCAGGGATCTGTGTTAGGCCCTCTATTATTCTCAATATATATGCTGCCACTTGGTAATATTCTAAGGAAACATGGAATTAGTTTCCATTGTTATGCTGATGACACTCAAATATATATTTCATCACGGCCAGATGAATACGCTAAATTATCCAAATTGACAGATTCTGTTAAAGATATAAAAGATTGGATGACGCGTAATTTTCTTTGACTAAATCCAGACAAGACAGAGGTAATACTTATCGGTTCTAAAAACCGTCTACAAAACCTTTCACAGCACGACTTTAACATAGTAGGATGCCCTGTTACTTTATCCGCTACAGTAAAAGACCTGGGTGTTACAATAGACTGCAACCTGTCTTTTGAAAAGCATATTTCATATGTTACAAAAACAGCCTTTTTCCACCTTAGAAACATTGCTAAGCTACGTAATATGCTATCAAGTCTCTGATACAGAAAAGTTAGTTCATGCATTCATGACCTCGAGACTAGATTACTGTAATGCTTTATTAGCTGGTTGTCCTGAATCTTCAATAAACAAGCTACAGTTAGTCCAAAATGCAGCCGCTAGAGTTCTTACTAGATCAAGAAAATATGATCATATAACACCGATTTTATCATCACTTCATTGGTTACCTATAAAGTTCCGTATTAATTACAAGGTATTGCTTCTGACAAAGCTCTAAATGGTTTAGCTCCAGTCTATTTAACAGATCTTTTATCGCCCTACAATCCATCGCGCTCTTTAAGATCACTAAATTCGAGGCTTCTGGTCATTCCTAGGATATCCAGATCCACCAAAGGAGGGAGAGCATTTTCACATTTAGCTCCGAAGCTCTGGAATAGCCTTCCTGATATTGTTCGTTGCTCAGACTCGCTCTCCCAGTTTAAAACTAGACTAAAGACGCATCTATTTAGCCAGGCATTCATATACATTTTTTATCTTACAGTTACTGTAAATTCGGCCTCTAGTTCATAAACGCCAGAGGAGAACTGGCCCCCGACTGAGCCTGGGTTCTCCCAAGGTTTTTTTTTCTCCATTGGGTCATTTGATGGAGTTTTAGGACACCATTAGGTCACTTGATGGAGTTTTTCGGTTCCTTGCCACTGTTGCCTTCGGCTTGCTCAGTTGGGGATATTCAAATTAAATAACCAATCATTAATACCATTGATCAGCTCTACCAAACTTGGATGTCTTTTTTCCAGTAATAAACAAACATTGTTAAGTTGTTTTGATTGATACTGTGAAGCAGCTTTGATACAATCTGTATTGTGAAAAGCGCTATATAAATATACTTGACTTGACTTGACTTGACTTGACTTGACTTGACTTGACTTGACTTGACTTAAAAGGGGAAATGGAACACCATAATCTCCTGTGAAGAGATGAAAATCAAGAACTGAAACGTGAAAAACTAATTTTACAAAAGCAAACAACATATTGCACAGTAATCATAGTATTATACATAGTAGATTTTATATTTATTTTATGTGTATTTTATAAGTTTTTACATTGTCCATGCTGTTCATACATTTTACAATAAAATTTTAAACACTTTTTTAAACTAACTCAAACATCTTGGATGCTGTATATGCTTTAGATGGTGGGGATTATTCTTCTGAATAACAACCACGGAATCATCTAAACACAAGTGTCTAATTAAAATACTTCTATCCCTAATTGATTTAATACCTAGCATGGCCTTAAATGTACCCCTGAGATGAAACACTTGGTCGCTTGGAGGACTTCAGAGGCTTGTTTGGAATAAATCATTAGCTGCTGTTCGCTCCCGTAATGACTATAGGACAAGATCTGCCATTCTGTTTGTATACTCACTTACTGTATCAACTCCACTAATGTGCCATATATCTTTTTTATATGAACATCTTTAAATCACAGAAATGTAATTAAATTTAGCCATTCAGCATGCAGTAAAAACTGTATTAGTGCCCTATGAAAGTGGTATGATCAAGCAGTAAACTAGTGATTCAGTGACAATTTATAGGAAACACTTATCTAATCTACTCGTTTATGTCTACTAATCTTTGAAATTTACTATAATACTAACCAATATTTTAATACTATGTAATTATTGGTCTTGGGTAAGAAATAATTTTGATCCTAAATCTGACATCCATGAAGACAGAGAAAAACTATTTGTTTTGATTGATTGTTCCACCCCATATATTGTACACACATTTTGAGTGCATATAGTATATAGCAAGGCTGCTAATTTCCTTTTTTATTTTTTTTTTATTTTTTTTCTGTTAGGAGTGTGAGGCTCATCCATGTCTTAATGGAGGCTCCTGTGTGGATCTTCTGGACAAATATGCCTGTATATGTGCAGATGGTTTCACTGGGAAGAACTGTGACATTGACCAGAATGTGTGTCTGCAGACGTCTCTTAATTTCTCCCTGTGTTTCAATGGAGGGACATGTGTGGACGGACCAGGGGCCAACTTCACTTGCAGGTGAAAACAATACTTTAGGCATTACGTAAACCTAGATGAAACTTCTGATCTCTTTTTGTATATGTTTAACAATAGTTGATTTGTCAGTATTTACTATCCTAGGACATGCGTAATCCACAACCATATGAGCCGAACAAGTCGATTTTTGCAGTCTACTTATGCATACAATGCTTTTAGGCAATGCAAGCAGTCCAGATCAGTGTTGGGGAAGCTACTTGGTAACACTTTATTTTGATACTTTAGACATTCTACTAACTATAACTGTGTCAACTAACTGTCATTAGAGTATTAGTAGACTGTTTGCTTAATATTTGCTAACAAACACTTTGTTTTGTTGGTCCCCCCAACAGACATTCTACTGACCATAAGTAACTTGGCAACTACAAGTCAACTTATTCTACTAACCCGAACCCATAACCTACCAGTCTACTAATACTCTAATGAGAGTTAGTTGACATGTAGTTGCAAAGTTACTTGCGGTTAGTAGAATGTCTAAAGTGGACTATCGAAATAAAGTGTAACCAGCTACTTTAAACTGTAGCTATCGCTTAACAAAATAATAATATTAAAATATTATGGGATCATGCCCCACATATTAATATTGTTATTCATCATTTTAAATATTAACTCTCATGGGTTACTTACAAATAATAGCTGTAGTGCTTTTGAGTTATCTTAGTGGCAAACTTTTTAGTCCATTCACCTAAAAGATTTGTTCAGATTAATGAATTGATTCCCTTTCAGACTCAAAGCACTAAGTATGGAAGAGAATGAGAATAATTTGAGCAACTAAACCATTCATTTGTTTGCCAATAAAACACCACTATCAAAATTAACAAACTAAAAATAAAATTAGATTTACGTTCTTTTTTAAATGTATATCTTGTAATTGGTTACTGCCAGACACTGATCCAGATACAGTTCCACAGTTCCTCTTGGTTCTTCATAAAGGTCTGTAAGGTTGCCAGAGTGGCTGATTATGCAGCAGCTGCTACAACATTATCGCTGAACGGAAGGGCTGAAATTGCGTTGTGCTGCATTACACATTCTGCATAAAAGGGCCCATCCAACACATAACATATCTCATTATCTCTTCCTCCTAAGACAATATTCTAATGTGAATAAGCCCTCTGTCCAGACTCTCTGATTAGCCCGGGCGATAATGCTATTTGCAATTCTCATCATGTCTGCTGGACTGATGCACGGACGGACAGACAGCTGTGGAATGAGAAAGCATTGTCTGTCCAAATGAGGCCTCATTGGATTGATTTTCTCAAATGGAAAACAAACGCCCCCATCCCATTTTGTGTTTACTCTCATTTGAAATCACTTGCAGACTGATGACTCACAGGCCGATTGTATTTAAGCCTGTTTCATTTGGTAATGGACTAAAGCACACATATTATAGACCAAAAAAAAATTGGAGCTCAATCAGTGTTAAATTAGCTTTTTCTCATTTTGCATATATGTGAAAGATTCACAACAGATTGAGTGTTGATATGAAAGCCATCAAAACTGCCACAGAAAGAAAAAAAAATATTACATAATATTTATGTAAATTACAAAGGATATATTGCTGCTGCATGAATAGACATGCATAAATCCCATAGCAGATCTAGACAGGTGGAGTTGGGGGAGGTGGAGGATTTCAGAAGAACTCTTGATTGATCGCACTGCAGGGTATCCTAAAGCAAACAACGAACCAAACTATTTAAATGAGCAAACGATCTCATTTGCTGCAGGATCTGCAGAGGCCAATCAGCTGTTGCCATGCGGTAATGATGTGATTCCTTGCAGATTGCATATAAGGAAGCTGCATCCTCTATAGAGTTTCATGCCTGAACGATAAATACAGTACATACATATATATATATATATATATATATATATATATATAAAATCAGCAATTATGAAACACATTTAAAATCCATATATATTGGGTCAATAATACAAAAGACCAACAGATTTGAAACTTGTTTCATAATTGCTGATTTTGCTTTATATCTTGTATGTTTCTGTGAGATCTTTGTTCACAATTCAGGATTGTTCTTTTTTCTGACCCCCTGACTGGACCGTTACAGATATTATTTTAAGAAGTGCTGCTTCAGAACGCCTCTGGACACTTTGGAAAGAATATCTGTCAGTGTCTTTCATCTTTACTTGATATCTTGATATTCTTACAGATACCAAATGTTAACATTCACTTTGTTGTCACTCTAATGTGCAATCTTATTTTACTGTGTGGGGACAGAACAAACATTTCCCTTTTTGAATTACACCTTTTCACGTTAGTTAACCTTTGATTTATGCAAATTAATTTGTATAATGTACTGTATCCGCACTGCATACGAGCTGCATTTCTACTCTTCAAAATATGTCTTGTAGTGTTTAAGTGTGTACCGCTCAAAGTGTTTTAGTATACCAACAATCTGTTCATAATCATCAGCGTTCATAGTGTAATCACCATAAAAAATGCCCTTAATGCACATATCACCACAATTATGTCAACTGAGTGTCATTTTCCAAAACTTCCTCCTTAAGTTTTAAAGATTCACATCTTAAAAAAAAAGATTACCAATAAATGCCAACAAACTCAGTTAATGAGACATTTCTCAGTTTGCTCACCATCTGTGTGGCAGCGCTTTCACAAGCTTAGCTGACCATATGTCTATCATTAATTATATTTTTTCCTTTTGAATATTTGCTTTTTTGATGGGCTCAAGGCTGTGGCTCAGAAAGTCGTAGCATTCTGTTCAACCTTTTAAAGGGACATGTTTTTAGAGAATAAAAACATCTGATTCTCTATGCAAAGTTTAAAAGAGGAATGCTTTCATTCAGCTGCCTGCCAGGTTTTGTGGGAGATTTCTGTGAGGTAGAGATGAATGAATGCTGTTCTGAGCCGTGCTTTCATGGGGCCATCTGCCAAGACCTCATCAATGGCTACCAGTGTCACTGTCGACCAGGTGAGGCTTTAATGTTATCGAAAATTTCTAATGTAATACAATATAATTCATTTTTATTAAGCAGAGGCATTATATGTACCGTATCAATCTTTCGGCATTTGTGCTTTATAGACAAAACATGGTAATGTGCATTTTTTCCATGTTGAAATAATTTCACCCTTTTCCAGCTTTAGACCATCGGAAAGTGCTTGAAAATCTGTTCGAAAAATATATATAATTAAACCAAATATTTAAAATTTATGTAAAATTATTTGAAAAATGTAAACTACCATTCAAAAGTTTGGGGTCAGTAAGATTTTTTTTTTAAAGAAATTATTGCCTTTATTTAGCAAGGGCACATTACAATGATACAATATGACTGTAAAGACTTTTACGTTGTTACCAAAAAAATCACTTTCAAATAAAGTCATCAAAAGAATCCCGAGAAAAAAGTATCATGGTTGCCACAAAAAAACAAGAGTTCTCCTAGTTTTAGGTTTTAATTAAAATTGCTTTATTGGCATTATGCACATTCTTTGTCTCGCATCTTTGATATTGTGGATGAAATTGAAAAAATATATATATTCTTTAACAAACTTTTTCATCAGTAACTCTGATCCTTATCCAAATATCACGAACGACTGGAAAAAGTCACAAAAATGTCATTCAGTGTAGGAACCCTGCATAGGAAATGCCATACATGTTTATGAATATCTTTTTTCCTTCCTAACAATCTCATGTCTGAAGAACACAAGAGAGATAAAGATTTGATTCCACCATGCAGAAATCACTTACGTTCCTCTGGGGAGTAATTTGCTCTCGCTGGCTACTGAAACAGACACAAGCCTCATAGAGTATTAAAATGTATTCAGCCCTTCTGTATGTGTGCGCATGTGGATGCTTTCCAGAACGGAGAAATGAAGCAGGGTTTGAGATGGTGTAGAAAACGTATGAGAACGGGAGGTGGGGGCTGTTGGTTGTGGGCTAACTGTGGCACTCTGGGTTTTTGTTCCTGGCAGGTTGGACAGGTCTTCACTGTGAAGATGACATTAATGAGTGCTTGCTGCAACCATGCAACCAGGGAATGTGCATCCAGAATGAGCCTGGCCATGGCTACACCTGCTTCTGTCGGCCCGGATTTGTGGTAAGTCTTGCTGAGTCCCCCACTCCCCCCTTTCTCCTCCTCCCTGAGCTCTTCATCTTCCCCTGAGGTGATTTTGAGAGAGACGCAATCCTGTTTGTCTTTCTCCTGTCAAGTATTCGCCATCCGTTTGTTTCCATTCCAATATTGCGATGGCCTTTAAATATCCTTGACGTCCTCAGGACGGGGAGGAAGCAGCGGGGCTCTTTAGTATTCAACATGCCTGTGGTGCTTTTCAAGTGCAGGGAAGCACAGATGTCACTTATCAATGACAGAATGTTCACTATTTACCTATTTTTGTATTTGAATGTCTGCAGTGTTGCTTGTTGAAGTAACACTAAACAAAAAGATAAGCAATAAGATATGATTATTAATGTTAATCTAACTACTCTAATCTAAAATTGACTTAAGTACACTTAGTCATTTTTCCTAATTAAAAGGTTTTACATTAAAAGAAAACAATAGTACCTTTAAAAGTATAAACATCCAGCCTATTTTCTAAATGCATCTTATTGATTCCATTGTGAATGAATCATTCATGCACATTTTTCTTCTTTTTCTTTTTGGAGCTTGTTAATTTTTAATTAAAATGTCAGCCGTTACAAACATTGTGGATTTCAACACATGACCAATGCTGCTCCTTTTATCTTCGTAACCTTGTTATTTGTGGTTAAAATAAATTATATAAAAATGAAGAATTATTTTTGATTGACTAACTAAAAATTAATCAGGGATGACTGTGATTATGGCATTTCTACTGTGTGGCATCTGATATTTGCTGGATCCGGTGTATTTTGTTGATCCTGGAACAACATTCCTGTCTGAAAATGTATTCGTAACCCTATACCTAACTCTAACCCTACCCAATAGTTAGGGAAATGAAAGGTGAATAACACTGATGTTGAAGCACCTAGTCCTGGTTGTACGCCTAAACTTGACATAAACTGTAAACTTGTCCCTCAAATCTGATTGGTTGATTGGAATGTTGTTCCAGAATTAACAAAAATGTTGGCTGCATCTGAAAGCACATACTTCCCTACTACATAGTAGTTGAAAACCAGTATGTGACAAAATAGGTATGTCCGAATTCACAGTACTCATAAAATGGGCAAAAAGCACCCAGATGACGTACTACTTCCGGCAAGATTCTGAAGTGAGCATATGATGGACACTTTACTATCCCATGAGGTCACGGGAGAGGATTTATGAATGGCAGTGAAGCAATGTAAGTTAACTTCGCTGGTAGGTCAAATGATAATGACTACATGGCGAATGTAGTACGTCCAGATTACATTATACACACACTCATACTATATACAGCATACTTTTTTAGAGGTCGTTACTTCTTCAAAATGAGTACCTACTCAAGAGAGTATGCGATTTCAGACGCAGACGTTGACTCTGGATCATGTTCCACTTTGTGAAATCATGTTCACCTGCTGCATGCACAGCTCAAGGTGTCAGTATAAGATATCCAAGACCATTGTTGTATGCGAGTGAATCAAACAGAAAGGCTTTTTTATGATCAACATTGATCTTTACTCTGTTAAAATCAGTGCTAAAGGCATACTTCATAGACTTCCATTGAGTCAGAGTAATTTTTTTCTACTCTAATGTTAATTTTAGGTAATACTTTATTTTTGATAGTCCACGTTAGACATTTTTCTACCTATAAGTAACTTTGCAACAGTCATTAGAATATTAGACGGTCTGCTTAATATCTGCTAACACTTTATTTTGATGCTCCCCAATAGACGCTCTACTGACTATATTACTTTGTACATGTCAACATAACCTGAACCCTAACCCCTAACAGTCTACTAATACTCTAATGAGAGCTAGTTGGCATGCAGTTGCAAATTAAAATAGATAGCCTAGTTGACATGTAGTTGCAAAGTTATGTTAGTTGAGTATTAATAGACTGGTAGAGTTAGGGTTAGATTAAGTTGACATGTAGTTGCAAAATTACTTATAGTCAGAGGACCATCACAATAAAGTATATGCAGATATTAAGCAGACAGTCTACTAATATTCCAATGAGAGTTAGTTGACATATTAGTTGCAAAGTTACGTATAGTCAATAGCACGTTCAAAAGGGACCATCAAAATAAAGTGTTACCCTAAAGTGGACTACCAAAATAAAATGTAAACAATGTTGTTTTGCTGGGGTGCGAGGCAGGAATACTGTTGGTTGTATTAAAGTTTGGCTTGTCTGTAATTTAGTCAAGCTTTTAAAGTAAGACATTGTGCAAAGCTTGCATGCACAAAAATATGAACCTTTTACCTTGTTGAGAAGATGTCACACTTATAACTTTCAACACAGCACTCAATGTTTTTAGTAATGGAAGTTCTCTTCAAAAATACAAAGAGGTAGATGGGAAGAAAATGTATGGCTATCCTCCAAAACTGGTACAGCAGAAAGCATAATTGCTCCTGCTACTAGCCTGCTACTATAATTTACATTCTTATTCATCCAAATATGAGTTCTGCACCACACTTGAATTCTAATGCCCCAAGCCTAGTTGTGTACGCTGCATTTATTTCAGCATATTGCATCAAACTTTGTACTTCCTCACCATAATGCCACATACTTGAGCAATTATTTCAGAAACCTGCCTTATTATTGTACTGACAACATTGTTGAACGTGGCATCAAACAATATCCCAGGCCAGCAGGCATTTCAATAACACTTAGAGAAAAAAATTGTTGTTAGAAAAGTCTTTATTTTGTGTTTCAGGGTGAAATGTGTGAATATAATTACGATGACTGCTTGATCCAATCATGCCCTGATGGATTTTCATGTAAGGATGGCATCAACAATGTCAGCTGTGCCCCAATGAAGACACACACGTCCTCTGTTCCTCCCATCTTGGTCATCTCCTGGAGTACCATCCACCCCAGCTTGGAGTTACAACCCACTTTAGTCCCTGTGGAGAACTTGCAAAGCACTGAGCAGTTGACAGGTTGGTGGTAAAACCGCACATAAAATAATTTGTACTTTTGTAATAGTTCTCTGTATTTTTAGAAACTTCCTCAAATCGTAGAGGCCATATCATGCCCTTTTACAAAATCCTGATTTTGTTTTTGGGGTTTACTGGAATAGGATTTCATGCTTGAATGTTCAAAAAATACATTTTGCACATAATTTTACATAATTTTTTGCACCTCACTCCCCAGTCTGTCAGTAACTCTCTGTGTAGTTCCTGTCTCTATGAAGCCCCTTCTTCCCGAATAGCACAATTTGCTCTGATTAGTCAGGTGTACCAGTGTGTTGTGATTGGTCAATGGCTTCAAGAGTGTTTCGGAAATGTCACGCCCTTTACCACAACATTTAAACACTCAACTCACACTAACTCAACTTAACCAGGCCTCGCCCCCTTCTTTCATAAGCCTTGGGTGTGAATTATTAAAAGGTACGTTATGTAAAACAAAACTGCATGCATTTTGCAGAAGAACATTGTTTTGGTTGTGCTTCGGCTCTGTGACTGTGCGGATAAATGTGGCTATCCTACTGCAGTGCTCATAAAACATTGACTACTAGGCTTAAGAGATATAACCAGTTTAGATGGAAAGGATCTCAAGCTGACTACCAGAAGACGCTCCTGCAGCTCTATCCAATAATAGACACGGTATTCCAGCGCAGAGCTACAACAACGCATAATGAAATGACCCTTCACAATAGATATTGCTCATACTCACCTGTTGAGTAATAAAAATGCCATCTCTGTGTCACTTTTACATTTCAAACCCCTCAGTTATCGCTATCTCAGAAAAGCCAAGCCGATGTTGATTCTCATTTTATTTCCAACTCTGTCACATTCTCTTTTAGCCATGCAGCAGAATCACCTGTTTGTTTGTTTGTTAAAGGTTGTATCAGTGATTTCAGGCCCAAAAATAAATGATCACATTCATCTAATCTTTCCTAACGATCCGCTAGCTGCCCTCCCCATAAGCAGGCTGTCAAAAAAACGCGTCTCTGCAGGCAGCCTAGGCTCTGAGATCTGCACACAAAAACAAATGGGTACAACCACCACTCAAAACCTAAATAAACAGTGTTCCAACCAATCACCGACAGGGGCGGGTGTTGTGAGGTTTTACGCTCGTGCACGGCTGGACACGAGGTCGGAGCAAAACCCGCCCCTGTCAGTGATTGGTTGGAACACTGTTTATTTTGGTTTTGAGTGGTGGTTGTACCCATTTGTTTTTGTTTGCAGATCTCAGAGCCTAGGCTACCAAAAGAGGCGCGTTTTTTTGACAGCCTGCTTATGGGGCGGGCAGCTAGCGGATCGTTAGGAAAGATTAGATGAATGTGATCATTTATTTTTGGGCCTGAAATCACTGATACAACCTTTAAATGGGTGATTCCCCGGAGGTTTGAGATTTAGCTGCTCCATGTCAACCTTTCTCGCTTGTTGTGACAGTTAACTTACAGTATGCCACTCTTGCGTCAAAGTAGCCGAAACAACTTTCCTCTATTTATGGATATGACAAGAGATGAATGGGCGAGTGACGTAAATGCGCAATTTCCCAAGAAAACGAAATTATAGGCTTACAATAGTGAATCAGGGTAAGACAAAAATACTATATGGAAGAAGGATTGATGTATTGATTTAAATGTTGAACCAAAGTGACAGTGGACCTTTAAATGTGGAATATTGTGACATGTTACCAGAAAAAAAAAACTACTAAAACTTCTAAAGACTACAGTCGAGGGGTTTTAGGGAGTTCAGAAACTGATATAGAGAATTTTGCAGAACTTTTACATGGTCAAACAGCAACATTACACACTAAAGAAAGTTGAAAATGTTAAAAAAGCATAATAGGTGCTCTTTAGATGCAATATGCTGAGTCGCTGTCGGTTCCTTATGAAGAGCATGTGAACTCTCTGCATCCATACCACACAGCAAAGAAGGAAAATGTTTTTGCATTTTAAGATTATGAGGTTGACTTCCATTGTACTGGCTGTTAGTATTATTGGCAAAAGGATTGGGTAAATGAAAGACAACATGAACAATTGAATCCAATCATTGAGATAAATATTATTTATGAACCGCATATCATTCTTTCAGTAAAATATTATTTATATAGAAAAGTGTATTGTATAATGAAGCAAACACACTGGGGCAGTTCACCCAGGAATGAATATTCTGTCATCATTTAATTTGCCCACAATAAAGAAGTTGGGGGAAATTGTAACACCTTAAATATAAAACATTTATTTATTTTTAGTTCATAATATTGAACTACTATACATCTAAAATGAGAGCCCACATGACCACGTGAAAATAATCATTTAATTTCTTTAATGCATAAAGTAATATTACTGAATTGTTTGCATCTTTCTATGATACATATTTTAACAGTCAGGAATAATTTGTATTTAAAGTCAACTTGAAACCTACATTGTAATTATCTGTAATTACATGGTTGAATGAAATAATGTTTTATTAGTTTTTTATTAGTTCCCAATATCAGTTTTTATGGAAAAATTTCTCATGAAATGAGATGGTCACAATGCTTTTTCTGTGTCAGAGAGAGAGCTCTACTTAGCATGCGCTGGGTTATTGTCGTCATTCTTATTTGTGAGCTTACAATTGCCTTCACACTATATGATATCAATGACTACAATAACATACAGATACATTACCACAGGCAACATCATGCCAGACAAAACATCCTTGAAATGTGTATTTCGCAAACATTTCCCAAATAACCTACATTTTGCTTTGCTCGGTTCCTAAATGAGCTGGGAGCCCCTAAAGGTTAGTAAGATAAACACTCACCATCTGTGGTATGACTGATAATAACAGCTTTTTCCACATTCGTTTCACTAATGTTCTCTGAAGAGGCAATAGTTTGAACAAACTCAATTAGTTTTCGCTGGAAAAATTACAGCTAATTAGAGACTATGTGCTATGGTTTATGATGTTTATTGAGTATGACAGAAAATGCCTATTGGTAACAATGAATGAATTGTAAAGATTCAAAATGTCAGTGTGGCACATGAGGTCTAAATTTCCACATCACTTAGGAAATTGAACCATTCTTGCCCAATTTCCTGACAATGGACTAATAAATGGATTCTGGAGGCTAAATGTGTCAAATCACTGAAGGTAATTTAGTGAAGCATAGTCTAAGTAAGTTATTTTAGAAGAAGAAATGCGCTTAAATTTCCCTAAAGCATGACTTTTTGCTTTCTTTCTGAATTGATGTATAATGAACTGCTGGCCCCTAGCCATTTTCAAAGTATTTTTTTTTCTAAATACCACATTTCACAGTGTTAAAGAGTGGGAATGAGATGTCATTCTCTCAGTTACAGTTGATCTTTTAAATGCTGCACAGCTAGAAGATTATCTAAGATTGCTGCTATTCAAAGCAAACAGCAAAAAAAAAAAAAACAATAGGTCAGTTACAGGGTGGAAATAAAGGTAAATGTGTTTCTGGCAAATGTTGAGAGTGATTTTGACATTTAAGCTAGACTTTATGGTAGTCCTGGGGGGCATAACACAATGAAATTAAACCTCTCCGCAGAATGAAAAATGTAGTAAACAGAGAAACTGCATTTGGATCTCTTGAGGGCACAGAAATGTGTATAGATATGACTGCATGAATGTTTGCTCTAAGATTCCATCAGCACTAATTTCTTCAGCCACTACTGCGAAAGACAAAGTGTGTGTAAGTCAGTACCCTTGGGGAATAGTGCAGTTAATTTTCCAAACATGCACTTTACAGAAATCAATGAATTTACAATGCGGAAGGCAAATGCTACAGACAGCTTTAAAGGTTTGCCTGGGCATCCATGAGAATTTTCCTCAAGTGCCCGAGAGGTACACTAGCTGAGTAATCGCTCTCCGATTGTCCAGACGGGGTGGAATTGAGGCCATTTTTTATGGAAGATAAAACTCAAGGAAGCTGCTATAGTCCTAACTCAAAAATGGTGGGATAAATCTATCATCTCAAGTTGGACTCAGAAATCCATTTAGTCTTTGAAATGCACACACTCTTTTGATGGACAACTGGCTGGGATCGGTTTCACAGAATGGCAGATTGGACTGATACAAGGTAGCCAAAATCTAGAAAAAAAGACATGCACATTTGTCTTTATAGTTGTTTTGTTTTTTAACCTGCTTCTTTCTTTCTTTCTCATTATGGGTTCTAGCGCAATGGGTTTGTATTATCATTATTCTGCCATAAAACTGATCGTGCAGACCAAACCGTAAGAAACTTGGTCAGCTGTAGTCTTATTGACTACTCAGGTACAAGGGCTCAGCCGTATTGGCCAATAGGGGGCACTACAGAGATCAAAAACACAAAATCGCTCATAACCGCTAGATCGTTTGTCACAGACTCCACAAAATGCTTTATGCTATTGGAATCCTCGGCTCAAGACGAACAAAACGTATATATATCCGCATTAAAACTTTTCTGACATTTAGAATTTTCCGAAAAATCTACTTTTTCGAACTCCTCAAGCCTTTTCTCCGATTCACTCGAAACTTGACATGCATCCTCTAGAGACCCTCATGGCAAAAAGCTGTCAAAAGAATTTCGATCAGTGATTCACGCACGCGAAGGGACGCAATGAGATATTTTTACCAAACTTGTCATGCTCATGTACGAGCTCATTCTGTGGTCACACAAAAAAACGGTGGCTTTTCACGACTTTGTGGCGCTATGATATGAAAAAACATAAAAGCTGCTATTACTACGCAACCATTAGTCCAATTGACTTGAAAAGTGTCATGCAGTGTCTTTGTCCAAGTTGCAATGATTGTTTTTGAGGACATTTGCGTTTTGCGAAAAACATGGTTGCCATCGGCCAATAAAGTCTGAGCACCAGTTAGACCAGGTTAATGGAGGCCAATCAGATCGAAATTTGGGGGGCCTTTTTGACTCATGGTCTTAGAGGTCTATGCGAAGTTTGAAAGAAAATGGCCACCAGGTGGCGCTATTGTGTTTTACACCCTATGAATCACTCAACGTATCACACATATACACAATATTAATTATATATTTTGAATCTCCTCATTTTGAATGATATTGCCTCAAGAACCACTGCGGTCAATCAAAGCATTCGTTAAATATTTGAGATTGAAATATTTGAGATTGAGATCGTAGGTAAGTCTGCAAAAAGTTATCAAAAGAATGTGTAATCTATTAAACCGTTTAGCAGATACAATTATCTATCTATCTATCTATCTATCTATCTATCTATCTATCTATCTATCTATATATATATATGTTGTATGACCTATTATGAGTAACATGTCTATATATTGTGTGCACAAAGCAGAAACTTATCAAAACTGTGTATATATGGAGAACAAGTCATTTTGAAGAAACATGCTTAGTTTCATGAATTTCTGATGCTCAGAAGGCTCACAGTAAATTCTAAACTATCAGCCATTTCAACTGAAAGATGAAGGCTGTAACAATGCTTCTGTCCACTAGAGGGATGCGCAGGATAAGAAGTATTTTACATCTATTCGTTTTATATCATTGACTGAAAAATAAATGCTTAAAAACATTTATTTATTTATTTTAATTATGGTGCACTGGTAATATAGTTTTATATAATTTGTTTACAAAGGAATATGTGAAATGCTTATAGACATTCTAAGAGATTTTCTCAATTATATGTCCCAATAATATTGAAAACATAGTTGTATTTGTGTGTGTGTGCAAGCGCACTTAATGAAGTTAACATGAAAAATGTGCCTTACTTTAGTGGAAATTACTGTTGGGAAACACTTTTAAAAATAGAGTGAGTAAATGAGTGGTCCTCTGCTGCCATCTACTGGTTATAGTGTTAATTTTGTCATTCTGCTCACTAATATAGTTCTTTTCACAGGTTTTGCATTTGCATTCATTTTTGCATTCATTTTTAGGCATTATAAAATCACTATTATAATATTGAAAATTTTTGCCAAAGTTTATCACTTCATTTTTTTCTTAGGTGTCAGTTTTGACAATTGTGCCACATTATGATTAATATATAAGAAAAAACTGAAAACAGTGGTATACAAAGGGGTCGCCTAGACCCTAACAGCATAGATGGCATAAAGGCCTTCAAACGCTTGAACCCCGTTAATTGCTGCTTGCAGCTATATTTTTCATCTGTACTTGTCTTATTTATCTTTTGGGTGTAGAAAAAATTCCGAATTTATGAAATGGCTCTTTTTCAATTCATGAGTGTGAATTTAACTTCAAATGACAGTGCCCTACAGGAAGTTAAATTGGAGTGACAGATGGGAAATTTCCTGAATTCAAATTTGAAAATATTCTGGAACCTCAAAAGTTGAATATGATGAAATATCTATCTATCTCCATCTCTGTTTGTTTGTTTGTCCGTCTATCTATGTCAAGCAAACATTTATATTTTACCTGGACAGTATTTGCTTTTCTAGTTATAAATTCAATTATATTGAATTCAATATGCATTCATATTCCATTTGAAATTCTGCATGATTGCTACTGCAATTTGTAATCAATTTAAACTTTGGAATTGTGTTTGAATTTTAAAAAAGCCTTCTAAAAATGGTGCACAATCATTGTTTTTATCCTTTCCTTTCCGACAAAACCTGATTTCACATGTTCCTGGATCAACATCTTTGTTGATTCTGGAGCGACAATCAACCAATCAGATTTTAGGGACAAGTTTACAAGTGTTAGGTGCTTCTCCATCAGTGTTTTTTACCTATCATTTATGGTAAGTTACCTATCATTTATGATAAGTTATAGGCATGGTTAGGTTTAGGGGTAGGGGTAGGGATATGGTTAGGACTAAATGTTCAGTCAGGTTCAACAAATGTTCCAGGATCAACAAATTAAATATTAATACTAACTCAGCAAATTCAGGACGTGCTCCTTTCCGATGCACATGGCATGTCATACTGGGCTCATTCAAATGATTCAAAAAGTGACTACTATGTGATAGTAAATGTGCAAAGTTTTTAAACATAGTCCAGTTCTTATTTTGTCGTTTGTCGTTCATTGCCCCAGATTGGTCTAACACTGGTCTCACACTATAATAAATTAGAAACTATTTGTCTACACACAATCATTTTATTTGAATAATTCCGGTGTTGAAGAAGGAATACTGTAACTTTCAGATAGGCCAACAAACTCTCATCGATATGTCTATCTAGGTCGCTCTCTAAAAACGTCTTTTGCCCTAGGTGCAGCTATAAATAAATTAGCCAGGAACTTGCATGATACCTCTGCTCTCTCTTTCTGCTGTCCTCTCCTCCTCCTCTGCATTCCCAGCTTACTGGGCATAGAATCTATTTTAGATAGAAACAAAAGAAGATAGTTTGAAATTCCTCTTTGATATCTTGAATTCAGTCTGTGGCAGTCGGGTCATGCTGGTTTGGACGTATAACTTCACATGCAACGATTGAACAAATAGTTGATGCAACACTTGTGGTAATGCAAAGAATCTGTAACAATTGGGAGTTCATTTGTGTGCCCATCATATTTGGAAGAGAAAAATCTATATTTCTGCTTTTGTGACAAAACTAACTCATTACTTTAGTTTGAGCAAAACATATATAAAAACATCATTAATTGGCACACAGTTACTTCTTATTGCAATTTTGGCATTCGAGAGGAATGCTGCACTGTAAAAAATTACCAGCATTTCACAATAATTAACAGTATTATTTTACAGTAAGTTGTTGTAATTAAGTTTCCCTGTAATATCCCAATGAATACCTGTAAAACCTACAGTGTCCTGTGATTTTACAGCATTTAACTGTTATTTTACAGTAAAATATTGCAATCTAAAACCTGCTGTTATAACACAACAAGGTTTGTAATATCACAGCAACACAGTGAAAAAATGAAGGATTTCACAGCATGAAACAGTATTATTACAGTGAAATATTGTATTGGAATATGCCCTGGGAAGTCACATGACATAACCTAACTGCATTTTTTTTTAATGCTGGTCACTTTATATGAACAGGTCATTTTCAGTTAACATCATTGTAACAGGTTTCTCTTTCAAACACGATTGCATCATTTTAAAATAACTTTTACTCGGTATAACGGTTATATATAAATAACGGTTACTCTTTGGTTTAACTCCATGATATAATTTTGAAAGAACATTTCAATCAAATAACTCAATCAAAAAGGGCAACTTTCATTTGACTTGATAATTTCTAAGTAAAATAAATGATTGAATTAACTAATTCACATGCTTTATTTAAATGTTTTGTCTTGACTGCTGATTTCTTGACTGAATTATATTATTTTATAAGCACAATGAAACTACTGTTTTGTTTTTGTTGTTGTTTTATTCTGTTGTTTGTCTTGCAATGATTTTAAAATTACAATGTAAAACCCCATTTTAAATTTAGGCCTATTTTGTGTCTGTCAAATTAACCACCTTATACCTTTTACAGGTTTTGCATTGGGTTGTTCTGTCTTTTACTGCATTTAAAAATTATAATATAGCATAGGGCTATTGTGAAACCATAAACTTTGTGATTCAATTAAATTCGTAAATAATTTATAATTACCGGTAAGCAAACACAGGAGAATTTGCACATGACGTCATGCTATGGCGCGAAATGCGATTTGTTTTTTCAACGGCTCAATCACCATCACTACCACAAACTACCCACAACCGGTTTTAAAGCGGGAGGCAGCTCGCCGTGTGTTATTTGGAGCGCAAGCTGGAAACTAACAGGTAATTTTTCCATCTATTTGCATCTGTGTTATTAGAGTATTAGGTAGATATTTTATGACGTGATATTGATGTATTTTTACTACAAAAATATTTGTATAATGGAGCCTTCTGAATTTAAATATAGCGTGAGGCCTTGAGGGATGCGGAAAACGTTAGTCGTCATGCGGTTTATTGTACATGTAAGTTAACGTTAGTAAAGTATAAAAATACGAAATTTATCCACTGCTTATGATAAGTGTCTTAAACCAGTATCCAGACATTTATATATTTAGTGCAGTTCAGATCCGTTTTTCAAGTTTATGTTGAGTCCGCTTTTCTCACGCGAGTGACGTTTTTGACGGCCTAAATTTTAACGTTACGGCCTAATTTAGGCCATAATTTCTCGAGGTGGATTATCACACTTTTTTAATACCATTTGTGTAAATTAGATGCCTGCG
This sequence comes from Semotilus atromaculatus, assembly GCA_031834385.1. Classification (NCBI taxonomy): domain Eukaryota; kingdom Metazoa; phylum Chordata; class Actinopteri; order Cypriniformes; family Leuciscidae; genus Semotilus; species Semotilus atromaculatus. The sequence goes on along the minus strand of JAULUF010000009.1, from coordinate 324,038 downwards.
GTTTGTTTAATACATTTAGCGGTGTCTTTGAAATACCCGTGGTGTCTCACGCAGCTAATTTTACTAAAGTCAAACGTGTAGATTTTATTCTCATTTATTGTACCTGTAGTATAGCATTAACAACAATGTTTATTCTGTGTATGTTGAGTGTTTTAAACAAGTGACAAGACATCAATACATTTTGTGCACTTTTTAGGTCGATTCTGCTGTTCTCACATGGTTTTGCTCAGTTCTGTTTTCCCCCTCCACTATTAAGTTAGATCTGATGCTGGATGGTCTTCATCTTGAGCTGGAACATCACGTTCTTTTAATACCATTTTTGTCGACATCCAGCCTGGTGTCTTCGTTGTGTCTCACCCAGCAAAGTATACAGGTAAAAATATTACAAAAATCAAACTTGTAGATTTTAATTTAGGCTTATTGATTGTTACCCCTAATCTGTAATTAGTGACTTAATTCTAAATAGTGACATGGGGTGTAATGGTACACTTTCATTTAATATCACAGCACCTATTTAGATCTGCTCCAGTAAGGCTCATTGCTGAGGATTGGGTCAGCGGTTAAATTTTTTAGATAGCTGTGAAATATCACAATTCTCTATTACAATTTTGATACTACAGCAAAACTACTAGCCTAATTAATACAGTATACAATTCCTTTACTGGGGGTAAGAAAAAGTTTTTACCTTGCATGATTTACTACCTTGGACCAATGAACAATATTTATCCTTTATCCTAAATCCATGCTATTGTGTGTTACCTATGTTACAGCCATGTGACACTGCTGTGGACGTCAATACTGCAGAACTCCCCAGCACCCCCTGCTTGATCATTCAAGGTAATGTTACTTTGATCTAGTATCGACATTTCTAACTCATTATTTTGTTTTCATTCTAGAAATCTACATGACCACAATAAATAATTATAATTATAATAAGAATTACATTTCTATAGCCCTTTGTATCTTAAGCAGATCGCAAAGTGCTCATAACACATAATGTTGTATCTGTTCATTTCAGGTGACATGATGAAGCCCTCTGGATCCATCGAGGGACATGTCGTGATGGGCCCACACCCTTTCTTTTTACACGGAGTAGCTGCTTTCTTCAGCAGCTATTACGTCTTCAACCTTGAGTATCCTGCAGCTGGATCGTCGACGCTGGAGTTCATTCAAAGGTATTTTATAAAGTTAACATTTAATCTTGTAATTCACATTATAGTACAGGCTTCCAACTCCAACTCAATGATTGTCTTGAGGTCTAAAATGCTGACAAAAGAGGTACCTGAGGCTAGCCTGGTGAGACCATCCTGATCTCGCGAACTCATTCAATTTCATTCTGCAGATCAGTCTGGTTTTCTACACATGTTATGCTGACAAATACCTGCCGGTCCAATCACAGCTATTTATTTTGTTTTGGGGCAGGCTATGTGATGATGATTTCGAAACGTCTATTGCGAAATGCGAATGTATTGAATGAAGTAGATGAAATTTTCTTTAAAAGCAAAACAAAATGCTCTCAGGCCCTTAATTGAAAAGGATGTGTTTGTCATACTTTCAACAGGGTTTGGTTTTAATTTACCAACTGGCCAATTGCGTGAAGATGCATTTCAGTGGCGGCGCACGTTGATATGGCCTCTCATAGTAGACCACTTTGCCTCCGGCAAACCTAACCTGAGACACCTTGACTAAAAATGGCTAAAAAAATTATGGTAAGAGTAAGATCTAACAAGTTTGGATTATAAATCTATTAGGGTTTGTTGTGGGGAAAAAGCACAGCAAAAAGCACACCTTGATAAATGCTGTCTGCAATACATACTGTAAGTCTATTTAAAACTGAAACTATCTTTGCTTATTAACAGGTGCTTCCTGGGCACCAATCCTGAAAGAGGCTCAAAGACCAAGAAGCGGACAACAATGGACCCTCATGTGAGCACCCTTTTGAGGAAACTTATGGACTTTGAGTGGGCATCATGGTTTTTTTTGCAGCGGTAGTTGTCAGGCTCAGTTTTGAGTAGCCTTGTTCTTTTTGTAATTTTTCAAGACAACTTTGCACTACAAGATTTTTACACAATGCTGGACTCATTATAATGTTTGAGACTGAGAGGAGCGCCTGACCCCTTTACAACATTCCTTCATCGCTCTCTCCCTTGCTCTCTTATCTTGCCATGAAGGCCTTATTCCCATCCTGTCCATTACTGTCATGTGACACAGCTAGTTGAATAGTTGAATTGTGAGACAGGTAGTTGAATTGCAAGTTTGCACAATTTCTCTGCATTTTCTGCATTTTAAGATGACTTTTATGACTAGAAAGTTGAATTTCTTGAATTTTTGAAGTTCTTGGCATCTGCTGTATATTGAAAAATATGTTTTTGTTAATAAATATGCCATTGGGCTAACATTGACTTTACCTCAGAGTTGTTTGTTGGGGGAGGGGGTTAATTGTACAATGATTGTAAATGCAGAGCAAATGGAAGCTTCATCTGCATTACTTTTACAGTAAGTTACATATTTCACAGTATACATTGTAAATTCACAGTAAATTGTCAACTTTCACAGTACACACTGTAAAATTACAGGGCCTTGTTGTAATGATGTACAGCAAAATATTGTAATTCCCCAGTAATGTACTGTAATATCACAGTAATTGCTTTGTCATTGAAGCTGTGAAGTTACAGTATACAGTTGTGCTTTTACAACAATGCATTGTAATATCACAGACTTAAAATTACAGTAAATTGCTGTGAGTATATTTCACAGTATATTGCTGTGAAAGTCATGCAAAATTTATCCAATTATTTATTGTAAATTCACAGTAAAATTTTTTACAGTGTGTGTTTTTAGTTAAGCCCCTATATGAAATGAAGTTCAGATGTGCTCGCTTCGTGTGATCTGTCATTGCATGTTGATATCAGGGGTTGAATTCTCATACATTTATATGTATGGGGTGATGAGTAACGTGATATGCAGGCAGGGCATAAATCAGATGACAATAAAGGAAAATGATCATTAATTTATTTGCATAACTAGCATTGAATTATTCATCATGGTTTCAATCTGCTCAATCTGTATCTCATTAACATGACTTATGAGGCTTATAAATCTGAGAGTTTTATGATGTCTGTCTTATTTTCTTGTGGGCACCTTGCACATTTGTGTGTGTATTTTAGTCCTATAATTAGAGAGTGTACTAAATATGTTTGTAAAGTAAAGGAAATTGTGACTATATCTGATTGTAAAGTCCTTTTTTGTATTTTAATTATATGAGTGACTTTAGTACAATTAGAAGTAACACTTCTACACATTGATCCTTTTTTGCTCATTTTATAGTTCATCAGGTAACAATCCTGATCGCAAAGGAAAAAAAGCACACCTCATAATTTGAGGTATAATTTCTGCCTGTAGTACAAATGGTGGAGTTATGTGCCAAGATGTACAGTAGATCTCTAATGTGTGTTTCTAATGAAAGTCACGTGTAAAATAAGCTGGTGATTATGTTGGAAAATGGTGCATAAGTGCAAAGTTAGTTTTGCATTTCTATGTATTTTATGAGTGCTTTCCTCTATCGATTTAATGGATGCGCTTTCCATTCATACATTAAACAGCTGTATTTTTGAATGGCCGTAAGGAAAACGCTGATCTTTTTTCGCACACGCACTCTCTCTCTTGTTTTCCCTTTACAGAGATCTATATTTATACATCCCATAATAGTGTTCATCAGCACAGCTGGCAGCGATTCAGCAGAGTCAGCGTTTCACGAGCATTAGCAATAACTACCCTCAAAGTGTTTGCGGACTTATTTTATCCACCGGGTTTTGTGTTAGATATTTCCTGTAGTGTGTCTTTCATAGCTCTTCTCTGTCGATAATAACCGCTGAATGAGCTCGCAATCACCTGTCCCTATTGACCGTTTTGAACGATTTGAATGTTAAAGAACCAGCTAGAGCAGATTGTGTGCCAACCACGTAGAGAAGTTAGTGGCTGAAATGCAGATCTCTAAAAGGGATCTGGAGTTAACGGCTAATGAGGTGAGAGTTTGCCTCCCAGCAGCAATCATGGACTGCGTGAAAGCCTTATATCAGTCCAAACAAGCATCTCAAATTAATGAATGGCTCAGTCTCAGAGGGGTAATTTTCCATCATCAGCGCTGGTAAACCTGCCTGGAACACCAGGGGAGGGAGAAGGTAGACGCTCCATAGTCACCCTGCATTCATCCTCATTAATCAGAGATCACAGCCTCTGGTTTCCAGATAAGTCTCCATTCTTTCAGTCACAGGCCTCACTCTGAGATATTTGTCCTATTATGGAGTGCAGGACTTAGCAGACGCAAGGGGATTTTTCTACAAGCTACTTAATCGGCAAAGTGCCCCAGAGACCTTCAGCGGCAGATCAAAAGATTTCTGCATTAAAAAGATTTAAAGTCAAGCAAATATTGATAAAGGCTTCATCTGCTGTAGGTCCATTAATCGTGACAGCAATCGCCAAATGCACGCCTCTGTTTTGTAGCCTAGCATCGGTCAATCACATGGAGGGAGGAATACTGCAGGCAGGTCTGCATTATTGAGCGATTCATTGCAAAATACCCAGAGGCGAGACCTTTTCGTTAAGAACTATTTGAGATTGAAGGGCATTAACTCCAGACCAACGCTAATGCTCTGGTCAAATTGCTCAAGTCAGAGCCGGTCTTTTAAGTTTGTCCGCATCAGTACCCTAAATGATCTCAAAGAGGCTGGAAGTCTCTGAAAATGTCCCATAATTGCCAACTGATATGGATGACAGAGAGCAGGATATCGTGGCTTAAAATGAGGCATGTAATAAGCTGGTATAATTTTTCTCAGACAGTCACTCACTCTCTTTGCTAGGGGAATTTATGTGCCTTTCTTGGCGAACCATGCGCTATTGCAAGTATCATGTGGGTTACTGTTCATTTCTGCTAAAAACCCCTCATTGTACAGGGCTGAGGTTCCTCAAGCTGACAGAAAGAGGTTTACGCAGGAAAGAGATCATCTCTTGGAAAGCTACTCTCATTTACGATGGACTTGCTGGAAGAAAAAAAAGTCCTTTTTAGATTTATTAGCCCTTGAGATACAAAATATGATCAATGCTAACTGCCATGATCCTGTGCTTTTTAGCTACCATGTAGCGTTTGAATGATTGCATCCTTTGAAATGAAATGTTAAACATATAATGCTTTTAAATTTCATTAAGGATGAAAGATTGTTATTTTCTGCCATGTTTAAACATGATAGATGCACTACAGTGGTAAGGACATTTCGAGGTGAACATCAGTGGCTTCAGAGGATCCACTGACAGCAGTAAAACATTAGACAAGCGGCCCTTTCCTACCACTAATTGGAATAGACTTCCTCTGGAGAGTTATTCTTCAGTCCCCCCCCCCCCCCCCCCAATTAAAGGCGATCTAAAAACTGCCTTTTTGAATGTACCAAGTCATGGTAGGTAATGGGTCACTCTTAGCTTTGATCACACTCCTACGAGAGAAAGGAGCTACTGTACCAGGTGCAGGTATCATAAAAAGTTTCACCTTTAAAATGAAAGACGGGGATCTTACAGCCACCTGTTTTACTGGCCCTCAGATTTGTTTGCGAGTCAAATGAAAGCACAGTATAGCGCTAATTAAAAACAAAGCAAAAAAAAAAAAACACCTTTCATCAAACGTGGAAAATCTTTCTCTGAGATCGTTCGAACTTTTGTAGACTGTAAAAATGGTAATTATAACATCTTCATCCATATGACATATTCTCATAATGATTTCTGTTTGCCAACGTTTCAAAGTGGTTTAAAAGGTGCAATGAACTTATTACTGCAAATTGCATTGGTGGAAACACTTTGAATTGACTTTAATATTTTAGTTTGGGTTCTGTATAAATGTGTGCATTTATTTTAGTGCTTTTTGTGTTATATCTCCTTTGTTCCCCATCGAGGGAACTCAACACTGCGTCGTCGTGACGACACTTCGGGGAATGCCCCCAGCGTAGCGCATCTGAAGTATGAATGAAATCTGTCCAATCCTGATTGGTGCTGCGTCATGACGTAGTAGATGACGGCATAACCGGAAGATACAAAGGGACGCCCAGTACGCACACACATTAGCTTTTTTGCTCTTCAGCCTAAGCGCTCTGTGTGAAAACTGTTTGTCATATTTACTGTTGTCTGTCCTTGTTATTATCAGCATGTCTAGCGAGCAGTTTAGACGGTGTGTGCATCCGTGTCCACTCTTTATTACGGGCACGGACACACACCAGCTGTGTGTGCGTTGTCTAGGCGTGCAGCACGCTAGAGCGGCTCTCGAGGGAGCCGCTTGTAGCGAGTGTGATAAGCTGCCGCTTAGAGTGTTGCGCTCGCGGCTGGCCGTGTTTGATGAGTCAAGCGGCCAGGCTCGCGAGCCTCACGGTTCTGGGCCCGCGGTTGCCGAGGCAGCGCGACGCCGCAGATCGTGGGGCTCACAGATGGATCTCTCAGCGGGACACGGGACTGCTTCGGCATCTTCCCGATCCTCGTCTGAAGATTCAGATGTTCTCCCGCCCCGTGTGGAAGCCCGCGATGCGGTTTCTTCCCTCGAGGTGGATGAACAGATGCTTCATTTATCTGGTTCTGAGGAATCAGATGAGTTAAGCGTCGGGGCGGGTGATGGGGAGCCTAGTTCACAGCTTCCCGCACCCGCTCAAGAGGAGCTGGTGGAGGTTTTGACCCGCGCTGTGGCCAAACTAAATTTAGACTGGCCACAAGAGGAACCAGAAATCCAGCCGCCTAGCAAGCTGGATGAACGGTTTTTTAGGCGCAAGTCTCAACCTCCACGCCGGGGCCTTCCATTTTTCCCTGACTTGCATAATGAGTTGTGCAAGTCGTGGGAGAAACCATTTTCAGCCAGGCTCTCCAACCCCCCAGTGCTCGATTTCTCTAATGTACTGGGGGCGGCTGAGCGTGGCTATGGGAAATTACCTCGGGTGGAGGAGGCTCTCGCGAGCTATCTTTCCCCTGAGGCCGCATCTTCCCTTAAGGCCCCGGTACTGCCCACCAAGCCATGCCGAGATACTTCCTCGCTGGTGGGCAGAGCTTATATGGCAGCTGGGAGGGCTGGTAGTTGCTTGCACACTATGGCAGTCTTGCAAGCCTATCAAGCTGACCTCCTTAAGGAGCTGGACGAGGGTGAGGGTCCCTCTCCTAGTGATATATTGGAGCTGAGAAAAGCCACCGACCTGTCTCTCCGCATCACCAAGGAGACGGCCCGTGCCATCGGCCGCTCCATGGCTGGTATGGTGTGTGTGGAGAGACACCTCTGGTTAAATTTGTCGGGAATGAGGGAGAAAGAGAAACATTTTCTTCTCGACTCCCCGATTGCACCTTCCGGCCTCTTCGGCGGTGCTGTTGGTTCAGTAGTCGAGAGGTTTCAGGAGGTGAAAAAGCAGTCGGCGGCTTTCCATCAATATCTTCCTCGTCGCTCTGGCTCCTCGGGGAAAGCGGCCCCAAGAGGGCAGCCTCAGCCGCCTGCCAGCTCCTCGCACCGTCAGGTGCAAAGACAGAGCGTGGCCTCCCGTGCCCCTCCCGAGGGAGCCTGGCAACGGAGACGGCGCTCTCGAGGTAAGCCTTCTGAGCCCAAGGTCGATCTGAGGACCGTCCTTCAGGCAAAGAAGGCTTCCTCCAAGCGGTCCTAATTGCCGGACCGCTGAGAGCTGTCCCCCCCGGGGTGGAGCGATCGAGGTCGCCTCCATCCCGGAGCTCTCGGGAAATCAGTGCTGTGTTCCCGCCGTCCGGTGCGCTTCGGGCCACACTGATTTCCCGCGTACGCACGCCGCTCCAGCCGCCTCTACTAAGACCTGCGGCTGGGCACCGAACGCGTCCGCCCACCGAAAACCGTTCTCGACCACTCCCTGCCGGCCAGTCGCTTCAGGGGGTCGGGAACGAGTCTCGAATAACACCCGAGGCCAGCCTCGAGAGGCTGGTTCCCTTAGTAGAATATCTCGGCGCATGGTCATGCCTTCCGAATATTTCTGCGTGGGCCCTGCGTACTGTAGAGCTGGGTTACAGGCTGCAGTTCAGTTCCCCTCCCCCGAGGTTCAACGGGGTGGTCTGGACTATGGTCGGCCCAGAGCAGGTTCGGGTTATGGAACAGGAAGTTCAATCCCTGTTGGTCAAGGAGGCCATAGAACGTGTTCCTCTGCCAGACAGGGAGTCCGGGTTCTACAGCCGGTACTTCATAGTTCCCAAGAAGGATGGGGGGTTGCGTCCAATAATAGATCTCAGGCACTTGAACCGGTCTCTGAGGAGATTCAGGTTCAAAATGCTCACCATTCCAGCCATCGTGAGTCAGATCCAGTTCGAGGACTGGTTCGTCACGATAGATCTGAAGGATGCATACTTCCATATTTCCATCCTTCCATGTCACAGGAGGTTCCTGAGGTTCGCTTTCGGGGGCGAAGCGTACCAATATCGGGTTCTTCCCTTCGGCCTAGCTCTTTCCCCTCGCACCTTTACCAAGTGCATGGATGCAGCGCTGGCTCCGCTAAGACTCCAGGGCATCCGTGTACTCAATTACATCGACGACTGGCTAATATTGGCCAAGTCGCACGAGATGGCAGTTCGGCATCGAGATGTCGTTCTGGCCCACATCAGGTGCCTGGGGCTGAGACTCAACACAAAGAAGAGCGTGTTGACGCCCTCCCAGAGGACTACGTTCCTGGGGGTCATTTGGGACTCCACGACGATGAGGGCACAAATGTCTTCCGCACGCGTGGAGTCCATACGGGCGATGGTCTCCAGAGTGAAGCTAGGCCACAACCTCACTGTGAAGCAGTTTCAGAGACTGCTGGGGCTCATGGCAGCAGCGTCCAGTGTCATTCCTTTTGGCCTGCTACACATGAGACCCCTACAGTGGTGGTTGAGAGCCAAGGGGTTTTCCCCGAGGGGAAATCCGTTCCGTATGATCAGGGTAACGCGCAGATGCCTTCGTTCTCTCGTCATATGGAGGAAACCTTGGTTCCTGTCCCAGGGACCGGTGCTGGGAGCATCATGTTGCCGGAAAACCGTTTCAACAGATGCCTCCCTCACTGGTTGGGGCGCGGTCATGGACGGCCGCTTTGCGAGAGGTCTGTGGGAGACCCGGCATTCTTCCTGGCACATCAATTGCCTGGAAATGCTGGCGGTCTACAAAGCTCTGAGGAGTTTTTTCCCGGACCTCCGCGGCCTCCATGTCCTGATACGCTCGGACAACATGTCCGTGGTCGCGTATCTGAATCATCAGGGGGGTCTGAGGTCGCGCCCTCTATGCAGACTGGCACACCAGATCCTTCTGTGGTCCCAGGGGAAACTGTCGTCTCTCAGAGCGATGTATGTCCCCGGGGTCCAAAATCAGGGAGCAGACGTCCTGTCGAGGCAGGGGCTGAGGCCCGGGGAGTGGCGACTCCACCCCGAGGTGGTGGAGGCCATGTGCGTGAGATTCGGCCCTGTGGAAGTGGATCTGTTCGCGTCTCTAGAGACGTCCCACTGTCCACTGTGGTTCTCTCTCAGGTATCCAGCTCCGTTGGGGCTGGACGCCATGACGCAGACGTGGCCGAGGCTGCGTCTGTACGCATTTCCCCCGATCGCTCTGCTCCCGGGAGTCCTGGAGCGAGTCCGCCGGGAGGGGATCAGCCTACTTTTAGTAGCACCCCGCTGGCCGACCCGGGTTTGGTTCTCGGACATTGTAGCACTGCTGGACGGCCTCCCGTGGCAGGTCCCTCTGAGGAGGGATCTGCTGTCGCAGGCAGGGGGCACAATATTCCACCCCCGGCCAGAGCTGTGGAACCTCTGGGTCTGGCCCCTGAGGGGGCTCGGTACTTAGAGGCTGGCCTGTCAGCAGGTGTTGTCGAGACCCTACTTAGCTCCAGGGCTCCTTCCACCAGGAGACTGTACAGCCTGAAGTGGAATGTGTTTTCCACTTGGTGTAGAGAGCGTGAGGTGGACCCAGTTAACTGCCCAGTGGCTTCAGTGCTGGAGTTCCTCCAAGATCGTTTCTCCGCCGGTCTTACCCCGTCCACACTTAAGGTGTATGTGGCTGCCATTGCGGCTCTCCACTCGCCTTTAGGTGATGGGCCTTTGGGAAAGCACCATCTGGTTGTACGTTTCCTCCGTGGGGCTCGGAGGATAAGGCCTGCGGCTCACTCCAGAGTCCCAACTTGGGACCTGGCGGTGGTTCTTGAAGGGTTGGCTGAGGCCCCCTTCGAACCACTGGAGTCGGCTGAGGCAAAGAACCTGACCTTCAAGGTGGCCTTTCTCCTGGCCATCACTTCTCTGAGGAGAGTGGGGGATCTCCAGGCCTTGGCTATAACGCCAACTTGCCTGGAGTTTGCCCCTGGCGGGGTTAAGGCCATCTTGCATCCAAGACCGGGCTATGTGCCCAAGGTGCCGTCTAGTGCGCCACGGTCAGTGGTTCTTCAGGCCTTCCATCCTCCACCTCATGGGACGGCGGAAGAGAGGAGACTTCACCTGCTCTGCCCAGTCAGAGCCCTAAGGGTTTATTTGGAGAAGTCTTCTCAGTGGAGGAAGTCAGACCAGTTGTTGGTGTGCTTTGGTTCACCCAAGAAAGGGCTGCCTGCATCTAAACAGACGATCAGTAATTGGATTGTCCAGGCTATAGCCGCGGCTTATCAGGTGCGCAACTTGCCTTCACCTATGGCCGTGAGGGCACATTCCACCAGGAGCATGGCCTCCTCGGTGGCCCTCCTTTCTGGCGTCTCGCTTCAGGAGATCTGCGAGGCGGCCGGGTGGGCCACCCCGCACACCTTCATACGTTTCTACAGTCTGCAACTCCCCGTGACGCCTGGCGCCAGAGTGCTCGCGTCCTAAGTGTGCCTGGTCTCCCAGCTTCACACTAGGGCGGGCGTGATTACGGTGTGGCATAGTGGGTATTTCGTTCCCCAAAGTGTCGTCACGACGACGCAGTGTTGAGTTCCCTCGATGGGGAACGTCTCGGGTTACGACTGTAACCCTTGTTCCCCGAGAAGGGAACGAGACACTGCGTCTCGTCGCCACACCTATCACGATCAGAGCGCTTGCTTCATCGCAAATGAGCTAATGTGTGTGCGTACTGGGCGTCCCTTTGTATCTTCCGGTTATGCCGTCATCTACTACGTCATGACGCAGCACCAATCAGGATTGGACAGATTTCATTCATACTTCAGATGCGCTACGCTGGGGGCATTCCCCGAAGTGTCGTCACGACGACGCAGTGTCTCGTTCCCTTCTCGGGGAACAAGGGTTACAGTCGTAACCCGAGACGGTTTCTTTAGTGGTTATTATGTTCTTTTTTTTTGTGTGTGTTATTTTTAACATATTCCAGAATCTGTTTATACTGATTATATAGGATACAAATTTAGCGATATGCAACATTAGCTATATTTGGAATTTTCTTTTTACTGCTTATATGATAAAAAATCCCACTGGAAATGGAAGGTCATGAGAGGGAGCATTGCATTGTGGGAAACCATAAAAATAACAACATATACATACTGTTCTGTACTGCATACTGCAAAAATACTATTAGTGGTATAAGTTTTATGTTTGCTTTAAGTCCCTGTTAAAAAATACTTGTTGCTTATTCTTTGTGCTCAGAGCTAAAAATTATTATAATTAGCATTAACATTCATAGTTTTAAGAGCACTGTGATCCTTTGTAACCCTGAAATATTAAAAACTGGTAGAACAATATGGGCTTAATTGAGAAATTTTGGCTCATTGTGGAGAATTTAATGTGGAGGGTATCAATTCTTTGGTTTCTAGTGTTCATAATGTGTTACTCATATGCTTTCTTCGGTTTTAATTAAAAAGGAATAGTGGCAGAATGAAATACAGACAGTAAAATGTTAAAATATTCAAATAATTATTATAAATAACTGTCACAAAAGTTTCTCTTCCATGCAAGACTTAATTTATATTCCTGTTTTTCCCGTTTATTCAGGTTTTATTCATTATTTTTATTCAGATTCTCCTCATGTTCTCATACAGTTTCTTATTTCACAATACAGTATACTGAATATTAATAAGCATTGCCCACTTTTTATTTGGAGTGACATGATAGCAGAGGTTCTGTGATGTTCATTCTCATTATAATTCACCGTTGAATAAGGTTACATTTTCATGTACGCAGGATGTAATATTATTGTAACTCTATATATAATTATGAAAAAAAAGTTGTTTTTGTTTACTAACACCCATAATGAAATAAATTATTCAATATCTATGCAAATTTCAGCTCTGTACAGCCACACATGTCGACTTTTACTGTACACGTATTCAAGTTGAGAAAAACTACGCTGACACTGTTTAACTGCCTACATTTCTCTCCTACAGATATTAGTTTTGGGAGATATTCTGGGAAATCCTTTTTGGAGTTTGAGGGCATTGAAATTGGTGCTACGCTCAGTGTCACAATGAGATTCCAGACTGAATCCATGTACGGAACGCTGCTGTATGTGACCAGTGCCAAAAAAGGTGTCTTCTTCATCAAACTCTACATTTCCAATGGAACGCTTCAGGTAAAACTGCATATGCATATACATTTGCATGACATGCATGTCATTACAATTACGAATAATGGATCAAAGAATGGGATGAAGAATAATTAGATGGAACTAACCCACATTACCCACACACTCCAGTACGACTTTTCCTGCAACATAAATGAGGGAGTTCAGCGGATCAATACAGCACAGCAGGTTGCTGATGGAAATGAGCATGTGGTGCTTTTGAGGTAAGAGAATTTGTCCTCCAGTATCCAAATAGTTTGAGATCATAGAAGTTAAAAATTAATCAGATGTCTACCTTGTGTAATGGACGTTAAAAGTTAATTAACTGGAAACAGATGGTTAGTAATGTAAAGGTAGCCTTTTGTAGCTCATAAATAAGTTGAAATATAGACAACAGAAAATAATTAGATTTAAAGTAAGGCTCTATTCATAGTCAGTCATGATTTATTTATTCTCTAAGAAAAAGTGTCCAATAACAGGGCGACTGACATGTGACAGACGATTTAATGGCATTGAGATCATTGGTACAGGTCAAATATGCATTATATTTTTAATTTACATGATAATTTCTCCAGCTCTTATTTGTTCAACTCTGTAATGGGTGCAGTCTAACCCCAGATTTGCTAGTTCTGGGTATTTTGACTGAGAGCTGAAAAATTGCTGAAAGGTCTTTGATGTTCAAAAGCACAATTCATACAGGTCCATTAGATTTGTTTCTTTTCATCCGCTTCAGCAGAAAGGGAAATGCACGGTCACACAGTCATTGAAAGATTTCATCAGATTTTGAGTCTCTGAGAGACAGCCCAGCCTCTTCACATCCTGACGCTTTAGCCAGCTCCCGATCTTGAGTGCGTCAGCCTGTTTATGTCTGTTTTTCATAGAGATTTTGAAAAGCTTCCAAGATACACCAGCTGCACGAATCAGTCATTACTTTTGTGCCAACTAGCAAAAGACTTGCTGAAAGAGTGTTGTCAAAAGAAAAGAAAAAATCAGGATTGAGAGACCATCTCTTAAAAGGGGGTCATATTGTTAAAATCAAAGTTTCCTTGATCTTTTGAAATCGAGTTTGTTGTACTAGGGAAACATACAGATGTGTACTCACTAAACAATAGTGTCATGTCACTGGGCTGAATTTTTTCATTGTAAGTAAGTAAGTAAAATTCATTTATATAGCACCTTTCACAGACAAGAAGTCACAAAGTGCTTAACAATCTGTTAATAAAAAGATTCAAAACATGCATACAATAAATACACCATAACACAACACACAAAACAAACTTCACAAACATGAAACAACAAGTAACCACTGCTGTTAAGTAAAAGCAAGTCCAAAAAGATGCGTCTTCAGGAGTTTTTTTAAAGAATTAACAGAACCCACAGGTCTCAGTGCTAATGGAAGAGAGTTCCAAAGCCTCGGTGCCATAGTACAAAAAGCACGATCCCCTTTAGTCTTAAGACGTGTTCTAGGGACAACTAAGAGGTTCAGACCAGAAGACCGTAAGAGCTGACCCGGTGAATGTTTATGTAAAAGAATATAAAGAGGTGCTTGACCGTGCAAGGCTCTATATTGGGCTTATTCACTAAGCAGGTGGTAAATCTAGTAGCTCTTAGTATTTAAAGTAATATTCCGGATTTTAATTTATCTATTCTTAAAGGTGCTCTATGTAACTTTTCTACTAAAATGAATCCTTTTTTTATTGCACATTATAATGATCCACTTGTCAGGTTTTGCTATTACCTCTGAAGGCCAGTATTCCCATTTTTATGTGAAGGCTCCGGGTCGGATTTCCCACGAAATCCATCGGATGTGACGTGCATGCGCGCTCCCGAGCCTCTATCCTTTATATACAGTCTATTGTAGACGGTCAGGGAGTTACGTCCGGTCAAAGGCGCACGTGTTTCGGCTTATATCTCGGTCAATCTTTGATCAATATTCCCAAGACTCAAATCATTCGTAGTGCTGGACGGGGCCTTTCGAACAAGCCCACCCCTGAAGTCTAACTCGCCCGGGTCCCCGAGTTATAGCCGGATGTCCCAGCGAACGGCGATCAGGTAGGGGGCGTCCCCGGGGCCCGCTACTCTGGCGTTCAGGCAAGGGTCCCCCTGGGACCTCCTCTCCCGAATTTGAGCTCTCTGGCTCTTCGCGTTCCAGAGATACGAGCGGTTCTCTTCTGAGATCGTGGCGTCACCGGCGTCCGCCATTTTGCAGCGCGCCCGATGGTTTTCGGCTAATATCTCCGCGAAAACACCACCAGAAATTATGAAACTTATATGGTTCTTTTCAGCTCGACTAGGCGGTTCCAATGAGCTACGTGCTCGCCGAATCGGTCGAGTATTCGCCGAAATATTTGTGTAATCTGCGGTATTGTTTATGAGTTCGAGCATGAGCGCTCTTGTAAAAATTGACTGCAATCTGAAACTTCACCGCTAGAGGCCACTAAAAGTTCCATAGAGCCCCTTTAAATGTAAAAAATTATTATGAAGGCACCTACAATGGAATTAAATAGGCCAATTTTGCAGGATTTGAAATCAAGCTTTTAGGCATGAGGTTTTAGACAACAAAGATGTAAAATTGCTGATAGGCTAACTTTACACTATAAAGGTGTTATGGATATATGAGAGAGATCTCAAGCGCATAATGAGTGTTAACAGGTTTTATTGAAAGACAATTGACAAGACGAGAGATGGTGGGTGAGGAGGTGATAACGGTCCAAACAGTAGACAGGGAACAAAGCACAATAACAGGCAAGCTGAGAGTGTGGCATTTGAGACCAGCACAAGGTGAACACACTGGTGTTCTGAGATAGATGTGCAGCACACGGCCAAAAGATGCAGCAAGAGCCAGACAGGATAACACAGCACAAGATGGACTCACAGGGCACGATCAGTCACTGCACCGGTCTCGCCGCTTGGTAGAGAGAGGATGCAGCCAGCTTGTAGGGCTGGAACAAACAGGGAACACAACAAACACAAGACAAGGTATCCAGGCATGATCCACAACTGGAACCGTGAGCAATAAGTAACAGGTAGCACAACACACTCAAAGACAACGAACTGACAAAACATGAGGGTAGGAGAACACATAAAAAGGGAGCTAAGAACAAGAGGAACAGGTAAGCACATTCAGACAAGAAACAGGTGAACACACTCAGACAAACGAGGACTCAACTTGACAAGAGGGCGTGATACAGGGAAACAAGGAGGCAGGAACAGAGGATGGCCAACACAAACAAAGACAGAGCCATATGTTCAAGCACAACACAAACATAGACACATGAAACAAAGACAACACAGACAAAGCTGCCAGAGCAGAACCTTAACAAAAGGCTAGTAAGAGGTTTTTTTATTTATTTATTTATTTGTTTTGTTTTTTCACTTAATTTGTATTAGTATGCTTGATTACATTGAGTTTTTTGTTGTTGTTTTTTATTAAATGATAGAGGTGACTAATTGAAATGAATGGCTGTTAATTGTCTTAAAAGGTCTGTACTTAAGACAATTATTTTCTACATATTAGGAAATAAATAGACTTTATTAGTCATTAGCTTTAACATTTATTTTTTTTAAACAAAAAAACTATTAATTTTATGTGTCTGTTGTGTGTCTGTCATATTATAAATAGGCCATTTCACTCTGTGCTTAACCCCAGGTTATTGTCTTTCTTAACCCTGCTTTTAACCCTGGGTAAAGGAAAGTTTTACCCTTGTAATTTAGGTTTATGAAACCCTGCACTGGTGCACTGCTTTTGCGGTGTTAACTCTGCATTGCCGCGGTGCCAAACTTGTACAGTGTGAAACAATGCGGTGTTAGAATGTTAAAGCTAGACGCTTATAGCAACAGACAACCAATCACGTACATATTTGTGTGCTTTGTACAGTCACGGAAACACTGCGCATTGTATATAAACAGTCAATTCAGCATTTGAGAGGAAAGATGTCAAATGCTGACAGAAAACTAAAGAATTTGAGTGAAGAAGAGACGTTTCATTCTTACCTTCAGTCCAAAGTATCCATTCAGTATTTTAACTCGATAGTACAGTCGACAATACAAGGATGCGCAATGCTAGAGCTTTTATGTACACAGTTTGCATGCTGTGTTCATCCAATCAATGACACTGACCCTTTAAATATGCAAATAAGAACATTAACCCAGGGATTATGTTCAATGTGAAACGTCAGCTTATAAATACCCAGGATTAATTGTTAACCCAAATTATGAGCAGTGTGAAACGTGAAGCAGCATCCCCCGGATTCAGTGAGTTGAGATGTAGGTCTAAAGTGGACCATCAAAATAAAGTGTTACTGAATTCTTAAAGGCACAAAAAAAAAAAGACTGAGAGTCTCAGAGAGGGTGGAAAATGGTCATGTAAAATTTAGCAACATTCGTTTTTTTGTGCACAAAACAATGTAGGTGGACCACAGGGAAAAATATAAAATATTTTTTTGTTTTCAAAAACAGGTTCAGTGCAATGCTTTAAGTTTCACTCCCTTATTCATGTCTCACATGACCAAGTGGAAGCTTGAAACAGTTTAAAGGACCGTGCTGTGCTTTATTGTTGCATTTAAAGCAATTTCTAAGTGAAAGGACCATTCTCTGTGTGTCCTGCTGGGGAACTGTCTTCTCAAAGACTCAATGGGACCAGTGGCTCTCTGGCGAGATGCCAGGCTGCTCTGGCGGAGCTCTTCTAAATTAACAGTTTCTCCGGCTGCTCCGGAGGGAGGACGTCCAGGGCCTGGTGGTCTCGCCTCCTCAGGTGTGGAGCAAAGCTAGAGGAAAAACTCCACGGCTTGTGAATTACAGGCTTAACAAATCAGTCAAGATTGGCTTCTCTGAACCTCAGGGAAGAGGGAGACGGATATGAAGGCTGGGGTGGGGTGGGGTGGGGTGGGGGGGGGGGGGATACTGCTATTATGAGCTGAGCATCTGTAGGCCAATCCTCCAGCTGCACATAGTTATCCCAGAATCCACACTGAGGTAATTATCTTTCCTCCCCTGTTGTTTGGAAGGGCAGAATAAGCTTTGGAAAACTCCCAAGGCTTGGGTACATCTCCGGAACAGTCTGCCCGAGACACATAAGATGTCTTTAAAAGGAAGAGAGGAAACAATTAGCCGCAGGTGAAAGACGCCCTTGAGCGTAGCAAATCATTTGTTTTGCTTAGTGGATTTTTTTCTGTCATGATTTATAGTGTTACAACAGTAGCCTGCCGTTTTAATTAGCATTTAACTGGCAATAAAACCATTTACAGTTGTTGTAATTGCAACCGTGTTTTTTATGCTGTATCACATACATTATGTTATGATATGCTGATATTTTAAACACGATTAAACATACATACATGGCCTTAAATCACACAGTGACTGTTAGTTCTAGTTGAAAACCACGGAAACCATGATATTTTAAATGCTTTACTGGGTAATGAATTCACTGTGGAGCCTTTTTCTTTCTCAATGCCTTCCTGTATCTCACGTATCCATGGAAACAACACATTCATTAGGAGTCATTCAACATAACCTGTTTTTGGTCTGAATATTAAAAGCGGAAAATAATAACAGATAAAGCGGGCATTAGCAGTGCTTAGCTTTTAAAGTAATTGTGTTCTCCTTTAGGCGTAGCAAATGTATCTTATTAACATAAACTGAATTGCCTTAAAAGACGTTTGTGGTATTAATACTAAAGATCTTTTATTGAGTGCACTTACAGCCATTAGGTGAAGAGATACAGGAAACAGGAGCCTGAAATGATGGTGTCTAACACAACAAAGAACATTTTGTTCATATGCATATCACACTGCTTCTTTAATTTGTTTTTATCTTTTTTATTCCACAGGCAATATTTTTCTCACTGTGCAGCCGAAGTCACTATTTCTGGCTTTAAGACTGTCAGAAGTATTCCAAGAAATGACACATCAGCCGTGAGTTTACAGAGAACTGACCATCTCTTCATAGGAGGTCTTGCTGTCTGGCATTCACCCTATAAAGTAAGAACTGATTCTGTGTGAGTCACATCCTGAGAAAAAGGTCATGTAATGCACTGCTATTGAAAAGTTTAAGGCTAATTAAACTGATCAAAAGTGACATGTTACAGAAGATTTTTATTTCAAATATATGATTTGAACTGTCTATTCATCAAAGAATCCTGAAAAAATATATTGGGATTTTTCAAAAATATTAGATAGCACAGCTGTTTTCAATGGTAAAGTAATAATAAAATATTTTTGATCAACAAATCAGCATATTAGAATGAATGACGATGAAATGGGGTTTCGCTTAGAAGCCTATCACCTTTGAGTATTACGAAACAAGCCAATGGCAAAGAAATGCCATGTGTCTGCGGAATTTACATAGCGTAACTCCGCCCCACATCGTGGGTATATAAGGAAGTACGCTGGCAACATGCAGATATGTTTCCTGCTGAGGAGCCGAGACTGAACTCAGGCGTTTCCAGCGGTACAGCGGAAGTGGCAGGGAGATGTAACATATCCATTCCCTACTCAGGGAACGAGGGTTACATACGTAACCAAAACGTTCCCTTTCGTAGTCACTTCGAGTTACGTAGAATGACGACGTAATGGGGTTCCCAGTCTAATCACGCCAACTTCTCGGCTGTCTTCCAGTGCCCTGCGTAAGTGTGAGCTCCCTGTCGTGAGACTAGCACGGATGAAGGACTCCTACTTAACACAGGAATACCAAGGTACACTGGGAAGCATATCTCAGTGGAAATATGCAACATAATGCCCACCCAAAGAGAGGTCTTACAGAATACACATTTGACCCGGAGGATGCATATGGAAGAACACTGGATTGTCCAACCCGCAGGGTGGAACCTTTCCACCCCAGGGGTGGCAAGGTGGCTTACCAAGGGAAAGACTCGTGCTCAAGAGTCTTAAAATGGAATTACACGTTTTCATAATTCTTCTTGATCCCAAACTTTTGAACAGTAGTCTATCACTGAAAAACAAAAGTTGTTTCAACTTAAAGTGTTCATGCTTCCTTAAAATGTAAAGGTTTTTATAGTTAATACTATTTGTTAGCCTTAAATTGCCCCTATTATGCTTTTTAAAATATTACCTTTCATGTAGTGTGTAATATAGCTGTTTGTGAATGTAAAAGGTCTGCAAAGTTTTATAGATCAAAGTGCACGACAAATAACGTTATTGTCTCCTAAAATAAAGAACTGATATATACAGAGCTGAAATTCAGATGTGGTAATGGGCGTTTCGTTTCCGACACGCACTTAAAGCGGTCAGCCAATCACAACAGACTGGGCCACCTGACCAATCAGAGCTGAGTAGCAGGAAAGGAGGGGTTTAGATAGACTGAATCTTCAAACGAACCGTTTTCAGACTTTGAGAAATAAGGTAAAGTTCAATGTATATTATGAGAAAACTAAAGTGTTTTCCGACCTTAGATGTATATAAACCTATTGTAGGAGACCTCCAAAATAAAATTAGGAAACTTCAAACTAGCATAATTGTGGCACTTTAAAAATGTTCGATTTGGTAGTGAATCTCACTTTTGCTGAGATTCTTTTGAATCAAACAGATTCACAAATTGTTCTGAATGATTGATCAACGAATCCAAAAAATTCAAATTCTTATCCCGTATTCGCAAATGACTGGAAAGGTTGTGGACACGTCAACTGAGAATGTGGAAATTAGGAAATATTGATGGTTTGTGTCGTGTTACCTGACCACTTAGCCTACCGCAGAGATAACAACAGCTTAATTTGGATTAAAATGGACATGAATTTTACGGTAATTTTCAGCTTACTAAAAACTGGTTCAGAGGGCTTCAAAAAACTGTCAAGGTCTACATATTGACAGTGATAAATCTCTTTGAAACTAGCAGGCACACTTTTCATTTTCCTTCAGGCAGCTAGAAGCAGGTCACGGGCACTTGAGATACTGTTAGGAGACGAAAAAGGAGAGGGTGAGATGTATTTGTCTAGACAACAAAGATTGGATCCACATGTTTTTTTCTCTTTTCACTGAACTGCTAATGAAATTGAGGATATATATATCGTGTGTATATATATATATATATATATATATATATATATATCAATGCAGTTTCTCCTTCTGGTAATTTTTCATAAGCCATTTCTGTCTTATTTGAAGAAACTTTATTGCCTTTGAAAAAACATTCAGTTGCATTTGTGGCATTTATAAATGTATTATTATTATTATTTAAGTGGAAAGTATTAACTATTGTATTAATACGTTT
Source organism: Semotilus atromaculatus (assembly GCA_031834385.1). NCBI lineage: Eukaryota > Metazoa > Chordata > Actinopteri > Cypriniformes > Leuciscidae > Semotilus > Semotilus atromaculatus. The sequence goes on along the minus strand of JAULUF010000009.1, from coordinate 303,298 downwards.
ATTTTTGGGGGGTATCAATTTTAAATGTATAGTTCACCAAAAACAACGCAGTCTCACACCCAAGGCGTCATCTAACTGACGCTATGGACCATTTTTGACCATGCGTCAATAAGCCGACGCACACACCCCCCCTTAAGCGTCAATATGAGACGCGCCTCCTAGTGGTCTAATCCTAACCCTACCCCAGACCTAAACCTACCCATAACGGAAGCGTCATCTAACTGACGCTAAAGGGTGCGCGGCATTTGATGACGCCCGAGGATGAGCGTCTCATATTGACGTTTGTGGGGGGGTGTGTGCGTCGGCATGTCGCATAATTCAGCATGGTCAGAAGCGTCAGTAAGATGACGCCTTGGGTGTGAGACTGTGTTGCCAAAAAATGTAAGTTCTTTCAATATTTACTCCCACTTAATTCCAGACTTGTAAGCTGTTAAATTTGAGCATTTTCAACACACAAAGCTATCGCATTGTGTTAAGACTTGGAATATAGTGCACAAGTCATGTGTACTACTTTTCTTGTGTTTCGTCCTTGCTAGTCCTTGGTCACAAACTGTTGCATGGAAAGTAAAAATGTTCCCAAGGAGAAATAACAGCATACAGGTTTGGAACGACATGAGAGTGAGTAAATAATGAATTTTCATTTTGGGTGAACTGTGCCTTAAAATGCAACCTCTTTGTTGTACGGCACTTTCTTCTCCCAGAATAGCTGCTTTGTAGCTGTTTTTCGTTTTCACCCTTAGGTCTGAGATGTTTTTCTGTTTTCCTCTGAAAAAACGACTTGAGACTTTGTTGTTCCGTGTTCCCTCAGGAAGCCGAGCCTTTACACAACTACACCGGCTGCATTGAAATAATCGAAATTAATAAGCTCAGAAGATTCCGTGTGGACCATTCCATTGCCAGGAACAATGTTGACAACTGCAGGTAATCGAACCTGATTTTCCATCAGGAATCAATATGATTTTGTGCAGTGTTGGGGGGTCTAAATTCATTTGAAATTATTCATATTATTGAAAGTTTGTTAAAAAAAAAATATATATTCACTGATTTGTCACTAGAAATTTGACAACAGCTTTTTATAGCTTTTTTATAGAGAAATTCTGAACTTCATTGCTGTTTTCAACTTGCATTTTTAGTCACCCTGAATTTTATGCTGTCACCCTGATCAAGATTCATTCATTCAATAAACCTTAATGTAATTGAGCCACATAAATACTGCTCTGAATAAATGACAAATTATAATCTAATAGTTCTAAATCTGAAGGAATATATTTTGACACTTGAAGTAGCTCCTAGTTGTTGTTTTTTTCTTCATAATAACCTGTAATGTAGCTGAGTACTTTTAAAAAAGTGTCATGAAATAATTTAAACTAAGCTACTATTTGGAATTAGCTTTGCCAACACTGATTTCAGGGCTTCGATAGTTCGATATTATGTTCACTCCACTGTGTTGCTTCCATAAAAAAAAATATATTTTTCCTTCTTGCCTCATGGCTCTTGATATATGCTATTTGCCAGCCTTGTCAGCCGTCTCTCAAACACACAAACTATAATTTAGCATGTCACTTGAGTGCACAGGTGCTGTACATTCATGCTGTGTAGAAGAGTGAGATTCTGGGGATATCTAAGTGTTTGGCTTCTCACGTTGTGTATTAGTGTTTCCAAGCACTCATTTTGACTTTGGATTTTTCTGTAGAAAGCCCTGTTTTGCCAAGCAGTAGGAAATGAGTCTTAAACCAAGCATGAGATTGGTTAATTAATATTATATATAATATGGAGATTGACCTTGTTCATATTTTAATGAGATAGATTTGCGGCCTCTCTTTATTATCATATATTATTTATTCGGTTCTTTCATCTGTCTGGAATTGGAGTGGAATGTGGAGATTTTCAAATGAACAGCAATTTGTGGCATCTTACATGGTGCTCACTTACAATTTAAAGGAAACATCAATCAGGGCCATTAGAATGATATATCATGGTTGTTCTGTGAGCTGATTTGGTGTTCACTAATTAGAGAGGGGATTGATTGGCAATGACTGTGTTTTGAAAGTTTCTCACTGTATAATGCCTTTATTTGTTCTAATAATTAGTGTTGTTTAACTAATAATTATTGTTGTTTAACATGATAAAGTGTATGTTGCTTGTCTAATGCTGAGTGGCCACTATATTTTTAAGGACTTTATTTTATACGTCATTATTTACTCACCCTCATGAATGCCATTCTTTCTTCCGTCTAACATAAAATGCGGTCTTTAGCAGAATGTTGGATCTGCTCTTTCCCTTAAAATGACAGCATGTCGTCATATAATGTCTCAGGTGTCTGAAATGATTTTCAGAATGCTTCCTAGCTGTATTTAGATTTAAATGTCAATACTGATGAACATCCATTTTGTGTTGAACACGATCATTTATATGGATTTTTAATGTGAGTATGGTTTAATTTTTTTTTCATATTGGGCTTGTCTGTGTTGTGTGTAATTATAAGATTAAGGAATGTAGACGAGGTATATACACCTGTGTTTTGCCAGATGAGAAGTTTATATGTGTCATCTTTTTACTCTTTTAATTAATTTTATAACTGTATCATATATCTCTTTTATTTTATTTTGTAACTCTTTTAATTGTCCCTTTTTTATTTTGTAAATGTTTTAATTCCTTTCTGTAAAGCACTTTGAATTGCCATAGTGTATGAAATTTGCTAAATAAATAAACTTGCCTTACCTGTATGTATTTTGCCCCTCTGAATAAACTCTGGGGGGAATGAAGTCACCCACTGATAGCGCTGCTTATTTGCATGTGCAGTTTGCATCATTTCAGTCTGCAATGTTTCACTCAATTATGCAAATCAGGTAAATGTCCACAAAATTCTGTCAATCTGCATGGTGTATATAACAATGTTAAAGGCAAGAACTGGTGAACGTTGAACATAACTTTAATCACCAAATTAACAAACAACAAAATAAAAGTAAAGTGGCCCCTCATGGACGATTGCCGCAAATAAACATAATAAAACACAACATAAATGTCCCTATTCACTGTAAAAAATATATTCTTGGTTTAACTTAAAAAATTAAGTAACCTGGTTGCCTTCAAATTTTAAGTTCATTGAAAGTGAAACATTTAGTTAATACAATGATAAAAATAGGTTTAATCATCAGAAACTCAAAATATTATGTTATCTGAACCTTAGATAAATTATCTAAGCTGATTTGACAAAAGAAAAAGTATTGTGATTACAAATCATGAAAATATTTTTTTACAGTGTAGTCTGGTCCTCTCTCATAATTTACTGTCGTTACTCCTCCTTTTATCCTTCCGGAGCTCCTCCAGGAGACACTCGAGAACGGTGTGGCGCGCATGTGACGCTCATTAACATTCGTACCACCAGCCTTGCTCCGTTCCCACAGCTCTCGGCCCCGCACTGCTTGCCTCACAGTCATTTTTATCTTGTTGGGTCATTTCTGAGTGCTAGGTTGTAGATGATGCACAAAAACGCATATTTATGTCTGTCTCTCTTTCTGCCTATCTGAATGTCTATCTATCTGTCTGTCTATCTTTGTCTATCTCTCTGTTTGTCTCTGTCTCTCTGTCTGTCTGTCTGTCTGTCTGTCTGTCTGTCTGTCTGTCTGTCTGTCTCTGTCTGTCTGTCTGTCTGTCTGTCTCTCTATCTATCTATCTATCTATCTATCTGTCTGTCTGTCTCTTTCTGTCTGTCTGTGTCTGTCTATCTATATATCTATCTGTCTGTCTATCTGTCTATCTGTCTGTGTCTGTCTGTCTGTCTATCTGTCTATCTGTCTATCTATCTATCTGTCTGTGTCTGTCTGTCTATCTATCTATCTGTCTATCTATCTGTCTATCTGTCTGTCTGTCTGTCTTTCTGAATATCTTTCTGTCTCTCTGTCTGACCATCTGTCTGTCCATTTGTCCATCTGTCTATCTATCTCCCTATCTCCCTTTCTGTCTATCTACATGTATCTGTCTGTCTGTGTCGTTTTCTTGTTCAAAATTAGATATGTGAATTTCTTTGGATTTTAAATTCATTTTATTTCTATGTCCTTTCATTCAAATTTAATTTGCTATTCTGGATCCTTTTTGGTACCTCAAATTAAATTCCAGAATTGAATTGGATTTTAAACAGCATTCTCAATTAAATTATGAATGCCACACAACCCTGCCACAACCATCTCTTTTAAAGTGATTATTTTTATGATGTGATTAGTCTCAGATATCACTGAGTTTCGTGAATAAGGGAGTAATTGTGAATGATTTGCCTGGATAAACTGGATTGCAAGTGTTAAATGTATGTTTGTTTTTTGTTTTTCTGAAATAATTGCTGTTGATTACTGATTAGCAAATTTGCCTCACGGTAATGTATTTCAGTGGATCCATTTTTAATCCTCGCCTTTTCATTTGCTCACGTTATTTACTGTAGGTCTCCATGGCATCATGAGCCACCAGCCAACTCTACAGATTCCCCTCCTCAGCTTATCACAGAGGAAGCCCCTCCTGGCGGGCGCATCCGAATATTCCCACCCACCCAGCCTTCACCTGTCTGCCCACGGGGGATCTGTCTCAACGGCGGAGTGTGTCGGCCCGTCTCTCTGCCCAGCGGAGCCTCGTCTTTCTTCTGTGATTGTCCTCTGCACTTCACGGGGCGCCTGTGTGAACAAGGTGAGAACTCTAGTGAGACCTCAGACAAAATTTTCTCTTCTGAATGACTGGATTACTAACCTTAACCTAACTGTAATGAGCGGTCAAGCTTGGTGCGGTACTTTAAAACAAGACAATTCAATTATCATACTTAGTATATCGCCTGCAAAAGCAGGAAATTATCCACCACCAAACATTTTTATTAATAAATACAGTAAAAAAAAAAAAAGAGTTCATTTTCGGAAAGTAAAATGAAAACCTTGCCCTGTTTTTGGACCAGGGATGACTTTAAATAATTGATGCTGTGATTAAAGTAAGATCCATATAAGCAAGTTGTAATGTCAGAAACCCTTTTATCTGCTCACCTCCGAGTTCTACAAATGAGATAGTGACCCTGTCACCCGTGTTCTCCAGATTCATTTTACCTCCTCTGCCTCATGCCAGGATAAGACATGAATGATATTAAATTCTGGTGAAGTGAAAAAGTCTTTTACACAGTGAACCCAATTGATATTGACTGACACTCAACTTACTGTACTGAGCTGCCATGGAAGAATATTTCACACTTTAACAATTTCCTGAACTCGGAACTGACAACGGACTTTTTCTTTTATCAAAACCACCACCTGAGGAAAAGTGAGAAAACAGAAATGTTATGCACTTCCAGCAGTCAGGTATTCATTGTAATGTGCTCCTCCATAGTGCTAATTGCTTTTTTATCGTATTTTGCTCCAGCTCCTGCTGACTCACTATAGTTTTGCCCTGTATCAATAAGCCAATGCTCAGGTAAAGAGCTAATTTGCTGAGCTACAAGTTCATCTGTCTTTATTGATGTAACATTGAGATTCTCTTGCGGTGAGATGCCTGGCTTCAAATTAACTAAAAATCATTCATTCTTCTTTCAGGTTTTCTATTTTTGTGCAGTGCCAGGCATTGATTGATGTGTTTGTGAAGATCAGTTCAGTTCCTGTATGAGAGGAAAAAAATAACTTTTTCAGATGAAGCTATTTTCACATTTGTTTACTACTAATTATGAGACGAAAAAAAAAACTTTTCAACTTTTCATGCCGTTTTCCATGAATATGGTACAAAATTACTTTTTAAAAACGCACTAGAGGCACAACATTTTTGCTTTGAGAACTATTATCTAACATAAAAGTAGGTTAGCATGAAAAGATGCTAGGTTTATTCTTAAATGGAATAAAGTAGTCATACAAGCCCGCATTATAGGTTTAACAATAGAAATTAAAACTAAATAAAAAATTATTTTGATTTTCAGTACATTTTTACTATTTATTTTATTAGGATTTTATTAACTAATTTTATAATGTAAAATTGTTTATAATACTATAAAATATTATTATAACAATTATTTTTTATAATAAAACAGTATTTAATTATAGTGACCCTTATTGATTGAGCTTATGTGCAACCATGTTGCCTATTCTGACTTTTTAAAAAAAAAAATTTAAATTTTTTTAAATAAATCAATTTTACCCATTTAAATATTTTATTTAATTTTTATTGCTAGAAACTAATCAAATTAATAGAAAATGCCTCATATAAACTGTAGTTCAGATTCCTCTTGAGGTAGATTATCAACATTTTATGAAGGTTAAGCTCCTAACCATTTATTGAAAATAGTGCATTGTTTCTCTCCTCATGGAAAGTCCCACTTGAAAACCACACAACATGGACATAGGCCTATGTGAAGACGTCTTTGCACGTACTAATATGTTTTGCATTGAAAGTGAGATCTTCAGGTACATATTAACTGAACATCGTAGTGCATATTGTGCAAATGCTTTTTGAATAACTGATGAAAATGTTTTTCTATATACAGGACAAGGGGACCAGTGGCAAATTCTAATGCTTTTCCCAGTCCTGCCTCTTAGCTCTTCTTCTTTATTTTGAATGCTAGTTCCTAACTACACTTGACAGAAGTTGAAAGAGAATCTGCTTTTAGAGTTCCCTTCTTTCTGTTTTTTTTTTTAGTTTTTGGTTTTTTTTCACAGACAAGCCCAGCAGCAACATGACATCATGACTTTGCGTAAACATACACGCCACTTTCAAATCAAGTGGCGTGTTATCTATACGCATTTTCAGCTATCCGCGTGTATGTCCACGCCGCGTGTACGTCTACGCTGCGTGTATGTCCACGCCGCGTGTATGTGTACGCTGCGTGTATGTCCACGCCGCGTGTATGTGTACGCCGTTAAATTTCCGAGCGAAACTAAGCTAAATGAATATCTACATCTGGGGAGCGATATTTTTTTCCCTAGGATGGTAGGGGAAGAGTCATAAATGCTAATAACCCAAGTGACGGGTAGGTTTAGGGACGTCGTTGGGGTAGGTCATATATTTATATATAGTAATGTAACGTTAAGTCAATGGCGTTGATAAACACGCTGAAAAGCGATTATGCGTGTTGATAGCACGCCAAAAATGGAAATACGAATTGGCGTGTCATACATACGCTATTTCATGAGATCTGTATTCTTTTCTTTGTATTTAAATTTTTGACAATGTCAGCCCTATATGGGAATAAAATATTTTGTTCAAAGTTAGTAAGACGGATCAAGTAAGACGGATCAAAGATTTGGAAAACAAAAATGCTTCATGGTGCATAATTAGGTTTGTACTACTAAAAAATAGTACAGCAACATAAATAGTGGTTCAATAATATTCTAAGGCTTGGGGAAACAAAACAAAAAGAAGCATGACTAGGGAAGAATAAATGCATTTCAGCTGCAATTAGTTGCATTTCCAAAATGTTATTTCAAAATGAGTCTTTTATGATTTCTAAAATCCTGTAAGGTTACAGGTTAGTGAGAGGCTATCAACTCTAGATAAACTGACTGTCTTGTCACTATAATTTAGTCTTCTCATAATTACCCTGCCGTTGACCAGCTAGCGTCAGCAAACATATCAAGCCAAAACAGCTGCAAACATCCTGAGGGTGAAGGGGTGAGGAGATGAGAGGGTGTCTGTGACTTCATGATGGAAAGGGAGTGATAGGGTCACACTGAATCTCTTCAGTGTCACATGACAAATAAGAGGACAACTGGCCTCAGAGATGATATACTAGTTTAGAAGCCTGTCATTTTGTGTGTTGTGTGGTTGAACCATACACTTTAAAATACATTTAACATTCTCAGAATGACGTAATCGGCAATGACTGTTTTTGGGATATTTTCGCTTCATTTTTCTACAACGGAAGAGAGCGAAGGTGTGTAGTCCGTCTTTTTTTACAGTCTATGTGTTGAACAGTCAAAAAGCTGTGATGATGGTGTAGCTTAAATTGAAGAACCACTAACACAGAATTGTGAAACAAAAGTTTAGCACCAGTTTAACCGAAACAACCAATCGATATCCCGTATTTCGTGCCCGAAACTGTTGTTCAGGTTGATTTGGTGGAAACATCTCAATCAGCTCCTTTCCCAATCAACATGAATTTGAAAGGAAGTTTAGTGACCACTCAGCTTGTCCGTGACTGAGACGGACCATCCTGTGAGGTTTACCATTGTATTCTCTTTATACTGTAAGTTAATTACAAAGAGGGCAAAAGAGATTTATGGACATTTTTATTTGATTTTTTGCTTCTCTGTGATGTGTCCCTGGTGGGACTTTTACAACTTAGTTGTGAAGGGAGTGTGTTAAATCAGCCGCAATGTTTCCTTGCTGTTCATATTGGGAGTCAGTGCTGGGTGGATGATGCATCTAGCTAAATTATTATTGTATCAGGTTGTGGAAACTCTAGGTTTTTGCTTTGCTGAATTGTATAATTTATGTTCTGAAATATGCGCTTACTTATGAAGCAATACTTGTTTAAATAACTTTTTAATGCCTTTCTTGTAAGGCTCACATGGATCCAAGATTTTCCTTTTCGTTTTTCACCTTATCCATTAGGCATCATGAACTAACAATGAACCGTGTATTTATAAATATTAATTTCTACATATATTGATACAGCTGAATACATTAATAGTAGTTATGCACTGCTGCAATGTGCAATGTTTAATTTATTGAAAGAAGCGTTTATTTAATAATTGTTCAGTCTTATTACAATTTCAAATAACTAAAAAAAAAAAAATTTGTGGTTGGAAAGCTGAGTTTTCTGCATCATTACTCCAGTCTTCAATGTCACTCAATTCTTCAGAAATCAATGTTGAAAACTGCATTCCCAGGATTCTTTGAATAATAGAAAGAAAAAAGAACAGCATTTATTTGAAATAGTGATCTTTTGTAATATTATAAGTATCTTTGTCACTTTTGATCAATTAAATGAATCCATGCTAAATAAAAGTATTGCTTTCTTTAAAAAAATATATTCCTGACCCCAATTTTTGAACGGCACTATTTGCAGCATAATATAACTTGACATTAACCTAGATTAATAAATGTTTAAATAAATAAAATTACTCTAACCTAATGCATAAACTATGTTAAACTAAAAGTTAACAAACTGAACCTTATTTTAAAGCGTTACCAGTTTACTCATATGCTGTACTTTATAGTCAAGAATATGGTAAGCGAAACACAATACCCACACGTATACGAGTGAATAGTCAAAAAATATGATGTCAGCAATGTTCCTAATGACAAGTTGTCATCAAGATGAAATGACTTTATTTGCTTCTCAGCATTTTTCACAGCTTGGTCAGATCGTGCCCTCCTTTGGGAGCTACGGATGCACATGTGCCTTATACCTCAAGAGTAATAATACAGACAGGGTTTGGTGTCAGGGCATTAGTATAATATACAAGATGGTTTCCTCTGAATAAAACTGCTCAGCTTGCTTTCTGACTTATTTTGGGGCATAATCTTGACATACGAGTCTCTAAAGGAGGAAAGAGCTCTGTGCTGCACATACTGCGTGGTACACACTAGTTCGCAGAGTATTTACAGCTGTCCGTCACTTTTTACGTTTACGTTTCATTTTCGCTTTTGTTTTCTTAGCAGGGACCGCTTTGTTTATTCAGGAATTTATTAATGAAACAACCCATCCGCAAGGAGTCTACAGTTCTATAAAAAGCAGGAATGCAACCGGTGACCTCTCTCAATAACTCACTCAGCACTTCCGTGCTCTTACGCCTTTTTCTCGGCATCTCCGCCATTTGTTCTCAAAGTGCTAATTTGCAGATAATGAAGTAATCCACTGAAATGTTATTTGTCCCTCTGGGCACTATGCAAAGCAAGGGGGTTGCTATATTCAGGGATGACTCATTTGTAGTCCCCCCCATGGGAAATATCACATAGTCAAGCAGACACTGTATTAAATAATTCCTTCGAGCTTTCTTGGAAAAGGAAAGTTTTCTTTTTTCTGTTTTTTTTTTTCTTCTGATAACCACACAACAGATGCGTCCTTTGTTTCTATTCATGTACAGTAGTAGCTAAAAGGGATGTCCAGCCTAGGAAAATTGACATCTTCACCTAGATTTTGTAAGCATATTGCGTGGTTGTGCTGCCTTGGAGTCAATTGTGAGAAAAAAAAGTCATTTTTGTAAATTTTTTATTCTGTGGCGAAAACAAACTTCCATAGAGAAGTGATTAAGTTTTAGACAACGTAAGCTTTTTCCTGTGAGCTAATTGTTTTTCAATTTTAAAAAAATGTAACTGTAGCTTGCCCTTTTTTGCTTGTATTAAAAAAAAATATGGTATGTAAATTTCACAATTAATTACAAAGAAACTGCAAGTAACTCATTGAATTAAACGTAAAAAGAAAATGAAGTAGAAAGACTAAAACAATATTTCCTTGTTAAACGTACCGTAATAATCTTTGTTTTATTTACAACTTCGAAGAACCATTATTTACAGTGTATGTGAAGAAACATTGTAAATCAGCTAGTCTTTTTCATCGCTGATAGCGCAATTTCTACTGTTCGCTGCATCGAAGTTGTCTGTGATGCCCAAGAAAAAGACACTGTCACCCTTTCAGCCAGTCGTTTGCTTTTCTTTCCCTTCGTCTATCCATCAAGACTGTTTCTGTGCTTATCTCACGGTTCATCAGCCTCGTAAAACTCCCCCTTAAACAGCAGCCCTGAGAGTGTGCACTATTTTCTGCTGAGTTAGAGGAATCGGGAAGCCGTTTAAAAGGCTCCTTCGGTCTGACTGCAGTCCAATCTGCGAGGAGCGCTGGGACTCGCACGGTTTGCTTGGCCGCTTTCTGAGCCTCAAACTCTGCTTGGTGGTGGCGGCCCTTCTGGGTGCCGGTAGGGGTTGGAGTCCGAGGGGTGTTTACTTGCTGATAAAGTTTTTCGATGAGAGTTTCTATAACAAGTCTAGGATTTGAGTTAAATTAGAGTTTGCCGCTTGGCACAACGATTATTGTCACTGTTGGTGCTTGATGCGGGAAGCGGAAGAGTAATATTCTCTGGGGCAAAAGGCAAGATTAATCCTGGTACACAAGTGTGACAGATTCTTCTGTTTCTACTAAAGAGATTTACCGTCCGTCCCGGAAATCTGATTGTAGACATGCTTATAAAGTGAAAATTCTGCTACAGTATTATGTTGTATATACAGTGTACTTATCATTACTCATATTTAAGCAAGATAGAGGATAGTCTGTTTTTTACTATAAATTGTTTGTAGACACAGTTTGAAAGTTCAGGCTTTGACTTGAATGTGCATCTGTGGTTTAACAACAAACACAGCAGTGTCACATAAATGCAGATCTGAAAGGTCTAAAGGGTCGTCAAAGACTTATTATTCACAGGACGAGTGGGAGGAAATTTCGTCTCTCACTGTCATTATTTTCAGGATGGATGGTTTGCAGTTAAGACATTGCCTAACCAGCATCTGTAACAAGCATAGGCACAATGTTAGACCCAAACACTTTATCACGCTGATCATAATAGATTGTTATCTGACTCTCTACATCTGCAATGTCAACCAGACCAGACTGCATAGGGAATGAAGTAAAATAATTTGATTTAGTATTCCTGTGTAAACTCCTCAAATTATTACAGAATAAGTTTGCAAACTACATTCTTAAAAAGAAAGGTTCTTTATTGGTATTGATGGTTCCATAAAGAACTTTTAACATCCATAGAACCTTTCCATTGCAGAAAATATTACTTTTAGTGGAAAAGGTCCTTTTGATTTTTTTTTAAGAAAAAATTATGATTTCACTGATGATTCTTTAAGGAACCTATAATGGCATCACTGAAAAAATAAAAGTAAACGTTGTAAGGGTTAGGGTTAGGGTTAGGGTTAGGGTCTGGGAAATCATGACATTAACTTATCATCAAATTATTTTATTCTATTGTTATTCTATTTTACTCATATTTATAGTGTGTATATTTTACAGTCCTATGTAAAAACCTTTATACATGGAAACTATTGTATGTTTTGTCATGTTTTCATGCACTAATAAAATAATGTTGTAAATGAAAAATTAAGCAGAATAGAGTGGTAAAAATACAACAACAAAAATAAAAAACGTATCAAATATATCAATAATAATAAATAAATACATTTACTGAATATGGCATTTTTACAGTTCTGCTTTCTAACAAATTGGTCAGAAATCATAAGATTAATTTTATTTTTATTCTGTTAAAGAATAAGAAAAGATACCATGTCAACATAAATTATTTTCCAGATCAAATTTTACACATTTATAATATTTGAATATAAATACAATATAAATGCAATTTTAATATATAAAGTGGTAAATTAAATATTTTTTAAAAGACTTTCTCAGCCCTAGTTGTATGCTTCTATTCAGTTTTATACATCTAACATACTCTAATACTGGGATGTTGAACTATTCTCCGAAATGACAGGCAGCAGCGTGGAGAAAATATCAGCTTTAAAATGTCTCTACCAGTGTTAAAACCAAAACTGGTCCCTTGTGTTGGTTAGTTACGTTTTAGTTTGTCATTGCAGAAGTCATGTACGGTAAATTGCCTTTGGCCTCCCTGAGAAGAACTGCATCCTGGATCTTGCTGAATCATCCATAATGTGATGTATGTACCTGTATGTATGAGCAACACCCTGACACACGTTCACCGCTGATGGGCCACGCTGAAGTCTTGTCACATATGCCTTGACAGTGTCACGCTACATACATTGCCTTCTGTGTAAAAGCTAACAGATCATTACCGCTGAAGAGAGGTCGTGACCACAGCAGACAACACCCACCTTCCTCTGTCGCCTGTCACCCTCTGGGAGATAACATTGCTCCAGAACAGGTCCTGACAGGATCCTCCTGCCTTTGCCTGTAGACTCTTATCAGAGTCTGGCAGACATTACTGCTCTTGACTGTGCATTCAGCTTTGAGGTTACACTACTAGTCAACGGTCAAAATTTAAGTCATAATGCTTTTAGTTAAATAAACTACAGGTTGTTCATTTTAGTATTTGAAGATGCCTGAAAAATATGAATGGATAGTTGACATGTCAGAGTGACATGCTACACTTCATCTAAAACCAAAAGATCCTTTTCACAGAGCAAAAAAAAACAACAATATGAATTATTTATATACAAATCAGCCCTGACTGTATTCATATTTATAAGTGTTTTGGTTAACATAAGGTCATAAAAGTAAATGCATTCATTTAACTACATATAAAATATGAATATGCAGTATAATATATATTAGAGAGAGAAAAAGAGAGAGAGAGAGAGAGAGAGAGGTGCAGTAGAAGGATGACTTCAAAACCTGGAAGGCTACTTTGCCACTGGTTCCCTTGGGATTTTCCTATATGAGGTTTTATAGTTTTCAATTTATGAGTAAGATAAGGTATGTATTAAATATAACTTGAAGATACTTTGACGATTTGTTCTACACTGTAAAATGAATTTTGATGATTTATCACAACTTTTTATATTTTGTCAAATCAACTTAGATAATGTAGTTCAGATAACATAATATTTTGAGTTTCTATTTATTTAACCAATCTCCTTTGTTGTATTAACTAAAATGTTTAATTTCAATGAACTAAAAATTTTAAGGCAACCAGGTAACTTACTTTTTTAAGTTAATCCAACTTTTTTTTTACAGTGTATAATGTAAATTCCACACACTCACACCCCGAACTGTCTTATAGTTTATTATTAGAAACGTACGTTTTCAAAAGATAAACATAACTTCTTCAAAAAAGTGTGTGTGTGTGTGTTTTTTACATTATAGAACAAAACGTTCTAAAGAACAAAACGTCAAGGCATCAAGTTATGTTTACCACAGGATTTATTTTACTCAAATTGAAAAACCATATTATAAAACCCCATAGGAAAATATCAAGGGCCAGTGGTGAATTGACCTTCAGAGTTTTGACATCATCCCAGCACAACTTTGTGTCTGTGTGTCTGTGTGTCTGTGTGTGTGTGCGTGTGTGTGTGTGTGTGTGTGTGTGTCTGTGTGTCTGTGTGTCACATTACATGACTGCATTTACTTTTATGAGCTCATATTAATTGAGAGATGTTGAAATATTTTTTACTTCTAAAAATGTATTTTTCACACCACAGGCATTTAAAATCCCTAACTGTTAATGGCAAAATGGTGGATGGATGTTTACTTGAATTTTCAACTTTACCTTTAACCAATAGAATTGTTTTTGTTGTCTTTTTTTACAGATACAACAGTCTTTTTCCCTCGATTTGATGGTACCTCTTTCTTGGAGTTGCCGTCTCTGACGTCCCTGTTTCAGTCAGACACTCACTTTACGAGTCATTCTTCTGAGGACAGGAGGACTGTGTATCTGACAATGAAGAGCAAGACACCTCATGGTACTATTCTCTACAGTGAGTATCTGAGAGCCACCGGAGAATATAGCACATAAAGACCCGTGAAATCTAAATTGGAGTTGGTATAGTAGCTTTGAGCTCATCTATATGCTGAAATAAATTTTAATAAATTTTTTTTTTTAAAACTGTCAAAATGCTACTGGCCATTTTTAAAAGGGAAATGGTTTAAATTTGAGAAATGCTTATCAAACCACATGGTGCAGGGATGACATATTTTTGTATAACCTGGAATTGAGCATTTTAACACTTTTGGTTCCATCGTCCTGAAGGCAATGGGGTTTTAGTTAAATGCTTGAAATACATTGTAAAAAAAAAAAATAAATAATATTTATCTATATATTTTTTTACTTTTTTAAAATTTATACAAGATTCAACTAATTTTTTTTTTTTGTCAGTTTAATGTAATTTAAGTTTAATCATCTTAAATCTGTCAATCATCCAAGTTGATTGTACTTAAAAATTTAAGGCAGTAACTTTTTTTTACAGTGATAAGATCTGTGGTGAATGCAGGCTCAAGATATTTTCACGTTTTATTCTACAATATAAAATGCATCAGTAATATTGTGATTATCTTGTGATTTTAATTTTTTTTCAAAGCTTTTACTTTTCTTGTAAAAGGCGATTAGCTAAATGGGACTGCAGAGGTTGTTGGGGACATTAAATGTCATCAGCTGAACAGGTAAACTCATCTACTCACTAGTAGTAAAAATACGTTGTCCCTGTACCATTCTATTATGGGGTCTTTAAATAGCTAAATGCTAAATGTATCCATTTGTTACTCGAAAAGAGTTTGCAAAATGCTTTTCTAAACCACCTTTACTTTCCTGCATATGAGATGGGTCCATTATTTTAGGCTTTCTTTTTCATTTTCTTGCAGAAATGTGTCTAAAACAATTTACTATGGAAACCTTGTTAGGTCTTTAATAATTTCTACACAGACTTCATTATCTGTGCTAATTCTAAACCAGTGACATATTCGTGGTAAAATTCGTCTCTATGGCTACCTCCTCGTTGCTTGCTCAAAGATCATGGTGAACAGCTGTATATAAATACACATAGCGTATGTTACAATAATAATGTCAGGTTGATTTGAGAGGTAAGTAATTAATTTTGACATCACATTCATGATATATTTTCCCTGATGTGTCTATTGAATAGCAATCACCTTCAAACGATGCGGAAAGTTTGACTCGATAACTCGCACTCTATCAGTGTGTGTTAATGAATAATTGGCTTCCCAGCCTCCCTCGCTGCGGATTACACACACTGAGTTATGAGACTGTGAATATAACTGTAAGCCTCAGTGCTAAATTAAAACGCCGGACAGTCGACTGTACCTCTTTATCCAGTAATGAAGTCCTCTCTCAGGACATGTTAATGACATAGCAAATGTCTCTAGGTGAAATCAATCACACCAGTATATGTGCTGTGGGTTGAATTTAAAGTTATGATGGCTGATCCCATTAGCTAATTGGCAAACCCTGCTGGATGATGCTCTTCAATTACTTTGTCCTAAACAAATATGGTCCCTTGGCTGGGCCGAACTCCAAATGAATGAGTATTTGGGGATTTTACCTGTAATTGAGTGAATTAGATTTACATGAATTACAATGTATTACAATTTTTAAGTAGTTTCATTATTGGAAAACAAGAATATATTATAAATGGCCCGTTTTGTTTTATCAAACGCTGTCTTGCTGACAAATCTCTGATGTACATGAGAGTTCCGTTTTTTTCAATCAACTTATTGATGTTATAATAGGCTATAAATATTCACCATGTCTAATGCGCTCACTCTCAGTCCGGTACCTTGTAAACACAAATTTGTTTTTAGACTAATTGATTAACATTCGTGTGTGCCCTTACTTCGGGAAGTCAGATAAAGTAAGCCAATCAGATTAGAGCTTGTCAGATGTAAACAACTTTCAGATTAAGGGCCCTATTTTAACAATCTGAAACGCAAGTAGCTTTGTGGGCGGATCTCGGGCACTGTTGCTATTATACCGGCGGGATAAATGACTCTTGCGCCCGACACAAATCTAAAATAGTTTATTTTCTAAAAAATAAACCAATCAGAGCGTCATCTCACATTCCCTTTAAAAGTAGGCATGCTTGTTCCATGGCGGATTGCTATTATGATGGCGGATTTGCCAGGCGCAAGCCAGGAGCGGTTCACAGCCGAGGAGACTGTAAAAGACAGAGAAGTGACATTGTATGGGGATGGGAGAAACCCATCCAAATTAGCTTCGGTTAAACAGGCGTATAATAATTTGTGTAAATGTGTACGCTAGATTTAAGCCTATTTTTTCCCTCGTGTGGTAATATTTTCCTTGTAATTATGTACAGTGAAGAAAATAAGTATTTGAACACCCTGCTATTTTGCAAGTTCTCCCACTTAGAAATCATGGAGGGGTCTGAAATTGTCATCGTAGGTGCATGTCCACTGTGAGAGACATAATCTAAAATAAAAAAATCCAGAAATCACAATGTATGATTTTTTAACTATTTATTTGTAAGATACAGCTGCAAATAAGTATTTGAACACCTGTCTATCAGCTAGAATTCTGACCCCCAAAGACCTGTTTGTCTCCCTTTAAAATGTCCACCTCCACTCCATTTATTATCCTAAATTAGATGTACCTGTTTGAGGTTGTTAGCTGCATAAAGACCCCTGTCCACCCCATACAATCAGTAAGAATCCAACTACTAACATGGCCAAGACCAAAGAGCTGTCCAAAGACACTAGAGACAAAATTGTACACCCCCACAAGGCAGGAAAGGGCTACGGGGAAATTGCCAAGCAGCTTGGTGAAAAAAGGTCCACTGTTGGAGTAATCATTAGAAAATGGAATAAGCTAAACATGACTGTCAATCTCCCTCGGACTGGGGCTCCATGCAAGATCTCACCTCGTGGGGTCTCAATGATCCTAAGAAAGGTGAGAAATCAGCCCAGACCTACACGGGAGGAGCTGGTCAATGACCTGAAAAGAGCTGGGACCACCGTTTCCAAGGTTACTGTTGGTAATACACTAAGACGTCATTGTTTGAAATCATGCATGGCACGGAAGGTTCCCCTGCTTAAACCAGCACATGTCAAGGCCTGTCTTAAGTTTGCCAATGACCGTTTGGATGATCCAGAGGAGTCATGGGAGAAAGTCATGTGGTCAGATGAGACCAAAATAGAACTTTTTGGTCATAATTCCACTAACCGTGTTTGGAGGAAGAAGAATGATGAGTACCATCCCAAGAAAACCATCCCTACTGTGAAGCATGGGGGTGGTAGCATCATGCTTTGGGGGTGTTTTTCTGCACATGGGACAGGGCGACTGCACTGTATTAAGGAGAGGATGACCGGGGCCATGTATTGTGAGATTTTGGGGAACAACCTCCTTCCCTCAGTTAGAGCATTGAAGATGGGTCGAGGCTGGGTCTTCCAACATGACAATGACGCGACGCACACAGCCAGGATAACCAAGGAGTGGCTCTGTAAGAAGCATATCAAGGTTCTGGCGTGGCCTAGCCAGTCTCCAGACCTAAACCCAATAGAGAATCTTTGGAGGGAGCTCAAACTCCATGTTTCTCAGCGACAGCCCAGAAACCTGACTGATCTAGAGAAGATCTGTGTGGAGGAGTGGGCCAAAATCCCTCCTGCAGTGTGTGCAAACCTGGTGAAAAACTACAGGAAACGTTTGACCTCTGTAATTGCAAACAAAGGCTACTGTACCAAATATTAACATTGATTTTCTCAGGTGTTCAAATACTTATTTGCAGCTGTATCTTACAAATAAATAGTTTTAAAAAATCATACATTGTGATTTCTGGATTTTTTTTTTAGATTATGTCTCT
Organism: Semotilus atromaculatus; assembly: GCA_031834385.1. Lineage (NCBI taxonomy): Eukaryota > Metazoa > Chordata > Actinopteri > Cypriniformes > Leuciscidae > Semotilus > Semotilus atromaculatus. The sequence goes on along the minus strand of JAULUF010000009.1, from coordinate 285,049 downwards.
CACAGTGGACATGCACCTACGATGACAATTTCAGACCCCTCCATGATTTCTAAGTGGGAGAACTTGCAAAATAGCAGGGTGTTCAAATACTTATTTTCTTCACTGTATGGTTTGCAAAAAGAGGAATTGCTGCGTCTGTAATAATAATAATTCGTTACATTTATATAGCGCTTTATCTGGGACCTCAAAGCGCTTTACAAGGAAGGGGGGGATCTCCTCAACCACCACCAATGTGCAGCATACACCTGGATGATGCGACGGCAGCCATATTGCACCAGTACGCCAACCACACACCAGCTTACTGGTGGAGAGGAGACAGAGTGATGAAGCCAATCAGTATACAGGGATGATTAGGAGGCCATGATGGACAGAGGCCAATGGGCAGATTTGGCCAGGATGCCGGGGTTACACCCCTACTCTTTCGAAAGACATCCTTGGATTTTTAATGACCACAGAGAGTCAGGACCTCGGTTTAACGTCTCATCTGAAGGACGGTGCTCTTTCACAGTATAGTGTCCCCATCACTATACTGGGGCGTTAGGACCCACACAGACCACAGTGAGAGCACCCCCTGCTGGCCTCATAACACCTCTTCCAGCAGCAACCTGGTTTTCTCATGAGGTCTCCCATCCAGGTACTAACCAGGCTCAGCCCTACTTCGCTTCAGTGGGCAACCAGTCTTGGGCTACAGGGTGATATGGCTGCTGGCCATGTAAATGAGAGAAGCAAAGTGTATGCGCGTTGTGCACACGCTACATTATGGCCAAGCATGCGCCCTTAAAATAGCATCTGAGTAACGCGTAACAGTTCCAGAAAACAATTCCGCCACCGACCAGGAAAAACCTAGTCTAAAGTCAGTTTCCACTTCGGAATTGTTTTCTGGAACTGTAAAATAGCACCAGGGAACGTTTGCTCTGGAACACACCTCTTTTCGCTGAACCTCCCCGCAAGTTCATTCCCTAATTTAGCTACGCGCGTCTGTGGAGGGAAAAGTCCGCTGTGCGTCGGGTGCAAAATAGGAATGATACATGCGTCGGTGTACAAAGTCAATTGTGCTCGGTGCAAGATAGGGCCCTAGAGCTTGTCAGATGGAGAAACAACTTTCTAGTTTTCTGAACGGACTTTGGACGATCTGATCATACTTGATGTCACCAAATTTACTCTTTCTAGATGTCAAAAATCAAACAGAAAATATTTTAGCAGAGCTCCTGAAAAGGCAAAATAAAGAGAAAAGTTTCGAGTTTTTAGAGATTTTGCTCAAAATAACAACTTTGGTGCAAACTAGGTTAAAATGGTCAAATGAATCTATAACTTGTTATAATTAAGTATGAAGTTAATCTGATTAACTTGATGTAGCTAAATTAATATTACAATTAATAGGTTTGTCCAGCAAACACTCAGTATTGATTATTTAGATTATGGCCACAGAAAATTAATTATTTATTAGCATGTAGTAAGATTTTTTTAAGTTAAAAAAAGTGACCCTTAAGTGACATTAATCTGCAAGCACAATAAGAATCATGGAACTCATGTATTGTGCACAAAGTTTTATTAACTAAATCACAAACACATAACTAATCTAAACAACCTCGTACACACAAAGCACACGTTGGAAATGGAAAGGTGAAAGTGGATTAAACCAGGAACAAGAAATGAAGCTATGGAGTAATTTAACCATATGAAAAGAACCATCAGGTTCTTATTTCAAAGCACCTCGTGTTACGTCTCCCCCTTTTATCTAGGGGTAAAATAGGGAACGACGAACAAACAGTGGAGAGACTTTGAGGATCTCCAGCTCTCCAGTCCCAGATTCACAAAATAATCAAACCATATGCACTTTTAAATGGCATGTCTGCCTTTTATTTCTGTACCCTAGCCGAAGCTAGAAAAGAAATTAATAATACCAAGTAAAGGGAACACATTACATATCAATCCAAAACAAAAACAAAAAAAGTATTACCTCGGGAGGAGGGCCCAATTCAAAAGAAAACAAAATAACCTCTACCTAAAAGGGGAATAACATCAAAGGTGGGGTATGTGATTTGCAAAACGGCTGGCAGATTTTGAAAATACACAACTCAAATGGTCCTACCTTCTTTCCTCCAACGCTGGCCCTGATTCGTGCGAGGAGGATGGGGGGAGGGGGGTATGGTACGACCGTTTGATTGACGGACTTACTGTCCAATGATTCTAGGTGGTCTTGGAAATGATTGGCTGGAGTTTTTCGAGTCCTGCCCATTCCACAGATGATTAAATTGCTTAATTTTCATTTCAGTGCTTCTAACTCAAGGGCTGTAAGTGGGTTATGAATAGGATTTCAAGTGATTTTGGAAAAATGGACAAAAAAAAGAATCACATACCCCACCTTTAACTTACCTATACAAAACAACCTATACAAATCTTAACTGATCATAATGAAAAGAAAAATAATTTCAATAGTCACGTTAGGACACACATTGTGACCACACACACCAAAGAGCGCGACCAGCGCTCACTTGTCTGGGCTTGGAGAGTGGAAACAACCCCAAACGCCGCGAGGTCTCTCTCCTTCCTCAGCGCTTTCTCTGCTGCTTTATCAGACTCCTCAGGAATCACGCACCAATCAGTGCAAGGACAACACTCACGGGTTAACGAGCACAGGTGGTAGCCCTTAATCCTATTAAAGACACACAAGAAAAAGAGAAAGAGAGAAGAAAAATACACATGCACCTAATACTCCTGGTATGTTACAAACACACAATGAATAAGTCCTTGGACGTAACACTCGTTATGATACTTTCATTGCCGTTGCAGTTTAAACAGTCTGTTAAGTTTCTGAAGAAGGTTTTGATGGTTCTGTGAGTCGGTGGTGTTGAAGTTGCAATCGATTTCTTCTGCGTTGAATAAAGAAATGATGACAAACCTGCGCAGTAAGTTTGACTCTGTTATGGTCGAGGAAGTTGGGTTTCCAGTCCCACACGCACAACAACCAGGAGAAGAGGGAAGAGAGGGAGGTTACTGTGAAGTTGGCTTTTAATTTCACAGAGGTCACTCCTCATGAAGTTTTGCTTGACCAATAGAAAAGGTGCCATTTTCCAGAGGGAAAAGTTCCTTTGTTTGGAAGCTGACTTATTTGCATGTTTAGCTGGATTGATGTTGATGTAGAAACTATTAGATACTTGTAATACTAATATGTTGCATAGGTATCAACATACATCTGGTCTGCGTTCAAAACCGCATACTTCCCTACTATATAGTAGGGGACAAGTAGCCTAGAAATCTAGACTCCACCTAGCGGCTGCAAAAAATTTTTCGCAGCGAGAGTGTAGTCTAGCAACTCTCCATAGACGTTTTAGCTGGAAAAACCAAACTCTGGTCAGGCCAATCACATCGTGTATAGAGTCGGCGGGCGGGCTTAACATAATGACGACAGAGTTGCGACGGTTCACTGGTACTTGAAAACAAAGAATGGCTCCTGCTGCTGGCGAACATATGTATTTCAAATCGGCTTTGACCGCGACTCAGGAGGATTTAAAGTTAAACTTTTCTTTGAAACATGAACAAAGAACATCACTTGAGTCATTTTAATAAAAGGAAGATACAAAAGACGTCGACTTCTTCATTGCTCTGGTTGGTTGTAGCGCTGTCCTATTGCATGCAGGGGGAATTTGAAAGACAACCGTTAATCCCGCCCCTCGTATTGAGCCCAGTCAACGGAGAGTTCCCAGACCTAACATCGTGATGTAGGTCTGGCATGCCAGGCTAGGGGACAAGCAGTAGGCGAGTGAAAAAGTATGTACGAATCCTTAGTATTCATAAAAGAGTAGGTGAGTATTACCTGGGTGACATGCTAATTCTCACGAGATTCGGATATGCGTATACATAGTGCGTTCGAATATGCCTACTTTCCTATGTAGTAGGATAAAAAAGTATGTGAAAGAAGTAGTATATCCGAAACATCAGTAGCCTGTTCATAAAAGAGTAGTCGAGAAGTTCCCGGATGACCTACTGCTTCTGCCCAGATTCTGAAGCACCCATCGACGGATACTTTTCTATCCCAGGAGGCCACGGGAAGGCATACGTCATTATCGAACATCACGGAGATCAGTGACGCAGGTGTTTTCAAATGTGAGTAAACACAGTTCCTTGTGTTAAAATACAGTAGACTAGAGTAAACTGTTGAAGGTGTAAAGACGTCAGTATTGTTAGTGATTTAGCTGTAAAAACACTTTCTATTATGTATTGCTATTATGATACACATCTCCAAGGTGGATGTACATTAACCATATACATGTCTATTTACATCTGACAGGAAAATCTTCTATAATTAGGCCTATTGCAGATGAGCACATCACAACATGAAATAGACATCTGATTTATGTGTGCTATTTTAGAATTTACTGTTGTGGCAACACTGTTTACATTAGATAAATGTGCTGTAAGTAAGGTCAATAAACAGATCTATAAAGTAACTAAGTTATCTATTTTATTTGTCCAATAGTACTGTTGATAAATTGAGGAACATTTGGGGGAGAAGAGAGTGTCTCATGAAGCTGAATGCTGCATCAAAGGCTTTGAATGAGTATACTACAGAAATGAATAGCAAAATCTATTTAAATCTTAAGTTGTAGTTTATTTTAATTATTGTAATTTCAAACAGAGTTATTACAGCACTTTTCTGATTCGGATCTGAAATGTCTGCAGACAGGTGTGAGCACTGAGGATGGAGAGCCCGGAGCTGAATCCTGGAAATGGTGCCATGGATAAGTCCCTCCATCTCTCCACCTGCCCTTATGAGTCCCTCCATCTCTGCACCGGCCCTTATGAGACCCTCCATCTCTCCCCCTGCCCTTATGAGTCCCTCCATCACTCCACCAGACCTTATGAGTCCCTCCATCACTCCACCTGCCCTTATGAGTCTCTCCATCACTCCACCTGCCCTTATGAGTCCCTCCATCACTCCACCTGCCCTTATGAGTCCCTCCATCACTCCACCTGCCCTTATGAGTCTCTCCATCACTCCACCTGCCCTTATGAGTCCCTCCATCACTCCACCTGCCCTTATGAGTCCCTCCATCTCTCCACCAGCCCTTATGAGTCCCTCCATCTCTCCACCTGCCCTTATGAGTCCCTCCATCACTCCACCAGCCCTTATGAGACCCTCCATCTCTCCCCCTGCCCTTATGAGACCCTCCATCTCTCCCCCTGCCCTTATGAGTCCCTCCATCACTCCACCAGACCTTATGAGTCCCTCCATCACTCCACCTGCCCTTATGAGTCTCTCCATCACTCCACCTGCCCTTATGAGTCCCTCCATCACTCCACCTGCCCTTATGAGTCCCTCCATCACTCCACCTGCCCTTATGAGACCCTCCATCACTCCACCAGCCCTTATGAGACCCTCCATCACTCCACCTGCCCTTATGAGTCCCTCCATCACTCCACCTGCCCTTATGAGTCTCTCCATCACTCCACCTGCCCTTATGAGTCTCTCCATCACTCCACCTGCCCTTATGAGTCCCTCCATCACTCCACCTGCCCTTATGAGTCCCTCCATCACTCCACCTGCCCTTATGAGTCCCTCCATCTCTCCACCAGCCCTTATGAGTCCCTCCATCACTCCACCTGCCCTTATGAGTCCCTCCATCTCTCCACCGGCCCTTATGAGTCCCTCCATCTCTGCACCGGCCCTTATGAGTCCCTCCATCACTCCACCTGCCCTTATGAGACCCTCCATCTCTCCCCCTGCCCTTATGAGACCCTCCATCACTCCACCTGCCCTTATGAGTCCCTCCATCACTCCACCTGCCCTTATGAGTCCCTCCATCACTCCACCTGCCCTTATGAGTCCCTCCATCTCTCCACCAGCCCTTATGAGTCCCTCCATCACTCCACCAGCCCTTATGAGTCCCTCCATCACTCCACCTGCCCTTATGAGACCCTCCATCTCTCCCCCTGCCCTTATGAGTCCCTCCATCACTCCACCTGCCCTTATGAGTCCCTCCATCACTCCACCTGCCCTTATGAGTCCCTCCATCTCTCCACCAGCCCTTATGAGTCCCTCCATCACTCCACCAGCCCTTATGAGTCCCTCCATCACTCCCCCTGCCCTTATGAGTCCCTCCATCACTCCACCTGCCCTTATGAGTCCCTCCATCACTCCACCTGCCCTTATGAGTCCCTCCATCACTCCACCTGCCCTTATGAGTCCCTCCATCACTCCACCTGCCCTTATGAGTCTCTCCATCACTCCACCTGCCCTTATGAGTCCCTCCATCACTCCACCTGCCCTTATGAGTCCCTCCATCACTCCACCTGCCCTTATGAGTCCCTCCATCACTCCACCTGCCCTTATGAGTCCCTCCATCACTCCACCTGCCCTTATGAGTCCCTCCATCACTCCACCTGCCCTTATGAGACCCTCCATCTCTCCCCCTGCCCTTATGAGTCCCTCCATCACTCCACCTGCCCTTATGAGTCCCTCCATCACTCCACCTGCCCTTATGAGTCCCTCCATCTCTCCACCAGCCCTTATGAGTCCCTCCATCACTCCACCAGCCCTTATGAGTCCCTCCATCACTCCCCCTGCCCTTATGAGTCCCTCCATCACTCCACCTGCCCTTATGAGTCCCTCCATCACTCCACCAGCCCTTATGAGTCCCTCCATCACTCCACCTGCCCTTATGAGTCCCTCCATCACTCCCCCTGCCCTTATGAGTCCCTCCATCACTCCACCTGCCCTTATGAGTCCCTCCATCACTCCACCAGCCCTTATGAGTCCCTCCATCACTCCACCTGCCCTTATGAGTCCCTCCATCACTCCACCTGCCCTTATGAGTCCCTCCATCACTCCACCTGCCCTTATGAGTCTCTCCATCACTCCACCTGCCCTTATGAGTCCCTCCATCACTCCACCTGCCCTTATGAGTCCCTCCATCACTCCACCTGCCCTTATGAGTCCCTCCATCACTCCACCTGCCCTTATGAGTCCCTCCATCTCTCCACCAGCCCTTATGAGTCCCTCCATCACTCAACCTGCCCTTATGAGTCCCTCCATCACTCCACCTGCCCTTATGAGTCCCTCCATCACTCCACCTGCCCTTATGAGTCCCTCCATCACTCCACCTGCCCTTATGAGTCCCTCCATCTCTCCACCAGCCCTTATGAGTCTCTCCATCACTCCACCAGCCCTTATGAGTCCCTCCATCACTCCACCTGCCCTTATGAGACCCTCCATCTCTCCCCCTGCCCTTATGAGTCCCTCCATCTCTCCACCTGCCCTTATGAGTCCCTCCATCACTCCACCTGCCCTTATGAGTCCCTCCATCACTCCACCTGCCCTTATGAGTCCCTCCATCACTCCACCTGCCCTTATGAGTCCCTCCATCTCTCCACCAGCCCTTATGAGTCCCTCCATCACTCCACCAGCCCTTATGAGTCCCTCCATCACTCCACCTGCCCTTATGAGACCCTCCATCTCTCCCCCTGCCCTTATGAGTCCCTCCATCTCTCCACCTGCCCTTATGAGTCCCTCCATCACTCCACCTGCCCTTATGAGTCCCTCCATCACTCCACCTGCCCTTATGAGTCCCTCCATCTCTCCACCAGCCCTTATGAGTCCCTCCATCACTCCACCAGCCCTTATGAGTCCCTCCATCACTCCACCTGCCCTTATGAGACCCTCCATCACTCCACCTGCCCTTATGAGTCCCTCCATCACTCCACCTGCCCTTATGAGTCCCTCCATCTCTCCACCAGCCCTTATGAGTCCCTCCATCACTCCACCAGCCCTTATGAGTCCCTCCATCACTCCACCTGCCCTTATGAGACCCTCCATCTCTCCCCCTGCCCTTATGAGTCCCTCCATCACTCCACCTGCCCTTATGAGTCCCTCCATCACTCCACCTGCCCTTATGAGTCCCTCCATCTCTCCACCAGCCCTTATGAGTCCCTCCATCACTCCACCAGCCCTTATGAGTCCCTCCATCACTCCCCCTGCCCTTATGAGTCCCTCCATCACTCCACCTGCCCTTATGAGTCCCTCCATCACTCCACCTGCCCTTATGAGTCCCTCCATCACTCCACCTGCCCTTATGAGTCCCTCCATCACTCCACCTGCCCTTATGAGTCTCTCCATCACTCCACCTGCCCTTATGAGTCCCTCCATCACTCCACCTGCCCTTATGAGTCCCTCCATCACTCCACCTGCCCTTATGAGTCCCTCCATCACTCCACCTGCCCTTATGAGTCCCTCCATCACTCCACCTGCCCTTATGAGTCCCTCCATCACTCCACCTGCCCTTATGAGACCCTCCATCTCTCCCCCTGCCCTTATGAGTCCCTCCATCACTCCACCTGCCCTTATGAGTCCCTCCATCACTCCACCTGCCCTTATGAGTCCCTCCATCTCTCCACCAGCCCTTATGAGTCCCTCCATCACTCCACCAGCCCTTATGAGTCCCTCCATCACTCCCCCTGCCCTTATGAGTCCCTCCATCACTCCACCTGCCCTTATGAGTCCCTCCATCACTCCACCAGCCCTTATGAGTCCCTCCATCACTCCACCTGCCCTTATGAGTCCCTCCATCACTCCCCCTGCCCTTATGAGTCCCTCCATCACTCCACCTGCCCTTATGAGTCCCTCCATCACTCCACCAGCCCTTATGAGTCCCTCCATCACTCCACCTGCCCTTATGAGTCCCTCCATCACTCCACCTGCCCTTATGAGTCCCTCCATCACTCCACCTGCCCTTATGAGTCTCTCCATCACTCCACCTGCCCTTATGAGTCCCTCCATCACTCCACCTGCCCTTATGAGTCCCTCCATCACTCCACCTGCCCTTATGAGTCCCTCCATCACTCCACCTGCCCTTATGAGTCCCTCCATCTCTCCACCAGCCCTTATGAGTCCCTCCATCACTCAACCTGCCCTTATGAGTCCCTCCATCACTCCACCTGCCCTTATGAGTCCCTCCATCACTCCACCTGCCCTTATGAGTCCCTCCATCACTCCACCTGCCCTTATGAGTCCCTCCATCTCTCCACCAGCCCTTATGAGTCTCTCCATCACTCCACCAGCCCTTATGAGTCCCTCCATCACTCCACCTGCCCTTATGAGACCCTCCATCTCTCCCCCTGCCCTTATGAGTCCCTCCATCTCTCCACCTGCCCTTATGAGTCCCTCCATCACTCCACCTGCCCTTATGAGTCCCTCCATCACTCCACCTGCCCTTATGAGTCCCTCCATCACTCCACCTGCCCTTATGAGTCCCTCCATCTCTCCACCAGCCCTTATGAGTCCCTCCATCACTCCACCAGCCCTTATGAGTCCCTCCATCACTCCACCTGCCCTTATGAGACCCTCCATCTCTCCCCCTGCCCTTATGAGTCCCTCCATCTCTCCACCTGCCCTTATGAGTCCCTCCATCACTCCACCTGCCCTTATGAGTCCCTCCATCACTCCACCTGCCCTTATGAGTCCCTCCATCTCTCCACCAGCCCTTATGAGTCCCTCCATCACTCCACCAGCCCTTATGAGTCCCTCCATCACTCCACCTGCCCTTATGAGACCCTCCATCTCTCCCCCTGCCCTTATGAGTCCCTCCATCTCTCCACCTGCCCTTATGAGTCCCTCCATCACTCCACCTGCCCTTATGAGTCCCTCCATCACTCCACCTGCCCTTATGAGTCCCTCCATCACTCCACCTGCCCTTATGAGTCCCTCCATCACTCCACCTGCCCTTATGAGTCCCTCCATCACTCCACCTGCCCTTATTGCCTCAGAACAACCTCCGGCACGGTCACCTCTGGTGGTCAGCTGATGCCACAGAATTAGAACCGCTGTGTTGAGATGGCAGTAGGATGTGGCGTTTAGCACCTGTAAATACATTCTTGTAGTTTGAATAATGCTTTGTTTCATGTGTTGTTGACTTGTATATGCATTTGTTGGTTGTGATGGTTACTTTTATTCATTATTTTACTTATTTATTCATGTTTCTTATTGTTTTTGTCAGTAAATAAAATAAAATAATTTTATACATTTATGCTTTAATTTATTGCTTGACTATAACTGTATTCACTGCATTTATCTAGTGTGTATTCATGCATATCTATGTCATATGACAAAAAAAAATGTTGCTTGTTTTCCAAAAATGTATAATTTTCAGTAAAAAAAGTTTTGGTCAGCATTTATCATTATTATTGTGTGTAAGTTTTGGGGTGGGCTAGCGATGCAATTCATTCTGGGGTAATCTTGTTGATACTAGTGAGTACTAAAGTGATACAAAACATTTTCTATGATAAAAATCAACAGTCTTCTCCAAAGGTGAGATCTTCGAGCAGCTGCACAGCTGTGTGTTGTGAGCAATGTGCAGACACAGCAAATGCTGAGGAAAACCGTTCTAGGTACGGCTGTCGAGTTACTGATGTTATGAGGTGTTATATGAGCGACAGGTGCACACATTTTTTTATTGCAGAACTTATAGTTACATACAAGATCAGGGAAAGATGCGATGGTTATATCTGAACAATCATAATGACAGAAAACATAAATATGGGTTTGCATCCATCATAATATGAGATTATATACACAGGAAAAAAAGAACAATGACCAGTTTAAATATCTTTGAAAAAAACATAAAAACTGATTTTTTTTGTTTTTGTTGTTGTTATATATAAGGCAGAGAGATTAAACATTCAACAAGGAAAGGGGAAACCTCTTGTTTTTCCTCAGGACAGCCCTTGGGGTCCCAAAAGGGCTTTTTACTTGTGGGTGAACATTTTGGATTTAAAATAAAGAAATTAACAACATATTCAAGAGATGACGATTTGGGGTTTTTGTAATAAAAAAATACATCTTTAAGGATAAAACTGTGGGTCACATTAGAAGGTTTTAAAATAAGAACTTAAATCGACCCTAAATGTATTGCTTATACTACAATCCCAAAATAAATGTTTGCTGTTTTTTCAACAAGACTACAAAATAAGCAAGTTTCATCAATATCAAGAATAGATATTTACAGAGATTAATTAAAGCTCATATATTTTAAGTTGTTGCACTTGTGATAACGTGTCGTAGGTCACATGATAACGTCAACATGGCAGATGTCCGAGATCAGGCTATAAAGTACCTACTCTTTCAGCGCTCGTTAAGTTCTTATTGAAATTAAGTACCTACTCATTGAGTATGTGGTTTTGAACGCAGCCCTGGTCATGATCACCAGCTAGTCACCACCTCCTCACTACATTTCCCATCCTCCCTGGCCCTCACCTGCATGCACTTCCCAATCACAGAGATCGCTGTCACCAATCTTCACTGATCTTCATCCAGCATAACTCTTCCCACTGCAGTTCACCATTGTCTGGTCTTGTTGTTCCCTCAGAGAACACTAATCTGACTACTTACCTTTGTGATATCTTCCTGAACGATTTACCTTCAGCCATCTGGTGCCCGGCAGTGGCTCAGTGGTTCATGTAGGTTGTCTACAAACTGGAAGGTTGATGGTTTAATCCCCGGTTCCACCTGACCAAGTGTCAAGGTGTCCATGAGCAAAGACACCTAACCCCAGCTGCTCCCTACGAGCTGGATGGCGCCTTGCATGGCTGATACCACCATTGGTGTGTGAATGTGAGGCAATATGTAAAGTGCTTTGGTGGCCATTGGGTCTGTGAAAGCGCTAGCCTATATAAATGCACTCCATTTATCATCTGTTTCCTTCATCTGTCATCAGCTACGTTCCTCTGTCTTCAGTCATCGGCCTCCATCTCCATTTCAGAACCTGCATCAGATAAGATCCGTTACTATCCTTTTGTTCGATCTCGTTCATCAAAATGAACGAATCTTTTTCTCGAGTCGTTTCATTCATAAAGTGGCTTTAAATGTTATACATTTAACATCCAAATTCCCAGAACACATCCACCTACGCAATCTTCATCATATTCTGAATTACGAAATCATTAGTATGCAGTCAAAAATAATTTACAGGGAACATAAATAATTAATTCTTTCGTTCATTTGTCACGTGACAGACTCAATGAACTTATTCTGTTCATGAAAGACCCTTCACTAACATCCATTCATTACTCTATATTCTTCAGTTTCTCGCCTGCTTCCATCGTTGTGATCTCATACTTCTGCAAATAAACCTGTTATTCACTTTACCTGTTTCATGACACGTATATACACGATAATTTAGCTAATCAAAATACAAATTCGTAGATACCAAACATGGGGTAGGTGAGGTTATTAACTGTTGGTTCTATCATAAAGCATGCAATACACAAAAATAATACAATACAAGAGACACTATACAAGACAGTAATAATCATACATACATGTTGGTTGAGGGGTTTTAAAGATTATTTGTGAAATATAACAAATAATTGTCTGATTTGTCTCGGTCATTGCAACTGTCAGCATAAGCAGGACTGTGTGATGTCACAAATTGTGGGTGGGCCCTTTTTGTGGGAATCAATATTCTGCTGAATATTGTGCTGATAATGATTCGATACAGGTTTGAAACATTATCATTCAGTGTGAAGTGCTTTATCAATCCTATTGTTTTACTGTCACATTTGACAGTCCTTCAAAAGTTCCAAGCTTATTTCAAATGACTAAAATGCAGCCCATATTACATCAGGTGCAGCGGTCTTGGCAATCACCTGACATTTAAATAACCTGATAGGGAGATGAGTCATGTCTATAAATTGTTGGCATGAAGAGCTGGATGAAACTGTCATCTCTGAAAGAGATTGCTCTTGATGTCAAGTTAGAAAATTCATTTTACTTCCACCCTGTCAGATTAGTCTTGCATATGCAGCTCACCTGACACGGCCAATATGACAGTATTTATCTCATGTCTCAACCTGTCAGAATCTTCATGAAATTCCTTTTATAGATTAGCCATGTAAAATAAGACAGGGAGCAAGCATTTGGGTTAGCTCTCTCTCATTCTGCTAGTGACAGATTCATCAATTTTAGAGGAGGGAAACTGACTGATTTAATTAGAATGATCTCCCAACCCGGCATGAATGTGATTAGTAACTTGTTTATTTTTCAGTGGTGAGCAGACTTTTGATCAATGTCAATCTTATCCAAATAATTCCAATTCGTAACTAGTAAAAACACTTGTATTTTCCATTTTTCTAATTTTAATATTACATTATAAAAATGCATGCTCAATTGCTTGATTTTATCCAAATAATTAAAAATGTTACAGTGTGCTATATTATTGTCAGCGTTGGTTGCGGGCGGCAGAGATTAATGACTATTATATTACATATTACAATGTCACAAATGAATACAGAACATTTCCTGAGAACTTGTTTTAACATCTTTTAACACTTTTTCCATAAAAAATATATAAATCCTATTGTATTAAAATGTGGTCTCAGTGTTTTGGACCGCAATGTCTCTCTATAAAACTTAAAGAAAAAGGAGCACTGGTATCTAATCTGTAATGTAATGATTAAATTCAGTTCAATGTTTTTATATGCGTGTTTTTCCGCTCTTGGATTGTAACACTCAGATGTGTTGGTGTGCACCCCAGTTTGAATTTAAGACATGAAGAAAAAAAAAACTCTAGCTATCAAAGGAAGTTAATCAAAAGACATGCATCAGAATGCAGAAAAATTTTAAGAGTTACACCTGCATCTCATCTGTTCCCTTCCCTCCAAACAAAACCGTCCCCCGAGCACCACGTCAGACTCCCGCTGGGCTTCAGTCATCAGCAGACGAGAGGCAGAGCCAATATAGCAGGTGACAGGTACTGACAAGAGGATGCACGCTCCGTTAGACCCAGTACAGGGTAACAGGGCCATTGGGACAATAAGGAGTAATTTGTCATTTCCTTACACCCCCCCCACTCCATCCCCTTTACATAAAAAAAGAGGAAGAAATACAACTGGAGTTGATGCAGTAGGTGTCAAGTGCATCTGCAATCACTGGGGTTGTTGCCAGATATGCCACAGCAAGCAGGAAGCTTGACAATATTGTTGTGACTACTCATGCTCAGATGGGAATAAAATAGGCGCTTATTGATTTAGTTGTGTTAGCTTGTGCTTCTGTACGCTGCAAACCTTGATATGCTTATGCACTTAATCAGCGTACTTATATTTACCACTTATTGTTGGCAGATGTGGCAGGTTTGCAAATAATGAACAAGGAAATTAACATGTTGAATGTTAATGTATATATCATAAAAGAAAAAAATCGAAATGGTCAGACCAAGAGCATGAATGCAAGTGCGATATTGATGAAGGGGTAACACTTTATACAATAAGGTTTCATTAGTTAACTACTTTTGTTAACATAAACTAAGAATTAACAAATCCTGTGTACTAATACATCTCTTTATATTCCTCATCTCTTTATATTTCTTCTTCCCTTATAGCCCGGGAGCAAAATTTCGGAGACCGTTTCCTCCATGTGTTTCTCCAGAATGAAAGACCGGTGGCCAGGCTGGGCTGCACTGGTGCTCATGTTTTGACCTCAGCTGCTCATCAAAATATCAGGAACCATAGCTTGGTGCCAATTACAGTGAGGTGAGAATTGTTTCATTTATTTTTACACTGCAAAAGATCATTTTCTTTAGTATTGAACAAATATTTCTCTGGTAAAACAAATTAATTGGCTTTAAAAGCTGAACTGAAGATTTCTTTTTTCTTGGTTTAAGCATTAACCTTGCAAAGTTTTTGTTACAATTTACCAAATATGTAAGGAAAATAATCTTAATTTTGAGACATCTCCTCTGAAAACAAGACTTAATATCTTGTGCAGTTTTGCTTCTCATAAAAAAAGTATCTTATTATTTTTTATTTTTGCAGTGCGCTGTCAAGAAATGATTTGTACAAGAAATTATTCTTTATTAGCTAATCTGCATTTTACTTCTCTAACAGTTTGGATTTAATGGAACACAAAGTTATTTCATATTACAGCACATTTATTCATGTACCATTACAGCGATCTTGAATTTTCATACTACCATACTGTGACTTTGATCAGAAGAATCTTTATATGGATTATTATAATCTCTCGCCAAAGTAGCAAAACCACTAAAAAAGTTTTTAATTTGACCTTCACATAAAAACAAGAAGAAAACAATATCAAAATCAACCTCTGGGAAATTAAAGTGCCATAGTTGAAGAAACACTCTGAAGTGTTTGGCTTTTCTTGAAGATTCAGAAGTCAATTTAATGCATGTTTCCTATATGCTAATTTGATATGCTCCTTCAGTATATCACAGCTACAGGTTTTAATATTGAATGTGTTATCATTTATAAATGGCAGCGGCTCTCTTCTGGGCTCTGTGAATCTCATGCTTAGGACTCATGAGTTTTGACATGTGAATGCTGTGGGAGTTTCATCAAGCTGCTTTTTCATATGGCTTACTGCTACATATTAGTCTTTGTTCATTTCATCACCTAATAATAATGCAAATTAACATTATCTTGAGGGAGCCAGTTACCGCTTGCACATCATTTCATAATTAATATAATGAAATGAACATATATACATATAACCACTCAAATTGAAAATGTATTTTAGGCCACAAACTCGCACTATTACTATTATGATTTCTATTTAGTAAAGATGACCGTGCTTAAATATATTGCTAAGTAATTTGCATAAGAATTCAAAAGGCTTAAATGTCAAGATGCAATTATTTACTAGCATAACTACTGTATTAAATAATGTGAATGAATCATAAAATATTAGAATTAGGTCTTTCAATGTAATGTTCACTTAGTGCAAATAATTTTGTTTTAAAAAACGATGCATTGAAAACAAATATCACAATCGTGCCTTCTCTACTACTGACCTTGACAGAGCATCTTAAAAATTGCACAGTCATGAAAAATAGAAATAAAATTCTGCATTTGTTCATGCAGTAAGGCAATAGCTTTAAACTATTGTAGATGGAATACAACAATCAACACATTTTGTATTGATTGACAGCCCTATTTAGACTTAACCTGAAATTAATTACTTAAATATAACACATTTGTATTGGTATTGGTAAATGTTTCATGTTTATAAAACGACAGTGTCTACATGTTTTATATATCATCATGATTTGCTTTCATTTATTCAATTACATTTTATCTCACCCCTGGATGCATGTAGTTTCATAAAATCTCTCCAGATGTAATGGTGGTATGAGAGCAGTTGAGCAACATTTTAGTGCTTTTTTTTTTTTTTTTTTACTATTTTAGCCAATGCTGTCCAGTCCTCGGCCATTAGAGTGCTGATTTCACTTGTATATTTGATGGGTTTCTTGAACAGCTTTTCTCCCATAGGGGATGTGTTTAGATGCCAAGCACTTCTAACTTAACAATCCGACAGCCTGTATCAGTTGTCTCTAGATATTCCTGCTGTCTTGTTTGACTCAGCGGTCTCATCTCTTAGGGCTTGGAGAAGGTTTCTCTCCTTCTGTCACTCGTCTGAGGAAATACTCTGGCTGATGGAATGGAGATATTGTCAGATGTGCCATCTGCACTTTTCTGAATGTCTGCTTTCTTTGTTATCAATATTCCACAGAGTGAGTCATTCTTTTGACATTGGCACATCCATGTCCTATCAGACTTTCAATGATGTTGTGAGATACTGTAAAAAAAAAAATGGTGCATATAATCCTAGAAATACTGATTCAAATGGTACAGAATGTGACATTAAATGGGGTCATGACATGAGAAATCAAATTTGCCTTGATATTTTGACATTTTGACATATAACACCGTGTCCTAACCAGACGCGATGCAATAAGATTCCAGTGAATAATAATTTGTCTGTCCACACTAGACGCGACGCGACGTGTTGTTTCCATTTGTGAAATTATGTTGCTTTTACAGCTACAAAGCTGGGAGCAATGATATTCAAAGTCACATTGCAAGCTTTCAACATTAAATAAAGCAGATAAACAGTAGGCTACCTGAGATTATCATTGCCACACTTTCTGTTTGTTGTTCCAGCCGCGACGTCGCAGAAAAATAGAAACATCCTACAAGTTTCATAGCTTAAAACGTCTTCCTCATTCTAATATATATATATATTGTATATGACACGACGAATAGTTATACATCATCGCACCATTGGCCCCGCCCACTGGCCAGTAGAAACGCGTTTGAGGATTAGCTAATGTTTGTTCAGAGAATTTTGTTTTTTTCAGCGAGGCACAGTGTAATGGAGAGTTTGCAAAGAGAAACCTTTGTTGAAAGATGAAGCAGTTAACTGTGTTACAACTGACAGCAGCTGCATCACAAACCGTAAGTAAATAATTTCATAATGCTTTGTCTGTCGCCTAAATTATAGTTTTATATGGATAATATTTTTAAAATGCTTACTCACGTACAATATCGAGAGGGCGTTGAGACTGTTTTCTATGCAATGGCTTTAGCCAATCATATGGCTGTTTACTGACAAGCCTTAAAGGAGCAATCCCTTAAAAACAGATAATTTCAGGCAGAGGGTCAGAGAGAGAGTGTGAGAGTGTGTGTGTGTGTGTGTGTGTGTGCGTGCGTGCGTGCGTACGTGCGTCTGGTAAACCCTACATTATAGGGACAAAATGTCCCAAAACCCTACAAAATGTCCCCACAAAGATAGTAATATCTGAAATCCTTGTCCTTGTGGGGGTATTTTTTGGTCCCCATGAGGAAAACAGTGTCATACTAAGTGATGTTTTTTGAAAATGTAAAAATGCAGAAAGTTGTGTGTGATGGGTAGGTTTAGGGGTAGGCTTAGTGTGTAAGGGGAGATAATATATAGTTTGTACTGTATAAAAATCATTATGCCTATGGAGAGTCCCCACAAAGATAGCGGACCAGACGTGTGTGTGTAAAAATCCGTGTCATGACCCCTTTAAATAATTAAATGCATTTGACATTGTAGAGCAGGAGAATCAGTAACACTTAAATATATTTTTCACTAAAATATATAAATTCTTTCATCATTTACGCACCATCATGTTGTTCCAAGACTTTTTTTTCACTGTGGAGCACAAAAAAAAATCTTTTAGTCCATACAATGAAAATCTATAGGGTCTAATGTTGTTTTGGGTCCCCATTGTCCTTCATTGTATAAAAAACAAAACATATAATTAACATTTTAAATATCTTTCGTAATATATTATTTTGTGCTCCCTGGACGAAAGAAAGTCAATACATGTTTGGAATGACGTGATGCAAGTAAAATATGACAAAATTTTAAATGTGGGGTGAACTATCCCTTTAAGATCCCAGGTTATTTTTATAAGATTAAAAGGTTAGTGTTGCTAAGCAAAAACACAAATGTAAGAAACCAGAAATTAGGGAGTCAATTACAGAGGCAGCATGTGATAACAGTCAGAAAGTGTCTTAAGTATCAAAATTGTACATTTAAAATCTCCTTAAAAAGCAGCAAGGTTCAACTGTGAGTTCAACAGGATAAAAAGTTAAAAACTGAAGTGGCAATTGTGACACAGCATGGTGTCTGAAGCAGTGAGTGTCTTGAATTGGCCAATATGCACCAGCAACTAAAATCTTTTAAAAGGAGTGCAGTATTGCCATTTAAATAACATTAAGATAACAGCAAGTTAAAGACATAATTGCAAACATCAAATGCACATGCACCATGCTGTGTCAACAACTGACGCTGAAGACAACTGGGAGAGATTCACCTGTTTAAAGCAAAAGTCTTTTGCATTCACAATTGAAAAATAAAATAAAATAAAATTCTAGAAAAATATTAGAAAATAAAATTCACCCTGATTTATTTGTGTGCATGTGTGAAATTGACAAATTCTACAAAGTAACAAAAAATACACTTAGAATCAATATGCAGATTAAAAGATTAACACATTACTGTAATTGAAGTTGCTGCACACAGTAATGTTTAGCTATATTTACTCCTATATACTAAGCCTAATGTCTTCATCTTTTGGTTGATGATAATCATAATATCCTGATAAATCTTCATCTCCATATACTGTATATGTACCCTGTCCCTGACCTCCGAGCACAGACGTGAGAGTCTAATCTCCTCCTCCTGTCAGACGCTGAGAATAAACCAGGCATTG
This sequence comes from Semotilus atromaculatus, assembly GCA_031834385.1. NCBI lineage: Eukaryota > Metazoa > Chordata > Actinopteri > Cypriniformes > Leuciscidae > Semotilus > Semotilus atromaculatus. The sequence goes on along the minus strand of JAULUF010000009.1, from coordinate 266,021 downwards.
TCGATATCAATAATTCTGCCTCTTGATTTTTGAGGTCATCTCTCTGGGTCTGCTTGAGCCGTGAAGATCTGATGAGATCACGCGTTGCATGGTACTGGATCAAGGTCAGCCAAGTGGCACTTAAACAGAATCTTAATGCAGCTGGAAGAAGCGTGGTACCTTTCATTAGAGGATGAATGTCACGTGACTTAATTATTCTTTTTAATTACCGTAAATGAGTTGGCGTTTTTATGTGTGTGGTGATGTGCGTGAGTTTTGGGGCTGTGCGTGTGCATTCATGGCCAGAAGTACATAGAGATCCAGTTATAATTAATGGGTTTGGCTATTCTAGATACATCTGTGCAGAAAATCAATCATACAGCTGTGCAATCTCATAGACAAACATGAGCCATTTTGTTTCAGCTTTACAATCACCTGAGGTGCATCTAGAAATGATTTACTTAGTCTGGTGTGGAAAATCCTGGCCTGCATAAAGCCCAGACCTGGACCACCTTTGGGATGAATCGGAATTATGACTGCCTGACCTCTTGTGTCTGAATGGGAGAAAATTCCTGCAGCCATGTTCACATCAAGTGTAATGCAAAGGAGGGTTAACTCCATTTTTATTATTATTATTATTATTATTAAATGCTCCACAATTATATATGAACAAGTCCTTCCTGTGACTTGTTCTCAAATTATCCTTTTCATTATCTTAAACCTGTTGTGGGGATTCCCATCATCAGTGTAAAGGGTCACTTGATACATCAGGCTCTGGAGAACGTAATGTGAATCATTGGCCACTGATAATATACCTGAAGAACTGAAGAGCAGTACAGGGAGTTTGAGATGCTTAGGTCTGTGTCAACGGTCTGTTTGGCGAATGTTCTTCAGCACTTGAGACGTCAGTGTTTATAGATGAGGCCGACAGAATTATAGCAGCTGTTGAAAAACTTGTTGAAGAATGATTGAAAACCTTGTCAGTTGTCTCAGTTAATGGAAACATGTCAAGTTGCACCATTACTTATGGATTACGTATTCATTTATCATCAAGCTGGATGGTACAAAGCACCAGCAGCAATAAAATTAAATTTAGCATGCCTTTTACAGTTCAACTGCTGAATGTGATTTGAATTATATTGGAAAGAAATTGGAACGATGATTTATGTAACCGCTTTAAATAATGCAATTTTCTTCTTTTCAGTTTGAAATACCCACAATGTGGTAATTCCCTAAACATTAGATAATACTACTAATCAGTGTTTGAAATCCCACCAGTAGAAATGTTAGTTAAACATTTTTGAGAAAAACAGCTTATAAGTAATATTGTGATATAAGTGATGTTTTTTGAAAATGTACAAATGCAGAAAGTTTTCTGTGATGGGTAGGTTTAGAGGTAGTTTTATTGTAAGTGTATAGAATATACAGTTTGTACAGTATAAAACCCATAATATCTATGGAAAGTCCCCATAAAAAATTAAAAGACTGTGTGTGCGTGTGTGCGTGTGTGCGTGCGTGCGTGCGTGTGTGTGTGTGTGTGTGTGTGTGTGTGTGTGTGTATAAATAATACAAATGATTTACTCAACCCTGTATAAAAGTAGTTAAAAATCAAAAAAGTTAAAATTGCTCTTTTACTTGTGGTTCATTCATCGCAGTGCGGAAGGTCAAGTTGAGTGCATTGCTTTGTTGGATACAGTATCCCACGCAGTGAGCTCTGCTCTAACTTGAACAATTTAGTCAAAATGCAGTAGATTGTCCAGTATTACATTCATGCAGGATCTCTAGTGTACAGAGCACTGTATAATGCTAAGAGTAAGTATGTGCCTCACTGTATATACTTTATGTATGTATTTGATTACCAGCCATACAACAGTGTATTGGGGGGGGGGATAAAAATAAATAACAATCCAGTGGACAATAAATGTTGACTGTATTTATAACAGCATCTTCACTTGGAGCTATCGATTAAACATAACTTCTGTTAGCCACTTGTGTGCAGCTTACAGACTGTATGGTGTTTATTATGTTTGCATGTTTCAATTTTAGAGGTATCAAAGTGATTCTCTCTATTATGGTGTTCATTTTGTTCTGTTCTATCTTGCCCTTTTGTGTTTACTGATGCATACCCATGATGCACAGTTGTGTTCTGCGTGACACTGTGCCACTGTGACAAGCAAATTTCCCCTCAGGGATCAATACATTTCTATCTTATCTGATCTTACTCAGCTCACATAAATTCATATCAAGTGACAAGTGGATGAGTCGACTCGACTGCGCAATATACCACCGCTTCCTCGCTTCAAGAAAAGATTGAAGAAATACTTTAGTCCAAAGTTTTTGATCAGTCTTCCTAAACTGCTGATCTAGATTTCAGACATCAAAGCCCGCATCTGAGTTTTAAAGAAGTCTGAAACTTACACCTCATTCTCCCTCTCTCCCATTTCTGGGAATAACATTCTGTTGTGAATGTTTGATGTATTCAATTCACTTGAAGAACAATCTTTTATTTATAAGTTGATCTTATTAATTCATACTTTGTGAACACAGTTTGACTGTGCTGTTTCTGAGCAGTTCGGCCCTCCTCTTGTTGTTTCTGCCTGCTGGAGTCTTTCTTTGGCTTTTTTGTCTTGTTTTGAATAGATATACAGCAAATAAGCAGTATACATTGCTGTCGACTTTTTTTGAACGCATTCTATTAGCAGTCGACATGCTCTGTACGCTGCATGTAAGGTTACCCGTTTAATGTGGTCTGTTGATCTTGCATATGTATTGCTGGAGGCTTTTCAATGTTGAGTTTTGTTCAATCCGGTGTAGTACTGGTCTACGCAGCAGACAGGTTAAATTAGGTTAAAAGCTTGCGGTGGTGACTTATTGTTTACCCTGTGAGTTCCTCCTAGTCTGTTGCCTGTGTATGTATGCCTGCATATATTGCCAGATGCTTCTACTGCGATCGGCGTTCATCCAAGTATGCTGTGTGAGTCATTTCTGTTAACACAAAGCCAAAGGTCAACAAGCGTGAGCCGCTGCATTACACAGCATTGTGTCCTGTCCTTTATTACACATGAACTTTTCATTCCCTAGCACATATTATTATTTAAATGTATGCCATTTATTCCTGGGGAACTACTGCTGTTTTTCCTTGAAAAAAAGGAAGCAGTCTTAATGCGGCTGCTCTGTGGATCAGTGCATTAGATAGAACATTTTTCTGAATATGAAACACATCAACAACAAGGCAAGAACGTGTACTCAAACAGAACATTTGGAGGAGCTCATTCCTAAAAAAATCAAAGCTGCTGTGAATCTACTTGCTCAACAGTTGCAAGTGGCATCAGGAGGAAGGACATTTTAGAGGGATTTTTTGTAGTGCAAGATGAGTCATTTTTGCCTCATTTGCATTGGCTGCGCTTCAATTCATGTTGTCCCTACACAAGTGTACGCTGCCTCCTACACATCTATCTGTAGGAGTCCACTTCATCCATCCATCCATTCACACACACATGTATATATATATATATATATACACACACACACAGACATACATACATACATACATACATGCATACATAGATAGATGCATACATAAATAAATGTAAATATTGAGTTTCTATGTGCTGAGATTATGACCCATCATATTGCCAGTTACATATATATATATATATATATATATATATATATATATATATATATATATATTAGTCTATAAATAACATCTCATATGCTTATTTAGCATGCCCAAATGGCCATTGAAGTCCATTTTACAGGCACTATTTGGGATTGGAACAATTGGATATTTTTAAAGTCTTCTCACTGTAATCACCTGTAATACAGCTGCTCTTCAAATGTTTTTTTCATGTATGCTTTGAAAATAATCCAGCTTTCTGAGAGTAATGTTTGTGCCTGGCAGGCTGTAAGCATTATTTTTAATCAGGAAAGTAGTCAGACTCCTCATCTGGAGCAGCGTGTCAAAGCCGTAGGGTGCGCCTGTAATTTGGGTCTGGAAGATCAGCTGGAGACATGACTAAGAACACAGGCTGCCCAAAATAACTGAAGCCACTCGAGTGAGCTTGTTATGCAAAAAATGGGTTGACACTTTAATGCAGGAAAGTCAGTGCAGCTGGTTGAGTGAGTCTGAGGGGCTGCGCCTGTCTTTATCGGCTCTCTCGGTGGGGGTGATCAAGGGAAGCGTGTTATCTGCCACCGGCCTTTGACGTCTCTGCGTGGCTCTTAAAAAGCATGCATGTGGGAACAAAGCTGTTCAATTCTACATTCATCTTAGGTTGCTTATGATGACACAGTCCGTTTGAGGTATTGATATGTTTTGGACAATGTGAAAAAAAATTTATCAATGAGTGGCAGCAATTGTGGCTCTTAATGACTCTCATTCAGATGATGATCAGGAAAAACAAGTCAAAGTGGATGCATGAATGAATGCAAGAACCTGTTTAATAGAAACATATATTTATCTGTACATTATCTGTGGGCCAACAGAGAATTGGGTTGATGGTGCTTAGAATATCTACCATCAAATAGTCGCCTGTTGGACTTGCAATGTGGCATTAACTAAAAGTCCTTTCTTATTTCTAGCTTTGTTTTCATGTCCACTAATAAAGAGTGTGTGTGTGTGTGTGTGTGTGTGTGTGTGTGTGTGTGTGTGTGTGTGTGTGTGTGTGTGTGTGTGTGTGTGTGTGTGTGTGTGTGTGTGTGTGTGTGTGTGTGTGTCTCTCTCTCACTCTCTCGCTGTGGCTTCATGATGTTTTACTGCCATCTGTTGCCAGTACTTTATACATATTTTGTAGTTGGAGCAATAGAGGCTCTGTGATGCTCCACATCTTCCAGCATCCATTGGTGAACTGTAGCATGAACTGCAATTATATTCATCTCTTAGATTTCATAGTTGTTGAACGGCAGCACTTGTGTGATGTCATGATGTTGCATCATGTCTGAGTGAGTCAATGTAAACCCTGTGAGCCAATCATTTTAATAAAATATAAAGATAAAAGAAACCAAATCTTTTTTTCTTTTTTTTTTTAAATAAGGCTTTTTAGTAGTATAAAGTGCAAGAGTGCCCATCCCTTTTTTAGCGGCGCTGGTTTACATTAATTTTTCCCATAGGGATTTTTTTAAAAGTCTACGTTAAAAAGTTACAAGGCATTAATTAAACCAATCAGAGGAGAATCACAACTCTACAAACTTTGATTTGAAACAAAAAAGTATTTGAAAATCGGACTGTAGTTCGTTGTTATGGGAAGGAGGAGGCAGGAACCGGTGAACATTTAACAACCTTTAATAAATAAATAAACAAATGCAAAACGAAAGTAAAAGACAGAAGCCCCTCACGGACGACTGCTGTAACATAACAAAACTAAACGCAAGTCCAGGCCTGTCCTCTCTCCATCTCCACTGTCATCGTTCCTCCTTTTATGCTTCCGCTCCTCCGTGAGAGATACAGACATGTGTGTCGCGCCACCGGCCACCGGCCTCTCAACGCTCTCTCACGGCCCTCGGCCTCGTCCTGCTCGCCACACGGACAAAAATAAAAAGATACGAGACTGTGTACGTGAGGAAAAGAACTACAATCCCATGAAGCATTACACACAGCATAGTCGAATTAAAGAATTAAACGATGGAGAAATATAAAACTCCAATTTTCAAATGTTGATTGTCAAATGTTAATACAATACAAAGATTTAAGTATTTTGAGTGCGTAGAGAGATCGACTCAATTACGCCATTGGCAGTGGGTGGAGCTAGCAAGATCTTTTGGTGCTCTCTGATTGGTGTAATTTTCTGTAAAGCATCATGGGTAATAGTTCACCGTGTTAAGCACGATATTTAAAAAACAATGAAATAATGCATGCTGACGTCTTCAACGGAAGCGAATACCATCGATTATCAACCTCTTAGCTCACAGTAAGGTTGTCTTTAAAGGTTTCCTTATGAAGAAAATTAATGGAGTTTTCACTCTATAGGTGGAGGAACTTAGCCTGGATGCTAGCCGAACTTAGCCCCGCCCACAACATTTGAGGATGGCAAGTTTGGTCTGGACTTGATCCGTTGTGAAGCAAGTATGCCCGAACCAAAGCTGTTCGGACCAATCAAATTGTCAGGGTGGGCTTTATATGATGATGGACAGATGAACAACAGTAACGTAATCTTCCACGTCACCAAAGTGCGCTTGCGTTGAATTAGTTTACAACGAAGAATGGCAGCCACTGGAGAATTTAGATGTATAGATTCAGCCATCACGTCTGTTATAGAAGATGTAGACAGCACATTCATTTTAAAAGAGGAACAGAGAACCGCGATCAAGGCATTTGTCGATCGGAAAGATGTTTTTGCCGTCCTTCCTATAGGATTCGGGTACGATTCGATGGTCGCTAAGAAGATGGGGTGCAATGAAAACCCTGTGGTCATTGTTGTTTCTCCTTTGGTCGCACTCATGTAGGACCAAGTGAAAGAAGCAACCGAAATGGCCATCACGGCGATGCAACTCGGCATGCACGACGAGGTGGACATAACCAGTGGTCGTTGCCAGCAACCTGGAATGTTGTCCATTCTTCTGATTGGTTGTAGGTCTATCCAATCCAATCTTTCCTGGTTCGGTTAAAAAACGCCCCATAATCACAGACCAATGGAGCAGTATCAGACTCATATTCTGACTAGAATCTGAGTATGACAATGTCAGGCTAGGAGAAACTAGCAACATAGTAAACAAATGGCAACATGAAAAAAAAAACATAGAACGACACCTTAGCAACTGCCTATCATTGTGGTGGTCAATTTTGATTTAACTGTCATTTAACAGAATAAATAAATGACAAGAAGAAGAAAATGGTGTTTATTTTGGGTTATAAAATTTTGATGAGGCTTATTTTATGCCTGACACACGGCTGGTCTCAGGCTGGGATACACACATGCAAAACAGAACTATGCTGTGCTAGTGTTGCTGGTACACTCAGAAATACAAAATATCCTCTCGGTTTTGACTGCCCGGCCTGGGCTGCATTTCCCAAAAGCATTGTAAGCTTAAATTGATTGTAGAGACCATTGGTGGCAATCGTTCTATGATCAACTTAAGCTTAAGATGCTTTTGGGAAAGACAGTCCATGTCACATTATTTGATTTGAAATATGATCGCTCATATCAAGATTCACAGTTTATTCATGTAATTTCATGCTAAATGTATTTCTTTCATTTGGTTTTTATGAAACCATGGTTTTTAAAATGACCCCCACAAGGAAATTTGGACAGAACATATCAAAATACTTGATTTGCTATACTTGCTATTTCTAATCGCCGGTGGTATGTAATTATTTTATTGTTTGCCCCTGGACTTTTGTGTTACTTCTGGTCTTGAGTGCCATGTTGTAGTCCTTTGTAGTTTTTCCCCCGATTGTCTTTCCCCAGTGTGTCTTGTTAACTCGTTGTCTTGTCATGTAATGGTTGCTTCCAGTCCTGTTTTCCTTGCTCTGTTTGTTTTTTTGTTATGTGTTACAATTTACAATGTCCCTGAGTACAAAATGAGTCGTTAATAGTATCTAATAGAAAAGTAATTTAATTTCTTTTTTGAAAAAGGGAAAAAAATTGCACAAATGTGTGTATATATATATATATAATTTGATATAATATTTACTTAAAAAATTATATAATTATTAATAATAATAATTTTTATGTTTCTTAGCAGTAGAGAAAATAAACTCTGTTTATTTGTAATACACTACTGTTCAAAAGGGTCAGTTTTTTTTGGCAAAGTGTCAGATGCGTAGCTGTTTATGGAGGGACAGAAATCTCTCAGATTCAATTCAACATTGGCGTGTGTGATTACACGCTCAGCCCCGCAGCGCGGGTATAAATACGGAAGTGGATGCACGCACCAGTTGCTTTTTCGCTGAGGAGCCGATCGGCCCCCGGAGTCAGCGGTGATCCAACATTAGTGGCGAGGGACCTCCTTCAGGGAACGGTGGGTTGCATATATGCAACCAGGATGTTCCCTTTCAGTCGAGAACGTCAGACGTAGTCGATGTCGACTGAATGGGAATCTATTTGAAAACGCCACTAGTGCCTCCACCTTTCAGTGCCTAGACAGAGCCACCCCCCGACTTAAGGAGACGGGACAGGGCTTAGGCCAGGGAAGTCACTGCTGTTACTGCAATGTGGAAGCCACATCCTGCCACAGGAGGTAACATGTGGAAATACACATATGACCTGGGTGGATGACCAGGCAGTACAACATATGGAATGTCACTGTGATGGCTCCAGCCTATAACGGGAGGAGACTCAACCAGACAGTGATGGCAGAGCAGGCCAAGGGAAGACAAGGGCTCGCCGTACCGTGGAAGAATACACATATGTGATCGCCGTAGGGATCACAACATATGGACCCAGCCTAACACAGGTTCCACCAGTGCATACGAGTGATAGGCCTGGCTTCAGATGTTCCGCCACGTCCGTAGCCGAAGGGTATGGAATTTTCACCAAGATAAAGGCAACCACTAATTTAGTGGGCCAACCTCGCTTGGAAACAGTATTCCCTTTTCCGCTGATTTCCTTAACAGACCAGAGCTGGTCTGAGGTCCTAAGCTTAAGCTCTGTGCACGACTACCTGGAACCTTGGGCACATATCCAGGCCGGGAACTCAGCTTTTGAGAGTTAGCCAGCACGAATTCCAGGCACAACTCGTTGACCGAAAGCGAGCAAGTCCCTACCTTGTAGAAGAAACCAGGCGAGCAGGAGAACTGTTTCTTTAGAACATAATTTTTAACACACTGCCTGCAGTGGCTCAGGGGCCTGGGTTCCTCACCAGGAACTGTCGCTGGTGCAGGTCTCTGCAGTGCAGTAGCACCAGAGATAAGGCCCGCTCAGGAATGCTTATGCTGTCGCTTGCCACTTGGCTTGGCAACACTTGGAGTGGGCTGGGCATCCCTACTGCGGCCGGCTCCATGCTGAGGCCTGGCTGGAGGCTGCTGGGGAGGCCCAGCTAGAGCGGCGACAGGGGAACGCCCTCGGTGACGAGAAGGCGGAGGAACTGTCGCTGGTGCAGGATGTGCCGGATGGCCTCCGTCTGCGCTTGGGCGGCAGAGAACTGTTGGGCGCAGTTCTCTGTCCCATCACCGACCAGCCCAACCTCCCCAAATTGGGGAGACCAGGAACCGAACCTTGTCCGCATCCGCCATATCAACCAGGCCGAGCCAACAAAGGCGCTCCTGAACCACTAATGTGGACATCGCCAGACCGATCGCATACGCCACGACACTCATGCCTCGGAGGGCGAGGTCAGATGCAGTGCGGGGCTCACCTATGAACGCACGGTCTGGTCTACCCTCGTGCTTGTCCATGAGTGCCCTGGCCTGATAGACCTGAAGCAACTTCATGGCACGCAAAAGAGAAGGCAGCTTGCCTTGTAAGTCCTGCCCATCTGACGAAAACTCACAGGCCTTAGGGGGTGCTGTAAGCCCAAACATGTGATACAACAATTGTGACCGTCATAGAGGAACAGGGAACGACCGCATCCAGAAACGCACAGGTGGAATGACATCTTGAAAAAGACGCAAATGCACCCGTGTTGCTCTTTCAGGAAATAGGACCCATCACCAGTGCCGGAGCACACAGGGGAATGACTGCGGCAACACTGAACAGAGAACTGAAACAGTGAAGCACTCACTTTTAAGCCCTCTGACCAGCCGCCAACAAACACAAACATTCAGACATTTGTTGCTGTAAAAACAGCAGTTGAGAGCTCAAAGCTCGCGATCACCGCTGATCTCGCGCTGTAGATACCACCAGCACTGGGAGAGTCTTCCAGAAGAACACCGACACACTCTCTCGTTGTAAACAACAGCAATCTTCAGAGACATCAAACGATCGGCTCCGAAGAGAAAGGCAACTGGTGTGTGCGCCCACTTCCGTATTTATTCCCGCGCTGCGGGGCGGAGCGTGTAATCACGCACCCCAATGTTGAATTGGCATGATTAAATAGTAGAACAAAAAAGACAGGCTTCCTAGCATAATCCCTATTCAGTCGACGTCGACTACATCTGACGTTCTCGACTGAAAGGGAATTTTCATTTTTGGATACACTAACCCTTTAAATTTATCAAAAGCGACAGTAAGGAAAAACGTATACATTGTCAAAATAAATTACTGCTTTCTACTGTGATGATTAAAAAAAGTTTCTTGAGCAGCAAATCAGCAGATTAGAATGATTTCTGACGGATCATGTGACACTTAAGTCTGGAATAATTATGCTATTAATTCAGGAATAAATCACAAGAATAAATTACATTTTACAATATATTAAATTCAGACAGTTTTTATAAATTGCAACTGTTTTTACTGTATTTTAATCAAATAAATGCATCTTTGGTGAACATAAGAGGCTATAAAAATCTGGCGAACCCAAAACTTTTGAATGGTAGTGTATACTTTGTGCTTTTTGAGAAATAAATGTTTTCCATTAAAGGAACGGATAATAAGATCTGACAGAGACTCCCACATGACGGAATTGTGCCCTTTCTCTCTCTGCAAATAACCAGTGTGCTCATTCTGTTCCCTCAGGACTGTATCCACGTGTCCACAAGAGCTCATCAGAAAGAATGACACCAGCGCCCAGTTAGATCATCACAGACATGCTCAGCCACATCACTGCACTAGATGTTCCTTTAGATCTTTTTAATATGAGCCTAGAGAAATATTAGCTGTCTTTGCCATTTGGTAGCATGTAGCTATTTAAGATTGTGTCATCTGCCGCACTTTATAAAGTGACATTTAAATATTTTTTAACATCAAGTTTGTATTGTCCAGCATAAATGCAGTGTGAGTCTTTGTGAAATTCTCTCTCTCTCTCTCTCTCTCTCTCTCTCTCTCTCTCTCTCTCTCTCTCTCTCTCTCTCTCTCTCTCTCTCTCTCTCTCTATTCAATTAAATTCAAATGAGCTTTATTGGCATGAATGTGTAAATAGCATAATATAAATGCCAAGCAATAGACATATACAAACATGTAGATAAATCAAATTGAACAAAAAAAAAAACATTTCCATATTATGCATACATTTATGTATTCTGCATACATAAAAAAAAATATATATATATATATATATATATATATATAAAATATATATATTTTATTTTTATATATAAAAACTAAAATATATATCATAACAAAAATAAGTACAGAGAGCAGTTTAAGGGAAAAGAGGGTTCAGCCCTCGTCCCTCATATGATGGCAGGAGGACAGGTGATTACACACTTCTTTCTCTCCCAAAATATAACACAGTTTGTTTATGAGTCTCGCTTGTTTGAACTGAGGTAGAATCTGTGCTATTTGTGTGAAATAAGTGTCTCTGATGGTTTTATACTTGCTGCACTCAGCTCGTCCTCTACGGACCCATCTGTGCAGTGTGGACACAGTCTGAGCTCTCTGGCTCTCCAGCTCTGCTTGTGTCTGCCCATCTCCACACAAAGACTGGTGTCACTAATGCGATACCTTGTCAGGAGCTTTCTCTGGCCATAGTTACTAATATCGGTCAGGTATGATGCCAATTTGTAATCAGACTTTATTTTGATTGAGGACTTTTCTCTCTCTCTCTCTCTCTCTCTCTCTCTCTCTCTCTCTCTCTCTCTCTCTCTTTGTTGTGTGTCGTTCACTTTAAATGGACAAACCCCTGTAGATCTCAGTGGGTGCCATTTAACTGCTGTGTCTAGAGAAGATAGCCGTAACACAGTGAGCTGGGAAACAGTTTAGATTTAAACACAATTGTCCACAATTGCTTGAAAATAACACTCGATTGGTTGGTTAAAAAGATTGTCCCACCCCCAATCTCACACTTTTTGGTTGAGCCAATGTTATGTCTTCTGTTGTATGGACAATATAGAACTGTGTTAAGAAAGTCATATAGATTTGGAGCAACATTAGGTTAGGTAATGACAGCTGAGCTATGTCATTTTTGTGTGAAAACTGCCCCTTTAACCAAACTGAGATTTCAACTGTCTTTAGTTTATAATGTTGCTGTTTGAGCATGAAAAAGGTCTGCAAAGTTACAAAGCAAAGTCACTCCAAAGGGAGTTATTCTCTATCAGTAAGCATTGTTTCTGAACTCCCTCGATTGTAGTCTTGGGTTATCTTCCGGAAACGTACACGTAAACGTAAACGTAACGTCACAATATTCCTAATTTTAAATGTTCCCACCCAAGGCACACGCAATTTTTTTTATTTTTTTTTTACCAAACGCTCTCAAACCAGCTGACCAATCATATCACACTGATCCACTGGACCAATCAGAGCACCCTGAGCTTTTCGGAAGGAGGGGCTTCATAGAGACTTCATAGAGGAAATAAACAGTGCTGCGTTTCCCAAAAGCATCGTAAGCCTAAGTTGATCGTATAACCATTGCCACCAATGGTCTATGCGATCAACTTGGGCTTCAATGCTTTTGGGAAACGCAGCCCAGAGCGTTAACAGACTGGGAAGAGAGGTGCTGCAACAATGTAAAATATGTGAAAAATAATGTTTTGGGTTTTTTGCATGGAAGAATGAAAACCTATTCTAGTAGATCCCAAAACAAAATCAAGACTTTGTAAAGGGGCATAATATAGCCTCTTTAAAATAATCAAATGTTACTGCATGAGCCTGCATTTGTTGAAATACTAGGATGAAATAATCATATCATATAGGACACATTGAACCTGATGAGAAGTCTCTATAAATGCAAACAGCTGTCCAATGCACCTAAAGTGATTATCGAGCCATGATTAAAATAATTAGTACTTCATAACATCCCGCTACTTGGACTAATACCAGAATATTAAAGTCATTGCAGGAGCCTTGGCAAACAATCAAATCAGCTCATGTCCTTATGTTCAGGATTCATCAGAAATACTGGTTCGGTGCCGGGCTGTCAGTCACATTGAATTTCCTTCTCGTAGTCCCAATCGGGCATTAATTTGTCAATCTGTATGCAGAGCGACTCTCATAACTTCCCCAGTGTTGTAATTAGTGCTACCTGAAGTTGTAGGGCTTTGATTGCCTTCAGGGAGGTGTCCTGCAAGGCTGTTTCAAATTAGCATGAGGGCAATCGCCCTGATTGCTCGCATCTGGTCATTAAAGGAGAGGGGACTTTTCTCCCCCTCTTGCCCTGAACCCAACATGGACTGAAATCAAAAGCTGATGCTTGAATAAGCAAGTCTCAAGTTTTTCGCATGTCTGAAAGAACTGATTGGACAATGAGAAAATCCATGCCTTTTGCCAGTTACATGTATTTTTCAGTGAGGATGGTGGGTTTTGCAGGATAACTGTTAGATCACGTCAAGCCACAGTTGAAAGCTTTGTGGGGGAGATTGCTGAGACACTCGGCACCTTTTACTGTTGCGTTAGGTTCCTGAAATGGATTATTTTTCAGCCCGTGAGCAGGGAGGAGCTGTCTTTTGACATTTTGAGATGATTAAGAAGATATATTGCTTGAGTAGTAAAATAGGAAAGGATGGATACAGAACACAAGCCTGGAAGATGAATATTTTTACTGTGAGTGAAGGAGTTTGAGATTTCCGTAGAGTGGCCCAGTAGCAGCCCAGAACTCCCCTCACCAATTTGTGTAGTTTTTATGCTTAAATGGACTTATTGTGAATTTTCCTTCCTTCCTCCCATGCCCTGTTTCTGTCTTACTCTCTCATTCTTGATCTGTATTCCCTCCTCTCTGTCTCTCTCTTTTAGATACGCATTGCCATCTCGTGACAATGGCCAGCTCTGTATCATTGAAATAGCTGTTGATAATGGAACTGCTAATCGGCAGCAGAAATACATGGATGAGCCTGTGTCAGAGGTAAACCTGATTCTACACATTCAATCATTTAAATGACTGTCAGTCTATATTTTATCTATGAATTATCTTTTAACTTCCTAATTATTTACTTTAACCATTCTACTGTCATTTTTACCACTTTTTTTACTGCAGTATAGTTTTTTTTATTATAAATGTAAATATTAATGATGGACGGATGGATGGACGGATGGTCGGTCGGACAGATGGATGGACAGACAGACAGTTAGTTAGTTTATGTGCTGTCATGTAGGTTATTATGCCATTATTTTGTAAAGAAGACACTTCAGTCTTTTTGAGAGCTGGTGTAATAATATTTCTTCAAAAAATAAGAAGTTTGATCATTCACGTTAAATAATTGGTTCATGTTTGCGTCATAATTGATGAAAACCTCCGAGAGAGCTGTGCTGTAATAATCAGACACTTTCAACAGACTGAGTCTTAATCAGAATATAATGGCTTCACAAATCCATTTATAGAGCTTCATAAACATAAAAAACAGACTCCAGGCTTTATTAAGAACTGTTGTTTATTGAAACGTCTGTAAAATTGGCAAGAAGATGACACATTTTTAATGTTGTATTTGAAAAGCCTAGTTTAAAAGTTTAAGGTTAGTTTTATGTCTGAAGGTTATATAGTCATTGTGTAGTTTAAATACATAGTTTGAAATGTTGTTTAAAAGCAATATAGGCCTAAGGATAGAACAAATTAAGCAAAAAAAAGCTATAGGAAATTAAAATGTCTGTCTTAGTTTTTTTCTGCTACATTTGTTTTGTACATTTCAATTTACATATGTTCAAATAAAAACATTTATTTTAAATTGTAAACATTTGATATCACAGTTTTTCTATTTATTAATTTTTTGATCAATTAAATTCAGCCTGGGTGAGCATAAGAAGACTTTTCTTTCACTGAAAAAAAATGTGTTTGGTTACTTAAATTTCTCAAATTGCTAGTAAAACTCACAAATAATTACAAAGAAACGATAACCCGTTGAATTGAATGTTAAAATTTCAAGACATTTATATTTTATAATATATATTATATTTTTATATTTTATTTATTCAAGAAATTATATTTTATAACATACTTCAGTAATCTTTGTTTTATTTGCTGCTTTGAATTTATTTACGGAGCAATTTAAAGCACAGGCTAATCTAACATGAATATCTTTAGCTAGATAAAATCATCATTATTGTTAACATATGTCTCATTTCTTCCTCCCAAAACTCAGATGGTGTTCGGCCCCACGTTTCTTGGTGGCGTTCCATCCCTCTCAGAGCTGCACCACAACAGTGGGAATGTCTCTGGTTTCATCGGCTGCATACGTGAACTGCAGATGGGCTCCAAAGAGCTGCATGTGGTGGGGGAAGCAATCAGAGGCCAAAATATTCACAACTGTGACGCCACAGTCTGCCAGCATCAACCCTGCCGCAATGGAGGAACCTGTCTCAGGTATGATTTCACTTCTTTTTTGAAACTCTATTGGAGATAGAACCATCTCAACTTTCAATGGCTACATTCTGCGAATAGTGTTTTCAAAGTGTCTGTTAAAACTATTCAGATGAAAATGACTGTAATTGGATGTTTCTCAATAAAGAACTGGTGAGTGGTAGACAACGTGACCGGAGGAGTTCCTCACTGTACGCGCAGATGTCATACTCCTCAATCAGCATTCTTTCACAAGCATCTCTTAAGTTTTCAATATTTGGCATACATGCAATTTTCTACTAAATTTTGTGCTTTTGCCAGGGCGCAGAGTTTGTAAATATTGTCAATGATATGCGGATGCTGTGAAGATGCTCACTTGAGTTTTAAATAGCAGTAATCAGAGGCTTGATTTGCAGGGATGGGAGTGAAGTGTGAATGTACTTTTTGTTAAACCCCAGGCAGCGTTTCTGTGTTGCCTACAACCAATAGTTTACAATTGCACCATTTTTGAGTTTTATATTTACTCTTTGTTAAAAGCATGCTTTGATTAGGGTGGGAATCTTTAAGCTTGTCGATTCGGTTAGATTCCGTCAGTCATGATTTGATTCAATGCATTTCCAATCAGCAACTGTCAACAAGGTGGCACATCTTTTGTAATTTAAGGTTGACCCTTGACTTGCTGCGGTAGTCGGTGTTACTGGTGTTACACGGCGTTCGTCTGTACACCGATTATATTACTTGC
Organism: Semotilus atromaculatus; assembly: GCA_031834385.1. Lineage (NCBI taxonomy): Eukaryota > Metazoa > Chordata > Actinopteri > Cypriniformes > Leuciscidae > Semotilus > Semotilus atromaculatus. The sequence goes on along the minus strand of JAULUF010000009.1, from coordinate 250,060 downwards.
CCACCGTCCCCACAGTCGTTTGGCTTTTTTATACAAATAAAAACCATTTAGTTCAGTTGGACAACAGATGCTACAATTATAAACTGAATACGCCTACACAGAGTACACATCATCGCAAACCCAAAAGCGAAAGTGAGAAGCGAGCACGAAAAGCGATTTCTGTATAGTGAAGATGTGTAGTAATGTAGCATGCATGTAAGTGCATTTTTAGTATCATAGTGGACTGGTGCTAAAAAGCATTGCGGTACAAAAATGTATTTTGGTACAATATAATCATTAATGCAAATGTCTGTACCTGATCACAATGACAATGTGCTTCTCTTCTGTAGTCTGTGATTGTGAAGCGTAAAAACATGACACAAGATGAATTTGTCAAAACACTTTTTTTTTTTTTTTTTTCATCTAATGAGATATTTATTACAAATCCATGTAAATGTCAGTGTTGAAACTGCCTTTTACGCAGCTGATGGCGTGCTTGACCACAGCAGCTTGAGTACAGGCACTCAGCGCACGTTCAGGGACTCCGTCTGACAGCCGTGGAGCGGTTTTCCTAAAGGACTACAGAGAACTGGCTCTGAATTTAAACCTAAACACTTCCAAACACTGAGATAAGGTGCCATTTACCCTTGTTGTGTACAAACCTGATTCATTCCTTATATACTGTACAAGTAGAAAATATTACAATACATGGAGGACTTTTGTTTGGAATAACGAATAAAGGCTGGAATACACTACAACTTTTAAAATTGGAACAGATTTCAAAACTCAAGGCATTATTCGACTTTGTTAATGGTTAGAGAGAAAAACTTGGCATTCTACAATGAATGACTGAGGATCACACACTTTCAGACTCAAGTCATTCTAAACACAACAAACTTGCGTGCGCTTCGATGCTAGCAGATGCATGACGAATGAAAACAATGTGTTCTAAAATCGTTGCATAATTTCAACCATGTTTGATAATCTCCGACTGGATGGAATCAAAGTCTGAAGCTAAAAATGAGTCTGTTCCCATCACATCTCAGCGACAGGCCCCCCAATGATGATCTCAATCCACAAGCGATGTTCTAGATGATGATGATGATGATTATGATCCTTATTAGGCTACTTTTATTAATAAATAAATATTACAATTTATTTGCCCCGCAATAGTTTCATAGCGCCTCATCACATAACCGACTCGCTGAGATGCTAATAAAAGTACTCCTCGTTTAAAAAACATATGGTTTAACATTGAATAGTTCTCTTTTCATTTTTTTAAGATAATAATTTAAGACAGTTTTATGCCATTATCAGAACATGATGAAGTAGATTCAACTCTTGATGTTGCTGTTGTGTTCCAGTTTAAACATGCAGGCTTGTATATAGTGGCGTCCTTATTTCTCGTTCTAAATTCATCTCGGAAAAGTCTGTTTCATTAAAGTGCTCTGTGAATATTGATTTATATGTGTGTGTATATATATAACCAACGTGGGGCATTAGCCCCATCACTGACCTTTATGTGATGAGCCATTGAGCAGCCCAGACTCGACATTTGGTTTGTGTGTGAATGGTCTTTTTCTGTGGTGATGACTGTCCTTTCTTTTATCTTCTCCTCCAGGTTTCCTGTAAACAAATCAGCGGAGTATTCTTTTTGATCACATGGGCTTCTTTTGATATGCTGGTTAGATATCTTGTACATAATCATTCATTTGAAGTCTGAAAGGTAGCTGCTTTTATTTTTCATTTGCAAAGTCACATGCATAGTACTTAGCCTCTGCGTCGAGATCGAAATAACAGTCCACGTTTATTTTAAAAGGGTAATACTAGCTGCACTCGTGTGAGGCAGATAATAGTCCTGGAAGATGTTCTAATGGTAATCCCAGTTAGCTGAGGCGAGTGAAGGGCGCATGTTGACACAAAGAATAGGCTTTTTCTCCAAGCCAGCAGCTGACGTTAGCAGGCTAGTTTTTCTCAACAGATGGTACTTAAACATATCCCCGCTTTCCTTGCATTTGCTTCTGCTCAGAGTAATTTCTCTCTCTGTTGTCATCTCATAAAACTGTATTTCACCTCAGATGTCCTCAACCATTGTCTCTCTCATCCATTTAAACTTTCAGAAAAAGTATATAACTGTGGATCTGGGCCTAATGTGTGCATTCAAAGTACCTGGCTCCCTGTTTTAAGTCTCCTTACTAGTGTTGAGTTCTGACAGTGATTCATGGCTTTAACGGTTGTAATCCTTTGACTTTGAGACAGATTCTCCCCACCTCCACCGGGTAACGGCTAGAGCATGTGGAGGGCAGAAGCGAACAGCTGTACATCAGCCGTTCATTTCATTCCAGTAAAGCGACATCATTCACCTCGCTGTCGAGCTGAGCACTAAACTCTTTTACTGAGTGTGTCACGCCCGCCCAAGTGTATAATCGAGTGCTTGGCCCACTAAACAGGCAATCCAGCACGTTTGGAGGACCGGCCTCTCCATTTTGGGTCTCCGGTGAGCCGTGGCCTCATGTCGCGTTTACAGATCTTTGAAATTTAAAATGCTGTCTTTGGTCAGTACTGTTAAAATATATGGGTTTTCATTGCTTTTATCAATTCTATCAGATGACTGGTTACACTGAAAGCAAACTGGAAGTCAGAGACTCTTTATGTCTGCTTCTCTGGATGCGCCCTTATTTAAACAGACACAGAGAACACTTACCATGTTAAATTATTCATACATGTTTGCTTCCAGAAGCTCACTTTAGTAGCATCCGAAATGGTCAGTAGTGGTAGTAGCTGATTATATCTGCTGGGTGACGTGTGCGTCAGGACTGTGTTTAGCCGCGTTTTCAGAACATTAAATTTAAAACACTTCCATTCTAACCAAACACAGACAAATGTTGTTGGTTTTTAGTCTCTTGACTGCCTTATATAAAGATGCTTATTTGACCAATGGGCATTATGTAACTGAATGCAGAATGACCTCTGTGAACCGTATTAGCAACAGTGTCTCTTTAAGAGCTGTACCAAGGACACATTGATAGTGACCGTAAAGACATGTATTTTGTACATGTACATATTGTATTGTTACAAAATGGTTTTGTACTTTATTTATACAAGAACCATTAGCCTACAATTTATTTACTCAAACTTAAGCACAACTAATTTCAACATTGATAATAAGATTAAATAATACAATATACAATGTTTCTTGAGCACCAAATCGGCATAATAGAAGGATTTCTGGAGGATCATGTGATACTGAAGACTGGAGTAAAGACTATCAATAGCTTTTCCATTATGGAATAAATTACTTGTTAAAAAATATTTCACAATATTACTGTTTTACTGTTCAAATAAAGGCCTTGGTGAGCTAAGAGACTTTTCACCCCAGGCATTTGAAAGATTTGTATATATATAGCCTATATAGTGATTTTTGAAGTATTCAAAACCCTTAATTATTTTTTACATATTATGTTGCTGACTTATGTTAAACTACTTTAAATTACTTTTTTCGCATTAATATTCACTCCATACACCACAATGACAAAGCAAAAAAACAGATTTGTTATGACTGCAAATTTATAAAATAAAAAAAAATGAAATTATTACATTGCATTCATACCCTTTTTCTGGGACACTTGAAATTTAGCTCAGAAGCATTCCAATTTCTCTTGTAGATGTTACTACACTTCGAGTGTAGTTAACCTGTGGAAAATTCAGTTGAATGAGTATTTGGAAAGGCACACACCTCTCAAAAAAAGGTCTAACAGCTAAAAATGTATCGGAGCAAAAACCAAGCTATGAGGTCAAAAGAACTGACTTTAGTGCTCAAAGAGAGGATTGTGTCAAGACACAGATCTTGGGAAGACTACAAAAAAATTCTGCTGAATTGAAGGTTCACGTAAGCATGTAGCCTCCATAATCCTTAATAGAAGAAGATTGGAACAACCAGGTCACTTCCTAGAGCTTGCCAAACTGAGCACTTAGTGGAGAAGGGCCTTGGTTAGAGTGGTGACCAACAAGCTGATGGTCACACTGGTTGAGCTCCGTGATCCTAGAGCGACTGGATGGTATCATTGTCTAAAGCTATCACCTGCCAACAGGACAATGACCCTAAGCACACAGCTTAGACAATGAGAGTGACTAATGGACAACTCTTATAACGTCTCTGAACCCAATCGAACATCTCTGGAGAAACCTGAAAATGGCTGTCCGCCGACGGTCCTCATCCAACCTGACAGAGCTGGAGATGATCTGAGGTGAAGATTGGCAGAAAATCACCAAATGCAGATGTGCATTTCACGTCATGCCTAAAAAGGCTTGAGGCTGCTTTAACTAAGTATTTCGTTAAGGGTTTCAGTACTTATGCAATGTACTTATTTCAGTTTTTTTCTTATTAATAAATTTGCAAGTTATCACAGATCTGTCTTTTTGCTTTGTCATTATGGTTTATGGAGTGTAGATTGATGTGAAAACAGTAATTAAAGTAGTTTAACATAAGGCAGTAACATATCAAGATGTGAAAATAAATAAAGGGGTTTTAATACTTACGCAAGGGACTGTATATATACGTTTTTCCAGACATGAAAGGCTGTTAGGTAAATAGTGAATCATGTGAATGTTTAGAGAGTGCACTAGCATATACAGTTGATGATGCTGAAGATTTATTTATTTACAGTTGATGGTATCAAAGTTAAGACTAAAAGCCTGAAATCTTTTTTTTTTTTCAAGTATAGTGTCATGATCAAAATACAGAATGTGTCACTGCAATGTCAAGACTCTCTTTGAAGAGTGGGAAACACATCTCCTGTGATCATACACAGTTGGCTACATACGGGGCTTGCCATATGCAGCCGACACCTGAGTGTTCCTCCTGACTGTTCCCTGCGTCAGTCTGAGCTCGCATGGCTGGTGAAGGGCAATCAGTCACAGAAACAGATGTGTTTGCATGTTCTACATAATGCGGGGCAATAATCTCACAGTCTGCCGCGGCATTACCCCCTGCTGTCCTGAAAGGCAGTGACAAACCGTTCTCTCCCTTTCCCTGGGAAACGGTGCAAAGAGTGCTTGTGTACAAACCAGGTCACTTGATTAGTCTCTTACAGAGTGGTAAGGTTGCATGTTGACCTATCCAGCGTTATCTGCATAAATGCAATTATTTTTGTAACGTTTATAAGCGTGCCATTTTTATTTGAAATTCGATTTCTCCCTGCATAGATATTCCTTCAAATCATTCATGCCCACGTTTCTAGAATATTGTTGTGTGTCTGTTTCAGTCACTTGCACTGGTTCTAAATCCCGGTGACAGAATGTAAATATTTCATTTCAGCTGTGCTGCTGCTCAAAACACATTATTAATTTATAGATTTGGAACCCCTCCAATGCTTCCTGTATCTGATATTATACCTTTGAAAACGGTCTACATCTTCCGGCAGCTTATGAAAGTTCTTGTCTGAATATTGCTTATCATGCTGGCCCACCCTCTACCTCTCGCTTGAGGATAAAGCCTGGAATTATAAAAGTTCCGTTTGCGGAATTGCACCTCGGCAGTCATCCTTTAGCTGGGGCATTTCTAATCATTCGCTTAGATCAACATCAGCAGAATGTGAGTCTGCTTTTGTAGATGGCCTTCAGGCCCAGTTATTCGCTTATTTAAATGAATCTGTGATTCACTCAAGTTTTTGTTTATGTGCTCTGACTCTTCTTCGTCCCAGTGGTCTTGGACACCTTTTTGTTTTTTCATTTGAGTCTTTTCACTGGATGATATTTATAAAATGAACATCCCAACAAGTGTAATGTTCTGACTGTATAATGCGTTTTTATGAATATATCATGTATTTTGACTTGGTTTACACTCATGTGAAAAAGAAAGGAGACCCTATTGAATTCTATGGTTTTATGTATCAGATTCAGGTGATCAAAAAATTATCCAAAAAAATCATCTGGTGCTTGGCAGGTCTTAAAATTAGGTAAATACAACCTCAGATAAAAAAAACAACACATATTACATTGTATTATTATTATTTAACAAAAACTTGGCCAAAATGGAAAAGCCATGGGTGACAAACTAAGTACACCCTTACTGCTTCCATAGGAATTAAGAGTGGAAGTAGCAGTCACAAGTATGGCATGTTTGGAAGGGTTTTCAGGAGAAAGCTTCTTCTCTCTAAAAAGAACATGGCAGCATGACTTAGGTTTGCAAAGTTTCATATGAACAAACCCCAAGACTTCTGGAACCAATCTCCTTTGGACAGACGAGACCAAAGTGGTGATTTTTGGCCATAATGCACAGCGCCACATTTGGCGCAAACCAAACACAGCATATTAGCACAAACACCTCAACTGTCAGGCCCGGTGGTTTAGGGGTGATGATTTGGGTTTGTTTTGCAGTCACAGGACCGGGGCACCTTGCAGTCTTTTGGGTCGACCATGAACTCTGCATACCAAAGTATTCAAATGTGAGGCAATCTGTCTGACAGCTAAAGCTTGGCCAAAATTCGGTCAAGCAACAGGACAATGATCTCAAGAACTCGAGCTACAACATAATGCCTGAAAAAGAAAAGAATCAAGGTGTTGCACTGACCCAGTCAAAGTCCAGACCTCAACCTGACTGAAATGTTGCGGCGGGACCTTCAGAGAGCTGTGCATAAACAGATGCCCACAAACCTCAATGAACTAAAGCAACGTTGTGAAGAAGAGCGGGTCAAAATTCCTCCAGAACAATGTGAAAGACTGATAAAGTCTTATCGATTTGTAGCGTCTGGACCAATCAGACACACACTAATTCATTATATTTAATGAACAATCCAGTAAACTCACTCTCCCAACAAAGGTCTATGAAACTCCCCCGAAACTAACTATCCCAAATGAAACGAACACACTGGCAGAACCTGTTACAGGACACCATAGACTGATAAGGAGACTTTTCCGACCTCAAAAGGAATGTTCAGAGAGTGCTGACTCTCTCTTACTTCTAGCTGAAGAGGAGGAATGAAACCTGTTAATCCTATATATATATATATATATATACACTCACCGGCCACTTTATTAGGTACCCCATGCTAGTAACGGGTTGGACCCCCTTTTGCCTTCAGAACTGCCTCAATTCTTCGTGGCATAGATTCAACAAGGTGCTGGAAGCATTCCTCAGGGAGTTTGGTCCATATTGACATGATGGCATCACACAGTTGCCGCAGATTTGTCGGCTGCACATCCATGATGCGAATCTCCCGTTCCACCACATCCCAAAGATGCTCTATTGGATTAAGATCTGGTGACTGTGGAGGCCATTTGAGTACAGCGAACTCATTGTCATGTTCAAGAAACCAGTCTGAGATGATTCCAGCTTTATGACATGGCGCATTATCCTGCTGAAAGTAGCCATCAGAAGTTGGGTACATTGTGGTCATAAAGGGATGGACATGGTCAGCAACAATACTCAGGTAGGCTGTGGCGTTGCAACGATGCTCAATTGGTACCAAGGGGCCCAAAGAGTGCCAAGAAAATATTCCCCACACCATGACACCACCACCACCAGCCTGAACCGTTGATACAAGGCAGGATGGATCCATGCTTTCATGTTGTAGACGCCAAATTCTGACCCTACCATCCGAATGTCGCAGCAGAAATCGAGACTCATCAGACCAGGCAACGTTTTTCCAATCTTCTATTGTCCAATTTCGATGAGCTTGTGCAAATTGTAGCCTCAGTTTCCTGTTCTTAGCTGAAAGGAGTGGCACCCGGTGTGGTCTTCTGCTGCTGTAGCCCATCTGCCTCAAAGTTCGACGTACTGTGCGTTCAGAGATGCTCTTCTGCCCACCTTGGTTGTAACGGGTGGTTATTTGAGTCACTGTTGCCCTTCTATCAGCTCGAACCAGTCTGGCCATTCTCCTCTGACCTCTGGCATCAACAAGGCATTTCCGCCCACAGAACTGCCGCTCACTGGATGTTTTTTCTTTTTCGGACCATTCTCTGTAAACCCTAGAGATGGTTGTGCGTGAAAATCCCAGTAGATTAGCAGTTTCTGAAATACTCAGACCAGCCCTTCTGGCACCAACAATCATGCCACGTTCAAAGTCACTCAAATCACCTTTCTTCCCCATACTGATGCTCGGTTTGAACTGCAGGAGATTGTCTTGACCATGTCTACATGCCTAAATGCACTGAGTTGCCGCCATGTGATTGGCTGCTTAGAAATTAAGTGTTAACGAGCAGTTGGACAGGTGTACCTAATAAAGTGGCCGGTGAGTGTATATATATACTGTATATCCACTTGAGAATTGTATAAACATGTATCTAATTTTCCCATCTAATTATTATTTTCCATTTATGTGGTTTAGCCTATGTTTTCTTGTAAACTCTAATGGGTAATGTTTCAAACTTTGCAAACTATGGTTAACCAAAATCATGTGTACCACATTTGGTCTTTATAAACTGGTACTTTGAAGATTGAAATGATTGTGTATATGATATGTTGATAGCTGCGCAACGTTATAGTATTACAAGAATCTTTCATAGTTTCTTCATCAGCAAGCCAATCAGTTGCACAAAACAAAGACCCATAAATCAAATTCTCCCGCTTGGGAATTCCACTTTTCTTATTGGTTGAGCTAACCCTGAAAGGTGTGGTCTCTCTCCAGCTTTAAATAGCCGATACACAGGCTATGCCCCCTCTTCTTGAGCTTTTATTGCTGCGCCAGAAGAAGTCCATTGTCACTCCCACCATTTACTTTGCGTGTCCTCCCCAGACCAAGGCTGGCAGGCCACAATCTGCACTCCAGCCATGAGAACAGAGTCAAACTAGCCATTCAATTTAATCATATCTTCTTCATCCAACGAAGAAAATGATTGCAACTTCAACATTTGACACTCACGGAATCATCAACTACTTCAATTTTCAACAACTTCAAGAACTGTGTATCCCGGCACTGAAAATGCATCAATTCAATGAAATGCTTTGAAAATGAAATGCTGATAGTTAAAGTATTAGTCTTTTCATAGTTAAATGGATCTTCTCCGTAGTTCCCTGCTTCCAGTTTCACTCTATCACTCACCCTTTTACCTATACATGCATGTATGTATGTATGTTTGTTTAGTTATGTTTGTGATTTTAGTTAATAAAACTTGTGCACAATATGTATTTGGTTCTGATTCACTGCTTGCAGACAAAGGTCTCTTTTACGATCTTGATCTTGTTACATGCTCAAAGTGCTGTTCATGCTAAGAAATTATTCTTGGCCATGGAAGATATCCCTTTCTTAGAATAAATGAATAATCAACAGAGTTTGTTGGATGAACTGATTAATTGATTGTGATATTAATTTAGCCACATCAAGTTAATCCAATTAACTGACCCAAATATTCATAATTAATCAAATAAGTTATTATTGATTATTAATATTTCATAGAGCTAATTTGTTACAGATTTTTTCAAGTTATTGCTGCTAAAAGTGGCTCTACAAGCAGCTGAATCATAGGGTATACTTAGTTTGTCACATGGCTTTTCCATTTTGGCTTTATTTTTATTAAATAAATAATTACACCGTGTAATATGTCATGTGTTGTTGTTCATCTGAGGTTGTATTTACCTAATTTTAAGACCTGCTAATGACCAGATGATTTTTATGTTCTAATACGTAAAACCAAAAAATTCTAAAGGGTGTCCTTTCCTTGGATGTTTTTTGCCTTGAGCTCTGTCTGAAAGTGCTATATGACGTAAACCTCTTTTTGTTTTTATTGGCAGTCTGATAATAATCAATAAACATAACAATCACTTGCATATCAAAATATGTATATCAGTTTGTTAAACAGAGATACAGCAAATAGAAAAAAAGAAAGTAAACATGTTGTTGTTATTATTAAGAGCAGCATGACACCATTGGTAATGCGATCTTAAAATAGGTGAATTCCTCTCCATGTTGAAAATTAAAAACAAGTGTTTTTTAAAAATGTTGATGCCTCGGACCCACAACCATGATTAAGCCATTTGTTTGTTTTCATGTACACTACCATTCAGAAGTTTGGAGTCTGTAAGATGTTTTAATGATTTTAATGTAAGTCTCTAATGCTAACCAGGGCTGCATTTGTTTAGGAACCCATAGGAATTTAAAAACACATTCTAGACCACTGACTTAATCTTTACTTATAGTGAACATCATTTTAATCATATGCCAAATCAATTTCTGTATGCGTAAAATATTTTTAACAAAGTGCACTTTTACTTGTGCTTGCCATGCAAGATCAGTTGATGTTGGTCTGGCTGACAAGGATGGTCTCGAGTTCAGGCCAGTGATGTATGACTTCCATCCATTCCACTCTGTGTTCTCATTTGTATTCTCCCCTGCTTTTTTGACATTCTTAACCCCCCCAATGCCCCTTCCCAATGCTTTCTACGCAAACTCCACCGAAAATAATGATGCAGTACGGGTACATTTCATTGGTGTACTAATGATCTCTGTTTTTTTTCCCTCATTTTGGTTCCTTGTGTGTAGTGATGCGGAGAACTGGTTCTGTGCGTGTCCTACGCTCTACTCCGGTAAGCTGTGCCAGTTCACCGCCTGCGAGCGAAACCCGTGTGCGGGCGGCACCACCTGCGTTCCCCAGACGCAGCTCGAAGCGGCGTGTCTTTGCCCCTACGGAAGGCAGGGTCTCCTCTGCGATGAAGGTTTGTGTAGACGCTGATTTACACCGGCATCATTTGAGAGTGAGACGTTGAAGCCAGCGTGGCCAGAGGGTGTTTCTTTTGATATTTGTGCCATTCTGAGGTTTGTTTTCCTCCATCACCTCCGTCTTTGAGGTTAGACCCATAGGTGGTATATTGAAAGTATTCCCAGTAGTTTTGTTTAACTGATGCAAGCCGTTGAAATACCATTCCAATTAGAGTAGCTAAGTGCTCTGTGCTTGCCTGCAAACAGTCACTGAACTGATGCTTTCACAATGAACATTTTGACAACTGCCAGTCTGCATTGGATTGGAACTTGGGTCCACTACATACACGGACCTTTCAAGGTGTCTACAGGTAGTACGCATCCTAATATAATGAGCACACCAAGTGTGTAAATTATGCAACTCGTGTACTTAATTTATCAAAGTGTAGTTACAGAATGTACTGGCTGCAATTGGGTTTGTTTTATTAGTCTCAAATAACAAAGCTGTGAAGTCATACTACAGCGCCGTGTAACTAATGTACTTCTCTCCCCGGCTCTACCTCGCAGTGTTAAGTCAGCTAAAGTCAGATATCTGCTTACACAGATAGCTCTTCATCTCCTCGACTGTGCTTAGAGGGGAAAGAACTGCGGCTATTTCGCTGTAATCTAATTGGGTGGCGTGGTTTGAAGACCGTTTGGCACAGCACGCGAGGCTGAGCTACCAGACGTCGCTCCATCAGACAGCAAAGAGCCTGATGCCAAATAGAGTGTTCTAATCTCCCAGTGTCACACCGAGCGGGACTGACATTTGAATTTAAAGGCCGATAACAGCAGATAACATCAATCAGTATTGATTAGTAGCCAAGGCCTCGCTGCCTCTGGGCAGTCACTCAACTTTGGATGTGCTGGACTTCTTCAAATGAGCCTGGACTAATGGAATTATAGGAAGGGTGTTTTGAGTCTGTTTTATGTATTGATTTAGTGTTACATTTAGAATTTATACATTATTCAGAAGATCATGGACTTATTTCAAATGAAAAAAAGGTGCCAGGCATGATAGCAAATGTGATTTGACATACACTGATGGTTCTTTCTCGAGTCAAGAGTCGGTTAATGGTTACACAGTTAACAGTTTGATTTCGGACATGCCCGCGAAGAACCGACGCGCTGCTGATACGAGCATGCGTGGATTAAGCAGTTGACTTGAATTATGGCTGAAATTAAAGGTTTATTTCATTAGTTTATTTGGTTTTAAACATCTGCGTTTCACATCATTATTGGGTTCTTTAAAGGTGGGGTATGTGATTTCCAAAACGGCCGGGAGATTTTGAAAATACACAACTCAAAAGGTCCTACCTTCTTTCCTCTAACGCTGGCCCTGACTCCACCCATTCGAAGAACATGGACGCGCAATCATGCACGACCGAAAACTCAGATGCGCGAGACTCAGCCCTGGCGTCTGTACAGCGGTCTTCTATTCAAAGCAGGATTCATAGCAATGTGCTTTGAGTATGCGCACGAAGGGGTCACGGCACGCGCGTGAGGGGGATGGGGAGGGGGATATGGTACGACCGTTTGATTGACGGACTTACTGTCCAATGATTCTAGGTGGTCTTGGAAATGATTGGCTGGAGTTTTTCGAGTACTGCCCGTTCCACAGATGATTAAATTGCTTAATTTTCATTTCAGTGCTTCTAACTCAGTGGCTGTAAGTGGGTTATGAATAGGATTTCAAGTGGTTTTGAAAAAATGGACAAAAAAGAGAATCACATACCCCACCTTTAATAATAGAAATGCATGTACATGACGTCATTGTTTGATGACGGAAACGAATGAGTGAATCGGTTCATTGAAACTGTCTGAAAGAAGCAATTTGTGGAAAACAATCGACAGCCCATCACAGTAAAATGAAATAACGTGAGATTGTGCTTAAATAAAAAAGCAATCCAAAAACAATGCTGAAAATGAGTGCAAACAAATTGCCAAAAATGTCAAAAAACAAACATAATTCAAGTAATTATTACATCACCAAACAAATTAATATATGTGCATTTGTTTCAGTTTAATAATGTATTTAATAATTTCTTTAAATATTTCAACATTTATTTAATGATTTAATTGAGTAATTTAGCCTTTTTTTATTTATTTATTTTATTATTCTTTTTTTTTTTTTTTTAAATGTTGTTTAACCAACTTCTGTACAATATCAGCTTTATTTTCAAAGGTGCATGTTTTTTTTTTTTAGAAGTTGCATTCCAAATCTACGGGAAGACCGATAGATTGATCACGGTGGCTTGTGTTGCTGGAAGCAGCTTGATGCTGCAGTGGAGTTTAGAGGACAGACTGTGTTCTTTGACGCACCGTTCACATCACACTCACCTAAAATAGACCCTTAACATAATGGCACATCTGTCTTAAACCGCCTTACCGCCTTAACACGCATATCATGTGACTTCCTGTTTTTTCATTCCATCGTCACCAGGGTTTACACCAGAAGATTAAAGAATCATCTTGTGGGAAGTGTTTGGGATCAAACAGATTTTGTTAGGAGTTGCTCACATGTGCATGTTTTTTTATTCTTATGTCTTTATCCATTTCATTTTTTTGTGTGTGTGGTAAGCTAAGGTAATCAAGAAAAGCCAAATATCTCCGGGTCCAGCCAACACAACTGACAGAAGGCGTATTGAATTTCACTAGAGAAAAATCCTTGCACACAACCGGTTTTTGACTAAAACGAATGAAAATAAATGGTTGATATGTCACCAGTAAAAACTGCTAGTGAGTTGGAGGTTGTTTTCTTGTTCCTTTAGTCACCTTTAGCAACAGCAGCAGAATAATACAGCAGAGAGAGCTTTCCTGTGCTGTGCAGAGCCTTTGTGTGAAAAGTCAAACATAAGTTATGTGGTCATTTGAGATCATATCTCATATACTGTCAAATGGGACATTAACAGATACATGTTTAGTTATTACAAGGGAAATAATAATACATGTTATTAGTGGGGATAAAATCAGGGAAAGCAAGTGTTTTTTGTGCCTATAATTATTGCAGTTCTGGTTACTTCTAAAGGCTAGAATCAGCTTGGAACTATGACTTTGGAAATGAGTTAAATTACATCCTTATACAGGACTGCAGTTTATCTTAGGATGGTAACTGGCACTCTCAAAAAGTGCCCAATACATCTGATTAATAAATGGCCGGCTCGCTAATGAATTTCACTTTGAGCAAGAAAACGTAACTCAGCATAAGCAGCGTATCACTGAGCCATTACACAACACTGTGAGTGAAGAAATACAGCTGGCCTCATCAAACCGTCCCTGCTAAAAACGCATTCTAGTCCTTCATTAGGCCCTGTGCAAATAAACCGCGACAAGGTAATATATGTGCAATTTCAAAAGGCATCAATAATTCACGAGGAGAGCATAGGGAAGAACTTCAATGCTGTTCCCAGAGAAATCCTCCGGAGAGGCTTTGCAGACTGCACAGTTCATAAAGACAAAATGAGGGGTGGAGAAAACTCTTAAAGTAGCACGTTTTTTTTTTTTTTTTTTTCACTGGACAAAAAAACTGTGTATATTCTTAATGTACCCAAGCTGAAATGTTTCTAAACAATGGCTGCTGGACCAGGGGATCAAATGTTGATTTTTTTGTAAGATTTTCTGCCTCTGAAGTACATTGTCCAAAGCAGCATTCGTTACACAAATTCTGGCAAAATATTTCTGCAAAATATTAATGTTACGACCACTGTCCATTTGCAAAGCCAAATGGCACACAATTATAATAATTATTGTTAGAAGCATACTTTTTTTTTTCCCCCAAAGGAAATAATGATATAGGATTTGACAAGCTTGATGTATAGTGCAATATCGCCATCTTGTGTCGATTTCTCAGACAGCTGCTGGTAACTTCACCTCAGTGAAATTACATGACATTTTACAGATTCTTGTTTATTTAAAGTTGTCTCAATACATTTCACAAGAATAATTATACTGGAATTGAACCTTGTGCTAAGTAACCAGAAATAATTTGGCTATCATAGCCCATTGCATTTTTAATAGTAGTATTATGGCTATACATTATTTTAGACATAGTATGTGTGTGTATGTATACAGACGTATAAATATATAATTATTGATAACTTTTTTTATTTCTTCACAGCTGTCAACATCACTCGGCCCAGGTTCAGTGGTCTTGATGAATTTGGATATTCATCCTATTTGGCTTATCCCTCTATTCCTAGTATGGGTCATTTTTATGAATTCCAGCTGAAGCTCACCTTTGCCAATGATGTATCCGCTTTGAGAAACAGCCTCATTCTCTTTTCTGGGCAAAAGGGACAAGGTGGGTCAAAATGGGAATATTGTTCATATTTGATTTCAGTGCATCCCTCAGCGCTTACAATAGCATGCTGTCTATACTGGTGTATGAAAAATAAGAGCTGGATTCATAGCAGCTGAGGTCATGTTAGTGGAAGTGAGGTTTGGAAATAGTGTCACTCAACTAGGAGATATTAATGGAGCAGCTCCTGTAAAATGTGCTGTAAATGTAAGTCCAGAGCCCATGCAAAGCAGAGACAATTTATCTGTGCACAAAACGGGGCGATGAATTTTCATGTCTAGCATAAGGGAAAGATCTGTTATATGAGGTCACTAAAGAATCTCAGACTATAGAGAAGATTTTCTTTTTTTTTTTAATTGGACGTATTGGAAAAATATTTCAACATCTTTAAATGACAAATAATTAATTATTATTAGTAATAATAATTAATACTGCTTAATAGTAATTTAGTAATTATGATTATTATAGAAAAATAATTTAGAAACACTTTAGTTTTGGGTCCAATTCTCACTATTAATAGTTGCTTATAAGCATATATATTACTAGGATATTGGCTGTTTATTGGTAATTATAAAGCACATATTAATGCCTTATTCTGCTTGACCATATTCTACATCCCTTAATCCTACATAATGCCTAAACATAACTACTTTACTAACTATTAATAAGAAGTTTGAGCCAAAAGTCATAGTTAATAGTGAGAATTGGACCCTAATCTAAAGTGTGATCAAAATGGTTAAATATTTTTCAATTTTAAATTATTTTAGATGGCAAATATTAAAGAGATTATTGAGAGTAGTGATCAGAGAATAATGAATAAATTTTTTAGTTTTAAGCAAAAAACGTATTTAGAAATGAAGTATCTTTAATATATTAAAAATGAAATTGTGCTTCTCATATAAGTATATATTGTTTTAAGGATATTGTTTCTTGAAAACGACACAAGTAGTAGACGCATGCCTTCTTTCTAAGCGTAGAAATTTAGGTCATATTTATCTGCGACTGTCCAATTTAGACATTATTCTACCTTTGCAACTACATCCCAACTAAGTCTCTTTAGAATATTAGTAGACTGTCTGCTTAATATTTGCTAACACTTTATTTACATGCTCCCCAACAGACATTCAACTACTGACTAAGTAACTTTGAAAGTACATGTCAACCTATTCTACTAACCCTAACATAATAGTCTGACACTCTAATGACAGTTAGTTGACATGTAGTTGCAAAGTTACTTATAGGTAGTAGAATAAAGTGTAACAGAAATGTATATCCATAAAAAATAAAGTCCTGTTGAAAGTGGCATTAAGAAGAGACAGCATCTCCGTTAAGTTTCCTCATGCCTTCTCCGCCACCGTCGGCAATTTATTTTAAGGTCAGTTTCAGTGGCTGCTAACTGACACGTCACTGCTACGAACATGTTTAATCAAAAGACAGGCAGCTGAATAAAAGAGTAAGGGGGGTATGAATCTTCTTCAGTTCAGCGAGTGTCTCTCGGGATTATAGTTTAGGATGATTCATCGAGGGAAAGAGAGAAGAGGACAGCACTGTGAATAATGAAGCAATTGTCAAGGGAGCCGTGCTGCACAGTGGAGAACGAAATCAAAAAAGAAGGAATCAGAGAGGATGAGAAGGCAAATATTCACCTGATAATTGGCCAGATAAATTGGAGCGTTTGATCCATCAGCTCAAAAAGAAAAATAAATGACATTTTAGAGATGGTCAGCTTGACCTGAACCACTAATGAAAATGCTTCAATTGACATACCTTACTAATTTATTACTTTTTGCAACATAATCGAGTGACCACATCAAAATTAGTGATTCATTTCCTCATCACTTTTCTTTGTGTTCCAAAATCGTAAAACCTGTTTATGTCCATGTCTAAATGCCAGATTTCCAATATGTCAGACTTTTGGACTCCAGTGCATGTGCTAATTGGATTCTGTGCTATTGTTTCTGTGAAGGCATCAGTGGAGACGACTTCTTCGCATTGGGGGTGCGGAACGGCAGGATTGTTCATAAGTATAATCTTGGCTCGGGTTTGGCAACAATTATCAGCGAGCGCCTGAATCCGAGGATCAAAATTCACACAGTGAACTTTGGAAGATATCTGAAAAATGGATGGCTGAAGGTGTGTTTTATTTTGTAGGAATATACCAAACTTTGAAATGATAGCTAAATTATAATTTCTGGGCTCTTTGCTTTTATATACACTACCGGTCAAAAGTTCGGGGTCAGTAAGATATATACAGTGAAGAAAATAAGTATTTGAACACCCTGCTATTTTGCTAGTTCTCCCACTTAGAAATCATGGAGGGGTCTGAAATTGTCATCGTAGGTGCATGTCCACTGTGAGAGACATAATCTAAAAAAAAAAATCCAGAAATCACAATGTATGATTTTTTAACTATTTATTTGTAAGATACAGCTGCAAATAAGTATTTGAACACCTGTCTATCAGCTAGAATTCTGACCCTCAAAGACCTGTTCGTCTGCCTTTAAAATGTCCACCTCCACTCCATTTATTATCCTAAATTAGATGCACCTGTTTGAGGTCGTTAGCTGCATAAAGACCCCTGTCCACCCCATACAATCAGTAAGAATCCAACTACTAACATGGCCAAGACCAAAGAGCTGTCCAAAGACACTAGAGACAAAATTATACACCTCCACAAGGCTGGAAAGGGCTACGGGGAAATTGCCAAGCAGCTTGGTGAAAAAAGGTCCACTGTTGGAGTAATCATTTGAAAATGGAAGAAGCTAAACATGACTGTCAATCTCCCTCGGACTGGGGCTCCATGCAAGATCTCACCTCGTGGGGTCTCAATGATCCTAAGAAAGGTGAGAAATCAGCCCAGAACTACACGGGAGGAGCTGGTCAATGACCTGAAAAGAGCTGGGACCACCGTTTCCAAGGTTACTGTTGGTAATACACTAAGACGTCATGGTTTGAAATCATGCATGGCATGGAAGGTTCCCCTGCTTAAACCAGCACATGTCAAGGCCCGTCTTAAGTTTGCCAATGACCATTTTGATGATCCAGAGGAGTCATGGGAGAAAGTCATGTGGTCAGATGAGACCAAAATAGAACTTTTTGGTCATAATTCCACTAACCGTGTTTGGAGGAAGAAGAATGATGAGTACCATCCCAAGAACACCATCCCTACTGTGAAGCATGGGGGTGGTAGCATCATGCTTTGGGGGTGTTTTTCTGCACATGGGACAGGGCGACTGCACTGTATTAAGGAGAGGATGACCGGGGCCATGTATTGCGAGATTTTGGGGAACAACCTCCTTCCCTCAGTTAGAGCATTGAAGATGGGTCGAGGCTGGGTCTTCCAACATGACAATGACCCGAAGCACACAGCCAGGATAACCAAGGAGTGGCTCTGTAAGAAGCATATCAAGGTTCTGGCGTGGCCTAGCCAGTCTCCAGACCTAAACCTAATAGAGAATCTTTGGAGGGAGCTCAAACTCTGTGTTTCTCAGCGACAGCCCAGAAACCTGACTGATCTAGAGAAGATCTGTGTGGAGGAGTGGGCCAAAATCCCTCCTGCAGTGTGTGCAAACCTGGTGAAAAACTACAGGAAACGTTTGACCTCTGTAATTGCAAACAAAGGCTACTGTACCAAATATTAACATTGATTTTCTCAGGTGTTCAAATACTTATTTGCAGCTGTATCTTACAAATAAATAGTTAAAAAATCATACATTGTGATTTCTGGATTTTTTTAATTTAGATTATGTCTCTCACAGTGGACATGCACCTACGATGACAATTTCAGACCCCTCCATGATTTCTAAGTGGGAGAACTTGCAAAATACCAGGGTGTTCAAATACTTATTTTCTTCACTGTGTATATATATATATATATATATATATATATATATATATATATATATATATATATAATGCGAGGATACTTTAAATTGATCAAACGTGAGAGTAAAGACATTTATAAAGATTTCTATAATAAAAGCTGTTCTATTCATCAAAGAATCCTAAAACATATCACATTTTACATAACTGTTTTCAACATTAATAATAAGAATAATTGTTTCTTGAGTACCAAATCAGCATATTAGAATGATTTCTGAAAGTTCATGTGACACTGAAGACTGGAGTAAAATTCAGCTTTGCCATCAAGGGAATAGTTTACATTTTTTAATATATTAAAATAGAAAATAGATATTTAAAATTTTACTGTATTTTTGATCAAATAAATCCAGACTTGGTGAGCATAAGAGACTTCTTTCAAACCACAAACTTTTGAACGGGGGTCCCGGTTTCATTGTATTTAGATACTTTCAAGATAGTACTGTATACCATTATAAAATAATAAACCAATCATATTGCTATAGATTTGAAATGCAAGACAAAGCCAGTAAAAATACCTTGATATTTGTCTTATCTCTAAGAATGATGACAAAAAAAGAAGAAAAAAGGAAATTATGTGGAATGGAAATTCCTGTTCTGAGCCACTTTTGACTCTAAGCTGTATTTGATGTCATGCTGACGTCACATTGGTGTGTTTTCTGAACAGGTCGATGGGCAGAAGAGGAGGACAGGTACATCCACTGGACCGCTGGTGGGCCTGAACACCTTCAGTCTACTTTATGTGGGTGGATATGAAGAATACACACCTGAGCTATTGCCTCCGGGCTCTCGTTTCCAAAACAGCTTTGAAGGTGATTGTGTTTTTTCCTGTTTTATTATTATCATTGGCTTGTTTGATGTCTTGAAATGGCCTTCAAAAAAACATTTAAAACTTCAGTACTGAAAAAAAACAAAAAAACTCCAACATTTAAGGATATGCATTTAGATAAAAAGGTTGTTAGGGTTTCAGATTCAGTCATATTTTTCCAAACTTTATTATATTTTATATAATAAAGTTTATTATAACTGTATTATAGTCATATCTATCTGTTTAACATTAAACAGCATTTTCTCACAGCTGTGAATCACACTGAAGACAGTAGAAATGGAATGGATCTTTTGTCTCTGGTTCAGGCTCTAGATGCTTACACTCAATGGGTCTCATTCATGAAACCAGCAGAACAAATTTCTTTGGAAATAGTTCATAAAACCGTCCTCACAAATTGTTGCAAGGTGCAAAGGTACACAATGGAACTTTCTTTTTTTTTTTTTTCAAATTTAATGTCAAATCCATCCTTCATTCAAAACGTGTTTTTGTCTTACCCTGATACACTATGGTAAGGCTATTATAAGTGTTTATATTTTAGACCTGTCGGGATGGTTTTCATGGGAAATTGCGTACATGCATCACTCGCCCGTGCACGTCTCGTCAAATCCGTAGATAGAGGAAAACTGCTTCGGCTACTTTGACACGTGTATGATGTAGGAGTGCCATAGGTTTGCTGTCCCAATGAGTGATACATTTTGACACAGAGAAGCTAAATCTCCAACCACCAACCACTTGAACAGAGGAGAGCCTGCTGGCAAAAAGGGAACGCGACAGATCCTCATAAAACAAGAATCAACATACAAAACTGCTTTTCGGAGATGGTGAGAACTGAGGGATTTGTATTGTTGTAAAAGTGACGCAAATATGGTGTTTTCATTACTCAACAGGTCAGTTAGGCATTTTATTGAACAGATAAACTGACATATGTAGCTCTCTAACAGTTCATTGTAAAGCATTATCTATTGTGAAGGGTCATTTCATTATGCGTTGTTGTAGCTCTGCGCTGGAATACCGTGTCTATTATTGGATAGAGCTGCAGGAGCGTCTTCTGCTAGTCAGCTTGAGATCCTTTCCATCTAAACTGGTTATATCTCTTAAGCCTAGTAGTCAATGTTTTATGAGAACTGCAGTAGGATAGCCATATTTATCCGCACAGTCACACAGAGCCGAAGCACAACCAAAACAATGTTCTTCTGCAAAATGCATGCAGTTTTATTCTTAACCGCTAGATATTGTATCTTTAAGCACAACATCATGAAAACTTTGGAACTGATGACAAATGGGCTAAGATACGTCCTGACCACTGTGTGTCTCGTCATGTAGTCGATGTTGTTTAAGAAATGCTCAGGATTCAATACAAGTTTTTCTCTATTACCACATAGCATAATTTCAACTCATCCCTCAGTTTACAGTAATTCACTTGCTGGGCAAGTAAAACACAGTTTGACTACGGCTATCTTGGGGCCTCTTCAACCTCAAATGAAATAGTTGAAACTGTTTGATTATGATTTTAAATGGTTATTTACTGAGTATTACATTATCATCTGAATTTAATACCCAGTTATGAATATATGAACTGGTCTCATGGAGCTCAAGGCAGTGTGCGTGAAGTCCCTTTATATTCATACTGCTCATCTGTTTCTGCCACATATTTCATTTAATTTATTTTTTGCTATTTACTTGGAAAAAGAGCAACAGAATTTGTTTTTATTTATTTTTTTATTTCCATTTCAGCATCAAAGCTTAAACTCATTTACTTCTGTACACATTATCTTTTTCTCTCCCCTTCACCATGATGGTGCTTCCAAAATAATTGCAAACGCTGTCAACACCATGTTTTGTTTATTCTTGCAGTTGTTGGAAAACATTTGTTTACATTTATATTACATTTATACTAGTCTTTTAGGAAAATGCTGAGGCATGCTGGGAAGTGCATTGGATCCCTCCAGAGCCAATTCTTTGCTTAGTATAAGATGTACGTTATACCGTTCAAAAGTGTGGGGTCAGTATGATTTTTATTTATTTATTTTTAAGTATCTTATACTCACCAAGACAACTGCATTTATTTGATAAAAAATGCAATAAAAATAGTATTATTGTGAAATATTATAACAATTTTAATCATTTTAAAATGTGATTTATTCCTGTAATGTCAAAATTGAATTTTCAGCATCATTACTCCAGTCTTCAGTGTCACATGATCCTTCAGAAATCATTCTAATATGCTGATTTGCTGCTCAAGAAACATTTCTGATTATCAGTGTTGAAATCTGTTGTGGTGCTTATTATTTTTGTGGATGTCATGACACATTTTTTTTCCAGGGTTCTCTTGAAAGGTCAGCAGAACAGCATTTATTTGAAAGATGTTTTTTGTAACTCACTATTTTTGGAGATAAAAAAAAACGTACTGACCCTAAACTTATGAATGGTACTGTATTTTTTTTTGTTCATGGTATCATATGGCTTCAGAAGACTAAGAATATATTGCATAAATCATAGACTATTTTTAAGGTTTTATGGTGTTTTTTTTCTCCTTTTAGGAGCTTGGAGGGTACATAATGATTTATCTCTCTGTCTCTCATAGATATATATATTTATTATTTTTTTTATTTATTTATTTTTTTTATTTTTTTTATAAAGGTTGCATATTCGATTTGCTGTTTCGGACGAGAAGAGATGGAAGGTTTCAGCCTCCAGGAGGGCCAGAGTCAGGGCGTAATGTGGGACAGTGTGGTGTTGATCCATGCAACCTGGTCATCTGCCGGAACGGGGGCACCTGTGTGGACTCTGGATCCTCTGTGTAGTAAGATTTCAGAACAATCCCCTGTTTGAGCCCAAATTGTGCCGAGTCAATGACTGACAAACATTAATCTTTTCTCTTTGGCATTCCCCTCCAGCTGTCAGTGCGTGTTTGGATGGAAAGGTGCTCTTTGCTCTGAGAAAGTGTCATTCTGTGATGCTGAACACACCCCGCCGCCCTCCTGCGCTCGCGGCTCCACCTGTGTGCCCCTTCCTGAAGGATACACATGCCAGTGCCCCCTAGGCTCTGCTGGACTCTTCTGCCAGCAAGGTTAGACCACATTCAATCCGACCTGCACAGGGAACCGCTAGAGGGTCTGCGGAAGGGTGCAGAGAAACATTGTGTAAAAAATATAATAACAATAATAAAATAATAGCTTTAAAATGGGCTGGCCCAATCACATCTTTAAACACCTCCCCCTTTGGGCTCTGAGTGAGCGTGCAGTGTAGTGTGTAGCTGTCAAAATAGTCAGAGAGATGGAGAGGAAACACAAGGAATGTGCAGAGAAATAGCGTGAAAAACAGACACAGGCCCTTCAAGCAGACGCTGTAAAATGTGTCAAAATGTGTTTTCTACAGCAGCAGGACCTTCATCAGCTCCCGTGGCTGATGATGATAGTGAGGAGGATAAGGAAAGTGTAGAGCCTGCGGTAAGCAGAACGACTTTAAAAACACTGAGGATATGTCATGTGTGGGAAGTGGAACCCATTGCCCAGTTACGCATTATTTACACATCTGCATAGTTGACGATTACGCAATTTACTAAAAATGTAATGAGACGCGTTTATAAACCATGTTTTCAGCCAAAATAAAAGCTTGATGCAGTTTCCGTCAAAATAAAAAGATCATGCGCTTATCTCTTTCAAGTATGGAAATTAGTACAAAACTAATAATAAAAGTTTCCTTTATTTTTCAGTGCAAAAGATTGTAAAAAGCCACTGCAAAATAAATGTTGCCTTGAATATGTTAAGATCTTTTATATTTTTATACTAAGATTTCCATTACACGAGAGTAGATGTTAAAACTTCATGCTGATTTGTACTCGGCTTTCCCCAAGATAAGCAACACTAAGACGTAGCTCTACAGTAAACTATGCTTCTCCATCCATTTACGCTTCTTTCCATATGAGGGTGTGACTCCCCTTCTGTCCGGCGTTAACGGCTGCAGTGTACTTGGCGCGTCAGCACACACGACGGCTGCAACTACAGTGTGGTCTCCCTAGTGGACCTGCACGACAACCGTCTGGATTGAGCCGAGTAGGGGACATCTCTAGGGTCTTCAAGTGGGCACCTTCCGTCCTCAGTGTTTCGTCGACTAGCCCACGACACCTCAAGAGGGCTCAACAGTGACTCTGGCGTCCCAGAGTCACCCCCCTCCGTCCCCCACTCAACTCAGCCCAGCTTACTGACCTCTACATCCCTCCTGCTGCTGAGACCTAACCACAATCTCACAATCTCTCCGCAACCCAACCATACGCGCCAACCCATTTGACTAAGGCTGTCGAGCCCCACTGGTGCGTTAAAGCAGTTACAGTGGCAACGGTTCCGTATGGCATACCACCTACCGCAAAACACAATATCTGCCCAACCACCCGTCATTCTGTACTATACAACCTATACAAATTGTATAGTATACTATACAACCTATACTATACAACCTATACAAATAAACCAACAGACTCTTCAAGTTGTTCAAGAATTCTACGAAACCGTAGTGTGGCGGCCTGTACACAGCCAGCTAGAATCTTTCCGTCTCAACCACAGCCAGTTGCTGCTCCTTTCTGCTGCTTCAGATAAGTTCTTTACTGTGTGACGCAACTCTTGGCCGCTTAATCCGACGTCTCTGAGGAACCGGGTTGTAGAGTGTGCCACAAAACCTCGACAACCCACTTCCACTGGATAAACCTGGACTCTCCATCCTCGCTGTTCTGCTTCAGTGGCCAAATGAGCATACCGCAGTTTCTTCCTCTCATATGCCTCATCTACAGCATCCTCCCATGGCACTGTCAACTCTATCAGTTGAACAATGCGTGCTGATCCAGACCACAAAACAATGTCTGGTCGTAGGTTAGTGGTGGCAATCTCAGGTGGAAAAATAAGCCGTTGATCAAGATCAGCCAGCATCTTCCAGTCCCTAGCAGCTTCCAGTTGTCCTGAGCGAGAATTGGTGTTAACACCTTTTCTTGGTGGTTGCTCGCCTGGGCGGAGAAATATTGTCTTCTGCGTGTAATGTTTTGCTAGAACAGGCGGCAACTTATTGGTCATACTACGCTTGCCTTCCAATGCTAAAGCCAAACATTGCAGTACTTGGTCATGGCGCCAAGTAAACCGACCTTGGCTAAGAGCCACCTTACATCCTGTCAAAATGTGCCTTAATGTGGCAGGTGATGAACACAAAAGACAAGAGGGATCCTCTCCTACCCAGAGGTTTAGGTTCTGCGGTGATGGGAAAACATCATATGTTGACCTAATAAGGAAACTGATCCTACTCTCTTCCATTGACCAAAGGTCTTGCCAGCCCATCTTGCGTTGTTCCACACTCTCCTATCTCATCCACTCTCCCTGCTTGGCCTGGGAAATGGCCTTTATACTCCTCATCCTCTCATCCTGCTTTCGCACCTCGTTGACTACCAGCTTCCTCCTTTGAGCTGGGCCTGCCTTGTGCCATTTAGGAGGAGCTAAACTGAGCCCAAAACCCCCTCTTCCATGCTGTACCTGTCCCACGATATCCCCAATTTGAAGGTCAGCCTTTGCCTCTACTACAGATTTCTTTGCTGACCACTTTCTACCAGTTTTTAACACAGTTACTGCCTCCCTTACACATTTGTCACGTGACTCTACTAATGTCATTTCCAGTCTGACCTTGGCACACTTAAACTCCTCGGTTAAAGCAGAGACTGGCAGCTGCAATATTCCTTTACTATAAAGTCCCACTCTGCTGAGGCAGCGTGGAACTCCCAACCATTTCCTGATGTATGAACTTATTAACGCTTCCAGCTTATCCACTGTTGTCAAAGAAACCTCATACACAGTCAGTGGCCACAGCAACCTCGGCAGTAGACCAAACTGAAAGCACCAGAGTTTTAGTTTGCCTGGTAGAGCACAGCTGTTTATGCTCTTCAACCCTTCCACTGCTTGTCGTCTAACTTCTCCCACTCGAACTGTGTCCTTTAGATCTCCATCGTACCATCTCCCAAGACTCTTCACTGGCTTCTCAGAAACTGTTGGTATTGCCTCACCATTAATGAAGAATGTTTTATCTACTACCTTTCCTTTAACTATCGAGATGCTCCTTGATTTAGAGGGCTTAAATTGCATCCGTGCCCATTCAATATTATCTGTTAACTTCCCCAATAACCGATTAGTGCAGGCTACTGTTGTAGTCATGGTTGTCATGTCGTCCATGTATGCTCTGATTGGTGGTAGTCGCATCCCAGAAGCCAAGCGCTCTGCTCCTACTACCCATCTTGATGCCCTAATGATTACTTCCATTGCCATGGTAAAAGCCAGTGGAGAAATTGTGCATCCTGCCATTATTCCAACCTCTAAGCATTGCCATGCAGTGCTGAATTTTGGAGTTGAGAAACTAAATTGCAAATCTCCAAAATAGGCTTTCACTAAATTTGTTATTGACATAGGTACTCTGAAAAAATCAAATGCTGCCCAAAGAAGCTCATGTGGCACTGAACCATATGCATTAGCCAAATCCAGGAATGTCACATGGAGCTCCTTCCTCTCCTTTTTAGCTGACTGAATTCGTTGCCAGATAACATTGATGTGTTCTAAGCATCCTGAGAACCCTGGAATGCCCGCTTTTTGAACTGAAGTGTCAATGAAGCCATTCTTTATTAGGTAGGTGGACAATCTCTGGGCAATAATGCTGAAGAAAATCTTACCTTCAACGTTTAATAGTGAAATAGGACGAAACTGACTGATGCTTGTAGCATCTTTTTCTTTAGGTATAAAGACTCCACCTGCTCTGCGCCATGCTCTAGGTACAACCTGTTTTTCCCATGCCACTTTTAACAATTTCCACAGAATTCGCAGAACTCCTGAAGCACTCTTGTACACTCTGTACGGAACTCCATTAGGCCCTGGAGATGATGAAGCCCTTGCCTTTCTCACAGCCTGCTCTACCTCTTTCCACTTAGGTGCACAGACCTCCATTTGGTATTCTGGTGGGTTGATAGGTGGTATGTCTGATGGAATTGACATATACTCATGCCTTTTTGCATCTGTATGCGTTTCCTCCAAATATCTCTCTAGCTCAACTCTAGATGCTTTTAAAGTGCCATTCTTCTCACTGGTGAATAACTTCTTTACGAATTTGAATGGGTCTTTATAGAAATTAGCCCTCGCACGTTCCTTCTTTTTGTAGCGTTTCCGTAGACGCTCAGCTCTGCTTAATGTTGCCAGCTTATCTTTTATGTCCCTTTGTAAGAGATTGAGTCCCTCCTTCTGACTTTGTTCTGCTCTTTTCCATTGCTTCCTCAGCTGTCTCCTTTCTCTAACTAACCCTTCAGTTTTCTGCTGCCGTCTAGACATTCCAGGAGCAGTTTGTACTTTTTCCTTCCTTTTTTCCACACCAAACCTCTCACTTCCATATGCGTAAATGATGTCCCCAAATTTATCCAGCTTCTTTTCAACTGTACCAGTTAATCTTTCCAATGCAAAGCATAGATCTGTGTTTACCGTGTCCCATGCAGTTTTCTCACAAGCTCTTGGCCATCTAACTCCAGGCCTATGCCCGTTGAGGTTCTTTTCTCTCTTATGCTGGTTAGTCTGACCGGTTGCACAAGTATGAATATGTTCATCACTAACTGTGCAAGCCCTCCTCTCCTCTATGACAGGGGTGCTGATATCCTGCGAGCTGTGGTTTGCTTCCTGTCGCTGGATTTCATTCGACTGACTTGACTGACTTCGTAAGAAGTACTGATCAATGCGAGGCCCTTGTCCCTTCTCCCTCAAGCATTTCATTTTCCCTTGATGAACCTTCAAACCCCTGACCGTTGTCGCCTTGCTCCAGCCACAGACACAAACTTGGAGTTCAATGACTTTACTAACTGCAGATCTTGAACTAGTCTTACTCTCCATAGTCATATCCGTTTCCATTCCTAAGTCGTTAACCATGTTGTCCAACATCGAGTCATCTTCCGCCCCCGCTCTCGCAGACTCTAGGGGTATTTTTCTCTTTAATTTCTTAGAAGCCTTGGGCGGGTGTCTCCAGCATCCTGTAAACACGAAGCTGGATACTGCCGACAAGGGTAGCTAACCCTTACCAGCCCCATTGGGGTCTCTTTCCTCCTGTCAGCTGTCTCTCCAGGCTGTCACAAGGTCTTTCCCTTGTTGCCAGCAGCACTATTCACCGCAGTCACTGGACGTATCCAGATCTTCATGATTTCCATTACACGAGAGTAGATGTTAAAACTTCATGCTGATTTGTACTCGGCTTTCGCCAAGATAAGCAACACTAAGACGCAGCTTTACAGTAAACTATGCTTCTCCATCCATTTACGCTTCTTTCCATATGAGGGTGTGACTAGGCTATATTTATATTATAAAATACTCCATGCGCACCTAATGGAAGTCACAAAACTGTTTAAATGAGTTCATGAACATTTAGATATTAGAGATGGGTGCTTTCAGGTTTTTTATTTTTATTTCTTTTCCAGCTGTATCTATCAGTGATCCCTTCTTCAGTGGCAATCAGTCATCTTGGATGTCATTTCCTCCCATCAATATAAGGCACAGAACCCATCTGCAGCTGCAGTTTCAAACACTTTCACCCGAGGGCATCATATTCTACACCGCACGGTACCTGAGCAGTCGGCCCGGTAAGGCAGCATCTTGGCTATATTTATGCAAAATGAAAGCATTTAAGTGTATATTTAATGCATATTTATGTCATGTTCTGTAGGCCTAATCAAATGTGATTAAAAAAACAAACAAAAGGGAGATGATTTCAGGAGTTTTGTGGTGAACTAAAGGCTATGAATTAAAGGCTTAATTCACCCAAAAATGACACTTCTTTCATTAATTACTCGCACTCATGTCGTTCCAAACCCCCAAGACTTTAGTTTATCTTCAGAAAACAAATGAAGATCTTTTTGATGAGATCTGAGATATTTCTGTCCCTCTGTTGACAGCTACACAACTACTGCTTTGACGCTTCAAAAAGTTCATAAAGAGATCGTAAACTAATCCATGTGAACTGAGCGGTTTAGTCCAAATGTGTTTGAGTAATTAATGACAGAATTTTTATTCTAAACCCTTATGTAAATGATCAACATTATTGAACAATCCCTTTAACATTATCCTCTTCTCTCTCCCAAGGTGATTTCCTCAGCGTATCCCTGTCAGCTGGATTTGTGCAGCTCCGCTATAATCTGGGAAACGAAACGATTGTATTACAGTCTCCAAAAGAGGTCGATGTGACTGGCAGGAAGTGGCACACAGTGAAGACTGGGAGAGAAGGAAACCGCGGCTTCCTCATTCTAGACGATGAAACCGTGACCAGGAACTCTTCCGAGGGCACAAGCACTCTGGATGTTGGCACAAATATTTTCATTGGGGGCGTGTCTTTCCTGAACACAGTGTCCCCGGATGCAGTGGATAAAGACCCAGTGGGATTCACAGGCGGTATTCGAGAGGTCATAGTTAACGGGCATGACCTTGATCTTACAGAGACGGGTGCGCTCGACGGAGTCAATGTTGGCGACTGGGACGGGACAGCGTGTGGGTATAAGGTTTGCATGAACGGTGGCTACTGCCATCCAGCGGGTCTTTCTTCATTCATGTGTATTTGCCCCTCGTTGTGGACCGGTTTACGGTGCCAACAGTCCATTTACTGTGTCAACAATCTTTGTCAACACAGTTCTCTCTGTGTCAATACGTCTGCTTCATATTCATGTATGTGTTCTTTGGGATGGATTGGAACTTATTGTGACCAAGAAGTTACATTGAGGACTGTAAAGTTTATTGGAAACTCGTATTTAAAATACAACGATCCAAAGTACATCTCTAGGAATTTGATGTACACAGAGGTTTCACTGAATTTTTCCACTTCAGCAGAGGACGGTTTGATCCTGTGGATGGGGAAAGCAGGGAGTGAAGACGATGACCATCTAGCGGTCGGGCTGCAGGACGGTTATCTGAAGGTTTCGGTCAATCTTGGTGAGAGAACCGCTCTTCCTCTTGTGTACCAAAACACTTTCTGCTGTAATCACTGGAATTATCTGTTAATTACTCACAACCGAACTCTCATCCAGGTCTATGTGAATGAGGAAAGAGTCATTTTTGAAGACATTGATCCCTTTGAACAGTATGTAGCAGTAAATTATGGAGGGGTGATTTATTTTGGGGGGTTTGAATTAAATAGAGATGTGGCGTCTGTTACATCTGGTGTTTTTACTAAAGGGTTTGATGGGAGTATTAAAGATGTTTTCTTGTATCAGGACAACAGACAGCTGCAGTTTCATCAAACCACTGAAGGTTTCAATGTCTATCAAGGTGAAGAGTAGAAAAAATGATTGTGCTTATTGTTGCATATATTTGATTTTAGGTAAGTACACTAAATGGCACAATCACAGTGCTAGTTTTCAAGAGTTGAAATCTGTTGTTTATTATTGGCATGATGAAAACGATGCTGTCACTGAGATGAGGTTGTAGAAGTGATCCTGCATCAGTGATGACTATAAAAGGGACAAGATTAACCTCCATCTCAAAATCACCATGCATTTGTTGTTTGAAGGAACAAAATGAAGAGATGGACGCATAACAGGACTGTTGCATATTTGTGCCTCTTATTGAAAGTCAAGCTGGTATATTTTTAAAGTGATGTGTCTAGCTTTGTTGTTTATGCCACAAAATAGGGCTTTAAAATGTCATTTTCTTTCAGCCAATAAGTGTTCTGAAATATTGGGTTTGCCGTTTTTTGTTACCATATTAGTAACATTTAGAATGTCTGAATACGGTTTAAAACCATAATCTGTGTGATTTTTCTTATAACAAATAAACAAAATTTAATATATTGTGGTTTATGGTGGATACACTTCATTTGCCCATATTGATCATTTTATATATATATATATATATATTACACACACTAATACATTACTGTTCAAAAGTGCAGGGTCAGTAAGATTTATTTGAACTTTTAATCAGCATGGATTCATTGGAATGATAAATATATATATATATATATATATATAACTAGAACAGTAATTTTAAAATTACAATATTCCTGTTTTTTCTATCCCAAAACTTTTGAACGATATACAAATAAATGGCATTGGTGCATTTAATGGGACCTCATTAAGTTTCAGGTTCATCCTGTACTTTACCCTAAAAGTAGTCTTTTATAATTGCTTTTTTTGTTATTGTGAAATACAGTACCTTTTCTGTGATCGCAGGTGTTATTTTTAATTACAGTGCATGACAACAAAAAATGAGCCTCTTTGAATAAC
Organism: Semotilus atromaculatus; assembly: GCA_031834385.1. Classification (NCBI taxonomy): domain Eukaryota; kingdom Metazoa; phylum Chordata; class Actinopteri; order Cypriniformes; family Leuciscidae; genus Semotilus; species Semotilus atromaculatus. The sequence continues at coordinate 219,140 of JAULUF010000009.1, read as the reverse complement.
AAAGACTTCCATTTCAGTCGCTTTACTAACAATAAAAACATTTTATTATGAACTGTACATAAACAATGTGCTGAATATGCACATTTCTGTTGTGTGACAAGCCAAACTGTACAAAGAAATATTTGTCACCTGAAACATAGAAAATACTTAAGAAGCCAAGTTTAGAAAAATTAAAACCGAAAAATAAAAAGTGAAGCAAAAGAAGCTGTTCTCATCAACCATGGGATGGCGTGTCTCATGGCAACAGTAGTTTCATTTTCTGGACAACCAGCTGCTTGTGAAGATAATGTTAGTGGAAAGCCAGGTAAGGAAAATGTACAATTAAAAACAAACAAATAACTTTAAGATTTCAAAAAGAAATGGTGCTAGCTGCTTTTCATACAAAAATCATTTTGCAACTTTATAAATAGTTTTCTTCTACTGTGTTACAGATTTAAGGAAGGTGAAGCGGCTTGATGCCAAGATCACGAACGCCTGTCTCTCGAGTCCCTCTTGTGTTTCTCATAATCAGAGTCCCGCCTGTGTTTGTCTCTGTCCCGGTAATGGCTGCTGCTGTGGTGCCGTTCTCTCGGCCTCTCGTACCTGTCCTCTTTCGAGTGGCGCTCTTTATGACTGTGACTTCTGTCCCTGTGTTTTTCCCGATCCCTGTCGTAGTGCTTGCTTTTGTGATGGTGTTTGTCATAGTGGTCTCTATCTTTATTGTCCTTCCTGTTGGTCTCTTCGTCCTTCCTGTAGGTCTCTTCAGAGCGTCTGGACGGCTTGTCGCCCAGGTCACTGTGAGACTTCTCCGAACCCTTCTCGTCTTTGCTGAGGGGCGAAGAAGTCGGCAAGCTGGACTCATATGTCAAAGGTGGTGCAGGGATAGTTTGGGGAGGGACGGTTTGAGACCACGGTGGAGCCAGTATGCGAGGATCGCTTTGAGGGAACATCTGGGGAGGTGGCGGACCAAGAGGAAATTGGAAAGGTGGAGGACCCTGTGGTTGAAGGGGTAAGTAAGGTGCAGGATTGGCTGGAGGAGGGTAATATTGGGGATCAGGTGGACCGGCGTGGTACGAATGAAAAATGGGTGGACTGTAAATTTTAGGGTTAAAAGAAGGTGTCCTAGACTGCTTGAGACCTTCGTTCTTCCCAATGGATGAGATTGTGGTGATGGCTTGGATGTCCTCTATGGCTTTGCACTCTTCAGATGGTTGCTGAGTAACTTTCTGCTGTAACTTTTCTGAATTGCTTTCTGATTGTTGCAGATTTAACTCAGTAGGTTCAGCTGATGAAGACACTCTCTTTAAAATACCAGAAGGAGATGTCTTCAAAGTCTTGGTGGGACTTGATACAACTTCGTTTTTGGGAACAGAGCAAGAGCCATCAGTAACAGAGTCTTTCGATACATCCGATGAAGTGGTTTCGCTTGATTCTTGAGTAGCTGGTGCAGCTGTGCTGCTAGACTCTGTCTCCTCTTTGGGTTTAGCAGTTGCGAGAGAGGAAAGGAAACTCTCTGTTGAAACATCTGCAGGTTTGTCACTCAGAGAAAATACGACTCCACTCTCTTTCTTTTCTGAGCTGGTCTCCAGACTCGAGCTGGGTGGTACCTGTTCAGTTTTAACAGCTTTGGGGTCTTTTTTCTTGATAACGAAGCGGTCAAGTCGAGAAGCACTGGCTGTAGGTTTAGGGTGGGTTGCTGCATGATTTTCACTGTCGACTGTTGGAGTCTTGGACACTGGTGTTGTAGAGTCACTCTTCAATTTGTCGCTTGAGGCTGATGCCACGTTTCCAGGCAACTTTAGCACACCAGGAAGAAAGCGCAAAGAAACATTCTCTTCTGTCTCCATATCCAAAATCGGTTCTTCGTCGACTGACTTAATTAAGTCTGCAGTGTCTTTTTTCCGTGTGCTCCCAGAACCGCTGTTAAAACTTCGCTCCACATCTTGAGCCACAGGAGCTTTCTGTGGGTAATCGACCTGAGATTTGCTTTCTGCCAAGAAACTTGGAGCCTCACTGACATCATTTGGCAGGATTACCCCGAAGTCCCTTTTCAGTCTCTGACGGATGACCAATCCAAGAAGAAGATTCGGACGATTAGTCTCCAGTCCTACAATGTGGAGCATCACGATTAATCTTAAATATTTTGTTGCAAAAATCCTACAATTGAACAGGATTGCTACAAATAAAGTCTTACCTGGACCATCAAACGGAACAATCTGGTGGGGAATTTTTTCTGTGGAGCCGAGAGGAATGAGATACATGTCTTTAACTTGTTTTCGGTTGTTGGCAACAACGCCGTATCTTCTACGGCTGCTAAAATAGGCATACAACAAAGTGTACGAGATCTCATCTTCTTCTGTGTCGGGGGTGAAGCGAATAACACAAATTTCCTTGGGAATAAACATTCAAAAGTCACAAAAAGCTTGTTCAAATGGTCAAATAACAGATTATGACAAATCAAAGGATAAATCATTCCCACCTTTGTCCCAGAAGCACGGATTTTCTCAACATAGTCCCAGACTATTTGAGGGGAAATACGTCCACCTACTTGGATGTTGTCCGGCAAATCCTGCAGACACAATTCGATATACTTCTAATACAACAGGTGAAATGTGCGACTGACACACATAGGATGAATTTCAAATGTCACTTACCTGTGTTAGGGGGTCCAGTATTCCAGAGACAGGATAAACTTTTGTTAGAAACCTCGCCACAGCTGGCATATCAACAAAGCCGCCCCACAGACTCTCCAAGCTGCTGAGAAAAGTAGCTGTATCTTCTTTGCTACTCAGACCATCTGACCTATTAAAGTAAATAAATAAAAAAGAATTAAGGGGAAAAAAAGAATCACAATTTCATAAATATCCTTTTGATGTCTTGTTTTGTTTGCTTAAGTCATCTGCTTAATCAGAAATCTTACCTGGATTCAGGCAAAAAATTGAGGAGACCTTCCTCCATGGCTCTTAAAGACAGATCGTCCATTAGTGCTGATGTAGGTGTAGTTGTGGAGTGCTGAGATTCGTCTGTCGCACTAGACTGCCTCCTCACAACTGTTGTAGCCACTTTTACCACCTTTGTAGCGGCTTCCTCTGTAGGTGGAGCCATGCGACCTTCACAGAAACATCCACAAACGTTTAAAGAGTTAATTGTACCATTAAAACCTCCTACAACTCAAAAATACTAATAACTGCTCGTTCTTAGCAACTTTGAGGTAAGAAGTTTATTTTGAACAATGTTTAACTAGTTTAACAATTAAGACTCTGCCTGTTAATAGACACAAACGCTTGTTCATTTAACGTGGATATGTTTGCATGAGCTCTGCAATTCGGCACTCTAGTAAAGTCACGTTTATTTATATAGCACTTTATACAATAGACTGCTTAAAATCAAGCAGCTTTACTAAATTAAACATGAAAAACATTGTCAGTGTCTCATTTCATCAGAAGTACAACTTCATTTTCTACTATAAAGCAACTGTCCAGTGTGTTCATGTTTTCACTCACGGACGCCAGATCGCAACGGACTCGTGAGGAGAAACGAAGCGGAAAAGATGAAAGTAGGGCCTCCGTGCACACCAACCTATTACGTAATATTACTTAACAGTCAGAGCGAACTTTTCCGGAAAGTTCAAAACGAAAACGAAATTCGTATTGGCCTCCTTTTGCTCAAAATGACGTCGCATCAGTTAATTCTTCGATTTTGCTTGAAGTACATCAGGGCCTTAATTTACCAGACTTTAATTATGGGGGTTTTTTTGTGCAAAAAAGCTTTTCTAACAAATTTTATTTTATTTTAATATGTAGCCCATTTAATTCTCCACAAGAAAAACATTTCAGAAGCTGAACTTTATTTTAACGGTTTTACCTGTGCAGATTTTGCAGTTGAGGTCAAATAGATGAGACTTGTGCAAGTTGGTGGTATCTATAGATTTCTTGGGACTGTCAGCTTTAGGCTCAGGAGGTTTTTCTTCAGGCACTTCTGCAGCTTTCGGCACAGGCTCTGGCTGAAGATGCAGTAGAAAAAAAAAGGGGAAAAAAAAGTAAAACCATTTTCTTTTTCCTTGTTGGAAAAGCTGCTAAGAATGGAGCATAAAGCTCACCTCCGCCTCTATGGCCTCTGGTGCTTTGGCAGGCTCCTGATTCTCAATTTCAATTTCCCCTTTGTGGGTGATTTTAGTAATGGGGCGTCTCTCTACTTCTCTCTGTTCTTTCTCTATCATTTCAATTGTCTGCCAACAGAAAGACCAAAAGGTTAAAAATCTGACCATTAAATTACTTTTCTGATGAACAAATATTTCCAGCTGAAAATATTCTGCATAGTTTACTTCACTAAGTAGGTGAAACACTTTGCAAATGCCATTTTATGTTGTCTACCAAAAAATAAACTGATATTTTAGAAATGCACCAGAACTATAATGTTTTACTAACATGTCGATTCTCTCTTTGTCTCCAAGCAGCCAGTTCCTTAGAGGCCAGCTCTTCTGCAGTCATACGCACCAAATCAGCAGGGGAAACTTCCCCCTTGAGAACTCGCTTGAATAACACCTGCAAAAGAAAAAAAAAATTCATTAACACAGCATTAGATTTGGCTAGAAATGCATGCTTTCCATAGAAATACTTTCATTGATAAAAGCTTGCACAGAAAATTCTTACATTATTTTTTGCATCTTTCAGGTTGAAAGTCAAACTTCTGTATTTATTTTTGTATTTGCTGTCAACACCCTGAAAGAGAGCAAAAAGCTCCTTCTCCGTCCTTCTGGCCAACTCAGCAGGCTTGTCCGATGAAATCTTCAAATCAGACTCCTTCAGTCTATTAGACGAGATGAGAGGATAAACACTGAACAACTTAACATTACACACGTAATATAAACAAGAGGTAGACCGTTTTAAGGAAAAGCTATTGACTGGCTTTACTGGCAATCTATCAAAAATCACATTCACACACCGTTTCAAGAGAATCTCCTCCAGCGAGTCCCGAACGCTTCGCCTGATATGTCCAGTGGACGGTTTCTTTGAGCTAACGTGGGATATTTTAACTTTCTTCGACTCATGCTTCACATTTGGTCCTGCAAAAAATTAAACTCAAAATTATTATAGGTAATAATTTACAATTAACAATGATACTTTAAAATGTTTAATTTAAGAATATTTTTTAAATATTCATACCCCTTGTCGTGGAATCTTCTGAGGATCGTCTCTCTCCTACCTCCTACATAAAACAAAAAGTTTAAAATAAAAAACAAATACTACAATATAATACAATGACATTTAAGCAAGACAAACTCAAGTGGCCATATCAATAGTAGTTACAGATTTGTACGTGATTTTGTAACACCTGTCCATGTGCACACACCGTTCACCTACAATGAGTGAAAGCTAACTAACCCCTTTGCACCCATGTGTAAAAAAAATTGAGTCTCAAATAAATACAAACCCTTTTAAAGAAAGCTGGTGGATACCACACAAATCAAAAGCTAAATCAGAAAGGGCAGAACAAAATATGACTTTGTAAATCTGCCACAAACAACCATCAAATAATTAAATGATCATGTTTTTTTTTTTTCTTCACTAGATCGATATAGAACATATCCGATTCTATGTTTCTTCCAATTGAAGAGGGCACATCACACATTTTGTTATTTTGACCCCTTGAGGACCAATTATGATGTTTTTAAAGTTTTTGTGTCTGAGTTTCCTTTTGAACAAACTCAATTCCTTTCAATTCCTCATTTAAGGCAATGACACGCTACTGCTAATTTGAAGACAATTTCAAGCACAAACTCACAAAGGGTGTTTTTACACCTAGTTCATTTGAACCCTACAAATGCTCTCAGAACGGTTCAGTGTGTATATGTGAACAAATCAAGTGATTTCAGACCCCCCTACAAAGAACAAAAAGCGAACTGTACTCAGGCCACCTCAGGGGCGCTCTCGTGAACTCACGCCAGAGAAAATTAATAGTTGAATAAAGTTATTTTTGTTTTTTTTGCCCACAAAGTATTCTCGTCACTTGATAAACTTAAGGTTGGCGCAGCGGTAGAGTTACGGTCACGTGACACTGCAGTTATTCGCTGTCATGAACATGTATAATTTGACGAGAATACTTTATACGCAAAAATAACTTTATTCAACTATTCATTTTCTTCTGTGTGGGCCTGACGTGAGTTCACAAGAGCGCCATGACGCATGTGCGAGAACTGAGATGACGACGTGTGAAAGGTAATGCCGAGTTCAGACTGCACGATTTTAGCCCCGATTTTGGCTCGCCGACAGGTTTTGAGAAATCGCAGACAAATGCCCGAAATCACAGGCAAATCGGTGCTCGTTCACGCGAGTGACAATCATGCAGTGTGAATGAGCAAAGACGCGATCTGAAAGAATCACAGAGGAGTCGCCGACGCCCGTGAGATATTTGGCATGCTAAATATCTGGACCTGTCAGCGATTCAAAATCCTGCTGTGTGAAAAGTGTTCTGACTGAAAACTACATCGGCGATGACCGACAGCCATCGAGAGAGCAAGATACAGGACAGCAGGATGTGCGGGGAGGAGATATAGACCAGAATATCAGCATTTTAATAGATATATTTACAATTATATCAAACAGAAACAAAGTAGCCTACATATTGCTTGACCAGCAGCACATTGCAAAATTATTTCTTTACCCCCAACTCTCTTTGTACACAATTGCTCAGAGCTCAGCAAGTTGATCTCGTCTCCCCAACCATTTCCTCCTGCATAATCTTTTTTTTTTTTTTTGCTGCAAATCAGCTCACAGATTGGGATCGCAAGCTTCTTGCAGGCTATAATTTTTAATAACAATTTGAGTCTCACGCACACGTGATCTTGCGTTATTTTCTTATCACTTCTCGCGAGTGTTTGGTTGTGAAACGTAGTTTGCGTGCCAAACAGTTGTCGGCGATTCTTCCTATTGTAAAGTCATGCAGAGTGAAACCTCCTGTCGCCGATCCATCGTTCAGTGTGAACACAGCAGCGACTGAATGCTGGCCAAGATAGTCATGCAGTGTGAAAAGAACAGTGACCCGACTACTTTGAAAATCGTAAAGTCTGAACTCGGCATCAGCCATTCATTATGCGGCATTGGTAAGGCACTTTTAAGTTTTCTCACGATTCGGACATCCAGGAAATGCACACTTTAGAACCATTTTAAACACTACATCGAGACCCATCTGCGTCATTTTCTCAGTTCTCGCGCATGTGTCGTGGTGCTCTCGTGAACTCACGTCAGAGGCCCACACAGAAGAAAATAAATAGCCTCGTTGAATAAAGTCGTTACTTTTGTTTGGTTTTTCACACAAAAAGCATTCTCGTCACTTTATAAACTTAAGGTTGAGCCACTGTAGTCACTTGGACTATTTTAATGATGTCTTTACTAACTTTTCTGGAACGGCAGAATGAAATTGCCTAGAAGCCTATGAAGGAGTGAGCCAGCTCTCAGATTTCATCAAAAATATCTTAATTTGTGTTCCGAAGATGAACAAAAGTCTTGCGGGGTTGGAACAAAATGAGGGTGAGTAATTACCGACAGAATTTGAATTTTTGGGTGACCTAACCCTTTAATTAAAACAACAAAAGAGAAAATCACTCACTGATCTTCACTGAAAAACTTCAGCAGCTTAAAGGTGGGGTATGTGATTTGCAAAACGGCCGGCAGATTTTGAAAATACACAACTCAAATGGTCCTACCTTCTTTCCTCCAACGCTGGCCCTGATTCACGCGAGGGGGATGGGGATGGGGGAGGGAGATATGGTACGACCGTTTGATTGACGGACTTACTGTCCAATGATTCTAGGTGGTCTTGGAAATGATTGGCTGGAGTTTTGAGTCCTGCCCATTCCACAGATGATTAAATTGCTTAATTTTCATTTCAGTGCTTCTAACTCAGTGGCTGTAAGTGGGTTATGAATAGGATTTCAAGTGATTTTGAAAAAATGGACAAAAAAGAGAATCACATACCCCACCTTTAAATAAGAATAAATGTAGCCTATAGTTTTTTACAGTGAAGTGTATATATATATATATATCATTTATTTTTTACATGTGTTTATTCAATTTCGTATTTGAATGGTGCTGTTATATACCCCTACTAGGGGTGGAACGGTACACAGAAGTCACGGTTCGGTTCATACCTCGGTTCAGACATCACGGTTCGGTACGATTTCGGTACAATGGAGGGAAAAGCAAAACAAAAATGCATAAGGCATTGTATTTTTTAAATAAGTTTTATTAATAAAGGCATAGAACCAGTTTATTTGTAGTGCACTGACAATAGTTTTATATAATTAGTTTATTAATTAAATTAATAAAAAGACCTTGAGATGTGTTTGGTAATTGTACCTGAAATAATTTAAAATTAATTTGCTATATTTCAGATCAATATATTTGTTTTCCTTAATTTTAATTAACATTATTACTTAACAATGTAACATTATTCTCATCTGAATTATAAATAATGGATTTCTGTATAAAATAATACTACCATTAAAAACACATTCGATTTTCTTTTTTAATCAATGTAGAATGTATAACTTAAAAATAAACAGATTAGTGCATATAAGAAGAAATGAAAACCAATGCAATATGATGAATGTCCAAAAGATGGGACCCACAGACGGTTTTGAAATGGGGTTGGATAAATATGTTTTGCTTTTAAAACAGTGTGTGTGTGTGTGATTTTGGTTGGGTGACAGTTGTAGGTTACAGTTTGACAAGAGTTTACAGTGTGACAAAAGCACAATGTTGTGTTTTATTGCGAGTGTACACAAAGTAAACACTTTGCAGGTTTAATGATCTGTATGAACAAAATGACGGAGTATGTTTTTTATGTTTCCATTGTTCGCTCGCGCCTCTCTCTCTCTCTCTCACACACACACACACACACACACACACAGTTCGATCGCGCCCGCGCCTCTCTCTCTCACACGCACACAGTTCGATCGCGCCCGCGCCTCTCTCTCTCTCGCGCGCGCACACACACACTCCAGCATTGCAATCTTGACATCGCAGCCTGTTCATTATGCGGTCACACCAAACGCGAATAGAGCGTCAAATTCGCGTCTAGTTCGACGCTACTCCAAAGCGAATAGGACGCGCGTATAAAGCCAACGTTTGAAGTGAACGCGCGTTCAGAGCTAAGCCGAGGGTACAGATTATGTGTCCCTAAAGAACCCGCGTATCTAACAGTAGTTCCGCATTACATTAATTAATTTGCACGCGAGTTTTTTTTTTATACCGTGTATTCTGCGTGTAAATTCGTGCACCGAACCGTGACCCCCGTACCGTTTCGGTTCAATACGAATACATGTACCGTTCCACCCCTAACCCCTACTGTGGCTGAAAAAATAAAGCACTATTTCATTTGTATAATATGTTTTGTATTTGTAATGTGCAGCTTTGTTTTTATTTTTAATAACAAAGATAAAATAATTAAATAAACACTTATCTTAGCCCACTATAGCCTACATAGCCTGTCTTTAATTTTCTGTTATATTTTGTTACATTGCAAGGCTGGGACATAAGTGTAGCTGTACTGCTCAGTCACTTGCAAAATAGTAAAAACAACATGAAAAAAATCTTGATTTTCCTGAAGAAATCGTGATATGATATTTTTTTTCCCATATCTCCCACCCCTAAAAGAGGGTATAACCCAAGAACAGTGTTACAATGCCAAGTAAAAAAGTAGGCTACATGAGCACCTGTGACAAATTGCGTTGAAGTGGGAGTCCGCTGAAATGAAGGATTCCTGTCCCTTCTACGAAAACCTGGATGAAATTTTGGGTGCGAGCACTTGTGCTTGTCTGACAGATGTTGTCGAAGGTGGAAGTGTGCACATGCAAAATACACAGAAAGCTAGGATCTGAGTTCTTTTGAGCAAGAAGTGAGTGTGAACAAGAAAGGGTCTGAGATCACTTCAATGCAGAAGAGGATCAAAAAAGGAACCGGGTTCTCTTTTGAGTCCACTATATTGTGAACACCAAAAGGACTGATGTCACTTTTGGCTGGTTCGCTTTCTGGTTCACTTTAAGTGAACTGGGTTTGGTTTTTTTAGTAATTATCCATTAATGTCTATACTTTCATGCATGTTTGTTACACAAGGCTCAAAGTAGAAAATAAAAGATTTTAAAGCTACTTACTTCATAAGTACTTCCAACAACTCTTTGATTTTTATGATGACAAATGGTACTGGATGACTTGTTTGCTTACTTTTCGGAAGGGTCGTATTCCACCTGCGGTGACCGACTGCTGAGGTCTTTGTTTTTGTTTAGCAGATAACTTGTCATCTGACTGCTCTGTGGCCTGGGCACCGGTTTTCCCATCCTCTTCAGCACAGCACTTCAAGCACACATACTCCTGGTCCTCCTTTTCCATCTGCTGAACTTTAGCCAGGTCCAGACCCACACAATCCCCGTGAAACCAGTCATCACAGCGGCCGCAGCCCACCATGAACCTATTTAAACAAACAGACAACAGCAATGTTTATAAAACTCACATGTCTCTCTGCAGCCCATCACTTTGAGAAAATACATACAGATCTTAAAAGTAGTTGTTCACTTTCAAATAAAAATGTCCTGATAATTTACTCACCCCCATGTCATCCAAGATTTCTTCAGTCGAAAAGAAATTAAGTTTAAGGAAAACATTCCAGGATTTTTCTCCATATAATGGACTTCAACGGCAACCAACTATTTGAAGGTTCAAATGTCAGTCTCAATGCAGCTTCAAAGGCTCGACACGATCCCAGTCAAGAAATAAGGGTCTTATCTAGCAAAACAATCTAATATGAAATTATATACTTTTTAACCACAAATGCCCGTCTTGTACTATCTCTGAGATGCACCACGCATTACATTGGAAAGGTAATTCTTGGCGTGATGTAGTCTGAAGCACCGATCCAGTGTTTACAAGTTTGGAGTAGGAGGACCGTTCAAAGTTATTTTATATTGAATGACACACACACATACATATATATATATATATATATGCTTAAAATTACCTTATCGTTTCGCTAGATAAGACCCTTATTTCTTGACTGGGATCGTGTCGAGCCTTTGAAGCTGCATTGAGACTGACATTTGGACCTTCAAACCACTGGTTGCCATTGAAGTCCATTATATGGAGAAAAATCCTGGAATGGTTTCCTCATAAACCTTAATTTCTTTTCGATTGAAGAAAGAAAGACATGGACATCTTGGATGACATGGGGGTGAGTAAATTATCAGGAAATTTTTATTTGAAAGTGAACTAATCCTTTAAGTGAGGCTCTTTACTTGCAACCAATTTATCACTTTAATTTCAAAGAGGCATGCATTGATATAAAAATTATTTGATACTGATAAGTCAATACTTGTTATTTCCTCATTTTAAAACTATAATTTGTCTAAATATAACCATCCGTCCATCATCTTCCGCTTATCGCCAGGTCGCGAGGGTAGCAGTCTAAACAGACACCCAAACTTCCCTCTCCCTAAACACTTCCTCCAGCTCTTCCGGGGGAATACCGAGGTATTCCCAGGCCAGCCAGGAGACATAATCCCTCCAGCGTGTCCTAGGTCTTCCCGGATCTCATCCACCCCGGTGCCTTGCCACCGAGGAGCTTCATAACTACTTCCTCAATGGAAGAAGAAGACGTGTCGGTGGGATTGAGGAGATTCTCAAAGTATTTCTTCCACCGTCTGACGATATCCCCAGTTGAATATTCAACAGCTGCCCACCTCCACTGTGAACAGTGTTGGTAAGGCACTGCTTCCCCCTCCTGAGGCCCTGGACGGTTTGCCAGAACCTCTTCGAGGCCAACTGATAGTCCTTCTCCATGGCCTCACCGAACTCCACCCAGGCCCGATTTTTTGCCTTTTTCACCCACGGGAGGGTGGCCCCACGTCACTCGTTTGGGCTGAGCCCGGCCTGGCCCCATGGGAGGATGATGTGCAATGCATATTGATAAAATTAAATTGTTTTTGACCATGGACACCTGTAAACCTATTGTAGGACTACAAAACAAAATTATAAACTTTGAAAATAGCATAGTAGCACTTTAAATGCTGCAACTGAGTTTAAGCACAACAATATGATGTACAGCATAAATAGGGGTGTGCCAGTTTCAGAATTGGTGATGACGATTATGACGCGAGTCAAATGTGACGGTTCGTAACATAACTGTGGTCGTCCGGGGGGGGATATGAATATGTAAAATATAGCAAGGAGAAGTGTTTTCTTTCTTTAGTGTCGGCTGCAAAGATGAAGTTGACGATGCTGACTCGCGATCTTCAGTAGTGAACGTGCCAGAGAGAAATGCACATTTCATACGGATTACATAAACAGAGAGCAGTCTGTGTCTGTTTTCATCGTTTTGAATGGTTGTGTTTAAAAGTAGACATGTCTGTGAGTACGCTACCTATATACGCTGAGTTTCGGTTCATTTATGAGACGAGCTTCAGTTGATGTGCCGGCGCCTCCGTTTCGTGATTATCTATCGTCTGCTATATTTACTTCTTATTTATTAAATCCAGGCAATTGGTTGATGAAACATTGATTAAAATTAAGATACAATTAATATGAAACAAAATTCACTTTAAAGAAAGGTTTGTGCTTTCTGTTTGATGTCTCTGTGAAAGTTTTAAAGCATCTTTTAGTGCCGCTTTCAGAGCGCTCACGTCTGTAACATTGTTTTTTCCTCATAAATGCGAACACGAAAAATTAAATAAAATGAATATTTTATGTTCTGTGGAGACTACAGTTTATCAATTTGTATTCTGAATACGTAACGCCGGTACATGTATTCCATTACCCCCCAACACTGATATTATATAACCTTCTGCAAGATATTTTAATAACACGGTTTTGGCGGTTATAGAGTTCAAATGACGGTGTTCAACTATAACCGTCGGTCTCACGGTTATATAATAACCGTCACACCCCTAAGTATAAGAAAATGGATATTCATTTTGAGATTATATTTAACAGGGTTATTAATTTAATAGCATTTTTAAAGATAAACTTAAAATGAGTTTTAGATTGCAAAAATAGGAGAAATGAGCAAGCACAATTGAATTATCTATAAAACAAACAATAAAAATGTATTATGACCATGAGATTGGATTTAGAAATAAAAGCATACCGGTTGTTGTGAGGTTTCTTGCATAATCCACAGTGTTTGCTGGGATCCCACACAGTCTCGCTTTCAGGAGGAAGTTCGCCCTCGGCTTCCTTCTTCACCACTGGGGCATTATCAGGGATAAACAGCTGCGGCTCCTCTATCGAGATACTCCTAGAGTTTCTGCTCTTGTGTCTATGCTGGATCTTCTCCGCCTTCTTGATCTTGACCTTCTCCTGCTCCTCATCCCCTTGGCTGTTTGTCACAGGCAGGTTTGTTTTGTTTACCGGAGTGGGAGGATTTTGTGGCTTTTTCGGAGGGTGAGGAGCCTGCACTGACTTGACACCAGGGCCAGAAACAGACGATGGTTTACGACTGATGGTCGGGGACACCGGGACAGACGGGCTTGCGGTTTGATGCACAGGATGTCCATCCTGAATCTTTTGTATTTTTGAGGCTGATTTAGGAGCGATTGGCCCTCCTGGGCGTTTCAAGCCCACCATACCAGGCTTACCCTTGTGATTTTCTGGTCGGCTCGTATGTATTTTTTTGTCTCTGGGATGTCTGGACACTTTCTGTAAGAGCCCTGGCCTGGTGAGATGAGAAGGCTTGTTTTTGGCAGCAGACAGGGCCTGTTTGTGTTTCAGAAGCTTTTTTACTGCAGGCTGAACCGCTGTGCCATTCTTGTTCCCCTTTTTGTGCTCGCTTTGCTTTTGGGTCTTGATTTGGTCATTGATTTTGCCGTCTCTTGGTGTGTCATTGTTCATATTGGGCTTGAGCGACAAGGTGCTATTAGTGTCTTGTACTTCATTAGGGTTCACATACGGCCCAAAATCCATCGGCATGTCATCACTAGTGGGCTGGCCAACGCTCACTTCCCCAACAGCCTCTTGTGTGGAATTGCCAAGTTCTTGTGCACCTTCATCTTGATTTTGTCCCAAATCCAATGTGAGGCCATCGGCAGTGATGGCGTCCTCTTGGAAGCCCAAAGACTGAAGGTCGCTCGTGCTAAATGATCCAAACGCATGCGATGGTCCAGGAAGCAGTTCAATTTTATAGCCCCCTACAGTAACAGTTAAACGCCGTAACACAACAACTGGATTCATCGAGGAGTCAACCTCATGGATATCAAAACGACGGCTGAGCAGAGCTTCCCTTTTTGCAGCAAGGCTTTTATCTCCATCCGAGTTTCCGCTGCATGTTGACTCTTGTTCATAACTCTCGGTTGCTTTTGGTACAGGACCTGGGCGCCTGCCTCTGACTCGACCGCGGCTCGCTGAAAGAGAAAAATGGTTTCAATACACTTGTTGTGGCAAAACAGAACAGATGAGCAGTCAAACAGACACCAAATAGGCAAAAAATATAGGTTCCAGGAAAACCCAATAAATTCTAAGGCTATAACTACTATCCCAATGCACAAGACATTTAAACCATATCAAAAGATGCCAAAAGGAGAGTGCCAAAATTTCCAGTTATATATATTTAATTAATAACATTTGTCTTTTTGGCAGGGGTAGACAGTCACTTGCAGCATCATATACAGTGGAATGCCACCTGTCAGAAAAATGTGCAATATTTATTCTACATGTATCACCACATAGAGGTCTTCTAATGGTTTTCCACATTAGTGAAAGTTGCTAAAAGACAGAGGAACTTTAGAAGAGTCCCTTATAGAAGAATATGGGCTGGTTTCACAGACATGGCTTAGATTAACCCAGGTTTAAGTCTAAGTTCAGTTAGGACATTTAAGTAGCTTTTATAAGCATGTCCTAGAAGAAGAAAAAACATTACTGGTGTGCAATGCATCTTGAGACAAAACAATTGCACTGACATATTTTAAGAAATGTCAGTGTAAGTTGCTGTCAGTTAAAACAGCTCAAACATGCAAATTTCTTTGATTTGAGGTGAGCCATTTAAGACGTTTTTATTTGAAAAAGTACATCAAAATAATACATAAATAAAAATCATTAAGGTGACATTGTTTATTTTTATTTTATTGTTAGAATGAAATAATAAATGCCTAAATCATTTTGAATGCAACTTTTAAAAAAGCTTTTGCTAATTTCTTTATTTACTAATGAGTAAAAAAAAATTATGGATGGTTGCATAAGCTTGTAAGCTGATTCAAAACAATCCAAATAAATTAACAGTTGTGTCCCTGTTTTCCCCTAATGTTATGTGCACCTGTTTGTCGTCTCTGTAGATGACTTGCATGTCTCCTGCCTCGTGAGAAGCTGGACTGACTGTGTTCTCCATCAGATGGACTCTGACTAACACCTGCTGTTGTCATGTCATGATCTGCAAAACGCAAGGTCGAAGTTAATTGCAAACTTTTTCTATTATTATTATTAAACTACAGACTTCAAAAGCAACTACTGTACCTGCTGAGCTTCCAAGCTTAAAATTGACATCTTCATTTTCTAGAAGATGAAACTGGGCACTAGCAGATCCAAACATTGGATCTTTGTCACTGAGCATGTTCTTCAGTGAATCTTCGGGGTGACCGTGACCCGTTTCAAACTCATCATTTGCTTCACATTCCAGGTTCTGTCCGAGCAGCAAGGAATCATCCAATTGGTCACTGGGAACCAGATGATTGAATGGACCACCAACTATATCCATGAATGCCTGCACTGTACGGTTTGCTCTGGAAGAGACAAGAATTATAAATGTATCTTTATCACTGCATAATCTTCAGAAGTACTATTTTGACAAATAAGTTGGATTAATGACATGCTCCATACAGTTCGCTAACTACTTCTGACAAAAAAAGCACAATCCCAGTTTTTTTTGTTATATATATATATATACACACACACACATACATACATACACACACAGGTGAAACTCGAAAAATTAGAATATCGCTCAAAAGTTCATGTATTTCAGTAATTCAAATTAAATGGGGAAATTTATATATTTAGTATATATAACTTTAAACATTATGCATAATTTTATACTTTGATTATATGCATGATTATACTTTTCATATATAATATATATGGGTGTGCGATATCACGGTTTTTGATCGTGGACGATTAAATGCCTCCACGATCTGCTTTTGAAGAAATATCGTTGTATCGTGTTACAGTGCATTTTATCAGTTCAGTTCTGGCGGCTCCGTCCAAAGAGTATAGAAGTAACTCTTTGCTCCGTCTCCACATACTCAACGCGACATACATTCACACATCACGTTCAGGCAGCCGCGGTAGAGTTACACTCACGGGACACTGCAGTACAAGTTCATTATTTGCCTGTACATTAAAGCTTCGCCTGTTAAACATTTACGTGCTGTTGCGCAGGTCTATCTAACATGCGCTATTCTGAGCGCAAACACCCGAAGCACACATACCAGAACGTCAAACAGCGCCTCTAAAAAGTTATCCGTCAAGTCTTATTGCGTTAATACTGTCTTAAAAGCGACAGTAGCCTAACAGTAAATATGCTACCACCACTTGTCCTTAAAGGGATAGTTCGCCCAAAAATGTAAATTCTGTCATTATTTGCTCACTCTAATGCTGTTCCAAAGCTGTATTAATTTCTTTCTTGTGTTGAACAAAAATTATATATTTTTATATTTTGAAGAAGTGGCAATCCAAACAGTTGCTGATCCTCATTGACTTCCATAGGAAAAATATATACTATAGAAGTCACTGGGGACCAGCAACTGTTTGTTTACCCTGATCCTTCAAAATAACTTATTTTCAACAGAAGAAAGAAACTTATTCAGGTTTTAAACAACTTGAGAGAGTAAATTATGACAATTTTCATTTTGGGGGGAACTAATCCTTTAATATTAATAAAACAACAAAACACAATCAGAGAAAAATCACTCACTGCACTTGACTGAGAACTTTAAAAGTAGCTTTAATAGAATCAATGTATAACTTATACAGTGATGTCTATAGTGTTTTATTTTTATTTCATTTCTTTTTGAAGCTGAAAAAAATAAAGCTCTGTTTATGTCATTTGTATATTATGTTGTGTAGCCTATTTTTATTTGCACCACTTTGGCTTAAATGTTTGCCATTCTTTTTTTTATTTCATATTTTGTTACCTTGTAAGGCTTTGTTTTTAAAATAGGGAAATTAGTTTTGCTGTAATGCTCAATCACATGCAAAATAGTACAAACAACATGAAAGAGAATCGTGATAAAATCGTGAATTGTGATTTTCCTGAAAAAAAATCATATATTTTTGCCATATCGCCTATCCCATATATATATATATATAAATATATACACACATATATATATTTAAATTGTACATTTTTATACGTCCCATCGTGTCATCATGACTGCTATATTGCTCGGAACTGCACCTAAGAATTTCACCCACTGTTGCAGTTGTTTATATGGTTGTGTGACAAAGTGATTTAATTTTGATATATATATATATATATATATATATATATATTACATAGATAGATATAAGCTAAGCTTATACATCTTTTTATTCTGTCCTCTAAACTAAATTCAATATTATATAATGTTTTCAATATAATATGTTTTCAGTAACTGTATTTTGTTTTTCTAGACAATAATAATAATAATACTAATAATAATAATAATAATGTTCAACAGCTTTTGAAATATCTTCAAAAGCTTTTTTGTAGCTTCAAGGTTTTTTAACCTTTATTAAATCACTTCAAATAAGACATATATACAGTACTATGTAAAAGTATTTTTAACAAAAAATTCTCACACAAAAAAAATTGTTTTAAGACAGTTATTTATATATTTTGCTGTAGTGTGTCAGTAGGAAAACTCGGCTTACATTTACAAACATTACTTTTGTCATCAATTGTAATAATCCAGTGAGATTAAGGAGTCTGACAGACAGTTTGTTCCACGCAGAGATCTGATCTCACCACACCTTCATCATCATCTGGGATTACATGAAGAAACAGAAAAAAACTGGCTTGAAGACATCCAAACCTACAGAAATGTGCAAAGTTTAAGGGACTTAAGTTTAAGTGCTGTGAAAAAGTGAAGATGCTTTCAAAAATAGATTTTTTTTATCTATTAACTTCTGTTAACTAAATCAAATCAATATTTGGTCTGACCACCCTTTGCATTTAACAGCTTTTGTCCAGGTAGATTTGCAGGTAGGTTTCAAGTGTCTTTGAGAAACAGTCACAGTTCTTCTGAATTTAGTCTGTCTCCGTTTTTTCTATGTCTTCATGTAATCACAGATAGACTCGAAGTTGAGATCAGATCTCTCTGTGGAGCTCTGGCTGTTGTCAGACTCCTTGTGCATTCAAAAGTGTCACTGGATTACAACAATTAATGGCAAAAGGAATGTTTGGAAATGTAAACTGATATTTCCTACAGACATACTACAGCAAAAATATATAAAGAACTGACTTAAAACATTTTTGCACAGTGCTGTATATATGCATATAATTTCCCTTATGTCAGCTGCTTTTAAAAAGTTTAAAATAGCATGTTCAACTTTATATACAGAAATATTCACTGGAGTAAAAAGTGACAACTAGCCCCGCTCTCCCCTAACTTACTTGTAACAACAACCACAGAACTGCTTGTCCATAAATAAGAAGAGCAAGCAAACAGATAATGGCATCAGGTGTCAAACTGTTAAAGTATAGAATACAAACACTTTATATTGTAACTCACTGCAAGAGTGCCGAATGTCTTAAATTAAACCTTTTAAAGTCTTATTCACAGGCATTCAGGGTAGACTGGAAAGGGCCACTGGTGTTTATATTTTGGCTAAAGGTCGGCTCACGTGCACAGACAGCTAAGTTAGCGCATGCGGCCTTGAACAGCTCGCACATTGTTTGACCCTCTGTGAACAGAAAAGACAGCTTTAAGAAGCCGCATCAACTTGTGCAAAATATGCTTTGGTCGTTTAGGCAACGCAGGGCATCAAAAAAACTCACAAAACAAACAGACCACCGCTTCCGCGAGCACCAGGGGGCCTTTAGCAACCAGCCTTCGTGTATCTCACGGGCTTACCGGTCCGAAATAAACCCACTTTAATCAACAACATACGTTCGACAATACCCCATAAGAGTGCATATAAAGTTACCGCCACAATCGACGCGGTTTTTGCACAAACTCGCCTCGAGTCTGGAGTTGCGTCGCGTGCACGAAGGCCTCGCGCTTAACGGACGAAGAGCGTGCACGCCCACTCCGCGCGAGATGCAAGATAAAACACTCACCGCGTTTGTCACTGTGATCGAAGAGCCCGCGCATAATTGGAGAAGGAATAGTATTATCGCTTACGGTGTTGGGACGCCATATGGGTTGCTGTTGTCGTTAGTGCCACAACCTTTTCCGCTTGAGAACTGCGGTGGGACACAAGTAGTACTTCCTGTTGACCCTCTGAGCCAGCAAACAACTCGTCGTGATGTGCTGGATCTATCGGCAGGGGGCAGTGGGATCTAGCTCTGGGCTTTTTCTTCTTCTTCTACTTTTGGCGTTTTATGGCGGTTGGCAAACAAACGATAGGCGCATTCCCGCCACCTACTGGGTTGGAAGCACTGATCTATATAGAATGACGTCATTCTATATAGATCAGTGGTTGGAAGATGGACCATTGATGGAATAGGAATAAATAAATAAAAAACACTTCTGAAACATATTAAATAGATCTACATTTCTTAAGTATCGAATTACTGCATTATATGTTTTATGATGATTCAAGCCATTATTCAGCAGTGGTTTTCTATACCCATTTCTCTCCATTTTTCCAACAGAAATACCCTTTCATTTTCATAAGCAGTACAATATATTAGTACACATGCTCTAAGTTTTTGCTTTAGCTCTAGTCAGTTCCATTCAGATGTGCTTTCTACTCATAGATGTATGTATACGTAGATGCCTCATTAGACCGCCTCATTAGATGCAAACTTCCAACCTTTAAAAAAAAATATTGTATGGTATAAAGAACCATATTGAGTCGGATTTAAGTAAACAATTGCTGAGCAATTTTACTTTAAAAGTGTAATTTAAATAAAAAAATAAAAATCCTAAAGCTCAAAACCACCTTCATTTACAAGAGGTAGAAGTACAAACTGATAGACAGCAAGTGGCAGTAATGCAACTTTTTGGATGCCAACTGCCATAAAACAAGAAGAAGCCTACATGATCAAAGCCCGTCTACGGAAAGCCTGGCCACTCCCTGAATTGTGGTTGTAGTTCCACCAGAGTTCCACTGGGGGCGATCGTCCGAGTGCAGAATGAATAGGAGTCTATGGGGCTAGACGGCTAAATTGGTCTCTTTCACCCAATTGCCGTTGAGAAATCTCACATTTTATTGTAGGTTTTGCAAGTTCAACATGGGTTATAGGTCGAAAGTTGAATGAACGAGTACTTATGTCCTTTCGATTTCTTACAGGTTGAGTTGTTGTTGCCCATAACACGCTAGCATTATGCTAATGTGTATGACGTCATTGACATTTTAAAAGACTTTTTAAAACAAATAAGTTACTCTAAAAAAAAACTAACACACAGCAGTGTGTAATTTCTTTGTATCTCCTTTCGAAAAAAATATTCAAATTACTAGACAAAAAATTATATCCTGAGAAAAGTGGATTTCTGGGGGTGAAACCCCATAGACTCCCATGAATTCTGCACTCGCCTGCGAGCGCCCCCGCATGGACAGAGACGTGTTACTGCAGCCAGTCCAGAAACCGGAAGTAACCAGAGAGTGCCAATTCTCTTCTATTAGACATTCTCTGATTTGATGCAGCTGGACGTCATTGGGGCGTGACGTGGCTCTTCAAAGTATTGTGTGACTGTGCAATTATTCTGCTAATACACTGTTTAGTGCGGTTGCCAATAAAAGGAAGAAGAAGAAGAAGAAATCAATCTGCTGTTGTACGGTCACGGTGTGTAGTATATGTAAGCTTTTCGAAAGCATGCGGTCTCCCAACGGTGAGTAACACGTATTCATAAACGACATAAAACAAACGCACCTCTGTGTTTCGTCGTTTGTTTTCAAATCCTTTATATTTTAATTTGTAGCTGCCACCATCATTGGGATTACAGCTGGGGCTGGTAAGTAGCATTCTAGACCGCTTTAAAAATAAAATCAACTGGGTTCATAAAGAAATGTTTGTTAGAACAATAATTTAAATGATTAATGCTTTTTTCTCTCTATTAATTTTCACGTTGATTAGTTGGTGCCGTTGCTTTGACCCCGTTTGCGCTCTCCATGGCTGGGTTCACCGCCGCCGGGATCGCGGCCGGTTCGGTGGGAGCTGGCATGATGTCATCAGCAGCCGCAGCCAGCGGGGGAGGAGTGGCTGCGGGGAGTTTGGTCGCACTGCTCCAGTCTGCAGGTGTTTTTGTACAGAAAGTTCAAAGGCGGTTGTTTTCTGCTGTTCACTAAACCTTTATTAATACTATAAGTGCCTTAAAGGTTAAAACGCCCCTGTCGGTGATTGGTTGGAACACTTTATTTTGGTTTTGAGTGGTGGTTGTACCCATAGATATCTATATAAAGGCTTTATATAGATATCTATGGTTGTACCCATTTGTTTTTGTGTGCAGATCTCAGAGCCTAGGCTGCCTACAGAGACGCTGTTTTTTGACAGTCTGCTTATGGGGTGGGCAGCTAGCTGATCGTTAGGAAAGATTAGACATTTATTTTTGGGCCTAAAATCACTGATACAACCTTTTAATAAGAGAGAAACAATTGAACAAGCCTGTATTAAAAATGATTAACTAAACTGAATCTTTATGAAATAATAGTACCTGATTAATATACATGGAATGTTTTTGTATTGTAATGACAAGATTGGAACCAGTTTTATGTGTCATTCTACAGCAGGGCGTTTGGTTATTGATGTCAAATAAGGTGTTTTGTTCTCTCTCTCAGGTGCTGCGGGGCTGTCTGCAGCTGGAACAGCTGGTGTGGCGTCTGTGGGTGGCGCTGCAGGGGCTCTGTTTGGAGGAGCTGTTGGTTGGCTGAAAAGGATCAGGAAATAGGAAATGTCCATAGAGCTTCTGAACACAAACACTGACAAAAGCTGCATCCTTCAAAGGCCACGAAGGTCAGGCTGGACGTTGTTAAATGGCGAAGTATCCATCTGCTGTATCCTTCACTGCACGGGAAACAAAGGACACATTTGGAGGCTGCATTTTGGCCTCTGAATTGGGATGCATTAATAGTCAGTGCAGCTTTTATAATGTTGAAAAAATTGCAGCTAAATTGAGCGCCTTGCGGAGCAGCAAAAACAAACTGACAGTCCATGAAAAGTTTGGAAGCAGCCTCTATATGTATATGTAATTGTGTGTTCTTGTAATTTTATTACATTTTGAAAATAAGAATGTAAACACATAAAACCTTGGAGATCTTGAAAAATCTTTTTTTTTCATGTCAATGTATAAATGTACCATTTAAAATTAATCAAAATATTAAATTCCTGTCCTTAAATATAAATTTTTGCATGATTTTAAGAGTATTGAAAATTTATTTATTACCCAAAGTGACTTAGGAATAATGTAGCAAAAACATGTTATTAATCATGGAGAAATTAAGTTTCAATGCAACGTTTTGAAGTTGACTAGAAGGGTATAGCACAAACAAATAGTTATTAAATTACTGGCATCTGTGGTTCCATGAACCTTCCAAGGCACAAAAGGTCCTTCAGATTATTAAAACGAAGAATAATGGTTAAGAACTTTTCTTTATCTTCCATAAAATCGCTGATATCTGGACGGATTCTGAACGTGATTTCTTGATTACATTTTAAAGTCATATCATAAACCATTTACAACTATAAAAAGACCTCTAAATAAGCACAACTAAAAAGATTGGGTTTACAATACAAGACAAAATAGACGCTCTTCTCAGACTTTCTGAATGAAACAAAGTTATTTAAGTTTAGCTTCTCTGTAACGTTAGTCAAATGCGTAACTGAGATAAGTAACTTAGCTTAAAATAACTTCACAGACAACTTATTTTGCAGTGCAATAACGTTTATTTATATCTCCAACAAAACGTTAGGTTGTGTGACAAAAACGAAACACCGTAAAAATAATAATAAACTAAAATATAAAAGACCGTCCGATCCGATGTCCCTAAAGAAATAGAACTCTACAGTTCTAATAGGCCTATTGGGATATATCCGTTAATTAAACTTGACGCATTGACTTCTATGTAAAGACAGAAAACAGAGCGAAAGCTAGAATTAGCATTAGGCTACACATGGCTAACGAATCCGATTGAGCAATAAAACATCTGAAAACATTCAACATTACATTTTATACTTTAAAGCCTGTATGTAATTGCAAATTATCGAACAAACAACGTGAAATGTATTATGGTGATGGAGATAAATAATAACACTTAAACTGACACACGATGAAAAAGCACACGATCCGCTCAATGGAGCTTGCGCATGCGTGCTGACTGAGGAAATGGGAATCGAAACTCATCACCACTCCTAAACGTGTTTTACAAGCAAGAAGTTTCAGTTTACTTACGTCATTTCGCCTGCAGCCGTACCGTGTGCAGTGGAAAGCGCAGTGGTACCAAGCAGAGGCTGACATTTTTTCGGGAATCCCACGGGTCACGGGATTCCCGTGGGATTCCTGCAGGATGGGAGTCATTTTTGCTATTAATCACGGGATTTGGACGGTACAGGATAAATGGTTAACGGGAGCAGACGGGAGCGGGAATCAACCAATCGCAAAGACGACAAAAAAAGAAAAAAGTAAATGCACCATTTTGTAGTTTCCTTTTAATACGCCTACAATGTAACGCAATTAAAAAATAACAACACGACCCAGCCGTCCCAGAAGCCATCATTAGGGACTTTAAGCAACAGCTGCTGATGGAACGGCAACGGCAGTCGGAAGTAAACGGTTAACTGCCGTAGCTAAAGAACACAAAAATCACTAAGCAACAGGAAAGAGTACGGCGTAGGGGATAATTTAATCATTTGACAAAATACAAATAAAGAAAGTGATTTTAAAAAGCAGGAGAGGGTTGCTTTGGACATTTAATGACATATATAGGCTAGGCTAAACAATTTCAATGCCACATACTATAAAACATAACATTATCTTTCTTAATCTTTCACGTAGTAACGACGACGGCAAATCAGCTGTTCTCCCGTAGTGGACGGTTACAGTAGAACGTCGCGAGGTAGCAGTTAAAGTCGCGCGTGCGCAATAGAACGCCAGAATGCCGTTGCCGTTCCACCAGAGGCTGTTGCTTAAAGTCCCTATTGCTTTTTGTCACGGCTTACCGCCGGAATTCAAAGAGCTGTGATGGAGGGAGCTAACAGCCGCGGAGAAGTCGATGTGGCAAAAAATGATTTACAGCGCAAAGTCAGAAGTAATTACATGTCTATTAAGTTCACAGAACTGGTCGGAAAGTCTGAAATATTAAGTAAGGAATAATTGACGACAGGCCGTTGAATTATTAGAAAAATAATGCACACCCGAGGTGGTAATGCGGTCACCGAATTTTTTTATTACGGACGAAAGTTTCGGAGGCAGTGTGCAAGCGTGATTGAAATAACGTGAGGTCGAAAAAAAATTTTAACGTGCGAAAATTTCGGATGCGAATTAAGGCCATTGCACACTGAGTCCGAAATTCGCATCCGAAATTTTCGAAGAAAATCATTTTTTTCTATTTTTTAACATAGTTATTTCTCTAAACTTTCGTCCGTAATAAAAAAATTCGGATCGGGTTCGATTTTCTGCGTTTTTCGCATCCGTAGCAAGCATTTTGAGAGGTTGAGAGGCTTTGGAAAGAACAGCTCGCTCCGCACATCATTGCACATGCGCAGTCCTTTCAGTTTCGGTTTTCAATTCGATCAAGTGTTCATGTTCTCTCGATCAGATTAGAAAAGGAATAAACCTCCCCTTTCAATCAGATCGAAATTTCGGATCGATTTAGGTGTGATTGAGCAGCCAATTCGATTACTATTGTATTATAATTAGGTACAAAATATAATCTGTAGCCTATAGCCTACGTTACAGCTGTTCTGTCTGCCCAGCGCTTCCGCCGGCTGTGTGTGTGTGTGTGTGTGTGTACTGCCAGTCTCTGTTCAGGATCGTTTGGCTCACGGAAATTTGTAGTCTTCTTTTTAATATGTGTGGCTCCAGTATCGCTAGCAAAGCATCAAACCTTTCCACTGACATTCTGAGGTAAATTTTGAATCGCTCGGAATAATTTCGCAACTCCTTGATAAGGAGCTGAAACTCTCCTTCCTTTCGGCGCAATCTCAGGATTGGATGGACCCAATATTTCCTCTTTCTTTTTCTCTTTTTTTTTATGAAGAGAGAGGGCAACAAAATCATCCTCACTGCTTGACGAATCCATTTAGTATTTTTGCGTTTTTTTCCGCAAAGGTGTAATAAATACGCATCGGACTCAGTGTGCAAGGTTTCTGTGCGTGACGTTTTTTTAGGCTGACGAACACGAAAAAACGCATACGAAAATTTCGGACTCAGTGTGCAATGGCCTTAATGCTGGACACACTCAACGACTGGCTGAAACACTCTCTGACTGTTCCATCGACTGCAGCAGATGTTAAACACAGACTGTGAACACAGACTGAACGCGCTGAACACGCGTTTGGGCATCATCAATCATAATACATTACATTCATAACTGGCCTTACAGTATAAGTGTGTCCCCGGCTTTATGCAGTTATTAATGCAGTTATTAGAGAGAGAGAGAGAGAAGCATATGTGTGTCAATATTATTATTTATTTATTTATTCAAATCATTTTAATTAGTTCGTTCATGTTTTTTTTTCCTTCTAATATTGACAGTAGACTAGCCTAATAAATGAAACACAACGTCCTTTTAACAACTATAGGCCTATCAATAATTATTTATTTGTTATAGCCTATTATCTGCAATAATTACGAAAACCCGTGCAGCAGGACTATCAATTTTTATATATAGGCCTATGTAGCTGGTGTGAATTATTCTTTGATTAGTTTTTTATATATTGTATTATTTTCTTTGATTTATTGTTTATACTAAGTTTTCTACTCTTGTAATTAGAATGGATTGATGAACCTCACGAAATTTTGTTTGTATTATTGTTCACGTTAAAGTTGAGGAACTTTTCTCTCGGGTATTTGTTTGGGGTGGGAGCATCATCGGTGGAGCATCGCCGGGG
Organism: Semotilus atromaculatus; assembly: GCA_031834385.1. Classification (NCBI taxonomy): domain Eukaryota; kingdom Metazoa; phylum Chordata; class Actinopteri; order Cypriniformes; family Leuciscidae; genus Semotilus; species Semotilus atromaculatus. Next base: position 192,935 of record JAULUF010000009.1, on the reverse strand, counting down.
TTTCCCCTTGTACGGCATGAGATTGCGTCAGTCTATTTGCGCGAGGCTGATGAGCGCATGCACTTCGCTTCTCTCGTGAATATTTCTCTGGTATGCTGATGTTTGTCGTTCAAATGCATTTTTTTTTTTTTTTTTTTTAATAAGTGTGATTTAAGTGATAGCAACATTGATTGTGTTGGTTGTGATGAAGTATTTAATTGTAATACGATTTTTACGAAATCCATCATTGTGCTTACTAATTGTCATATCACGCTTAGTGTCTACACGAGAGAGTGAGAGAAGTCAATGCCCCGAGTTATCCACTGATGATATCTGTCTGTTTACAGGTATGTTTAATTAGTTTTGTTTATTAGGAAAAGAGATCTGGTTTACTGTTAATAAACATGTATTGTTGTACATAGTGTTTTAAGGGGTAAGAATCCATTTTGATTATTCGCGCTGTGCGTGACGCACGTGGTGAGGCCTGCACATGGTATGGTGCTAAATGTTTATTGAATGTTTTATTTGGATGTCACTAACGACATTATAATTGTTTATTTGTTTTATTATAGTATGTTATATTATATGAACATTTTAATTCATGCATGTTTGAATTTAATTTAGTATACAACATATTGTAATGTTACTTGAAATGTATTGTATGCTATTGGAGTGCATTGAAAGGAATGTTAATGTGATATGTCATAAGGAAGACAAGAACTTTCAGAGTTATTATATTTATTTTCAAGCATTTATTTTTTTTTTTATATTATGAGATTGCGTCAGTCTATTTGCGCGAGGCTGATGAGCGCATGCACTTCGCTTCTCTCGTGAATATTTCTCTGTGTCTACACGAGAGAGTGAGAGAAGTCAATGCCCCGAGTTATCCACTGATGATATCTGTCTGTTTACAGAAATAAATTAGCTATTGGATCTCATCTGTGAGTGGTCGTGTGGTCCTTGTGTTTGAGGGTGTCCAGTCCAGACATGCTACATAATTTGGTGCCGTGACCCGGATGCACCAGATCTGCTGCAGCTGATCGCTGGGGTTTGACAACGTGGGATCACAACGCTTCAGAAATCGACGGCCAAAGAATCGTTATCGTTGACGGGTTGGTGGTAGTGTCTGGACATTGACTGAACTATTTCAGACAACAAGCACGCACATTGGACTGTTTTCTTTTTTTTTCTTCCCTGTTTTTTTATTTTTTTTATTTTTTTTTAGCTTTGCTTGTAGAAGCGAGCGATAACTGTTAAATTTTCTTGTGTATGTTTCTCATTGTTATCATTTTCCACTTGTAATATGGCTGAAGGGAGATGGAATGAAGACCTAGTAACACCACATATTGGCAGGGGTCGAGGATTCTTTGGGGTAGGTGTACCTAAAGTTGGTAAACCACGTGTGTTGGACTATGATTCTGTGACTGCCCCAACTGAGTTTCCCAATAACGGGCCGCGTAAACCAGATTCTTCCACTCCTGCCAACACTGGTTGTGACAATGTTACTCAGCAACTACGCGACCTTATCGGTGAGCTTGGAAGCCAGATAGGTGACTCCATTGTCACACGGTTGCTAACAAACCAGACTTCAGCATTACCTGGTTCCTCTCCATCGTCTGAGGAGCAGCCCTTTAGGACAGCGCCTCCGTCCCCGAATCTTGATCTGTCCAAATTAAATCTCGTAATCAAAGCTGACATTAAGGAACCGCAAATGTTCAGAGGGGATGGTAGTGATAAGTTCACCATCATGGAGTGGATTGAGCAAATGGGGGTGTATTTGTCCAAAAAGGGTTGTGACAAAGCCGACAGTGTGGAAGAGATATTGAACCATCTCTGCGGTCGGGCAAAGAGCATTGTCAAGGTCAAGCTGAAAAGTAGCCCGGCCGCAGTACTCTGTCCTGAGGTTGTCTATGAGGTACTACGGCGTTATTTTAGCGAAAGCCCTGGCTCTTGCCAGCCGTTAGCGGACTTTTATGCGACACAGCCGAAGTCTAATGAGCACCCTGTTGATTATTGGGTCAGATTGAATGAGGTAGCCGAGCTAGCAGATGCTCACTTGCAGAGATGTGGTGGAAAGATGGAAAATATGAGCTCAGAGGTTGCAATGATGTTTATCAGGAACTGTCCCAACCGTGATCTTTCCAGTGTTTTTAGGAGCAAGCCCATAAGCAAATGGTCAGCTGAGGAGGTCCAGGAGGCTATCGACGAGCATGAGAGAGATTTTAAGTCTCAGAGGCCAGTTCAATCTGCACTTAAAGTTGCAGTGAATCAGGCTGTTGTTGCGGATAAACCTGTCAACACTCAGGTAGCAGTAGGAAACGAAAGTATGGGCGTAACCTCTGCATCGCGTACTGCAGTTCCGAACCCTAAAACGAGTGAAGCCGCAGAATTGGGCACTTTGGAGCGCGTGCTGAAAATGTTAGAAAGGGTGCTGGAGCGCACAACTTTACCTGCTTCAGAACCAAGGCCTCGAACGTCACAGTGGTATCGATCTCCTTCATGTGAAGTCTGTGGAGATAGATCTCACTCGACTCGTTCCCACTGTATGAGAGAGAAAAGGTGCCTTGCTTGCCTGGAGATTGGGCATCAACGCAGGGAGTGTCGCAGGGTCTCTGGCCAACCTATGCCCCAGACCAGTGACGATCTGGGAAACTAGTTCACTCACATCGAGGAGAGGGCGATGTGAGTGTTTTAAGTCAGCCTCTCACCAGTGAAGATGATCCTATGGTCATCTATAGCAGCCAGTGTCAGGTTGAGTCAAGTGACAGTATCGTTTTGTTCCAGAACATTGCAAAGTTGGAAAAAGCTGACAGTTTGTTCTATACCGATGTGTTGGTGAATGATACGGTCACTTGCCAAGGCCTGTTAGACACTGGTTCTATGGCATGTACTATTAATGAGGAAACTGAGCGCAAGTTGTTGGATGCATGCGGGACCCTTGAGTCTGAGCAGCCCCGTGCCGATGTTTTGCTTGTCGGTTGTGGTGGTGTTCGGGTCAAACCCAAGTGCATCCACCAGCTAAAGATGTGTGTGTATGGACATTCGGTTATCGTGCCTACCTTGGTTGTACCGGGACAAAAAGACCAGTTAATTGTTGGTACTAACGTGATCAAGTATGTTCTCAGCCAGCTTAAGCAGTCCCAAAGCTATTGGCGTGTCATGAACCAGCCAAATTGTACAGGAGAACCAGAGATTCAGCGATTCTTGTGTATGCTGTCTGGGCATAACAGATGGGAAGGTAGTAGTATCCCGACCGTTGTTGGTACCGTAAAGCTCACTCAAGCCGTCACGCTTTTACCTCAGCAAGAGCACCTCGTGTGGGGTAGACTCCCGACAAGTTCCACTATTTCTGTGGGTAGTACAGTATTGGTTGAGCCTTCTAAGGCACAAACTCATAAGAAGGGTGTCCTTGTCGGGCGATCTATAGCCACATTACCTGGTGACAGATGGGTGCCGGTTAAGATGATAAATCCATCCAGTAAGTCGATCACTTTGAGACGAAATGCTAAAATAGCCGATGTCTCTCCTGTTTTGGCGGTCGAAGACCTGGATGTTCAACCCAGGCATGGTCATGGAGAGAGTGTGAGTGTGCAGAACCAGTCTGTCTCCTCTAGTGAAGAAATGGGTGGCTCTCCCTCTGATTTTCAAGACGCACTGCAGAAGCTTGGCCTTGGTGATCTTGATATCGAGTCCTGCGAGGTGACTCCACACTGGAAAGACCAGCTTCTGCAGTTGATTCAGAGTTATCAAGATGTGTTTTCTAAACATAAGCTAGATTGTGGTAGCGCAAAAGAGTTTGTCCACAGGATTCACCTGTCCGATGACCGCCCGTTCAGACTTCCATACAGGCGCGTTCCTCCGGCTCAGTATCAGACGCTGAGAAAAGTGCTCTCTGAGATGGAAGAGCAAGAAATTATTCGAAAGTCCTGTAGTGAGTGGGCGTCTCCGCTGGTTCTGGTGTGGAAGAAAAGCGGTGATCTTCGTGTTTGTGTCGATTATCGCTGGCTTAATGCCAGGACCATCAAAGACGCTCACCCCTTACCTCACCAAGCAGACTGTTTGGCGGCCTTGGGTGGAAACGCAATCTTTAGCGTGATGGATCTTACCTCCGGTTTTTATAATATCGCGATGGCAGAGGAGGATAAGAAGCTGACGGCCTTCACAACACCGATGGGCCTTTATGAGTTTAATCGCTTACCGCAAGGGTTGTGCAATAGCCCCGCTAGCTTCATGCGCCTAATGATGAATATATTTGGCGATCAAAATTTCTTGACATTGCTTTGCTATCTGGATGACCTACTTGTTTACGCCCCAGGCGAGAGCGAGGCCATCAAGAGACTTGGAGTGGTGTTCAGTAGACTCAGGGAGCACGGGTTAAAGTTAGCCCCTAAAAAGTGCCATTTCCTCCAGAAGAGCGTGCATTTCTTAGGGCATGTCATTGACAGTTCAGGAGTAGCGACCGACCCAGACAAGGTCAGCGCTATTGAATTGGTGGCCGAGTCTGATTTGATGATGGAGGATGGGGTAACCCCGTCCCAAAGGAAAATTAAATCGTTCCTTGGAATGGTGTTGTATTACCAGAGGTTCATCCAAAATTGCTCCACAATCGCGAAACCTCTGTTTGCTTTGACAGCAGCACAAAGAGGCAAGAAGCCTTCTGGGAAGGGTGCTGCTGTGTTCAGAAAGTTGAGTCCGGGTGACTGGAAGGAGGAGCACAGTAGGGCCTTCCAGCAGCTAAAAGCCGCTCTGATGAATTCTGTAGCCTTGGCGCATCCTGATTTTAGCCGCCCATTTGTTTTGTCTACCGACGCATCCATGGACGGATTGGGAGCTGTCCTTTCACAGGTCGCAGATGGTGAGATTAGAGCCCGGCCGATTGCTTTCGCTAGCAAAGCCCTTACGCATGCGCAGGCCAAATATCCTGCTCACCGCTTAGAGTTTTTGGCTTTGAAGTGGTCCGTTTGCGACAAATTCAGCCACTGGCTGAAAGGCCATGAATTTGTTGTTTGGACGGACAACAATCCTTTAACTTACATCCTTACAAAGCCTAAACTCGACGCGTGTGAGCAGAGATGGGTTTCCAAGTTAGCGCCCTATCATTTCAGCATCAAGTACATACCTGGTAGTAAAAACATAGTGGCCGATGCTTTAAGTCGTCAACCCTTTGTCACTAACCGGGTTAGTCGGAGGCTAATGAATGAGCCTTACACTGCATTGCTTGAGGAGGCGGAACAGTTTGAGAGAGACACAGTGCAAGATGCATTCAGGCTTAGTGCTGGTATCCAGATTGCTGAATGTCCCCCTAGTGTAGCGCCAAGCCGTTGTCCGCTTTCCAGTGCCGAGGTGTCTGCGGTGTTAGAAGGTCATAGTGACTGGGAAGCAGGAGTCGAATCGAGAGCAGTCTCTTGGATTGTCCAGGACACCCAGAATTTGTTGCCTCGCGGGCAGTGTCCGTTGCCAGTCTTTTCGTTAGATGAACTCCGAGACAGACAACAGAATGATCCTTGTCTGGCCAGGGTCCTGTCTTACGTTAATAGGGGCAAGAGAGCTTCGCGTCGTGAGCGTGCTGGTGAGACATATAAGGTGCTCAGAGTCTTGAAGCAATGGGACAAGTTGAAGATACTTGATGGTGTACTGTATCGTGCAAGCAAAGATAACCAGACCGGAAGGAAACGGTTACAGTATGTTGTCCCATCTTCTTTGATAACACAGGTGATGGCAGGCATCCATGACGAAGCAGGGCACCAGGGCCAAGGTAGAACTATGTATCTGGCAAGACAAAGGTTCTTCTGGGTCGGGTTAGAGCGCAACGTTCGTGGGTACGTTAAGTGTTGCAAGCGCTGCGTCGTTAGTAAAACGCTCGAACCCGAAGGTAGAGCCCCACTAGAGAGTGTGAAAACGTCAAGTCCTATGGAGCTAGTATGTATTGATTTCTGGACTGCGGAAAGCTCCAAAGGCCGTAACGTAGATGTGTTGGTCGTAACTGATCATTTTTCCCGCATGGCTCATGCCTTCCCGTGTCGTGACCAGTCAGCAAAGCAGGTAGCACGACAGTTGTGGGACCGATATTTCTGTGTGTACGGCTTCCCTGATAGGATCCACTCGGATCAGGGGGCGAACTTTGAGAGCCAACTGATCCGAGAATTGCTGCAGGTTGCCGGAGTAAAAAAGTCCCGAACAACTGCTTACCATCCGATGGGCAATGGCCATGTTGAACGGTTCAATAGAACCTTGGGCAACATGGTCAGAGCACTGCCGCCAAGGTCTAAAGAAAAGTGGTCACAGTTGCTTCAGACACTAACATTCGCATACAATTGTACAGCGCACGAGTCCACTGGCTACGCTCCATTCTATTTAATGTTTGGTAGGATCCCGAAGCTACCCGTGGATGTGATGTTTAGCAATGTTGAGAGAGATTGTGACGTTGTTGATTACGACAAATATGTGAAAAGGTTGCAAGACGACTTGAAAGAGGCTCTGACTGTTGCTCAGAGGAACATTGATGTCAGTCAGCAACGTCAGACTGAGTTGTACAACCGGAAGACGAAGGGCTGTAACATTGAGATGGGTGATCAAGTTCTCCTGGCCAACAAAGGTGAACGTGGGAAGAGAAAATTAGCAGACAGGTGGGAGTCCACGCCCTATAGGGTAGTAGCGCTGAACCCCCAGTGCCATATTTATCGCATACGTAACACCAAAACGGGCCAGGAGAAAACTGTTCATCGCAATTTGTTGTTGCAAGCGAATTTCCTGCCACTTGAGTTGGGAGAACCTGACTTATCTGAGGATAGTGGCGGATCTGTCCTCAGCAGTAGGAGTATGTCCGTGAATGATGTTGTTAGTCGCACATCTGAGATATGTTCTGTGTCTGAGCGAGTTGCCAGTTGGGTGGAACAGACTGCAGCTTCTGAGGATTCTCAGCAGAGGTTGTCCTGCAGATCTGATAGCATTGTATCGGTGGACGTAGTCCCTGGGTCAATGGGACCGGAGCAATTGCCATCAGAGGATGATTCTGTCAGGGAGAACAGCAATGTGAACAGTCCAGATGAGGGATTGATTTGTGATTCTCACAGTTCGCTTTCTGAGGTGGTTCTTCATGGTGACCGTTGTGTTTCACCTGCTAGAGTTGTTGAGCCACCTCCTGGCCAAGAGGAAAACAAAGTTCGGACCAGAGTGGGTAGAATAGTGAAACCTGTCAACAGATTGATAGAGAACATGACTCAGTCTGTCAGAACACTGAATCCAGTTGGTGGGTTTGTAAGGTCTTTATTGAAATAAGAATTTATTGTATCAGTACATCGCATTGTAATGCAATATTGTTTTCTTTTAAGTTGTAAGGTTAAGCCTTTAATGCACTGACTGTGCATTATAGCACAGTTGTCGTTCCAGATCTGATATGAAGTTTCATTTGAGATGAATGGTGTTTAAGGCACCTTTTGCGGGCGATTGCGGTGGGCCTGATCAACCTGCTTTACTCACCTTCCCTGTGAGTGGGAAACATTTTGTTGCACCATGCTCTGGATAACAGTTGGTCTAATAGCGCCAGTGTATACTATCCCTGTATAAGTCAAAATTTGTGAAGTTCAGGGGGGAGAATGTAGCTGGTGTGAATTATTCTTTGATTAGTTTTTTATATATTGTATTATTTTCTTTGATTTATTGTTTATACTAAGTTTTCTACTCTTGTAATTAGAATGGATTGATGAACCTCACGAAATTTTGTTTGTATTATTGTTCACGTTAAAGTTGAGGAACTTTTCTCTCGGGTATTTGTTTGGGGTGGGAGCATCATCGGTGGAGCATCGCCGGGGTTTCCCCTTGTACGGCATGAGATTGCGTCAGTCTATTTGCGCGAGGCTGATGAGCGCATGCACTTCGCTTCTCTCGTGAATATTTCTCTGGTATGCTGATGTTTGTCGTTCAAATGCATTTTTTTTTTTTTTTTTTTTAATAAGTGTGATTTAAGTGATAGCAACATTGATTGTGTTGGTTGTGATGAAGTATTTAATTGTAATACGATTTTTACGAAATCCATCATTGTGCTTACTAATTGTCATATCACGCTTAGTGTCTACACGAGAGAGTGAGAGAAGTCAATGCCCCGAGTTATCCACTGATGATATCTGTCTGTTTACAGGTATGTTTAATTAGTTTTGTTTATTAGGAAAAGAGATCTGGTTTACTGTTAATAAACATGTATTGTTGTACATAGTGTTTTAAGGGGTAAGAATCCATTTTGATTATTCGCGCTGTGCGTGACGCACGTGGTGAGGCCTGCACATGGTATGGTGCTAAATGTTTATTGAATGTTTTATTTGGATGTCACTAACGACATTATAATTGTTTATTTGTTTTATTATAGTATGTTATATTATATGAACATTTTAATTCATGCATGTTTGAATTTAATTTAGTATACAACATATTGTAATGTTACTTGAAATGTATTGTATGCTATTGGAGTGCATTGAAAGGAATGTTAATGTGATATGTCATAAGGAAGACAAGAACTTTCAGAGTTATTATATTTATTTTCAAGCATTTATTTTTTTTTTTATATTATGAGATTGCGTCAGTCTATTTGCGCGAGGCTGATGAGCGCATGCACTTCGCTTCTCTCGTGAATATTTCTCTGTGTCTACACGAGAGAGTGAGAGAAGTCAATGCCCCGAGTTATCCACTGATGATATCTGTCTGTTTACAGAAATAAATTAGCTATTGGATCTCATCTGTGAGTGGTCGTGTGGTCCTTGTGTTTGAGGGTGTCCAGTCCAGACATGCTACACCTATTCAGTTTAATTTTCTATTGATTATAGATAGGACTATACTTTATTTATTAAAATTAAACTGCATGTTTCCAATGATTGTGAAGTTAGACATCGAAAATGGCAGATCAAGCGCATGTGGATACATGTTTTTATTGTTATGAATTGTATCCTATTTTCCGTTATTACAGTTGACTACGCGAAGTGATATGGAACTGTAATGCGGTCAAGACCTGCTGGAACTACTTTAGCCGTGCGTTTCCCTGAAAATAATTGACCCTTCGCAAAGACCCGCCCCCCTTAGTTACTGTCGCTATGTCCGACAAGCTACGCCGCTCTCATGTTCTCACGCAGTGAAAAATACATCGCGGAGCAGAGAGGAGACTGACAACACGCTGACAGACAGGACAGACCAGGTTATTTTTCGGTTATTTTTGATGTTAAACATATTAAACAAAGTCTCACCTTTCAAATTTGGTCATTTTGTAAAAGAAATTTAAACAATAAATACCGTTTTGTGGCTCTTTAATGTGTCGTGACAGATCGATGTAGAGCATCAGTTAAAGCTGCTCGTGATCCGATCATCTCTTCCTTCTAGTTCATTTATAGCATCAAATAAACATGAATGAACATAAGAAGGAATGTTGTTTTAACCGCGGAAAGTCGTCTGTACACTCCGTTTTTCAAGTTCAAATCCTCCTATGTTAATCTACTATCTCTCCTGACTGCTTTGTTGGACAAAATGGCGGATGGTGAAGTATGATTGGTCAGATTACCTGTCAATCAAGCTCCACGCGAAGGGTCAATTGCACACCTTAGAACGTTCTCAACCAATCAGAATCAAGCATTCAACAGCCCTGTAGTATAATTAAGTTTATGAGAGTAGAATGTGACTGTGATAGCACGATGTACGCTGCTTGTAAGACATGCTTAGTCTCACGTTATGTGCTGTTTGGGTTTATTAAACTATTGTAGACATGATGTGAACTATGTAGCCTACTGTTTTTCTTTTATTTGCTGTCTTCCATTTTCTGGAGAAAATCTAGAAACAGGGGCTCAGCAGCTGGTCTAAAACAAGATGGAGAGCAGACTAAATCAAATTCTATGTATTAACTAAACACTAATTGAAGAAAAATATATATGGGAGCGGTACAGGAGCGGGAGTCAGTTTAAACAGGAGCGGGATGGGAGTGGGAGTCAATTTACCAGGAGCGGGATGGGATGGGATTATTTTTTAAACTTTGGTCTGGGAGTGGGACGGGACAAGATTTCTTTCTATGGGAGTGGGACGGGACAGGAGTGAAAATCCACTCCCGTGTCATCCTCTAGTACCAAGTTACAAACTCCTGTGCTACTATTTTCTAAATCATGAAGCGCGGTAAGTAGCGCAAACTTTAGCTTTTTTATGAGATGATATGCAAGTGAAAAATGCAGGAATGAACTCCCTTTTCAGGAGCTTTCACAATTAGAAATAGGATACATAATGAATGTTCAAATGTATAGATAGCCTAACAATTAAAAATAAACAACATAAATGTTCAATCAGAAAATAAAATCGTAATATTTAGATAGGCTATTTGTTGTTCTTCATATGCCTATTTTAAATTGTGTTGTTATGTATAAAGTAGGCCTACTTGCACTGCAAAATCTTTGTAAAATAGGTTTAATGCGTGATCAGCGTTAGTAGACAATATATTGTTTAGCTACTTTTCAAATAGGGGAGACCGGGTATGGTTGTAACCATAGGGTTGTAACGGGGAGAGTTGTAACACCACTATCCACCACGGGATAAGATAGGAGTCATGTGATCATTTCAGTATTTACCTACTGCCTTCCCTGATACCGCATGGTTGTTGTCAAGTCTGGAAACCGACACGTTCTGAATTTATAGAGAAAAAAATATTTTTAGGTAAAAAAGTATTATTATTTTTTTACCAAGATTATTTTTTGTCTAGTATCTAAACTATTGCAGATAAAATAGTTTGACTTATATTAGATTCAAATAAATGTAGTTTCTTAGGTAGCATGTGATGTAGTTTTCCCCTGCTAATTTCAAACCAGTATGCTAATACAGCTAGCTAAACAGTGACTGACAGGGGTGGGTTGTAACACTTCTTGAAAAAGTATTACAACCATCCCCTATCATAGAACTGATTGATTTTAATATTTTTATAGAATGCCTAGGCAGTGGAAAAGAAAGACAGACAGAGGTGTGACTGCCAGTCTTTTAAAAAAAGCATCTGATGAGGTCACAAAGAAGGGGAAGTCAGTCAGATCAGCTGACAGTCACACACACACATCTATATATATATATATATATATAATATATACACTCACCGGCCACTTTATTAGGTACACCTGTCCAACTGCTCCTTAACACTTAATTTCTAAGCAGCCAATCACATGGCGGCAACTCAGTGCATTTAGGCATGTAGACATGGTCAAGACAATCTCCTGCAGTTCAAACCGAGCATCAGTATGGGGAAGAAAGGTGATTTGAGTGACTTTGAACGTGGCATGATTGTTGGTGCCAGAAGGGCTGGTCTGAGTATTTCAGAAACTGCTAATCTACTGGGATTTTCACGCACAACCATCTCTAGGGTTTACAGAGAATGGTCCGAAAAAGAAAAAACATCCAGTGAGCGGCAGTTCTGTGGGCGGAAATGCCTTGTTGATGCCAGAGGTCAGAGGAGAATGGCCAGACTGGTTCGAGCTGATAGAAGGGCAACAGTGACTCAAATAACCACCCGTTACAACCAAGGTGGGCAGAAGAGCATCTCTGAACGCACAGTACGTCGAACTTTGAGGCAGATGGGGTACAGCAGCAGAAGACCACACCGGGTGCCACTCCTTTCAGCTAAGAACAGGAAACTGAGGCTACAATTTGCACAAGCTCATCGAAATTGGACAATAGAAGATTGGAAAAACGTTGCCTGGTCTGATGAGTCTCGATTTCTGCTGCGACATTCGGATGGTAGGGTCAGAATTTGGCGTCTACAACATGAAAGCATGGATCCATCCTGCCTTGTATCAACGGTTCAGGCTGGTGGTGGTGGTGTCATGGTGTGGGGAATATTTTCTTGGCACTCTTTGGGCCCCTTGGTACCAATTGAGCATCGTTGCAACGCCACAGCCTACCTGAGTATTGTTGCTGACCATGTCCATCCCTTTATGACCACAATGTACCCAACTTCTGATGGCTACTTTCAGCAGGATAATGCGCCATGTCATAAAGCTGGAATCATCTCAGACTGGTTTCTTGAACATGACAATGAGTTCGCTGTACTCAAATGGCCTCCACAGTCACCAGATCTCAATCCAATAGAGCATCTTTGGGATGTGGTGGAACGGGAGATTCGCATCATGGATGTGCAGCCGACAAATCTGCGGCAACTGTGTGATGCCATCATGTCAATATGGACCAAACTCCCTGAGGAATGCTTCCAGCACCTTGTTGAATCTATGCCACGAAGAATTGAGGCAGTTCTGAAGGCAAAAGGGGGTCCAACCCGTTACTAGCATGGGGTACCTAATAAAGTGGCCGGTGAGTGTATATATAAATTGTAGTATATTTATCAATACTGTTAAGTAAGTTTGTTCAAGTAGACACATTTACATACACACACGCGCACACACACACACACACACAAGTTAATCAGACAGTCTGTTCCAGAGAGGGAGTGAGACATTGTTATTTTATGCCAATAAACCTGTTTTTGAAGCATATCATATAGTGTGGCATCCATTTTTGCTCCTTTTGTGTAATTGTTACAACTTACCCCAGCATGTGTTACAACCTACCACGGTATTGGGGTAGGTTGTAACGAAGGTACACCATGTATTTGACACCAACTCACGAGGTCTGTGATATTCTTGTAGAGGATTGAATTGGTGCCATTTGGAGTGAACACATGTGGGTACTTTGTAAAAAAGTTTGAGAACTGTAGCTACAAAATTCAGTTAGTTATAGTTACTGAAGCAAAAAGTGTTACAACCATACCCGGTCTCCCCTATTCTATATAAGAAGCCGTAATTTAATATTAGTCTATAAAATATTTATTTAAATATTTTTGGCTTTTGATGTTCCCTGAGTAAATTAACTTTCTTGAACGGATCTCATTTGGGCCGATACATCTCAAACTTGGAATGTGCAGAGAAATAGCGTGAAAAAAGAAACACACAATTCAAGTGGCTGATGAGGATCAGGAGAGAAATTAGTGAGTGTAGAGAACTGTGGTAAGCAGAACTAGGCTACTTTAACAGTTATAGGCTGAGTGTAGAACCCATTACCCAGGCATTATTTCCACATCTGCATAGTTCATGATTACACATTTTACTAGAATTGTAATGAGACGGCAAAAAAAAGCTTCATGCAGTTTCCGTCAAAATTAAAAATGTGTTTATCTCTTTCAAGTATAGAAATTAGTACAAAACTAATTATGAAAGTTTATTTTATTTTTCAGTGCATTTGTTTTACAATATGTATATTACTGTCATGGGATTAATCGTATATTATTATGTAGTAGTGTAATGTAGACAGACACAATATCACAACTAAAAGAGGTTTGAGTTTTTCTTTGTTCAATTTGCAAACTATATTGGTTGGAGCTCTTAATATTGAACTCTTAAAGTGCACCAGATGGATGAATTTAACATTAAAAAGCACAACATTTTCTTTTGGTGGAGCATGCCCGCAAACCCCCCTAGACGGATCAAGGTACACCCACCACAGATTTACCAAAAATCCTGTGTGAAACACTGGTATTGCTATGCCAATGCAACTTATACTCTGTAGCTTGTTTTCAGATTCATCACTGTGGACAGTGGTGTAGTCTACGTGATACGCAGGTATACGCCGTATACCCACTAGAAAATGTCAAGGATTTCCGTATACCCACTAGGAAAGGTCAAGGATCTCCGTATACCCACTTAAAAGAGCGCGAGGATTCGTAACAACATCGTTTTGTGAACTTTCATTCATAAATTCACCCCGCCGTCTGTTTGCGCAGCGGATCGAATCGCGGAATCCAGTCACAAATGTAACTTAAACCCTATTCGCACGGGATTTAATTTCTAAATCACACAAGGTCCACAGATAGTACTAATCCCGTGCGAATAGGGTTTATGAGGAGGACATGCACACATTTGAACTTCATCGCAGAGCTTTTATGAGAGTCACTTCACAAGAATTTTACCATTTCATTTGACAAAACTATCGTAATTCATATCATATACACTCACAAACTTTAAAATCTTCATGACAACCTGTCAAAATAAAAGTTTTGTATAACTAAGAAAATATAACAGAAATATATTACTATTGCACAGTAGAGTATACTTCAAGTAGGCCTAATAATAATAATAATAATAATAATAATAATAGTTTATTAAAACACACAGAAGCTCAAATGTCTTTAATTTACAACCCACCAAAATAAAAGTTTGTAGAGAGAAAGAAAGTAACTCGAAGGAATTATGTAAGAAATGGCATAGTAAGAGGTACTTTATAAAATAATAATAATCAAATCTATTAAAACATAATTTTAAAAGAATATCACAGTATACTCACTACAAAAAACTAGACTACACCACTGACTGTGGAGTGTAGTTCAATTGTATTTTACAATTAGTTATTTCATCTGTTAACTCTTACTCATTCCTACTCACTCATTGCATGGTATTAATGGTATTTTGGAATAGGAGTTGGTATACATATTCAAGGGCGTGCAAATCGGGTGTTTATGATCATATGTAGTGGGCCAGTCTGGGCCAAAATGCCAGGGTCGATTTTTCGTCTAAGCATTTATAGCCCTGCCTGCAAGTTATTACATCCATGCACATTTGTAATGTTTGTACAGTATAATTAACAACGGCTTCGAACGCGACTCAACCATTTAGAATCAAGAAATGGACGAAGTTGTTCTGAGGGTTGTTTCTTCAAATGAACACATGTCAGTTGTAGCCTACAGAAGATAGTTAGTGCTGTTTATGTCAATTAGTTGGTGCAGTTGTATTGGCTCCAGTGGCGCTCACCTTGGCTGGGTTCACCTCTGCTGGTATAGCAGCGGGTTCTCTGGCTGCCAGCATGATGTCATTAGCAGCCGTCGCCAGCGGGGGAGGAGTGGTTGCAGGGAGTTTGGTCGCGCTCCTTCAGTCAGCAGGTTTTTTTTTTTATTAAAAGTTTAAAGGAAGTTGTGATGGTCTTTTCTTCCATATTTTGACGTATATCCAGATTAAACTGCTTTTGTAGGGAGTTGTTTGATGGTTGTGGTTTGCCATTGCCGTGATGTCATGTGAGTGACAGGTTGTCCCGCCCTCGCACCAGTAAACACGTCATCAGAGAAGAGATGTCTCTGCAAGAGGGAGGGGAACCTATTTTGATTAGAGATTAACAGGGCACAAAAGTAAAAACAGGCCAGGCGCCAAAAGGGGGCACTGCCCCCTCAGATCTGATTTGTGCCCCCTCAGTTTAATTTTATTATTCATGGTTAGAAATTAAATGTTTAACCTTTTGAGTGGGGTCTCTGATATGGGATTTTTATGAAGATTATATGATGCCATAAAGAATCGCATGTGCAGGGTAAGATTTGTGAAATTGTACATAAGATTGCAAGCGTAAATTAAATTTGCATGCCCAAGCGAAATATTTGAAAAGGTGTAAATCACCTTTCAAGTGTAAGAAAAAAATACTTGCAGCATTTTACTGTTCGTAAGTGTAATTCATGTATTTTGAAGCTGCAGTTTAATGCTAACGCAAAATAAATAGGATCATTTGGCGCGGTTTTTGCACACAAATGCGGCCAAAAGCATTGCAGACATGTGAACAGCAATTTTCAAGCAAAAACAACAGAGGCAGGAACTGCAAAACAGATTAATTGTGTAAAATAAAACAAACTGTTGCAAATGTCTAAATGACTTCTTGTGTGCATAGGGAAAAAAAGTTCCTGAAATAACCCGATTTGTACAGTTTTGTCTTTCTTTTACATGCGATTCCAATTTTGGCACAATTCTCTCACTCACTGAGTTTTGCAAGCACAAAGAGGAGGGCAGGTCAACCTTAATGTGGCCAATCAAATGAGCTTCTCGCCTGACACTCAATTTACTCTTATCTGATTGGTTCAATAAACACGCCATTTGGCCCAGAAAGTTCTCATTGCCAAAATCGAACGTGCTACGATTGGTCAGCTCAATGTGGCCGTTATCTGATTGGCTTGAGGAAATACTTATTTGTGGATTTTTCTGCACGTCAACGCTAGAAGTGTTTCAAAATCCACAGATGTGTGAAGGGGATTTACAAATGCACAAGAAGCAATACACAAATGCGTGCAGCGATTTACAAATGCACAGAAACCGGTTCACAAATAAATGCCAGGCAGAGTTGTGTTTGTGACAAAACACGTTTGTAAATATATATATTTTTTGTGCAAATCTCATTTAATTTATTTGTGAGTTTGATACACTTTTGTGAATCTCTTTACATTTGTTTGTGTTATGGAGACTTCCTACTACTGTGGTTCAATAGTGGTGTGATCGCGGAGTGTGCATCGGTTAGAATGCAATGGAATAGGATGGATGGATCTTTATGGGTTTTTATTTTCAGATGGGAGAGTATAGAATGACTAGTTACATAATGTGTGGTTCTGTAACAAAACAGACAGTAAACGGAATATTAATTACCATTTGCATACAAATAACGAAAAATACTACTGTAAATATAACCTGGGGAAATAAGAATTTAACCAAAAAAAGATAATAGGTAGAATTCACCATATATTCACTGTAATAATGCAGTCATGCTATCATGCAGGCCCGAAAGCCTTCACCACTACGCAGGACTACTGCTATTACACATAAATAGACACTACTACACTACTAATCAACAGAACTGACATACAGGTGACTGCACTAGCATAATAGGATGCTATCAACCAACTAAACGTAAAATAGAGTGAGCATTAAGTGCGCAGGAAAAACATGACTCGTCTTAACATCTTAGCTCAAGTGCTAACAACAATGAACGTGAATAAATAATGTCAAACATACTCTAGTTAACACTCTTATACACTTTAACATTACAGACATTGCACAGCTAAACACCCACCTGTCACACAGTGAAGAAAGGAAAAAGAAAAAACGAGGGAACATGCAACTATCACCGATGCTCTGGGCCGACTAAATAAACACCGAAGCTTTCCTTATTCACAAAAGGCTGCACCCCTAGTGGTCGGCCTGGGAACTGCATGTAAACTAAGAATACTGTATATAAACAGTCTTGTCTTTTCAACACAGCCACCCCCAAACTTGCTCCAGCAAGTTTGAAGACTGGATTTACTGTCCATCTTTGTCCGGCACAGCGGGGAGCCGAATGAGGCGACTCACAGGTCTCACATAGGTGCGGTCCTTCACCTTCACTTCCGCTGAGCGGATTAGGCCATCAGCTCCTGGAAAGGCTTTACTGATCCCACCAACTGGCCACGACGCTCTCGGTAGTTGGGGGTCTACTATTAGCACAATAGTGCCAACTTGAATGGGGGGTGTGTCCTTCTGCCACTTGTACCTGGTCTGCAGGGTTGGCAGGTAATGGCGCAAAAACTGTGTCCAGAAGCGGTCACTTAGTACTTGACAGGTCCTCCAGTGTCGGCGTCCAATCAGCTCAGAGTCATGGTACATCACCTGGGGAAGTGAAGGATCCAGCCGCCCCATCAGCAGAATATTGGGGGTGACGGGGTCTGGGTCGGCCAGGTCTGATGAGACGTATCCCAAAGGCTTCGAGTTAAGGATTCCTTCTATCTCGACCAGCACTGTCTGGAGTACCTCAGCGCTTACAACCTGAGAGCCCAGGGTGGATGAACGCTGCTCCCTTTTTATGGCCTCACGGCCTCGTAGAACCCAGAATTTTCTCCTCAGCTCCGCAAACAATCTCTCAGCCCCCAGATGTTTCAGCTCACTGTCAGTCTGCCTGATAAGTAATCTGGTCACAGGATGCTTGGGTTCCAAGACAACAGGATGTTTAACATCAGTTTCCAGATCATGGCAACATCTGAGCCTCCTGCCTACTCTAATGACCTGGATTGTGTGGTCAAGTTCTGGAGCCAATGTGTAAAGGCGACTTGAGGTGGATATGGGTTTCCCAGATGAAAGGCGCAGGAATTCATCATGAAAGCTGGCTCTTTGGGCAGATCTTAGGATACAGAGCTCGGCCTCCTTGAAGTCATCTGCTGAAGGGGTTCCTTCAGGATCACTGGCCGCTCCATGTAGGCGCTTGGCAGTTTCCTTTATCAGGTCACTGAAGTTGTCGAATTTCTCTGCATCAGGCACAAGGTCAATGCTCACAGATGTAGCTAAACATATCATAGGTCTGCGCTGTTCATTGGTGAAGTCCTCACACGGGGAAGTGGATGCTCTGGCCATTGAATATGAATACTTGAATACTTGAATACTTAACTTCTCTGGAAATGCGTCAACACAACTTCCCAAAGTTTTGGATGGTCCAAACATTTCACAGACGACTGTTTCGTTTCCTCAACTTGGGCCAATACAGAGCTGGCCTCGATGAACGAAAATAAATCGATCGAGCTACCAAGCAACAATTCAAGTTCAAGTTCAGACAGGTAACTTAATCTTTCTCTCAAAATCGTTCAATCGAGTTTATCTGGACAACTCGTTATGAAATCAATGACGCACGTGACTGCACTTATTGTATACATCATCGTGTTTGCATTGGTGAAAGCATTAGAGAGAGTGCAGAAACTGCGTTGTCTCGCGATCAACACACTGTCATCTGTTTGCTCAATGCTCATCACAGCAACATTTTATGTGATGGGAATAGATCTAAATACTTTAAAAACTTCTCACGATTCGTTCATCTCGATAGCTGTATTAGTAAAAACGTATAATAGCTGTAGTAAAAGTATTCGAGAGAGTTTCACATGTAATACGTAGCTATTTCATATGCACGCATGTCAGCCAATCACAGCGGAGGCCGGTTACACACACAGACACGCCCCTCGAAACAGTGCGTTTGGGCTCAGGGCAAAAATCAGGCTAGGAAAAATGCCTTTTATTTCTAAATTATGACTATTTTTGATCTAAAAAACATACTAACATTATAAGGGCAACCCAGGAAACATTATAAAATAATAAAATAACCCCATGTCAGGGGACCTTTAAAGGCACACTATGCAAGATTTGTACCTTAATATAACAGTTTCAAAGTAATTTCGATGGTAAACAAACTCGTAGTGCGAATCATCCTGATAGCAAAGCTTGGGGGGGAACGCCGCTGGAAATACCAGGAATTCAAGAGAGGTGTTTGAGAGGTGGCTCCCCGCCAAATTTCGCGAGAATCACGGCACCTCTATAAGACCGTGAGTGCAGTGACGGCTCTGCGTGAGTGGTATTTACTAACTACAGATAACGTTAAATACAAGTAGGCCTACTCCACAGCAACTAGGGGTCGCTGTTTGACAAAAATGGAATTCCTGCATAATGTGCCTTTAATAAGAATAATGTAACAACCTTAATTGAAATGAATAGGCCATGTGGGCCAAACTACGATGAATATTCCATTTCAAAGGAATAGTTAACCCAAACAAAAAATGTCAATTTCCGGACCCTCATGTCATTCTAAAAATGTTACAGCTGTATGTTACATGTTACAGACTTTTGGTGATTTAAAGATGGTCTCCTGTTACGTTCTCCCTGGTCAGGTGCTGCTGGGCTGTCTGCAGGTGCGGCAGCAGCTGTGGCATCTGTGGGTGGAGCAGCAGGTGCTGTAGTAGGTGGAGCTGCAGATGTGCTTTCTCATTCCAAGAGTCCACCTTCACCTGAGGAGGAAGACGATGAAGAGGAGGAAGAGATCGAGACCATCTGTTAACTAATGATAACAATTTATTTGTGTGAGCACTTTGTGTTACAGTAGCCTATATTAAAATGTTATGCTCCTGCTATTTCAACTTAAAAATGTGAGAGATGCAATTAGTAATTTTCCCTTGCTTTATGAAAATTAAACATTTGTTTTATATTTCTGTGTGGATACAGTTTGTGTGAATTTTTTAGCCATGTTCTCGGTTGCAAAAGGTTACCACAATTTGTAAGTCTTTGGTCAAACTTCTCTCACGGTCTTGTTCTTGTAATTGATAACTCGGTCAGTAGCCTAGACTACGCAGTGAGCAAACAGCAACTAATTAATCGGAACCGTAACTCGAGTCTGCCTTCCTCCAATGTTTGTCTTTGTTCCGCTCTATTTGTTTGTGACTTAGTTTCGGTTTTCTTTCATGGGCAGTGTCATTGGAGATAAAATACAAAATGCTTATCTACTTGGCCTATTCAAAATTCCTTAGCTTGAAGACCTTTGAAGCTGCCAGGAAGAAGAACATGTTATGACTATGGATTAATTTAAACTTTTACAATTACAGACATGGAAATCAAGTTAAACAACTAACTCTTAGTTAACCATTAATACAGTAGTCAAGACCTTTCATCAGATTTTGAACAATATAGCTACCTCTTGTCTAGGACAACTTTGATTAACTTTCTTTGATCCACTTCACATCTTGACCACTACTGTATATTCTGTCAAACAAAGGTGCAAAGTTGTTATATTTTATAAAACAATGTAATTTGTGTAGCGAATAATCATTCATAAGTTATCACGCGTTTTAAATGCCTATATAGTTTAAACTTTCATGACGTAATCGAAACCTACACGCAGCGTGTTTATAATAAATATATATATATTTATATGATTGAAATCATATATAATATATATAGGCTATATATATATATATATATAGGCTATATATATATAGGCTATATATAGCCTATATAGGCCTATATATAGCATATTTCACAAACAAAATAAGGAAAAGAAAAACAGTAGCCTATAAACACACACAGCGAAAACATGCGTCAGTGGCATACACAAAAAAACATACTATTTCAAGAATCTGTCAAAGAGATTTGAGAAATGCGTCAACTTCAATTAAGGAATGTGAAAAAGTAGGCTGCGAGACAGATAATTTTTTACTTAT
Organism: Semotilus atromaculatus; assembly: GCA_031834385.1. NCBI lineage: Eukaryota > Metazoa > Chordata > Actinopteri > Cypriniformes > Leuciscidae > Semotilus > Semotilus atromaculatus. The sequence continues at coordinate 172,159 of JAULUF010000009.1, read as the reverse complement.
GAATAAAAACATTTCCTAACAAAATAATTAAAATGTAACAATGTAAATCATTGAAGTATTAGCTGTAGGCTACCATTATAGTATCAGATTATATATTTACGTTACGTCATCGTAAGGCTGCAGGCGGCAGCGAGGACCAAATCGAGCTGTCTCTGATGTTAGTTTCGATTTTCCGAAAAGGGAGACACCCAGAATGCTATTTAAGCAAGTTCTCACATATAACAGATCAGTGTAAAGCAAGACAAGAGCATCCTGAGTTTGTTCGTTTTAGTCAACTTAAGATGGATCCATGTAAGTAAGCTATATAGGCTATCTTTTAATATCCTAACTAGAATTTTAAATGTTTATCAATAAATTAGTTTACTTGTTTTTTCTATCTATCTTCTAGTAACGCTTCTTGCATCAGGTGCAGCAGCAGGTAAAATATATATAAATATATAATATACTTAAAAATATATATTATAACCTAGGTATATTTTTGCCTGGTTTCACAGGCACGGCTTAATCCTCTAAAAATGCATGTTTCAGCTGTTTAAACTGAAAGCAACTTTTTTTTCAAGATCCACATCAGTAGGCCTAATGTTTTTTTTCTAAGGCACGTTTTAAAAGCTACTGAGACAATTTAACTGGCATAATCCTAGATTAATGAAAGCCCTGTCTGCAGGGCTGCGTTCAGCCCCGAGTCTGACAAAAAGTTTTTTAACCGGAAACGGTGGTGCCAGAGAATGTCTAATGTCTAATATAACGAGAACTGCCACTCTCAGAAAACTTCCGGGTTCTGAACTGGTTGCAGTTCCATTCTCATTCCATATGAGGGCGCTCACAGGACGAGTGCAGAATGAATGGAGGTCTATGGAGCTAATACCCCTCAAAATCCACTTTTCTCAGGATATAATTTTTTGTCTAGTAATTTGAATGTTGTTTTCGAAAGGAGATGCAAAGAAATTACAGATTGCTGGGTGTTAGATTTTTTAGAGTCTCTTATTTGCTTTAAAAAGTATTTTAAAAGGTCAATGACGTCATACAATCAGCATCCATTAGCAGAATGCTAGTGTTATGGGCAACAACAACCCATCCTGTAAGCAATCGAAAGGACATAAGTACTCGTTTATTCAACTTTCGACCTATAACCCATGTTGAACTTGCAAAACCTACATTCAAATCTGAGATTTCTCAACGGCAATCGGGTGAAAGAGACATATTTAGCCGTTTAGCTCCATAGACTCCCATTCATTCTGCACTCAGACGATCGCCCCCAGTGGAACTCTGGTGGAACTACAACCAAAATTCGGTACAATAGGACTTAATAGGGAGTGGCCATGCTTTCCGTAAACGGGCTTTGGTGGTGCGTAGGCTACCCAGTTCTGATTGCGCAAGAGTTGCACATTGCAGCCATAGACAGTATAAGAAGTGGACAGAGTCATCTCATTGGAACTCAGTTGAAACAGTTGAAGCCCATTTTTAGCGATTTTTTAGCACTTCCGTTCCTGACGCGCAGACTCAAACCGACTCAAACTTAGCTTGATGACGTGAGCACCCTGTCTGACAGATGTAAATATTCTAGTAGCTGTGCGTGAAAACTGCCAACGTTGATCTTGCAGAGACGGCGAGCTTGAGCAAAGAGTTCTTTGGCGTGAGTGAGCAGGAGTAAGTAATTTGTATAGTATTTATTTTAAAATGTAACGCCAGTACGCCATATTAAGTTAATGCATTGATTGTCTGTGAGCTTCTCCTCCTGTCTGTACGGTAATTTCTCTACTGTGCGACAGAGCGTCGAGTGGTTATGACGCAATCGTTAGCCTATTTTTACAAAAACTGTTTCTACGGGGCCATAATGTAACATAGAAGGCAATGGAGCCCTTTATACATTGTCGTGTTTCTTTAGAAATAAATAATGGACAAATGGAGTCTTTAAACGCCTCAGATGTAAAGTTATTCGCTGTCAAAGTGACGCGAAAATGAATGGGAGTCAATGGGAATGCTAACGCAAGTGAAGTTCTGCTACAAGATGGCGGCTCCCGCGAGGCTTCAACTTCCGGTCGATGGATTACCCCCTTGATTGCAGCTGAGAAAGCCATTCTTTGTGTTCTTTTTAAAGAATTTTCGGAGCCTGACCTGTATGAAATCGTTATCAGATAGCCTACGTGTTTAGCTTACTGCAAAATACGCTCGATGTTACAGTCACTGACCTTACCGTCCAGAATAAAAGAGAACATCCCAATCGAGTTAAGAGATTTGAGGAAGCTGTGGTTTCTAATTATTGTGATCCAGCATTTGCCTCGCATTTCAGGATGGAAAGACAAACATTTATAGGAGAAGGATAATCCCCTTCTTACCTCCAAGACTGTTATGATTTATATTACCTTATTATTTTTATTGTGAGTTGCAGCTTATCACTGTAATATGCAATATTTTTACTATAAAACTCTTACGACAAACATATACCTTCAACTGTTACATATACCGAGCTGCAGCGGACATATTTGTAAATGGCTTTACTTGGACCTATGGTTTATACAGTAGGCTACATGTTGCTGCTGATTGGGCTGACATTTTTGACACCCACCATAAACAAGACAAAAGGCTTGTTCGACTTGAACAGGCTGCACAGACCGATCGGTGAATGACATCAAAATACCGCGAGAGAGATGTATGCTTTTCAATCGCTCTCGCGGTACTTTGATGTCATAAACCGATCGGTCTGTGCAGTGCCGGTGTTGTGCCGAATTTCGACCCCCTGCCAAATTATTACCCCCCTCGTTAAAGTCAGTCCCTGATTGCCTAATCCTAACCCCACCCCTAATCCTAACCCCTCCCCCACAACTAATCCTAAACCTACCAATGCTAGGGGGGGTAATAATTTGGCGGGGGTCGAAATTCGGCACAACACCGGTTCAAGTCGAACAAGCCTAAACCGTAGGCCTATCTCAAACCCTGTTGCACATCGTTTCCAGGAAACATGTTGTTCAACTCGGAAACCGTAGCAAACCGTTGCGCACCGGTTTGAGCCTTAACGTGCCCCATGTTATTTTGCCTAAATCAACATTAGCCTTTATACAATCAAAAGTGTAGGTCACATCATAATGACAACATGGTGAATGTAGTACGTCCAGATTATATTCATACTACACATATTCATATAGTATGTACTTGCATGTAGGCCTACATTTAGTGGCTGTAAAGTAATTAGGCCTACTTGTTCAAAATAAGTGAATTATTATCGCTGTGTTCAAGATCAGGTTCAGTTCCATGCTTATTTAATTTACTCTATAAGCTATTCCACCCGAAAGCTTGTTACTATATAAACTTGAATCTGTTAGTTTATAAGTGTGTAATATTATGTTTTAAAAAAGTATTTAATAAGCTACTCAATCAAAATAGTAAACACAAGTACAAGCCAAGAATACTTAGAATACTTAATTATACTTTTAAGTATATCTCGATCAACAAGTATAGGCCAAATACTTAGACTTTTCAGTCAGTATAAGTCAAGTATACTTAAGTGCAATTTGAAGTATATTTTTTTGAAGTACATAAAGTATATTTCTGAGAAGTACATAAAAAGTAGACTGAAAGTATACTTTCTTATTTTTAGTTTAAAAAAGTATACTAATAGCACACTTGAATAAACTTCTTTTTCGTAAGGGTGCTCAAGAGAGTACGCAATTTCGGATACAGCCACAGAAAATGTGTGGTTCTGCAGTTTTTAAAAAATATATTTTGTGTAATAAATAAATTATTTTAATGGAATTTGATCCACCTGAACTACTGTGTTTCTCCTAATAGCTGGAGCAATTGTTGCAGCTCCTGCAGTTCTAGCAGCGGCCGGTTTCACCGCAGGTGGAATTGCTGCAGGTTCACTTGCCTCCACTTTGATGTCAGCTGCTGCCGTGGCGAACGGAGGAGGGGTTGCAGCTGGAGGTGTGGTAGCTGTTCTTCAATCTGCTGGTGAGCCAAATATCTGGATTTTTATTTTTCATCATCTTTGCACTTTAACAATAAAACTGATTTATGCAAGGGGCAAATAGGCTACACTTTTTTTAATGTAATTTTTCATGTCATTAGGTGCTGCAGGAATCCCTTTGGCAGGTCAAGCCATCGTGGGGGCTTTGGGAGCCACTGTGGGGGCCGTTGCTAGCATGGCTAGCAACTGTACTGTGTAACTAGTTTAAATCTGTGCATTTATGTATGTTTAAAAAAAAAATCATTATATTATTATTATTATTATCTCTCTGTATGTCTAAGTGATTAACATCAGTGGCCTGTCTGTATCAGTTTTGGTGTGAGGGTGCTGTTTATGAGCAAATAAAATGAAAACAAATTGTCTCTTGCTGTCATTTATTTCAGTTATTTATCGTAAACTAATGTTGTGTAATTAACTGTGACTGCTCAGAGTTCCTCACTTAAACTGTCATAAGGGGAGTTTTCCTAATGAAAAAGGTTTCTCAGATTGCAACCATTGCAACCAAGGCCCCATTTAGTACTTAAAGGTTGTATCAGTGATTTCAGCCCCAAACATAAATGATCACATTCTAATCTTTCCTAACGATTCGCTAGCTTCCCGCCCCATAAGCAGGCTGTCAAAAAAAAAAACGCGTCTCTGTAGGCAGCCTAGGCTCTGAGATCTGCACACAAAACAAATGGCAGACTGATCTCATGAAATAGCGTATGTATGACACGCCAATTCGTATTTCCATTTTTGGCGTGCTATCAACACGCATAATCGCTTTTCAGCGTGTTTATCAACGCCATTGACTTAACGTTACATTACTATATATAAATATATGACCTACCCCAACGACGTCCCTAAACCTACCCGTCACTTGGGTTATTAGCATTTATGACTCTTCCCCTACCATCCTAGGGAAAAAAATATCGCTCCCCAGATGTAGATATTCATTTAGCTTAGTTTCGCTCGGAAATTTAACGGCGTACACATACACGCGGCGTGGACATACACGCGGCGTACACATACACGCGGCGTAGACATACACGCGGCGTAGACATACACGCGGATAGCTGAAAATGCGTATAGATAACACGCCACTTGATTTGAAAGTGGCGTGTATGTTTACGCAAAGTCATGATGTCATGTTGCAAATGGGTACACCATCACTCAAAACCAAAATAAATAGTGTTCCAACCAATCACCGACAGGGGCGGGTGTTGTTTGTTTTTGCGCTCGTGCACGGCGCCTGCACGCGAAGTCGGGGCTGAAGAAGAAGCCAGCGTCTATCAACGGGCCAGATACATTGCACATGGAGGAGGCAATCCCCAAGAAGAGAAGGAGGATTAGGGCGAGGGAATACCGTGCGCGTGCATGATCGTTTTTTTTCATGATGCGCGAAACGGGAGGGAGGGGCGAGCTAACTTGGTTTGTTTGGGATCTCGCTTCAAACACAAACAGAAGTGACGTCACCCACAATCGCTGATACAACCTTTAAGTAATTTCAATTTATATTTCTCATTATATATTATCTTCCTCATTGCCTCAAACCATGTCTCTTATGATGGGTGTACTGGAAAAAACACCATTGACAGTATTTAGAGTCCTTGCAAAAGCATATAGGCAGGGTGCTCGCTAGGGGGAGCTCGGCTCCCCTTAATAAGACATGGGCTCCCCTGAAAACGTGATTCATGAAATTTTGGGGGGTCCCAAAAAATATTGACAATGTTTTATTTTGACGTGCAATTTCAGTTTTGTGTAATGTGATCATCGTGGAGTATTATGTGTAAAATAGCAAAAATATCATTCATTCATGCATGACGGCGATTAAACCTAATTCACTTCAATAAAGATAACTATACATGCTATTCTTGTCATGAGCATCAAGGTGGGGTGGCGCTGCGGTGCAAATACCACTCATGTTTAGTACGTTACCTCAAAGATTCTTATAAAATACATTGAAGGCCATTGATCTGCGCGCGAAGTCCTTGAAATCCATTCTGCGTGAAGGTAAGGCGTTTTATTCCCAATTCTGTGTTGTGGCTGGGTTGTTATAGGTCTGCGTGACTGTCGATGTCTTAGGTCTAATTAAACGGAGGAATTGTGGTATTCTTCTGTAGCCTGACGAGTAATTTAACCCTTGTTCAAGGGAACTCAAAGACAGCCTATTTATAAACTATTTGTGGATGTCTGTTTGACTTATCAATTTGTGTCGATATAATAGGGTGAATCCTGTATATAATGCTTGCATAGACTTGCATACACTTGTAGCTGTTATGTATCTTTGGAAGTCCTTGAAATGATTGGGTTTCATAGCGTAGCGCCGCGCATTCCGCATTCTGTCTGAAAAGCGCTTCAATCCTCAGCACGCGCAAACCAAACAGGGAGTATACAGGTGAAACTCGAAAAATTTGAATATCCTGCTAAAGTTATCATTTGGATGATTATGTCTTACAGCTTATGAAAACCCCAAATTAAAAATCTCAGAAAATGTGAATATTACATGAAATCAATAAAAAATGGTGCATACCATTGGTAGCGTGGACCTATACCCACAACAAACACAGCACCTCCAACGCTCCGAACTGAACAGAGGGTTGGGAGGTGAACACAACACATGGTCACTTTTAGGGTGGTACAGCCTTGGCGGGACTTAGCTCATTCCTCGTACCCAAAGCATCAGTGACTGCTTGAGCTGCTCGAAATGGGTAGTGCTTAGCTTGGCTGAAGCAATGCTTCACCTTGGTTAGTGTTGAGGAGAAGTGTCTGCTGCGAGCTGCGGGCTGAAAAGCCATTTGTCTGTGGAAGTGCATCAGACGCATCAGAAACTGACACAATGCAAGTAAACACACGAAACCATGAATATTCAGATTAGCCTCTCCTCCACTTACACATACAAGCTCATATACACTCACCTAAAGGAGTATTAGGAACACCATACTAATACTGTGTTTGACCCCCTTTCGCCTTCAGAACCTTAATTCTACGTGGCATTGATTCAACAAGGTGCTGAAAGCATTCTTTAGAAATGTTGGCCCATATTGATAGGATAGCATCTTGCAGTTGATGGAGAGTTGTGGGATGCACATCCATGGCACGAAGCTCCCGTTCCACCACATCCCAAAGATACTCTATTGGGTTGAGATCTGGTGACTGTGGGGGCCATTTTAGTACAGTGAACTCAATGTCATGTTCAAGAAACCAATTTGAAATGATTTGAGCTTTGTGACATGGTGCATTATCCTGCTGGAAGTAGCCATCAGAGGATGGGTACATGGTGGCCATAAAGGGATGGACATGGTCAGAAACAATGCTCAGGTAGGCCGTGGCATTTAAACGATGCCCAATTGGCACTAAGGGGCCTAAAGTGTGCCATGAAAACATCCCCCACACCATTACACCACCACCAGCAGCCTGCACAGTGGTAACAAGGCATGATGGATCCATGTTCTCATTCTGTTTACGCCAAATTCTGACTCTACCATCTGAATGTCTCAACAGAAATCGAGACTCATCAGACCAGGCAACATTTTTCCAGTCTTCAACTGTCCAATTTTGGTGAGCTCTTGCAAATTGTAGCCTCTTTTTCCTATTTGTAGTGGAGATGAGTGGTACCCGGTGGGGTCTTCTGCTGTTGTAGCCCATCCGCCTCAAGGTTGTGCGTGTTGTGGCTTCACAAATGCTTTGCTGCATACCTTGGTTGTAATGAGTGGTTATTTCAGTCAAAGTTGCTCTTCTATCAGCTTGAATCAGTCGGCCCATTCTCCTCTGACCTCTAGCATCAACAAGGCATTTTTGCCCACAGGACTGCCGCATACTGGATGTTTTTCCCTTTTCACACCATTCTTTGTAAACCCTAGAAATGGTTGTGCGTGAAAATCCCAGTAACTGAGCAGATTGTGAAATACTCAGACCGGCCCGTCTGGCACCAACAACAATGCCACGCTCAAAATTGCTTAAATCACCTTTCTTTCCCATTCTGACATTCAGTTTGGAGTTCAGGAGATTGTCTTGACTAGGACCACACCCCTAAATGCATCGAAGCAACTGCCATGTGATTGGTTGATTAGATAATTGCATTAATGAGAAATTGAACAGGTGTTCCGGACACATAACAGTATGATTAGCTTTTGGCTTGACTATGTAAAACATATAGTTCATTATAACATCGTAATATACATCAACATAATTCCCGCTATATTGCTAAATGTACCAGATTTTTTCAACAGAAAAATATATAATCTGGTTTATCTTGAGACTCCCCTGCTTCAGAGCACAGTAATGCTAAAGCCCGCCTGCATATTTATATGATTGGTTACACAAGGTAGTTTGTGACGTAAGAAACAAAGGCAATTTCAAACCACGTTTTTGAGACTGTCTTTTTTTCACTGCAGTTTTAAAGAGAAAATACTCTGCAATGGTGTTGACTTATGGATTTGCACATGGTTTGTCTTAAAGCATATTAGTTACACATAGACATAAAACTACATTAAAAACTTGATTTTCACCACAGGGGCTCTTTAACATTTTTAAAACCCTAAACTGAGTATGCAGGGCCTGAAAGTAACCTTTTGCCACACCTGATGCCTGGTGACATTTACCGGCCATAAACATTTTTTTAACATCATTACACCAAACATTTTAAATACCAGTGAAAATTCCCCATTTTCAGGTACGAAAATATAGTAAAGTAGTCAAATGTGTAGTAAAACCCTTATTAAAGTTGCAAAAGTTATTAAGTCAAGAGCAGTGAGAGATTTTTCTTTTTGTCTTTTGTTGTTTGAGTAACATTAAGGACATAGCTAAACATTAGGCTGCTGTCACTTCAGGAACGAATGCATGAATCCAATATAGCCTACTGATACACATGCGTTTTCCTTCTCAAATATATTCACTTAAGATATAGTCCTAACTGATTGTTTATAAGGATACTTGCCAATACAGCACTGGTCATTCTATATAGATCAGTGCAATACATACAGCCATCGTGAAGCACAAGAAGATGTGAAAGAGAATTTAATTCAGTATTTGTGGACGCGGATTTCTGGGCATGCGCTTCGGATGTTTGTACTCAGAAAACTTCCCACAGCGAGTAAGAAAATGAGTTCCCTTTCGCGTCTTTTTGCACTTAAATATTTCAATTGGCAAGACTTAAACTTTTGTAATGATGCAGCACTGGCCCGTCAACTGTCCCAAGCAATCTTCACGTTTGTTCACGTTCATGTTCTCAAACATTGCATAAAGAATTCATAAAAATATTACCAGGCAACTGGCAATTGACACTGCTTCATATACTCGGTGCTTGGCGAGTGTTAATTTTAATTGTAACCCTGGTCAAATGTGTAACACTGGTTGTAGATTAATGGCACAGGCATGAAAGACTCCCATAATGCCCTAGTTAGTACATACACCCACCCAGTGCTGGTGTGCAAAAGAACAGGAAAAGCTTGTAATGTGTTCCTGCAGGCACACTTTAAAATAATTCAGCTGTAAAATACAATAGCCACGTCATGGAGAAAGAACAGCCCAGATTAGGCTACACCTTGAACACATGCCTAAAAAAGACTCCCAAATGTATGTAACAGGTACTTCTCCATATTCATCATGTTTTGTCTATTGAGAATGTATTGCCTCAAGCATTGCGGTCAGTATGACAGCATAGCTATAAACAAGCCCCATTTTTGTTTGTATGTTGTATCACCTTGGCTTCAGCAAGAAATTTTTTTGTTTTGATGAAAGAATATGCCTTCCAGGAGAGATATGCCATTTGTTAACACTTTGAACCTACAGCCAACCTTTTAAATAGGCAGGCTAAACAACTTAATTAGTCTGCATTTTATAATAATAGCATTTTAAAAGATATATGTGTATAATGTAGGCTAAATGTTTATGTGATTGACATTTGTTTTGTATTTGTCTGAAATGGTGCTTCCTTTGGATACTCTCTTGCTGTGTCGCAGCAGTATCGACACCGGCTGATAAGAGAGAAGAGAAAACTATCATAAATAAGGGTCCCTCTATATGCGGTTTGTGTGGCAAGTGATCTCGCTTGAGTAATGTGAGAGCTCATGAGGAGCCTATTTATCTTCAGTGACATGAGTTTCATTTCCTGAAAAGGATACACCCCCTTTTAAACTCACCTCTCACACATAAGCAGTCAGCAGTTCAAGAGCGTCCCAGTTGGCTTAAGATGGATCCCTGTAAGTAGTAGCCTGCAGAATTTTTAATTTTCACCAGTCACAGTAATTATAACCTGTTTGTTTTCTTATAAGGTACAATGATTGCAGCTGGTGCAGGAGCAGGTAAAAGAAATGCAGAATCTTGTTTTATTAGACAGAAGACATTATTTTAACTGTTAATTTTTAAATGTTTATCCATCTGAACACGTAAATTCCACGTTTCCAGTCGTAGCAGTTGCAGCAGCACCTGCTGTTCTAGCAGCGGCCGGTTTCACCGCAGGTGGAATTGCTGCAGGTTCAATTGCCTCCACTTTGATGTCAGCTGCTGCCGTGGCGAACGGAGGAGGGGTTGCAGCTGGAGGGGTGGTAGCTGCTCTTCAAGCCGCTGGTGAGATACATATAACAAATCTTAATTATAATTAAACTGCCAGCAGGTGGTAAAGTAATCGGACAATTCTCCACCGACAGAATGCATAATTGACTTACAGCAAAAAAAAACATTGACCTAAAAATAACCCAATTTGCAGCGTAGCTGATCAGTCGCACGTGAATATTTTTTAAAGGGCCCCTATCATGGATTTTTGAAAATGACCTTTCATGTATTGTGTAATATAGCTCTAAGTGAATGAAAACATCCTGCACAGTTTTAAACCTGAAAGTGCACCGTATATAAAGTTATTGTCTCTTAAAAATAAGAGTCGACTGAGTCAATTAAATGAATTGTTTTTCAAACGAGTCATTAGCCGATTCGTATTGACGTCAATATGAAGCCCTCCCACTTATTGCGCGTGCAGACACAAGTCAAGTTAAAACTTAAAGCTGAATAGCATCATGTCGAGAAGACGCTGTGTTCTACAATGCAAAGCTAGAGCCAGTTTGTTTTCCCTAGCCTGTCCAGGGATGAGCATGTGAAGAAACAGTGGTTAAAGTTCATATTTACAACGATACCAGTGCAGTATGCAAACCTTGTGCTGTGTTCCCATCATTTTACTTACGATTGCTTCACCAACATAAACGCTATCAACTGTGGATTCGCAAGCCGGTTGTTACTGAAGGAGGGGTCAGTACCCAGTTTATATGGATCAGCCTCTTCCTCCTCCGAATCAGAACCTGTAAGTATTAATTATTTTTGCTGTTATGTTTTCTGTAGCATACTCAATACGTATTTTGTTGTGTGTGTTGTGTACGCTCCGCGCAGATTCTAGGTCTCCATCTAACAGCAATGTGTTCGTTCTCAATTGTTTAGAAATATGTCAAATGTTTGTCGTTGTTATTGGGTAAAAATAAATGCATATTATAAGACAATGAAAGTGTTTTTTGTCCTTGCATGCATGTAAAACTGTTTTTGGGAACTCCCAAAACAAAAATAAGAACATTTCAAATGCCATATAGGGGCCCTTAAGATATGTTTGTAGGCTACATTAATTCATAACGTTATGCCTATCTGCAATGTTTATGGTCTTTTCGGGCAGGATGATAAGCGATATGCTAGAACCGGTTGGGTGTCTAGTCTACTGCACACTGTCCTAACAGGCCTTTGATTTCTTTGTTTACGTATGCTAAGTATGCAGGAAATATTAAGCATGAACATAGGGTAACAACTTATGGGTTGCCCCCATAAGGAACAATGTGGATTTACTTTTAAACTGTAATATTTAGATATAAGTTTAGCATGTGCAGAATGATGATGATGCATTGGCCAAGTTGTTATTAATAAATAGAAACATTTGCTAATTGTTTATATATATATATATATATATATATATATATATATATTAGGGCTGTAGCGATACACTAATCTCACGATACGATACGATACACGATATTCAGCTCACGATACGATATATATCACGATATTCAGCCAACGATACGATTCGATATAATTCGATACACTTACATAATTTTCTGAAAGATTTAAAAGGGAAAGAGTGATTTGTGACATCTTGTGAGTGTTCCATTTACTTGGATTGAATTAATTGAACTGAAAACTAAAACTAAACTAAAACTGAACTAAAAACATACATTTTTATCAAAAACATCAATTACACAATATATATATTGACTCTGACTGGACAGAGAGTCTACAGCTTGCAAATGCAAAGTACTTTACCATGCAATGTTGTAAGATCATTTTTATTTTTTACATTTATCAACCGATTTCAGTGGTTTGTTTTGTGGTGTACAAAAAGTTCCATAGTTATTTAAAAACTCGATAGACTTATAAAATATTTTTTTAATAAGGAATTGATGGATCATTTATGGTAATACATGTGGTACACAGTGCAATGCAAATAAATATAAGATAAAGTGAGAAGTAATAGTAAATAGTTTAGTAGCCTAAATATAAAGTTATGAAACTTCACTTTGCCAGGAAACAAAACGATTTGACAGAAAACAACTTATAGATTAATGAGACCAAAGATAGCCCGTTAGATATACACAAGACGAATTATATCCATGTAAAACCACTAACGTTAGACTAGAGCCATCCGAGCCAGCGGCACACGTCAGAAGCACTAGCCGAGGAAAGGCTGTTCCAGGCGGGGTTCATGAGCGCTGAGCGCCCGCTGATCTCCTGGATGTCACAACTCCAAAAACGTCAGATCAAATTTTTAAATAGGCGCTATCTTTATAAATAAACCACAGATTTGATCTTTAAACAACTACATTGTCGACTGAAAAACTATTAAAACTACATTTCGTGACACAATAACAGCAGTATTTTTAAATGTCGCGGCCTTTCTCCTCTGAACGTTACTATCACTAATTATATCATGACCAAATACAATCAGAAACAAATGTTTAGTGACCTGTTTTTAATTGTGTGGCGATTTGTAAAGTCCCAAGCAGAACACGAAACAGGCATTTTTTCTCAATTCCCGGTATGAGAGGTATGGGAAAGTAAAAGTTGCCCTCCGCAATATGGCGTACGCTCCAGCAGCCGTCTATATCTATGTCAGCGTCTGTGTAAAGTTTACTCTACAGCGACACAAGCGGCTGGCTGAACAAATCGCTCGTCCTGCAACGCGAACGGGGGAAAACACGGGGGATTTGAATGGGACTTATGTATCGATACTCGCGGTTTAAAAATCGATACTTTCTTGGGAAAAAAAATATCGATTTATATCGCAGAATCGATTAAATTGCCCAGCCCTAATATATATACACACACTCACCGGCCACTTTATTAGGTACACCTGTCCAACTGCTCCTTAACACTTAATTTCTAAGCAGCCAATCACATGGTGGCAACTCAGTGCATTTAGGCATGTAGACATGGTCAAGACAATCTCCTGCAGTTCAAACCGAGCATCAGTATGGGGAAGAAAGGTGATTTGAGTGACTTTGAACGTGGCATGATTGTTGGTGCCAGAAGGGCTGGTCTGAGTATTTCAGAAACTGCTAATCTACTGGGATTTTCACGCACAACCATCTCTAGGGTTTACAGAGAATGGTCCGAAAAAGAAAAAACATCCAGTGAGCGGCAGTTCTGTGGGCGGAAATGCCTTGTTGATGCCAGAGGTCAGAGGAGAATGGCCAGACTGGTTCGAGCTGATAGAAGGGCAACAGTGACTCAAATAACCACCCGTTACAACCAAGGTGGGCAGAAGAGCATCTCTGAACGCACAGTACGTCGAACTTTGAGGCAGATGGGCTACAGCAGCAGAAGACCACACCGGGTGCCACTCCTTTCAGCTAAGAACAGGAAACTGAGGCTACAATTTGCACAAGCTCATCGAAATTGGACAATAGAAGATTGGAAAAACGTTGCCTGGTCTGATGAGTCTCGATTTCTGCTGCGACATTCGGATGGTAGGGTCAGAATTTGGCGTCTACAACATGAAAGCATGGATCCATCCTGCCTTGTATCAACGGTTCAGGCTGGTGGTGGTGGTGTCATGGTGTGGGGAATATTTTCTTGGCACTCTTTGGGCCCCTTGGTACCAATTGAGCATCGTTGCAACGCCACAACCTACCTGAGTATTGTTGCTGACCATGTCCATCCCTTTACGACCACAATGTACCCAACTTCTGATGGCTACTTTCAGCAGGATAATGCGCCATGTCATAAAGCTGGAATCATCTCAGACTGGTTTCTTGAACATGACAATGAGTTCGCTGTACTCAAATGGCCTCCACAGTCACCAGATCTCAATCCAATAGAGCATCTTTGGGATGTGGTGGAACGGGAGATTCGCATCATGGATGTGCAGCCGACAAATCTGCGGCAACTGTGTGATGCCATCATGTCAATATGGACCAAACTCCCTGAGGAATGCTTCCAGCACCTTGTTGAATCTATGCCACGAAGAATTGAGGCAGTTCTGAAGGCAAAAGGGGGTTCAACCCGTTACTAGCATGGGGTACCTAATAAAGTGGCAGGTGAGTGTTTGCCATTTTAGTAATAGTCCAAACTGTGGACTATTATTCAAATTTTTGGGAGGTTGATTATCTACCAGACACCAAAAGCACCACAGTGATTCACAAACTGAAAGCACACTTTGCTCGTCAGGGGATTCCAGATGTGCTTATCTCTGATAACGGACCGTACTCATCACACGACTTTAAAATGTTCAGGCAAAAGTGGGAATTTGTGCACATAACATCTTCACCCTGGTACCCACAAAGAAATGAAAAGGCAAAGTCAGCTGTCAAAACAGCAAAACGTCTTATGCAGAAAGCTGCAGCAGCTGGACAGGATCCACACTTAGCCCTACTGGACCATCGCAACACACCGAGCCAAGGTCTCACCACCAGTCCAGCACAGAGACTTCTCAGCAGGAGGACCCGGACCCTTCTTCCTACTAAAGAGACACTGTTGGAACCTAAAGTGTCAAACCAGAAAACAGGGACTGCATGGCGTTATTTTCCTGTCAAATGTCGAGAGCGCATTATTGTAGCGCGAAAGTATGTTAATATAATGCGCGAGCGCGACTCTCTCTGCTCGCGCGCGGAATATAATGAGTGAGCTCGAAATTTCTCTGCTCGCGCGTGGAATTAATGTGCCGAGTGCGAATCTCTCTGCCCGCGCGCGCTCTCAGACTCTGCTCTTGTAAGAATTTTTTCTGGGCTCGCTCTGAGAATATGCCTGCACTTAAAGCTACACTGTGTGATTTTTACCCCCATCTAGCGGTGAAAAGGTATATGACCATCCAGTAAATATTAGTTTCTGTTCCTCTCAATTCCGATTTCGTTGTAACTCCTACGGTGGCCAATGTAGTCCAAGATTAACATGGCTTCCAGTTCGACCTCGTCCATGAGTGTTCCTTCAAGTGATGAGGTTATTTTAGAAAACTATTATAATTTGCAGTAATTTAATTTGTCAGGTAACATATAGGTTATGACATCTATGTAAAATGAATAATAGTTTTATGTTTTCGTTATTTTTTTACCATTTCATTGCTAACATCAGTTATCAGGTTCCCAGACGAATGCAAGCTAATCTTAGTAAAGTGACTTTTATCAGTGCTATCGGCATCAGCAACAGACTTTCAGCAACAGCAACAGACTTTCAAAAAGGCTTTCATGTTACATATATCAGTCTCAAGCAATCCCCCTCTTCACATTCGACACGGTGCCATCGAGTGTTAAAACGCGAAAGGCGAAGCTTGAATTAACGGGTATGTCCCTCTTTGGCTAATGTACTTTCAAGATGGAGGGGCAACATGGCGACCGACATTAGAACCCCTTACCCGTATGTATTTTCAATGGCATATTATACACTCACGAGAATACTTTATTACTTGAACGAAGTAAATATACATTAATGAGCACATATATTTTTGAAAGAACTAAGTGTTTTTAGCTAAGAATAAACTAAAAAAGTTACACAGTGTAGCTTTAAAACGTGGTCAGTGCAATCGCGAATCTCTCCTCTTCACTTAAAGTAATCGTGTAGGCTATGTGCTTAGACTGTGTCCCGTGCATTCGCGCATGCCTAAGTACTCTTCTCTTCGATTTCTTTCTCTTTGCTCTTGGCATAAACGGCAACAACCAATCAGAAATAGGCTTCAACGACTGACCAATGAAAACATCGTACATGGAATCTTACTGGTTGATAATGAACCGCACATGGAATAAGTTCACTTAAGTTCAATCAAGACGAGCCGAGATGGTTTAATTTGTTTTGATAAATATGTCAAATGTATCTTTAGAAATGTCTGGGAAGAGGGCGATTGGATTATTTTACATATAAATGACCTAGACTGTCAACCACATTGTTCACACTACAGGTGGCATTCCCAATTGAAAGTGAGATTTTTGAGCAAAATAGATTTGAAAGCCGATTCCAAAAGGCAAAAATAATATTTTATGTCTGATAATTAACACATTGTCTCGTGCAATCACACCAGTGATTAAACATTAAGTATCCTACTTAGCGAGATCAACTACTAAATTCAAAGATTTGGGGGGAATCTAAGATAAGGGGGCAAAATGCCCCATGCAGTAAAATTATGCTATATCTATTATGGCTGTCACGAATGAAGTAATGTGAAATTAAAGGTATTGTAGGTAGAATTTTTTTAACAAAATATGTATGAACTTTCTATATATACCAACACATAATTAAAATGTAAGTACTCTGAAAAAGAAAGTATAAAAATCGAGTGTCTGTAGTCCTCTCAGTGCTGTAATAAACACAGCTACTTATCTCCATTCGGGACGAATGAAATGATTGGCTGGATGAAATGATTGGCTGGAGCGACTGTCACTCTCCCTCGCTACCATGGCAATCACCCCTGCAGCTACACGAGCCGCCCACACGCGCGCGCCCGTTTGAATCGAGGAGGGGAAGAAGCACGGACGCTAAAGAATCACAATTATGGCCGCAAATTTAGCAGTCAAAATTCCCAGTACCTGCATATACAGTCAGCGAAGGCAAACCAGGCAAGAAAAGGAAGACAGAATTTGAAAATGCTATGCCCAAAAAGTCTTTGGATAAAGCAAGCAATATCAGGGCTTTCCAGCGGTGGACAACTGAGGGACATCAAGGGGCTGAAATGTGACGGTAACAGTGCTTTCATCGTGGAAGCTCTTACAATCAAAACACCGTAGGCTATATGTTATGAATCTTACACGAAATTCCCCTTCATCACAGTGTAACTGATGGTAATAGGAAAAACGTGTGTCAATGCAACCTGTTTTTAGCTTTGAGTTTGCCTTATGTTAATAGCTTGTTGTTACCTAGCCTAATCAAACTCAATATATTTTAAACTTTACCAGTATCGATATGCTGGATTGATAGTGAGTACTAACAGCCATGTTAGTTGTTTATATTCATAATGATAAAGTTAGGTATTTTATTACATGTGATTCTGACATGATGTTACTCCATGCACTGCTCCTCTCCGCTCGGCGCTTGGAAAACGCGTTCTCCAGCTGAGCGCGGGCGGTATCGCGCGGTCATGTGTTTTGGGGGCGTGGCTTTGGAAGGAGCCCAGATGGGAGGGGGTGGGTGTCAATGGAATAATGAGCTGTGTTTATTGCACCTCTGAGAGGACTACAGACACTCGATTTTTAAAATCTCTTTTTCAGAGTACTTACATTTTAATTATGTATCGGTCGGTATATAAAGACAGTTTAAACAATTTTGGGAATTGTTATTTTTGTTGAAAATTCTGCCTACAATACCTTTAATGAAAGTGTCATCTGCAGTAGATTTTCTTTATCGCGGCATTTTGATTAACTACTCACCACGGAGAACGCTGGAGTTGTTTACTAAATGAATTCTGAATGTACTATCACAGTCTTTTTCTTTTTTCTTTCTTTCTTTCTTTCTTTCTTTTTTTCTTTTATAAAGTATTAATCAGATTCAGCAATAAATATCGTAAATGATGTAGGTTACACATTTTGTAGTGTTAAGGTGGCTTTTGTTGATGTTGATTGGTAAGTATTGAGATTGATTTAAGTACCAGGTTATTTGTATTGGACAAAAAAGAAAAAACGCAGATACAGTGCCTAAAGTCTGAGCCAATGTTTTGTGCAGATAGACAGTCTAGGTCATTTATATGTAAAATAATCCAATCGCCCTCTTCCCAGACATTTCTAAGATACATTTGACATATTATCAAAACAAATAAAACTGGTTAGATCGTCGATTCGGCGGATCCATCTCGGCTCGTCTTTCACCTTAAGTGAATTTATTCCATGTGCGGTTCAATATCAACCATTATATAGGCTAGGCTACTTATATTTAGCAGTTGATCTCGATACGTACTTAATGTTTAATCACTGGTGTGATTGCACGAGACAAATGTGTTAATTATCAGACGTAAAATATTATTTTTGCCTTTTGGAATCGGCTTTCAAATCTATTTTGCTCAAAAATCTCACTTTCAATTGGGCATGCCACCTGTAGTGTGAACAATGTGGTTGACAGTCTAGGTCATTTATATGTAAAATAATCCAATCGCCCTCTTCCCAGACATTTCTAAGATACATTTGACATATTTATCAAAACAAATTAAACCATCTCGGCTCGTCTTGATTGAACTTAAAGGAGAACTCCAGCGCAAAATGAACCTTTGGTCTAATTACACATTGTTACCTAGTCAACCGTTATCTGAAATTTGTTTTCATGATTATTGAATGTAAATAGTTTTATCTCTAAAAACAGTTTAGCCTATAACGCTAGTAAATAGGGCATAGAGTAAGGACAAATAAAAATCGCTTGTTAATTCATTTACATTTACATTTACATTTATTCATTTAGCAGACGCTTTTATCCAAAGCGACTTACAAATGAGAACCATAGAAGCAGTTAAACTAACAGCAGGACAACAAAATGTAAGTGCTGTAACCTTTCACAGTTTAATCCAACGTAATTTTTTTTTTTATATATAGAAAGGAAGAGAAAGTGTTAGTATTACTGGAAAAAGTGCTGCCGAAAGAGATGCGTCTTCAACTGTTTCTTAAAAATGACTATGGACTCAGCAGCTCTGGTTGAGTTGGGTAGGTCATTCCACCAGCAAGGAACAGTCATTGTAAAGGTCTGAGAAAGAGATCTTGTGCCTCTTTGACGTGGCACCACAAGACGACGTTCGCTTGCAGAGCGCAAATTTCTGGATGGGACATAAGTCTGAAGTAATGAGTTTAGGTAAGAGGGAGCAGAGCCAGTGGTTGTTCTGTAAGCAAGCGTCAGTGACTTGAATTTGATGCGAGCTGCAACTGGCAGCCAGTGCAATTTTGTGAGGAGAGGAGTGACGTGTGCTCTCTTCGGCTCGTTAAAGACCACTCTAGCCGCAGCATTTTGGATTAGCTGCAGAGGTTTGATTGTGCAAGCTGGAAGACCAGCCAGGAGAGCATTGCAATAGTCCAGTCTGGATAGAACAAGCGCTTGAACAAGGAGTTGTGTAGCATGCTCTGATAGGAAGCGCCTGATCTTCCTAATGTTATACAAAGCAAATCTGCAGGACCGGGCAGTTCTAGTGATGTGGTCTGTGAAGTTCAGTTGATCATCAATAACAACTCCAAGGTTCCTGGCTGACCGTGATGGAGATATGGATGACGGGCCTAGCTGAATAGTGAAGTTGTGACAAAGTGTTGGATTGGCAGGGATCACAAGTAGCTCTGTCTTCGCAAGGTTAAGTTGAAGGTGGTGGTCTTTCATCCAGCCAGAGATGTCTGTCAGGCATGCTGAGATGCGAGCAGCTACCGTCGGATCATCAGGCTGGAATGAGAGGTAGATTTGTGTGTCATCAGCGTAGCAGTGATAGGAAAAGCCATGTTTCTGAATCACAGTTCCTAGTGATGTCATGTAGATGGAGAAGAGAAGTGGTCCAAGCACTGAGCCCTGAGGCACTCCAGCAGGTAGATGTTGTGACTTCGACACCTCACTCCTCCACGACACCCTGAAGGACCTACCTGAGAGGTAAGACTTGAACCATTGGAGTGCGGTTCCCGAGATTCCCTTCGTCTTTAGGAATACCACTAACAAGGCTCAAAATAGCCCCACACTAACACGGTAGCATAATAAGGGTCCCTACCTTCAAACCGAAGCATTGAGAACTTTGTCAGTGTCCAGATAGTTTAATAAGAAGAGATTTTATACATACAGTCAGCTTCGCGAATACAGGCAGAAGCCATCTTTGAAAAACAGTCTCTACCAGTCGATCTACGAACGCCGATCCAAGTGCGCTGGTGAGATGTGATTAAATTATTTTTATTTATTTTCTCTGTTGCGTTCAGTGCTTCTCTTATGCGCTCAGTGCTTTCTTCCGGAAACAACGGACCATATGAGATTCTACACAATTCAGCGCACTTGGATCGGCGTTCGTAGATCAACTGGTAGAGACTGTTTTTCAAAGATGGCTTCTGCCTGTATTCGCGAAGCTGACTGTATGTATAAAATCTCTTCTTATTAAACTGTCTGGACACTGACAAAGTTCTCAATGCTTCGGTTTGAAGGTAGGGACCCTTATTATGCTACCGTGTTAGTGTGGGGCTATTTTGAGCCTTGTTAGTGGTATTAACAAGCGATTTTTATTTGTCATTACTCTATGCCATATTTACTAACGTTATACTAGCGTTATAGGCTAAACTGTTTTTAGAGATAAAACTATTTACATTCGATAATCATGAAAACAAATCTCAGATAACGGTTGACTAGGTAACAATGTGTAATTAGACCAAAGGTTCATTTTGCGCTGGAGTTCTCCTTTAAGTGAACTTATTCCATGTGCGGTTCAATATCAACCAGTAAGATTCCATGTACGATGTTTTCATTGGTCAGTCGTTGAAGCCTATTTCTGATTGGTTGTTGCCGTTTTGACAGCGTTTATGCCAAGAGCAAAGAGAAAGAAATCGAAGAGAAGAGTACTTAGGCATGCGCGAACGCACGGGACACAGTCTAAGCACATACACGATTAGAAGAGGAGAGATTCGCGATTGCACTGACCACGTTTTAAGTGCAGGCATATTCTCCGAGCGAGCCCAGAGAAAATTCTTAAAAGAGCAGCGTTTATCTGAGAGTGCACGCACAGTTCCCGCGCGCGAGCAGAGAGATTCGCACTCGGCACATTAATTCCGCGCGCGAGCAGAGAGATTCGCACTCGCGCACTATATTAATGTACTTTCGCGCAACAATAATGCGCTCTCGACATTTGACAGGAAAATAACGCCATAGGACTGAACAACAACAGACAAAGACAGGAGAGATACTACAACCGCACAGTAAAGGACTTGGACTGTTTCAAATCAGGGGACAGTGTTTGAGTCCAACCATTTGTGTCTTGTAAAACCTGGAAAACAGCTAGAGTGATTAGACCAGTGAGTCCCAGATCTTATGAGGTTGAGCTAGAGTCGGGTAGTGTTCTGAGGAGAAACCGTCGTCACCTCAGGCACAACTATTTCCCACCCGCAACATCTGAACAAACAGGGGCTTGGACAAACACACAAACTGTGTTACACACACTAACTATTTGTTACATTTAACAAATAAAAAGCTTTAAAGCCGACTCGTAGGAATGAAATATTCCCCCAACAGAGGCAAGAGAGCAGAAAAGGCCTCAGTCGCCAGGGCAACCATCAGATAAGATGATTTTATTGCTCTGAAAAATGTGGTCGTGTGATAAGACAGAGGCCATAGGAAACACCTACCGCCCTTTAAACAGACTTCCCTGCATTAATTTATAGACAAACTGGTCTATAAATGAACGTGCATCCCAGGACATTGTGTGTGATAATTGTATGTCTTGTATAGTGTCTCTTGCATTTATAATTATTTTATGCATGCTTTATGAGAGAACTACTAGTTAATGTAACCCCACCTATATCATGTCTCCTATCTAATTAATCCTCATTTAATGACTCACACATTAGTGTACATCACCTTCTCATAGAATGCAGTGTGTGCTTGTGATATCTGAGTATAAAGGGACACAAATGGCAAGGCCCACACTTGAGACAGTGTCATAAAACCTCCCAACAGAGGAATTTCCTGTATGTGATTCTATGTGTGGCGAGCAGGACAAGGCCGAGGGACGTGAGAGAACGGAGACGGTTGACCTCGCTGCCGGCCGCCTGTGTGTTGGAGGGGCGGCTGCCGTCCGGGAGGGAGCGGAGGAGTCGTCGCTGCTCGCCGTGGGCCGGAGCCTGCTACCGTCCGCCAAAGAAAGGGAGGCCTCCTGCCCGAAACCGGAGGAGCCGTTGCCGTCCACCAGGCGGCGGAAGAGTGTCGAGCCGTCCACTGAGGGCTATCCGGCGCCACCGCCAGGCACCGCAGAGAAGATTGCCCAGCTGGTGGGAGAGCAGAAGACAGCGGGTTGTGGGAACCAGGCCAAGAATTATTTTATTTTTAATTTTTTTCTCTCTCTCCTCTCTCGGATCTGTCGCTCCTCATGCTTCCGTCTCCGTTTCTCTCGCCTCGTCTGTCCATACCCCCCAGGGATCGTAGCCGCCGCCGGGAGGGGGGGAGTAGAGCGCAGTCTCGGGTGTACCCCCCCGGCCTGCGAGGGGCGATGGGGATATGTGGCGAGCAGGACGAGGCAGAGGGACGTGAATGATAATGAATGAGACCTGTGAGACGCACCGGTCTCACATCTCTCACGGAGGAGCGGAAGCATAAAAGGAGGAGCGACGACAGTGAAGATCGAGAGAGGAACAGGCCTGATTTTATGTTGTGTTTTTGTTCTGTTTTGTGTAGCCAGCAGTCGTCCGCGAGGGGCTGCTGGCGGATACTTTTGTTTAATTATTTTAGTAAAAGTGTTAAAGGTTCGCCGGTTCCCGCCACCTTCTTCCCTGAATCTTAAACATTGCTACAGTATGTAAGTTGTCTATTTAGATTAGTTGTGTTCATGATTTAGTTCATAAAACTTGTGCACACTAATAATTGTTTTATATAATAATTGTGTAAGGCCCGGCAAAATCGATCCAATGGCGGCATTCGATTAGCGGGTAAGGTCTCACGCGTGTTCTGTCTTTTCTCTTGGTAAAGGGATTTTTGATTAAATGCAATAATTTTCTCATGTATTAACTCGTCATTTCATCTGACTCCGTAAAATGAAAAGGTTTTAATGATATCTGTGGATCATTAAATGTGAGCGAATGTTTGACTATTCTTTTAACTCTTTAATGAAAATAATAACTAAGTCCGTTAGAATAAAATCAAATGTTTACAATTTATTATGTCGGGTAAATGTATCATGCCAATTTCATAATCAGTTCAAAGATAATCAACAATAACATCGAATGCTCTAGAATAAAGAGAAGAAATGCAAACCCAACATTGTATGGCTCCATGAGCTGAGAGTCGTGAGACCCTCAACCACACGGGCTAATCTGAGAACAGAAAAGGCCCAGAGCTTCTTGTTGCATTCCATTAAATAGCCAGAATCTTTCACATGGAAAACATGCTAACAAAGGTAATTTGCATTCAGGTTACCTTACCCCTCTTGGGTGGCAGGAAGACCATTAGCCTATCTTCCTTTGTGTGCCAGTTTCTCTAAACTTCTAAAAACCTTATTACTTTGTGTTTTACTCTTTGGGAATGAGACAGTTGTACCAGTCACCCCGAGACCGGTAAATGATACTAAACATGATACTCAATGTTAATCATTCACATTAAACCATATATTCTTGTGTGAGTTTTAGTTGTCTCTGAGAGAGAAAATTGAATGTGGATAAGCTGAGACTTTTGTCTCAAGGGAAGAGGGGGGGAAGTCAAATGTTAATTTCCAACAAGATCCTTTGTTTCCTCGACCAGTGGTCAGCAGGCTTGTGCAAAATTCAGAATTTCAGAATTGGCCTGCATTCAATTCATGAATTGGAATTTGAATTGAATTGACTCCGCCCCACAAGAAATTGAATTTGAATTGGAATGACAGAAAGTGGAATTAAATTCATGGCAATTCAAAGAAATTCCACACAGTCACACAACAGAAGGAATGTGAGGAATCTCACATTAAGGTTAAGTAAGGTTACTTTGGAAATGTAATTGCTTACTGTTATTAGTTACCCATTATAAATGTGGTTTGGGTTATTTTATTTGGATTACTTAATCAATGCAAAGCAATTTCCTTTTAATTTGATTAGTAATTAATTGAATTACACATTTTACCTCAGTAATACAAATAAATACATTTACATTAATTTTCTAATTTGATAACATAATTGCATTACACGTGATTAGTCACTCCTGTCACGAAGTAGCAGGAATGAAGCAGAGAGTGAATCCAAACGCAAGCACTTTAATTTAACGAACAGGTAATCCAGGGAAAATGACTTCACATGGAACTCTAGACAGGAACATGGAACTCAAGACAGGAACATGGAACTCAAGACTGGGAACATAACACACCACTACAAGCAACATAAAGCAACAACCGACAGCCAACAACTGAAACACAGGGGTTTAAATACACAGACAAACAAGCTAAACAAGATAACAAGGGGGCGTGGTGAAAGGAGACACCTGGGGAGACTAATAAACATAGACGAGGAACACCTGTGGACACTGAGCAACAACATAACAAAAGACAAGACACATGGCAGGCTCACATGACAAACATGGAATCACGTGATATACAAGACACAACAAAACCCACATGTAACATAGCCCCCCCCCCTATGGGCGGCTCCCGACGCCCCTAGTGTAACACCAAAACAACAACAACAAAACAAAAAAAACCACAAGTTCAGGAGGGAGGTGACGCGGAGGTGGTCTTGGGGGAGGGAAGGAGGGCCAAGTCTGTGCAGGGGAATGGGACCAGGGCTTTGCAAGGGCGCGCAGGCGGCCAGGGCGGAGCAGGAACTGCAGACGACCAGGGTGGAGCCAGAAGCGCAGGCGACCAAGGCGGAGAAGACCCCTCGGGCGGCCACGGCGGAGAAGACCCCTCGGGCGGCCACGGCGGTGAAGACCCCTCGGGCGGCCACGGCGGTGAAGACCCCTCGGGCGGCCACGGCGGTGAAGACCCCTCGGGCGGCCACGGCGGTGAAGACCCCTCGGGCGGCCACGGCGGTGAAGACCCCTCGGGCGGCCACGGCGGTGAAGACCCCTCGGGCGGCCACGGCGGTGAAGACCCCTCGGGCGGCCACGGCGGTGAAGACCCCTCGGGCGGCCACGGCGGTGAAGACCCCTCGGGCGGCTCAGGAACTTGCTCGGGAACAGACACACACACTGACACTGGTTCGGGAGAATGAACGGACACACACACTGACACTGGCTCTGGAGAATGAACGGACACACACACTGACACTGGCTCTGGAGAATGAACGGACACACACACTGACACTGGCTCTGGAGAATGAACAGACACACACACTGACACTGGCTCTGGAGAATGAACAGACACACACACTGACACTGGCTCTGGAGAATGAACAGACACACACACTGACACTGGCTCTGGAGAATGAACAGACACACACACTGACACTGGCTCTGGAGAATGAACAGACACACACACTGACACTGGCTCTGGAGAATGAACGGACACACACACTGACACTGGCTCTGGAGAATGAACGGACACACACACTGACACTGGCTCTGGAGAATGAACGGACACACACACTGACACTGGCTCTGGAGAATGAACGGACACACACACTGACACTGGCTCTGGAGAATGAACAGACACACACACTGACACTGGCTCTGGAGAATGAACAGACACACACACTGACACTGGCTCTGGAGAATGAACAGACACACACACTGACACTGGCTCTGGAGAATGAACAGACACACACACACTGACACTGGCTCGGGAACAGGCACACACACTGACACTGGCTCTGGAGAATGAACAGACACACACACTGACACTGGCTCTGGAGAATGAACAGACACACACACTGACACTGGCTCTGGAGAATGAACAGACACACACACTGACACTGGCTCTGGAGAATGAACAGACACACACACTGACACTGGCTCTGGAGAATGAACGGACACACACACTGACACTGGCTCTGGAGAATGAACGGACACACACACTGACACTGGCTCTGGAGAATGAACGGACACACACACTGACACTGGCTCTGGAGAATGAACGGACACACACACTGACACTGGCTCTGGAGAATGAACAGACACACACACTGACACTGGCTCTGGAGAATGAACAGACACACACACTGACACTGGCTCTGGAGAATGAACAGACACACACACTGACACTGGCTCTGGAGAATGAACAGACACACACACTGACACTGGCTCGGGAACAGGCACACACACTGACACTGGCTCTGGAGAATGAACAGACACACACACTGACACTGGCTCTGGAGAATGAACAGACACACACACACTGACACTGGCTCTGGAGAATGAACAGACACACACACACTGACACTGGCTCTGGAGAATGAACAGACACACACACACTGACACTGGCTCTGGAGAATGAACAGACACACACACACTGACACTGGCTCTGGAGAATGAACAGACACACACACACTGACACTGGCTCGGGAACAGACACACACACACTGACACTGGCTCGGGAACAGGCACACACACTGACACTGGCTCGGGAACAGGCACACACACTGACACTGGCTCGGGAACAGGCACACACACTGACACTGGCTCGGGAACAGGCACACACACTGACACTGGCTCGGGAACAGGCACACACACTGGCTCGGGAACAGGCACACACACTGGCTCGGGAACAGGCACACACACTGGCTCGGGAACAGGCACACACACTGGCTCGGGAACAGGCACACACACTGGCTCGGGAACAGGCACACACACTGGCTCGGGAACAGGCACACACACTGGCTCGGGAACAGGCACACACACTGGCTCGGGAACAGGCACACACACTGGCTCGGGAACAGGCACACACACTGGCTCGGGAACAGGCACACACACTGGCTCGGGAACAGGCACACACACTGGCTCGGGAACAGGCACACACACTGGCTCGGGAACAGGCACACACACTGGCTCGGGAACAGGCACACACACTGGCTCGGGAACAGGCACACACACTGGCTCGGGAACAGGCACACACACTGGCTCGGGAACAGGCACACACACTGGCTCGGGAACAGGCACACACACTGGCTCGGGAACAGGCACACACACTGGCTCGGGAACAGGCACACACACTGGCTCGGAGGCGGCCATCTTGTCCGTAGACACTGGTTCAGAGGAATTGACGTGAACAGTCTCTGGATCGGCCATCTTGTCCGTAGACACTGGCTCGGAGGCGGCCATCTTGTCCGTAGACACTGGCTCAGAGGAATTGACGTGAACAGTCTCTGGATCGGCCATCTTGTCCGTAGACACTGGTTCAGAGGAATTGACGTGAACAGTCTCTGGATCGGCCATCTTGTCCGTAGACACTGGCTCGGAGGCGGCCATCTTGTCCGTAGACACTGGCTCAGAGGAATTGACGTGAACAGTCTCTGGATCGGCCATCTTGTCCGTAGACACTGGTTCAGAGGAATTGACGTGAACAGTCTCTGGATCGGCCATCTTGTCCGTAGACACTGGCTCGGAGGCGGCCATCTTGTCCGTAGACACTGGCTCAGAGGAATTGACGTGAACAGTCTCTGGATCGGCCATCTTGTCCGTAGACACTGGTTCAGAGGAATTGACGTGAACAGTCTCTGGATCGGCCATCTTGTCCGTAGACACTGGCTCGGAGGCGGCCATCTTGTCCGTAGACACTGGCTCGGAGGTTGTGACGTGAGCAGTCTCTGGATCGGGCATCTTGTCCGTAGACACTGGCTCAGAGGAATTGACGTGAACAGTCTCTGGATCGGCCATCTTGTCCGTAGACACTGGCTCGGAGGCGGCCATCTTGTCCGTAGACACTGGCTCGGAGGTTGTGACGTGGAGCGTCTCTGGCTCGGCAGAAGTGACGTGGAGCGTCTCTGGCTCGGCAGAAGTGACGTGGAGCGTCTCTGGCTCGGCAGAAGTGACGTGGAGCGTCTCTGGCTCGGCAGAAGTGACGTGGAGCGTCTCTGGCTCGGCAGAAGTGACGTGGAGCGTCTCTGGCTCGGCAGAAGTGACGTGGAGCGTCTCTGGCTCGGCAGAAGTGACGTGGAGCGTCTCTGGCTCGGCAGAAGTGACGTGGAGCGTCTCTGGCTCGGCAGAAGTGACGTGGAGCGTCTCTGGCTCGGCAGAAGTGACGTGGAGCGTCTCTGGCTCGGCAGAAGTGACGTGGAGCGTCTCTGGCTCGGCAGAAGTGACGTGGAGCGTCTCTGGCTCGGCAGAAGTGACGTGGAGCGTCTCTGGCTCGGCAGAAGTGACGTGGAGCGTCTCTGGCTCGGCAGAAGTGACGTGGAGCGTCTCTGGCTCGGCAGACGTGACGTGGACAGTCTCTGGCTGTGCAGACGTGACGTGGACAGTCTCTGGCTGTGCAGACGTGGCTGACGTGAAGCTCTGGCTGGACGTGGCTGACGTGAAGCTCTGGCTGGACGTGGCTGACGTGAAGCTCTGGCTGGACGTGGCTGACGTGAAGCTCTGGCTGGACGTGGCTGACGTGAAGCTCTGGCTGGACGTGGCTGACGTGAAGCTCTGGCTGGACGTGGCTGACGTGAAGCTCTGGCTGGACGTGGCTGACGTGAAGCTCTGGCTGGACGTGGCTGACGTGAAGCTCTGGCTGGACGTGGCTGACGTGAAGCTCTGGCTGGACGTGGCTGACGTGAAGCTCTGGCTGGACGTGGCTGACGTGAAGCTCTGGCGGGACGTGGCTGACGTGAAGCTCTGGCTGGACGTGGCTGACGTGAAGCTCTGGCGGGACGGCCTCTGGCTGGACGGTCTCTGGCTGGACGGTCTCTGGCTGGACGGTCTCTGGCTGGACGGTCTCTGGCTGGACGGTCTCTGGCTGGACGGTCTCTGGCTGGACGGTCTCTGTGCTGGACGGGACCAGCGGTGAAGGCTCTGTGCTGGACGGGACCAGCGTCGAAGGCTCTGTGCTGGACGGGACCAGCGGTGAAGGCTCTGTGCGGACGGTCTCAGGCTGGGCAGGGCTGACGTGGAGCTCAGGCTCGGCTGACAGAGAATCGGTCAATAAAAGAGCCTGGACAACATATTCCCCAAGACTACAACCAGGGTGATGGAGTGGCATAAGGGAGTAGAGTGGTTCGGATAGCCCTCCCCTGAAGAAGATCATCAGGCATATCTCATCACAAGATGAGACATGTGCCAGTTCAATAAAGTCAATAATGTACTCTCCTATGGACCGATCTCCCTGGCGGAGACACATAATCTGTGCTGCTGGATTCATTTGGTGGGTCGGTTGTTCTGTCACGAAGTAGCAGGAATGAAGCAGAGAGTGAATCCAAACGCAAGCACTTTAATTTAACGAACAGGTAATCCAGGGAAAATGACTTCACATGGAACTCTAGACAGGAACATGGAACTCAAGACAGGAACATGGAACTCAAGACTGGGAACATAACACACCACTACAAGCAACATAAAGCAACAACCGACAGCCAACAACTGAAACACAGGGGTTTAAATACACAGACAAACAAGCTAAACAAGATAACAAGGGGGCGTGGTGAAAGGAGACACCTGGGGAGACTAATAAACATAGACGAGGAACACCTGTGGACACTGAGCAACAACATAACAAAAGACAAGACACATGGCAGGCTCACATGACAAACATGGAATCACGTGATATACAAGACACAACAAAACCCACATGTAACAACTCCTCAACCCTGCTTACATTTTGTTCTAAAATATAGGTAATGATAAAATTCTTGAAATAAATTGCCCCCTCAATGTTGTTTAATTCGTTTTGTTCCAATTTTCATTTCAAAGTAATCTAATAACACAAAGTGCATAATGCAATCATATCTTACATATACTGTAAAGCTTCATTGTTAAACACTTCATTTAAAATATGTAATTGAATTTCTTAGAATTTTTATTGAATTGCAATTCTGCTTCCTTTAATTCAAATTCGAATTGTAATTCTAGATCCTGTTTTTGACATCAATTCAAATTCAATTCAAATGAAAGAATTGAATTAGAATTAAGGAGTCATTCTCAATTCAATTCTGAATTGTGCTCAAGCCTGGTGGTCAGCTTCAATCAGTTTTCCCAGCCTTACAATTGTAATAAATATAATTTAATTATAGCCTCTGACATGCGCAAATTCCAATGATGTCACTGTCCGAGGCTATAAAAACTTTAAAGTCAATTTCATTGACGTGTTGCACACATATATTCACTGCTGGTCACGCACAAAAGTGTTCCCAAAGC
Source organism: Semotilus atromaculatus (assembly GCA_031834385.1). Lineage (NCBI taxonomy): Eukaryota > Metazoa > Chordata > Actinopteri > Cypriniformes > Leuciscidae > Semotilus > Semotilus atromaculatus. The sequence goes on along the minus strand of JAULUF010000009.1, from coordinate 141,840 downwards.
GATTAAATCAAGCGCAGCATCGCATTCCCGCTTTTCAGGGAAAAGGGTTACAGTAACCATGAGACATTATCTTTACAGCTTTGAAATACATGTTGTTAACGAAAACACTGTTGAATTATTTACAATTACTGTATGAATAAAACCAGTATAGCCATAGGCTATTATATAACACAACATAATTACATAACCACAGTAAATAACTGTATACATGACAAATTAAGTTGTTTGCGCATGCTTTACAAAGCATAAATCTGTATTCATTTCAGAAGAATCCTTTTGACATTTGTTCATCAGTCAGCCGATCTGTTATTGGTTACTCTAATGAGGATGAACATAATATATAAGCATATACAGGTGCTGGTCAACGAATTAGAATTATTTTAAATAGTGCAATCATGAAATTCTTTGAATGCATTTTTTGTGCAGAAAGCAAATCAGGTGTTCACCGCACCTGTCCTACTCGTTAGACTAATCACAGAACTCGTTATCTGGAAAAAAATTTGCTCAGCTGAGCTTTCCAAAAGGCCCATTTAGGCCATTTAACTGTGACACTGTTGTTTTATTGAATTAGAATAATGGTGAAAGCGTTTCATTGAATTGCAATAATTTTTATTATAATTACAATCATCACTTTCTCAGTATTTTGTGGCTGCCCCTTTGGCTTGTATGACTGCCTGAAGTCTCCGCGGCATCGATTTGACCAGCTTGTCGCAAGTTTCCGCACTCACAGCTTCCCAGGCAGTGGCGATGTTCTGCTTCAGTTGGTCCAGCGTAGTAGGCTTTCTGTCGCGAATTTTCCGCTTGACGATGGCCCAAAGGCTTTCAATGACATTGAGGTCAGGCGAGTTGGCCGGCCATGCCAAAACTTCAAGCTGTTTTTTAGTGAACCAATCTTTGGTCGACTTTGCCGCATGAGCCGGTGCAAGATCCTGTTGAAATATGAAGTCTTCTTCGCCGAACTGTTCCTCAACAGTCGGAATCAGGAACGTTTCCAGAACATCTTGATATACGGCAGCATTGACAGTCTTCTTGAGGAAGCAGAGTTTCCCTACACCTCGAGCGGACATGCATCCCCAGACCATAACGCTCTGGGGAAACTTGACGGATCTTTTCACGCACTCGTGGTTGTAGGTTTCGCCACCACGACGCCAGACACGAGGACCTTGGTCACCGAAGGAGATGCAGAAGCGTGATTCGTCACTGAAGACCACTTTCTGCCAGTCTTCAGCAGTCCACTCGCCGTGTTCTTTGGCCCACTTCAGCCGTTTCACCATTTGTTTCTTGTTCAGCATCGGTTTTACTGCTGGAACGCGAGATTTGAAGCCGAGTTCGCGCAGACGACGGTAAGTGGTTGATCTGGAGACGTCAGCGCCGGTCTGCTTGTTCCACAAGTCGGTGAGCTCGGAAGTGGACTTGAACCGGTTGCTGACTGCGATCTTTCTCAGCTGCTTGTTGTCGCGAGCAGAAGTTTTTCGGACGCCGGAACAGTTGGTGCGCTTGCTGCAGTTTTTCTTGAGAGCTTTGCAGACGGAAGACTGGCTGATGCCGAGCTGCTCAGCAATTTTAGTTTGGGTCAAGCCTTGTTGGCGAAGGGCTTGAATTTGAGCCACTATTCCGGTTGAGAGGTCGCGCTGCTTACCCATGATTGATTTTACAACTTAGAAATTCTACTCAACCCTGACTTTATACTGCACAGTGAACACTCTTCACAGAAAACAAAAATTTGAGCATTTATTCTAATTCAATGAAACGCTTTCACCATTATTCTAATTCAATAAAACAACAGTGTCACAGTTAAATGGCCTAAATGGGCCTTTTGGAAAGCTCAGCTGAGCAAATTTTTTTCCAGATAACGAGTTCTGTGATTAGTCTAACGAGTAGGACAGGTGCGGTGAACACCTGATTTGCTTTCTGCACAAAAAATGCATTCAAAGAATTTCATGATTGCACTATTTAAAATAATTCTAATTTGTTGACCAGCACCTGTATAACATATAATTTTAATAAGCAAGGGAAATTCCAGACTTTAAATAAATTTTTACTTAAATGTTTAGGACATTTGCGTTGTTCAGGGAGACTTAGATATAAAAACGCTGACTCTGGTTTTCTCTGTAAAATCAGATGATTTCCTATTAATTCAATCGAATATGAGGGAACACTTAATCACAAGTCTTAGGCTAAATCATCAACTGAAATTATTTAGGATTCAATCAAAGGTGTTCATGTAAATGCAGCTGAAACACATCTCACGCCATATATTGTAGATACTTACACAGAAACATCATGCCCATTCAAACCATAGAACCTGTCGCACCCCCTTTTCCATTAAAAGGTTACAAAAAAATTACCCCGGCTTAAATTGATTTCCAGGGGCATTTTTTTTTATGTATGCATCACCATGTAGGCTATGTACAATTCTTAAATTTAATCAATAAATTCAATTATAATAAGAAGAAATAGGGATTTTATCAGTAAAATAAAATCAGAACAAATACAATTATACATAAATGTGTGTAATTACTGCGGCCTCAAAGTGTCCCCCTTGCCACTGAGCTCGATTGCAATGTCGGAGGTAAAACACACACTCCTCGTTATACACAGACAACGAAATGTATAAATGAATGAAGCAATTAATGTCATGCAATCTAACAAAGCCCCAGGCCCCGACGGGTTTCCTATTGAATTTTTAAAAAAAATTATTGGCAAATTGGCACCGTTACTTTTATCCGTATTTACTGAATCCCTGGAAAGTGGTTCTTTACCACCAACCATGACACAAGCCACTATTGCTCTCCTCCTCAAAAAGGACAAAGATTCAACCTCCTGTGGGTCTTACAGACCATTGTCTTTGCTTAATGCTGACGTCAAGGTATTGGCTAAAGTAATTGCATCCCGCTTAGAGAATGTGCTTCCTCATATTATATCCGAAGAGCAAAATGGTTTTATAAAAGGACGTCAATTGTTTTTTAATACCCGTACACTTTTCAATATTATTTACTCAAAACACTCTACTGAACTTCCTGAGCTTGTGATTTCTTTGGATGCCGAGAAGGCATTTGATAGGGTAGAGTGGGAGTACTTGTTTGCAGTTTTAAAAAAATTCGGATTTGGTGAAAATTTTATTTCTTGGATTCGCCTCCTCTATTCATCTCCTAGGGCCAGCGTTCATACTAATGATGTTTATTCTGATTATTTTACCCTTGGACGTGGAACTCGCCAAGGTTGTCCTTTATCACCTTTGCTCTTTGCTATTGCTATCGAGCCTCTGTCAATTACATTAAGATCTTCCCCTTCATTCAAAGGAATCGCCCGTAATGGAACTGAATATAAACTATCATTGTATGCGGACGATTTGTTATTGTATATATCTGACCCTTCACTTTCTATCCCTGCTGTTTTGGGTATTCTGGAGAACTTCAGCTCTTTTTCAGGTTATAAATTAAATTTGGAGAAAAGTGAGTGTTTTCCCATTAATGCTGCAGCATGTCACATGCAACAGTCAGATTTACCTTTTCGATTTAGTCCATCAGGGTTCAAATACCTCGGTGTCAACGTGACCCGTTCTTTGTCTAGCCTTGCTTCTGCTAATTTCACTCCCCTTATCTCTAATGGCGCTTTTCCACTACACAGTACCAGCTCGCCTCGGCTCGGCTCGGCTCGACTCGACTCGCCTTTGTTTGGTTTTCCACTGTGTAAAAGTTGTACCTGTACCTGCTTTCGGGTACTTTTTTTCGTACCACCTCCGGCGAGGTTCTAAGCGAGCTGAGGCGATACTAAAATGTGACGTGTAAACACAGCAGACTGCTGATTGGTCAGAGAGAATCATCACTATTCACTGCGTCATCATTGCACGCGCCAGACGGAGTATCCTGAATAACCCCGCTATTTTTAAATAGTTTGGCCAGATTGCGTGAGATCCCCATTACTACTATTTTTATGGCAACTCGGAAGAATACGCCGTGGTCAAACGAGGAGTGTGTGTCGCGGTTGTGTCGCGACTCGCGGCTCGCGCAGAAGATTACTTCAAGGCAGTTTCCTGCAGCGTCGCTATGACGACCAGGTACTATTCTGGAGGTACTATCTGCAATGGAAAACGGAGCGAAAAGCGAGCCGAGTCGAGGCGAGGCGAGTCGAGCCGAGCCGAGTTGAGCTGGTACTGGTAATGGAAAAGCGTAAGTGTACAACCAATATTCAAAGGTGGGGTAACCTCCCTCTTTCACTAATCGGCAAGATCAATGTTGTTAAAATGAATATTCTACCAAAATTTCTATTTTTATTCCAGTCAATTCCTCTTTTTCTGCCAAAACATTTTTTTGACTCTCTTGATAAGATAATTTGTTCTTTTATTTGGGGTGGAAAATCACCTAGGATTCGTAAAACTCTACTGCAGAGATGCAGACTTAGTGGAGGACTAGCATTACCTAATTTTTTTAATTACTATTGGGCGGCTCACATTCATAAACTTTGCTACTGGTTAAAATCCCCTGGATCCTCTTGGTGTAAATTGGAACTATCATCCTGTAGGGGATCTTCTGTACCTGCTTTACTTTATACCTCCTTACCCACAAAACCTTCTCTATTCACCGATAATCAGGTGGTTCTTAACACGCTCAAAATCTGGTATCAATTTAGACGACACTTTAAATTTGTAGTTGGTTCCTCCTTGGGTCCTACCAATTACAACCACTTATTTCCTCCATCACTTTCGGATTCGACATTTTCATTGTGGTATGACAAGGGTATTACACAATTTAGAGATTTATATGCAGATGGTGTCTTTGACAGTTTTACCAATTTGTCATCTCGTTATGAACTCCCTGTTACTCATCTGTTTCGCTATTTCCAAATTCGCAATTTTGTGGCTAAGTGTTTCCCTAATTTCCCCTCTTTACCTCCAGTGTATCGGTGGGAAACCATGCTTTCATTTGTCCCTCAAAACAAAGGTATCATTTCCAAGCTTTATGACATTATCTTAGCTTTTAGCGATGATTCGAGCGACAAACTTAAGTGTACATGGGAAAGGGAACTGGGAATACAAATACAGGAGGAGTCCTGGGAACGGGCTATAGAGAGGATACGTTCTACCACGACTTGTGCTCGTCTTGGACTTATTCAATTTAAGGTCTTGCATAGGGTACATTTCTCTAAGCTTAGACTATCTGAAATATATCCGGATGTGGAAGACAAATGCGATAAATGTCATGGCTCACCTTGTCATCTTAGCCACATGTTTTTTTTTTGTCCTGATTTGGAAGATTTCTGGCTTGGTTATTTTAATATTATGTCCTCTGTTCTTGGGGTAAATCTCCAACCTTGCCCTCTGATTGCTATATTTGGAATTCCTGACCCCTCACTTGCACTTAACCCTACACAAAAGGACATCATAGCCTTTACATCCTTAATAGCAAGACGCTCTTTATTGTTACACTGGAAGTCTGCTAAATATCCTTCTATCTCTCGATGGCTCAGAGACGTCATGTATTTTTTAAAACTTGAGAAAATTAAATACACGTTGAGAGGATGTACTGTCAAATTTTTTCATAAATGGCATCCTTTTATTTCTTATTTCACTGGTTTAGTGGTACTACCCAACTGAATGTGTGCCTTTTTTTTTTTTTTTTTTATTAATTTATTTTTTAGATTTTTTTTTTTATTATTGTTTGCATTGCATAAATAACCAGTAATAGGTGTGTTGGTCGTGGTGTGCTGAGTGGGTGGGGGGTTGTTCATTGTTCATTTCAGGGTACTCTGTAATTCATTGTATGTATTTTCTTCTACTTCATTTTCAGAGTGTTTAAGAGGGAGGAAAAGGGGAAAAAATGGATAAGTTGTATCTGTGAAGGGATGTATTGTATTGTTTTGCTTTTCCCAATAAAAAAAAAAAAATAAATTAAAAAAAAATAAATGAATTAAATAAATATATAGGCTATATAGACAAACACATCTATAAATAAATACAATTGGAAATAAATGAAAAAATAAATGTTTATTTATACATAAATAAAGAAATACAAGTATAAATAATATGTTATTTTAGCAGACATGGAATACCATATTTGAATGACTGGTTCTGAAATTATTATTTATTTTTTTTAGGTGCCGCTGGAATCCCCATTGCAGCTAATGCTGTTATAGGCGCCATAGGAGGCACTGTGGCTGGAGCTTTGGGTGGAACATTGGTATGCAATGCAGGAGCCGCAGGTGAATCCGTAATTCTCTTGAGTAGTACTCAATTATTATTATTATTATTATTATTTTTATGAATTTGGATTCTTTACAAGGAACTGTATAAGTGCTGAATAACAATCCACAAAATTTTATTAAACATCTGTTTATTCAACTAAATAAGTTAAATGTTTTTTATAGCAGCAGTATCTGTTTCATCTTCTATGTTTGATGTGGCATTCTGAATTGTTGCTCTGGAAACGCACAATGTGTGATTTCAAACTAATTATTGTTTTCTAAAATAAGTCCTGTTGTGGTTTGTCATTAGGTGCTGCAATTATCCCGGTCACAGGCCAAGGCATGGTGGGAGCCGCTGTGAGCGCTACAGTTGCCAGCTTAATTTCCAACTGCACTGTGTAACGGGATCACTGTATCTTTAATGCCCCAACAGGCCCTTCACAGTTTGATAGATTTCGATTCATGAAGTCAAACATTTAACTATTGCACAACCATAAACTTATGCACTTTCTAGGCTAGTAATAATACAAATAATCTCTTTCTCTTCTGCTCTTTTGTAATCTATCTTATACTTCAAACTTGACATTGTACTATGATTTTTATTTGCTCTTATGATAAATTGCTTGGGATGTGATGTTTGTATGGGATCTGCTAAATGAATGAATTATTAAAGAAAAAAACGGTTTAAATTAAACTATTTAAACCTTAAATTAATTAAATATATTGTATTATAAAGCCACAATGACAGTCTGTGTGTCTTGTATTCTCTTAAAGCAAACTGTACAGCATAATGCTAGCAACACCAAGGTCTTTCTTCAAATTCCAGGGATTTGGGCGGGACTCCTATTATGCCTATTCCTCATTTTAGATAAGTCATTTTAGATAATAGTGTCTGCCCATTTTAGAATGCTGACAGATTTTGGTTTGGGATGCCAACAGCTCTTTTTTATTTCTCCCGTAGGTGCAAATAAGAAAGATACAATTGTAGCCACCTGAGAAATGGAAAACTGCCAGTATCATATTGGATAGATCTAGGGAGCATTAGTTCTAGAGGATTTGTAGATGGAGTGTGATAAATGCAACCATTGTAGGTGGACGTGTGGCACCCCACCAGTGCGTGCCCTGCGTGCCTTACGTGCCCATCCATTACACCACTGCTTGCAAGGCCCCAGTGCTGATGGGTGAGTTGAGCTTTTAGAAGATACAATTTGGGGAATGGTATTCAGGAGGGAGATAAATGCATCAACAAAAATGCTTCTCCCCAGTATTCATAGTGGGTTCAAAACAAACGATAATAATCACCCATGCAGAATATATAATGAGCACTACTAATGAACGAGCCGTCGTTGAACCAAAAGAAGAAGATTAGGCTGACACATACGGGACAAACTGGCCAAGTCAGCATTGGGATATAGAAATTCGATTAAGTAAAACAGAAGTAAAATATATTATTAAACCAGTAGTTGGAAATATGTGGCAAGAAGAATAGAATAAAGACACCTATTCAGCATAAAGTGGGGATTGAAAGAAGGGTATATGGAAACTAAGAGAATACTGTTATGACCAGGCTCCGTATAGGACACACTAACCTTTCACTGCATATTATAGGAAAGTGTGAGACAGACAGCTGCATTTATTGTGGAAAATCAGAAATAGTTAAACAAGTTATTTTACACTGTGAGGCATATAAAAGAGAAAGAAATCAGCTTGTTGAAAAAATAAGAGATTTGGAAATCAATGTCATTACAGGTCAGAATACATTTCAGAATGCACAGAAACAGTTATTGGTGTACGATATTCATATAAATTATTTCAGATATACAGATTTGATTAGAAGTATATCGGGTTTTCTTCTCTAATTTAATTGTTCCTTTCGTTCATCGAGGCTTCACACTCCATCCCAGTAGGTGGCGGAAATGCACCACAAGCTGATTTCCATTCCCAACCGCCAAAAAACACAAACGAAGAAGAAGACGACACTTATACTGCGTCCCAATTCGCATACTATCCGTCCTAAATAGTATTCGAAAATAGAATTAGTACGTCCCAAATCGTAGTATGTTGAAATGAGTGTTCCAAAGATACCCGGATGGTCTACTTTTTCCGGTCAGAATCCGAAGTGCAGATCGATGCGCACTCTAACGGCTGATATTGCCCACAACCCATCGCGCGTTGGACGAGGATTCGATTAGAACTACAAACACGAGGGAAAAGTGTTAAGAAACTACAGACATGGAGGACGTGCGAGTTCGGCGGTTATGTAGAGAGGTTTAGATAAAGGGGTTTGAGTGATTAATTATCTGTATCTAACCTGACGAAAATGTATTTATTCAATGTTGTCTACATTATATTGCATCTGCAGCAGCATTGTGAACTTTTGTAAAGATACATTTAGCCATTAACTTTTAAATGCATCATTACATTCAAATTGCCAACACATGAGGAGAGTCTCGCATTAATGACCCACGACTGCAGATCAACGTGCCACTACATTTCTCTCCGAAACGGTAGGAAATTAAATTAGATTGAATGGAGGATTTTAACTGTGACAAGATGATTGACAGGGCAGTTTACGGTGACAGGGCGCACGCGACAGAGCTGTCCGTTAAAGATGAGGAAGTAGTATGTCCCAAAGCTTGCCTACTCTTTTGCTACACACTCAAAAGTATGTACTTTTTCTTCACAAAAAGAGTACATACTTTTAGGTCGTAGTATAAGTAGGCGAATTGGGACGCAGCTATAGGCCTACTGCCAAAACACTAGGGGGCAGTAAGAAAATGTAATCCTTTCACCGACCAGTGTGTATGAGTGAAACAATAAACTCAAGAAATGAGAATATTCACCCAGGCATGAGCAATATATCTTTATAATCATTTAAGTGTGTAGGCTACTTTTAAATTATCTAATTCAAACCTAACCCAAATATTATCTGTTTATGTAATCTATATAAAAAGAGAGAGATGTCAGTCGTTCTCATTTCAGCTAATTATAGCTCATTCTCTTTTAATGTGACCACGCCACGCGCGCTATTAATTAAAATTTAGTGGTCACTTTCTTTCCATTATTAAAATGTAAATGCATGGGTAAGATGTCACCTAATAGATGTAAATGCATGGATGTCGCATATTAGCATTTGGCGCAGATCCGCTAAAGATCACAGATTCAGCATTAGAGCCTAAGTTCACATTAGTTGTGGATGTTTAAAAAAACCTATACTACCAGCTAACCGTAGCCTAGGGCCTAGGCTATACTACCCAGCTTGTCTGACACGTTTGAGCCCAGATAGCAATGAGTCGGCGGACCGCCGCCGGCGCTCCAGAGGCAGTAGAAGCGTCAGAATGGCATAATCGCAAACACGTTTTACGTTTTAAAAGTGGCAGCCGCCTTCCTGCCGCCTTCGTTCCGCGGCCGTCCCGCGGGCCAACCGAAGGCGGCCCGTCGGAGGCAAGCGCTATTTTTGAGTATTCTGTCGCCGCTTATTGTGTGTATATATAGCATGCAGTTTTATCAAGAATAATGATTGATCAAACCAGACAAATTTCGATTTGGCATTTTAATTCCACATTTCAAAGTACAGTGATTGAAATATGATGTATAAGATCACTGAAATATAAATAACAGAAAAATAATATATATATATACACACTAAAGAACATGCAGGTTTCCAATTAAACTTTGGTAAGAAAAAAATTTAAATTAAAAAAATAATAATTTAAACACAGCCTTAGCCTAAAAGCAAATTACAACACTTACAATAATTGTTAATAATATAAACTGGTCAGCTCTGGGATGAAAATAATTACCAGTAAACATTATAACAAGTAATGCGGATATTTGGTACCAAAGAATGTGCAGGATACCAAATAAATCAAGGTATAACTGTCACGGTGTGGGGTTTTTGTCTTGTTCCTTGTTCTTGTCTGTCATGTGATTCCCTGTTTGCAATGTGTCTTGTTAATTCTGATCATTGTTCCCATGTGTTTCTGATTAGCCACGCCCCCTTGTTATCTTGTTTAGCTTATTTGCCTGTGTATTTATACCCCTGTTCTTTAGTTGTTGTTTGTCGGTCGTTGTTGCTTGTAGCGGTGTTCCATGTTCGTGGTCTGAGTTTGTTGTTCCTGTCAAGAGTTCCTTGTTCTGTCTTTTACACTGGATTATCTGTTTGTTTAATAATAAAGTGCTTGCATTTGGATTCACTCTCCGCATTCCTGCCTCTGCGTTACAGAACGACCGACCAAAAAATGAATCCAGCAGCATTAAGGGGGAATCTCCAGCCAAGTAGGCGGCCACGCTTGGTCCTTATTCCCAGGAGGGCTGCCGCCACGAACGCCATGCCTGCCAAGTCTGAGGGTGCTTTCACACCTGCCTCATTTAGTTCGGTTGAATCGCACTAGAGTTCGTTTTCAGCTTTAGTGCGGTTCGTTTGGGCAGGTGTGAATGCAGCAATCGCACTCGGGTGCGCACCAAAAGCGGACCAAACAAGCGTACCAAGACCTCCTCGAAGAGGTGGTCTCGGTACGCTTTCAAACGAACTCTGGAGCGGTTCGTTTGTGGTGAGAACGTGATCCGACCCCGAACAGACCCAACTGCCAAAGAACTGCGCATTTTGTAACTAAACCAGCCGCCGTAGTCAGCCGCGCTGTGCATTATGTCACTGTTTAGCAACATTAATGCACGCGTCGCCTCCTCCTGAAGTGACTCGCCGCGTGCATTGCATAAAACATTATTTTCAAGTCGCATCCTCGCTTCATTCTCAAATGTTATTGTTTGCCTAAAGTGGTGTAGAAAACTATATAATAAACTATGACCAGGGATACAAACAGCCCACGCAGTCGTCTCTCCATAGTAAAAAACGGCGCGTTGTCTGCCGGATTTTCCTCGTCTTTGTTTATTTCCGGGAGTTCTGTTGGAATTTTCCCGCACGTTAATTCTGACAATCGACGTGCAGTTATAAAAATACGTTCAAGACCCATCTGGCCAACGAGTGATGTGAATGTTGTCACGTGACTGCATTTTGGTTCGTTTCATCAACTGATTCGGACCAGAGCAATCAGTGTGGTGTGAAAAGGAACCAAACCGCCTGAAAAATGCTACAATGTATAATTTGTATCCCTTGGTCCGGACCAAGTGAACCGAACTACAGATGTGAAAGCACCCTGAGCTTCTTCACGTCCAGCCAGGTGTTCACGTCACGTTTGCCGATCCAGAGACTGTTCACGTCACGTAGGTCCCACGACGAGACATGAAGGCCGCATCGCCCCAAGGGTCTGTTCCGACCTGGTCGCCTGCACAGCCAGTTCCGCCCACGCTCCATGAGCCAGGTCCGCCAGGGCAATGTCCTGGTCCCGTTCCCCTGCACGGACCTGGCCCTCCATCCCTCCCCCTAGACCACCTCCACTTCACCACCTTCCTCAACTATTGTGTTTTTATTTTTCTGATGGGCGTTGGAAGCCGCCCATAGGGGAGGGGCTATGTCATGGTGTGGGGTTTGTGTCTTGTTCCTTGTTCTTGTCTGTCATGTGATTCCCTGTTGCCATGTGTTTTGTTAATTGTCTGATCATTGTTCCCATGTGTTTCATTGTTTGCCTGTGTATTTATACCCCTGTTCTTCAATTGTTGTTTGTCGTTGGTCTGAGTTCATTGTTCCTGTCAAGAGTTCCCTTTTCTGTCTTTTACACTGGATTACCTGTTTGTTTAATAATAAAGTGCTTGCATTTGGATTCACTCTCCACATTCCTGCCTCTACGTTACAATAACATCACATTTACAAGCCATTTCTTACAATAGGATAAGTGGTAATAATTTAGAGTAAAGCTCTGGAGTAGAATAGACCATTATAATGGTATTGCTGTCCTGGGGTACAAGATTTCACTGTGCTGCAATAAGATCTGTAACAACTTGACATTATTTATATATATATATATATATATATATACACACATATAAATAATTACTGAGGTAAAAACAGTAGTAGAGCAGACCATTATAACTGCAATGCTGACCTGTGGCACAAGGATTTACAAGCTATTTAACAATAGAATAACAGTTAAGCACTGTGATGGAATGAAAAAAGCAAATGTTAAAAACAGAGTAAGTAGAATATTTAGTACCAGGTAATGTGCAATATCAAGTATCAGAGGTATGAAATAGGATTTCCAAGCTATTTTTAATAGAATAACAGTTAAGCACACTGATCGAATGAAAGTAGAATTTTGGTACTAGTTAATGTGCAATATCAAGTATCAGGAATGAAATAGGATTTACAAACTATAATAGAATCGTTAAGCACTGACGGAATGAAGTGGGTGCGAGAATGTCACTTCCTGGATGCATGGAAGGCTATCCCGGGGATTTCGCCTTGGGTACTGGGCATAATTCAGCACGGTTATTCTCTTCATTTCAGACGCAGACCACCCCGCTTCCACGGCGTGGTCCCGTCATTAACTTTGCCCCAAAACGCTCCCGTTCTGAGACAGGAAGTTCTCAGTTTGCTTGAGAAAGGAGCGATAGAACACGTCCCTCCGAGTGAGCAGGAGAGCGGATTCTACAACCGTTACTTTGTGGTGCCAAAGAAGGATGGGGGACTCCGTCCGATACTGGACCTGAGACCCATCAACCGAGCACTTCACAAGCGCGCGTTCAGAATGACAACACTGAAGCAGATCCTGGCACATTCGTCCCGGGGATTGGTTTGCTTTGTTGGATTTAAAGGACGCGTACTTTCATATCCAAATAGCGAAGCACCCCAGGCGCTTCCTGAGGTTTGCTTTCGAAGGCACAGCTTATCAGTACTCAGTGCTCCCGTTCGGGCTGGCCCTAGCCCCTCGCACCTTTTCGAAGTGTGTAGACGCAGTGCTTTCTCCCCTCAGATCGAGCGGAATGCGCATCCTGAATTATCTGGGCGACTGGCTGATTTTAGCCCACTCAAGAGATGTGCTAATCGGTCACATGGAAACGCTGCTTCGCCATCTGGATACGCTGGGACTGCGTGTGAACATGCAGAAAAGCGTGTTTATACCGAGTCAGACTATAACGTATCTGGGAGTATGTTTGAACTCGATGGCAATGCGAGCCCACCTATTTCAAGAGTGCATAGACACAATATCTTCGACTCTGCGCCGTTTCAGACCGGACAGGTCCGTGTCGCAGAGGGAATTTCAGAGGCTCCTGGGACTGATGACGGCGGCTTCTTCAGTGTGCCATCTGGGCCTGCTGCATATACGGCCGCAGCCGTTTTGGCTAAAAACTCAAATCCCGCCGAGGGCATGCTCTTTGGGCCACAAGCACATTACGGTTACCCACAGTTGCGTCTGCACTCTGAGACCGTGGAGCAACCTGGATATGTTCAGCTCAGGAGTCCCTCTGGGTATCGTGACGCAACGTACAGTGGTCTCGACGGACGCGTCAATCTCAGGCAGGGGAGCAGTGTGCTTGGGCATGCCTGCCTCAGGTCTATGGTCGGAGTCACAGAGAAAGTGGCACATAAAACGTCTGGAGTTGATAGCGGTGTCGGGGGCACTCAAAGCTTTTCAGTCACATTTGGAGCAGCAACATGTACTGATTCGAACCAACGAACGTCTGTGGTCTCGTACATAAATCGCCAGGGCGGCGTGCACTCCAGACCTCTGTTCAAACAGGCAGCGAGTCTCCTGTTGTGGGCGGCCCGGCACTTTCTCTCCATAAGAGGGGCACACATCCCCGGTCTCCTAACCCGTGGAGCGGACATGCTTTCGAGGAATGGGATTCCTCAAGGAGAGTGGAGACTTCACCCAGGATCGGTGCAAATGATTTGGGATCGGTTTGGAAGGGCGGAAGTCGATCTGTTCGCTACGAGCGAAAACACGCACTGTCTGGCGTTCTTCTCGCTATCCCACTCCCTCTGACGGGGAATGCTCTGACATCGCGCTGGCCGGGAACCAGACTTTACGCGTTCCCTCCGGTGAAGATTCTGCCTATGGTGTTATGCAAAGTCAGAGAGGAGAGAGCGTCAGTGATCCTCGTGGCCCGAACTGGCCGAATCAGCCCTGGTTCGTGGACCTGAGAGAGTAATTGGTGGCTCCCCCATGGGAAATCATGCTGTCTCAAGCGAACGGGACAATATGGCACCCCATCCCCGAGCTGTGGAACCTTCATGTGTGGCCTCTGCGGGGACTCTGCGGGGAGCGGGACACCCTGCATTCACGGGTGTTGAGCCTTCGACCAGGCGCCTCTATGCTCTGAAATGGGGAGTTTTCACAAAATGGTGCCAGGACATAGATATTGACCCGGGTAGCTGTTCCGTGTCAGATGTTCTGCGCTTTCTTCAGCACAGAATGGATAACAGGAGTTTGCCATCCACGCTGAAGGTGTATGTGGCCGCTATTGTTGCCTTTCATTCCCCGGTTGACGGGCAATCGATCGGTAAGCACGCTCTGGTGATCAGTTTTATCAGGGGAGCGAGGAGATTGTGTCCTTCACGGCCGCCTTCCGTGCCACCGTGGGATTTAGCTCTAGTTTTGAGGGCTCTATCTCTACCGCCGTTCGAGCCGCAAGCCTTGATTGCGATTAAGGAGCTTTCCCTGAAAACGGCTTTACTTCTCGCTCTCGCGTCAGTGAAGAGCATTGGTGACCCTGCAAGCGTTTTCGGTGAACGACGATTGCATCTATTTCGGACCTGGCGACTGCAGCGTCACTCTCCGGCCGAGATCAGGCTACATTCCGAAGTCTCTCAAAACACTGTTCAGAGCGCAGGTTGTCTCCCTACCCACCTTATCTGCTGAGCCGTCAGTCTCGTGTGATGCTAACACTCAAAGCACTGTTTGCCCTATCGGGGCTTTGCGGATGTATATGGACCGCTCGGCCGCCTTTCGTCAGTCGGACCAGCTATTCGTGTGGTTTGGTGGATGTACTAAGGGACGTGGTGTTTCAAAACAGAGGCTTGCTCACTGGATTGTGGACGCTATTACTTTGGCTTAGGGTAAGTTTGTCCCCTTAAAGGTGCCATATGTAAAAATTGAGGTAAAAATATCCAAGAAATGAGCTACACGCATCAAAAGAATGAGAAGAAATAAGTGCGATGATGTCATTAAAAAAATAACAAGTTATAGTGCTGCCGAGATATAAACCTGAATTAGCATGCTAAATTACTAGCCCCGGCCCGGCAGGTGTCATAATACCAGTTTAGGCCATGGGAGGCGGTATGCGGGCAACATACATAACCACCAGCCAAACTGCAACACACAAATAACTCGCACGGCTTGTGGGCGTACTTGAACCTGATGTCAACGTGTGGAAAGGACTTTGGTACAGCTCACTACTACATTTCAGTTCAGGGAGGAGTTCAAAAAAATTATTGGTCGATATTATGTATGAGGAATACATTTTGGTAAGTTGCAGCATACTGTATCTTTCAACAGTGTTCATGTTTTTTTTACTATTAGCTAGTAGAGATGATCGGTTCACGTACGCTAGGGATCTGTCGTGTAACATTTACAAGCGCCAAAACGGTATTTATTGTTTGAATTGCGTAATAAAATAGACAGAATCTGAGAGCTGAGATTTTTTTATATCATAACTAACCTGCTCTGTCTAGTCTGTCGGTCTCCATGTCCTTTTTGCTTTGCGATTTTTCTGTGCGTGACAAAATTGATGTGTGGCGTGAGAGCGTGTGAAAAGTGTTAATTGCGTGTGTCTCACGGTGAATTCGTGAGAGTTGGCAGCTCTGAATGGCGCTAGCTTGGTCAACATCAACGAATGCTGTCTGTCAAATTAATGTAATTCAAACTAACAATAAAAAATGTAATATGAACAAAACAAATACCGTAAAACTTCACATAATAGCCCGGGCTTTTATTTTTATTGTAATTTAATTACAAAATGTTGCAGAATAATGTAATATATGAATGAATAATAGCCTATAAAGAACCTTTTTAAAGAACCGGCTTTTATTTTCCCAAATCGTCGAACTGCACCAGCTTGTATTTGAGACAGGAGTCTATATGAGACCGGCCTTTATCATTTAGTGTTGAGATGTTGTTCATTGAGTCTCTAATCTCTAAAAATCTCCAAATGCTCCACGTGAAACTGCGGTCTTACTATCGTGTCAATTGATTTGATTAATATGGCATTAATATGGCAGCAGTCATTCTATTCTACATCCCTCACCGATCAAAATAGGCTTTGGCGTGTCAAGCGGACTATTTGATGGTTTTAGAAGATTAACAACCCGAAACTAAAAAACAGACTAGATTAGGCCACCTTTCTGGAGGTATACTGCCCCCATCTGGTATGGAATATGTGGAGTATGAATTGATTTTTTGACATAAGGCACCTTTAAACTACCATTCAAGTAAAAGTAATGTTTTAAAGTTTGTCTAGAGGGCGTAACACTTACTTTGAGGCAAAGTGAAAACAGAAGGTATAAACTGAAAATCACAATTTTCTATTGGACCAATGCAAATATATATTTTGAATGAATTACACTGATGTTTCACTTTTTTCGGTGAAGTTGAGGGACCAGGACTGACTAGATTTTATTCTGGGAACCCCTGTAGGTGCAGATCAGACCTTACTGCTGCAACGTCTTGGAGAGTTTGGCGATGTTGTGCGTAGCATGGACAACAAAATGGATACTATGCTGTAACATTTCACTGCCAATGTGTCTGTTGGAGAGTTATCCCTGCCAGAGGATCTGTTACTCCCCCTAGACACCCAGGAAGATTTGCCGTTGCTTGACAACAGTTTGAGGCAGGATAAAGAGCTCCAGGAACGATCTGTAAGTGTGCTGATTTCGTTTATAACTCCATAGTGTAATTGTCAAGTTACTTCTTGGATTTCACACATCAGTTCTGCCTCTAACTTGAAAAAGGGCTAAGTCAACCACAGACACAGGAATCATCTCAAAATGGCTTTTACTTTCTCTTCATTAAAGTTGTTACAATCTTGATTTGCAGTCTGTTGATTTCATTCATATCACAATAGATTGGACAGATGAACTTTGTTTGCAGTTTGATTAGTCTTGAAATAGTCATTCCTTTAGTAGAAAAGTTCAAGCTCAAATTAGGTTGATAACCTTTCAAAAAGAAGAAAAAAAGAATACAATTCCTAATTACAATCAAACATTTGACAGTTGACACCCCTTCTGTATTACCACAATATATACGATTGTGGGAAATCATATAAATTCATATGAATCGTATGCACTCTAATGCAGCCTTATCATACTCAAAGTAAAAATGTCTCAAACAAACATTACAAATAACACACAAGATGGCATTTATCTGAATATAAGTTAATTGAGCTTCAAACAGTAATCCTACCAGCTGCGTCTCGGGTTGATTAATCACTGATGCGCATCCAATTCCTGTTGTAGCTTACTCCTACCTCATAACTTTTTCTAGTCACAAAGTTTTTTCCTCAAAGGAGATAAGCTGGATAAAACCGCAGGACAAGCGCTAACCCTAACCTTCTATTACAATCAGTTCGGCATAGAAATTTTCTCTTTTCTACTTTAGTCGTCCCCAATAATGTTTAACTAAAATAAATGAGTTTAACTTCACAGTAATCTAAAAAGTAAAATTAAGATTGTAGCCTACACTGCATATTCTACAGTCTGAATCCACAGCCTGTCACATTTTATATTTATGATAAGCTTCAGAGAAATGTAATTTTTAACACTTTTTTTGGATTTGCAGGTTCGGTTTTTGGCAATCAAATGTGGGAGGGACCTAAATACAACTGTCTGGCGAATGCTTCAGAGAGTTAAGAGCATCTTCTCTAATCACCTTTCCATACAACCTGCATGTTTTAGAGACACGTTCCTGAAGACCATTGTTCATTGTTTTTTTTTGTTTTTTATATTTAAGTATGGCATTATGACATTCAAATGGAATATGACAGATCTGTATTTTCTACAGGAGCCATACGGAAGAACCCAGCAACCCAGGATGCCACTGATGAAGCGGTCCACGTTAACATTATCCGTTACCTGAAAGGAGCATCTGACCGTGAAGGCGGAAAAAGGCGCCGCACAGCTGAGAGGGACCCACAGCCGACCCCTTAAACCTAGGCTGACTACTGACACCCCACCATCACTGAAAATTGGAACCCTTTCTTTATCCTGCAGTCAGTAACATCAAGACCCCTAAAGAAGTCAGAAGTGTCAGACTACACTCACCCAATCCACAGAAATTACTTTCTTTCTTTTTTTTTTTCAAATTCCCCGTGACCCTGCCTTGAGGGCAACTCCTTGGATGGATATGGGATGGTGAGGTTGTTTGTCCTTTATACAGGCGCACAAGGAATCATTGAAGATATGCCAATTTGCACAGCCTCATTCTGGAGGTCAGGGAACACTGGAGAACCCGTAGTCAGGCTTGAACCACTGATTATCATGATTTTGCTGTCCTGCAATTCTTAGCCCATTATGCCTCGTAGACCCCAACCACTCCAGACATTCTGATTGGCTGTGTTCTGTCAAATTTCCTGCTGTTAATTGTATTTGTTCCAATTGTAGTCATGTGTAAATTTAATGTTAAAATGTATATTATACCTGCATATTCTTTGATACCAAAGATCTCAATTAATGTACAATGTTCTGCTTATTTCATTGTTACAGTGCTTAACTATTCTATTTTTAAATATATCTTGTAAATCCTTGATTATACCTCTAATACTTGATATCTGCACATTATCTGGTACCAAGTATTCTACTTACCGTGACTTTAGTATTGGCTTATTTCATTATATATTCAGCAATGCCATTATAATGGTCTATTCTACTCCAGAGCTTTACTCTAAATTATTACCACTTATCCTATTGTTAGAAATGGCTTGTAAATGTGATGTTATACCTCGATTTATTTGGTGTCCTGCACATTCTTTGGTACCAAATATCCTCATTACTTGTTATAATGTTTACTGGTAATTATTTTCATCCCAGAGCTGACCACTTTATATTAATAACAATTATTGTAAGTGTTATAATTTGCTTGTAGGCTAAGGCTGTTTTTGTTGTTTGTTTGTTTGTTTGTTTGTTTGTTTTTTTGTCCAAAATTTAATTGGAAACCTGCATGTTCTTTAGTGTGTATATTTTTATTTTTCAGTTATTTATATTTCAGTGATCTTACATCATGTTTCAATGACAGTTACTGTACTTTGAAATGTGGAATTAAAACGCCAAATGGAAATTTGTCTGGTTTGATCAATTATTATTCTTGATAAACTGCATGCTATTGCTATATGAGAATAGCGCTTGCCTCCGACGGGCCGCGGAAGGCTTTTAAAAGCGGCTGCCGCCGGCGGTGCGCCGTCAACTGTGTTTGCGATTACGCACTTCTGACGCTTCTACTGCCTCCGGAGCCCCGCCGACTTCTATCTGGGCTAACGTGTCAGACAAGCTGGGTAGTAGTATAGCCAAGGCTACGGTTAGCTGGTATACACTCTTAGAAGAAAAGGTTCTATATAGAACCTTAAAAAGGTTATATATAGGCGCTACGTATTTGGAACCCCTAAAAGGTTCTACACTCTTAGAAAAAAAGGTTCATTGGGGTTCTATATAGAACCATAGGGTTCTTTACTCAACTCCAAATAACCTTTTATGCTAAAAAGGTTCTATAATGATTTCTTTTGGCACAAATAGGTTCTTTATAGGCTATTATTCATTCATATATTACATTATTCTGCAACATTTTGTAGTTGTAATTAAATTATTGTTTATTAAACTGTAACTTAATATCACATTTTAATCATGCTGATTTTTGGAGGAGAAAAACTGAAACGGCACTATTCGTGTGATATAAAATGATATAAATATAGGCTATACATTTTCTAACCCCCATATCTTGATTTTTGTGATTAGTCACATGCATTCATAAATACATTTTAGGGTTTTGACGTTTGTCAAATATATGATTTAATCCGGAAAGGACAAAACAAAAATGATAAAGAATGAACCCCTAAAAGGTTCCATACAGAACATTTTAGGGGTTCCAAATACGTAGCGCCGATAGAACCTTTAAGGTTCTATATAGAACCTTTTCTTAAGAGTGTAGTTTAAAAAAAAAACAAAAAAAACATCCACAACTCATCTAATGTGACCATAGGCTCTAATGCTGAATCTGTGATCTTTAGCGGATCTGCGCCAAATGCTAATGTAGAGCTGGCCCAAATATATTTTGCTGTCTGGGTGGTATAAAAAAAAACCCAATAAATTATGCTACATCTATCCATTTACATTAACTAGGTGACATCTTACCCATGCATTTACATTTTAATAATGGAAAGTGACCACTCAGGGCGATCGACTGTGTTGTAGGTAAGCCTACTGCTGGCGTCTGTGGGACACTCAGCGAGACAGATTGACAAGCTCAAAGTTCAAAACGCTTTGCTCTGCCCTTTCTGCAATGTAAAAAAAAACTTCATTTGCACGGCTATCTCGGGGAAATATTCTTCCCGTTGTCTCTATGAGCTGGCATGTTGCCGACAACATCTCGTTTTGAGTTTTTGGCATATCGTGGTTCTGTGTGATTTGGACCGTTACGCCCACTTCCGGTTACGCTTCTCTCTTGCAGTCCGCAGACACAGACCATCTCCCTCCCGGAGTTCGCGAAGTAAATTTAGAGAAGAGGAGACTTTAGAACTTTAGTTTCTAAAGTTAAATATAGTGTATAGTGCGATTCTTATTAGCCCAAATCGCAGAAGTTTTTATCGGTTGTGCGTCTATCACACTGTAAGTAGCCTAATCTTTTTATTTATTTTTTTATTTTGTATTATGCTTCAACAAACAAACAAGGTACATCAACAAATCTCTGCATATAACCGCAATTGTTCTAGAGCAGACTGTAATCAATAGAAATTCTCAAACGCTAATCCGCCTGTTTCTGTGTTTACATTTGATGTTGTTTACTGTGAGAGCTACGTTCATGAAGAGCCTTGAGTTTCGGTGAGCTTTGAAATAAATAAAAAAATATGTAGCCTATATTTTCTTCCTTAAAATTTTAATTCCCAACCTGCGATCTGTTAGTGTGGCTGCCTGCCGTGGACAAAGAGGCACGTTTGTAATGGGCTACTTTAATTTAGTCATTTGAATTTTTTTTCTTATGCCATCTCTTTACTCTACAAACTAGTTTCGTTTCCTGAAAAGGAAACACCCAGAGTCAGCAGAGAGCGTCCCGGTTGACTTACGATGGATCACTGTAAGTAGCCTACCTGTTAAATGTTTAATATTCATCAATCACAGTAATCATAACCTGTTTGTTTTCTTATTAGGTATACTGATTGCAGCTGGTGTAGGAGCAGGTAAAATAAATCTGGACTCTCGTTTTACTAGACTAAAATACATTATTTTAACTGCTAATTTTGGTTACACAAATAATGGCTAACTGGTTTAAGTAACTTTTAAATGTTTTAAATGTTTATCCATCTAAGTTTGTTCAAATATGTCATGTTTTCACCAATTGTATAGCCGTTGGAGTTGCAGCACCTGTAGCAGTTCCTATTATTATAGCATGTTTAGGTTTCACTGCACGTGGAATTGCTGCAGGTTCAGTTGCCTCCTCTATGATGTCATATTCTGCCATGTCGAACGGAGGAGGAGTCGGAGCTGGAGGCTTGGTAGCTACTCTTCAATCCATAGGTGGGCTATATAAATTGTCTCTGGCTAAACATCCCAGCAAACACAGAACGTTACCCTAACGTTCCCGATGGTTCCCATGTGGTTATTTTTTGGGGGAACCAAACAAGAACGTTCTAGGAATGTTCCCTATAGGTTATTTTTAGGTTCTATTTTTATAACCTTAGGAGAACGTTCCCAGAACCTCAAATTGTTAGCTGGGATAATACAAATCATAAATTATAATTCTAAACTGCAAGCAAGCGATATTGAAGCAATCGGATGATTCCCCACCCCGACAGAATGCATAATGGCCTCGTTTAGGCTACACTGTCAGTGAAATGACCAAATTCCGATTTTTTTTGCTCATCGGATGTGTTCTATAACCATGTAAACAGGAAAAAACGCGTGCATTCGAATATTTCAAGATCGGTTTCAGGCCTCATTCATATGTGGAAATAAATCAGATATATGCCAATGCGACTGTGTAGCCTAAACAGGCAGATCGCCGGATTTTCTGAGGCATTGCGGTCTGTGCGTCATGACTTGAACGCACCACAAGAACCCCCTTTGAACATGCGCGATCATGTTTCAGATCGTATGATTCGTATGGTAAGTCTAAATGTATCGGATATATGGGTCACAAATGAAAAAGAACGTGTAAACGGATGGTCAAAAAAATCGGATATAGGCAATCAGAATTGGGCATCAAGACCTGTAAACAAGGACAAAGAGTCATTGACTTTACAGCCAAGACATTGACCAAGACAAAGTCACCCAATTTGCAGCATAGGCTATCAGTCGCACATGAATATTTTTTAAGATGTGTTTGTACATTGATAGATAACCTTAAGCAACTCTGTAATAATGTTCTTTTCAGGCAGGATAAGCGATATATTACTCGCTGGGTGTCTACTGCACACTGCCGACACATGTAACTGATCTAACACTAGGTAGGCCTTTAGATTTCTTTGTTTACGTAGGCTAAGTATGCAGGAAATATTAAGCATGAAACATATAGGGTAACATGGGGGAAGATGTCCCCTTAAGAACAATGTGGGTTTACTTTTAAACTGTACCATTTAGATATAAGTTTAGCATGTGTAGGATGATGATGCATCAGTCAACGTGTTATCATTGGAAATAAATATAAACATTTGATAATTGTTATAGCCTAGTGCAAAATGTCAAATATTAAAAGAGGGGAAAGTTGCCTCACTATTAGGGGTGGGAATCTCTAGGCACCTCACGATTCGATTCGATTCGATTACGATTCAGAGGGCTGCGATTCGATGCTAAACCGATTATCGATTATATGAATCTTTTTTGTGTGTGTGTGTGTGTGTGTGTGTCTATAAATACTTTGCTTTAAAAGAATTACCCATAAAGAATTAACATACACAATATATTTTATTAACATTGCAAAGAACCAACAGGAAAATAAATGTGTGCCTGAACTAGCATACTTGTAGTACCGTAAAACTTCAAATAATAGCCCGGGCTTTTATTTTCCGAATCGTAGTGTTGAGATGTTGTTCATTGAGTGTAGGCCTAGAGTCTCTAATCTCTAAAAATCTCTAAATGCTCGACGTGAAACTGCGGTCTTCCGACCTTTTACTAATTGATTTTGATATGCGCGAGGGAGAGAGACAGACCAAGACAGCGCCCGTGTGGTTGAAGACATGAGAGTGCGCGCGCTGCTCGCGGCTGTCTCTCTCTGCTCGCGGCTGTCAAACGCAGCAGTCATTCTTTTCTACATCACTCACCGGTCAAAAAAGGCTTTGGCGGGACAAAAATATGCTTTGGCGGCCATATGAAACGTGTCATATATTTGTCGTGTTTTCCGAAATATTTTATTTCCTTTCCCCCCTTCAACTTAATAGAAGCCAAAATATTTCCACACGTCAGCTTTTAACGAGGAGGGTGTTTGGATATCGCGCTCAGCCATCGCGTCTCGGTTATGTGCACAACACAGACGGTCCGGGCACTGCACTTCCGCGCTTCAGATTTCCGTCTTTTGCGTTCCGTCAATATATTACGTTATTATAAATATATAACCTACAGTAATATATATATATATTTTTTTTTTGTGGAAAATCGATTTTTGACATTTGTGAATCGATTCAGAATCGTCCACGTCCGCATCGCGATGCATCTAAGAATCGATTTTTTCCCCCACCCCTACTCACTATGACACACCCCTTACGGCATTTGGTCCTGGCTTTTGTTCACACGTTCCGTGTGACTGATTCCGGCAATGTTACTAGGTCCTCAACCCGGCATCGATCCCGGTATCAATTCCCGGTCGTTTTTGCGTTCACACAGAAGGCACTCTGGCAAATTGTCCGGCAATTTCCTGGGATCAACGCGCTGTGTGAAAGGGGCTTTAGTTAGATATATGGCTTTGATTTTATAGTAATTTTATAGTAAACGATATTTTGTAAAATATATTTTTTATATAAAAGAAAAATATTAAGTACAGTATATTTGATTTACTGACGCAGTCAGCGTAATTTCTCTGAATAAGTTGTGAAGCTTGTTGGCCTATATTATTTCCTGATGTCTTTTTGTTGACCAAAATCCACTTCAGACTCTTGGAAACCATTAAAAGGCCACAGGTCAACTCAAATTCTATTCTTTTTATAGCAGGACATTACGTGTTATTTGTATATATTGTTGAGCTAATTATTAATTTAACCAATGTTTAAGTAGTTATCTTTACAGTTATGAAATAGGCTTACATTCTGTTAACGACCGCCGTCACCCTCATGTCATCATGTGTGTTGCTTCCTGATATCAAGTGTGAGAAATATATAAAACAGTTATGTCCGGTCGAACAATGTATTAATTAACTTCAGATTGGATTGTGTTGGTAATAGGCACTTACCTAACCCTAAAAGATGTTTCGTGCCTCTAACAAGTGCTTTCGATCTTCTTTCTGATCTGAATATGTGGAAAACACTTGAGTTTTGCCACAGACTTGTCCCAGCAAGAAATTGGAAATAAATAAATAAATGAAAAAATAATTATGGAAAAAATACAATTATACATAAATAAATAAAAATAAAAATAATAATGTATTTTTTGTATTCTTTGTATATTTATTTACGTATTTCTTTAATTGTATTATTTTACATGTCTTTTTATATTTATTTCTTTACGTATTTCTTTGTGTTATTTTGGCAGACAATGGCATTCCATATTTTATTGACTGGTTCTGAAATCTTTATGTTATAGGTACCGCTAGAATCTGTTTTCTAGTTCTGGTTATTATAGGCGCCATAGGAGGCACTGTGGCTGGAGCTATAATTGGAGCATATAAATGCAATGCAGGAGCCGCAGGTGAATCCATAATTCTCTTGAGTACTGAATAGTTGTTTTTAAATGTGGATTATTTATAAGTAGGGATCTGTATAAGTGCTGCATAACACTCCCCAAAATTTGATTAAACATCTGTTTATTCAACTAAATAAGTTAAATGTTTTTTTATAGCAGCAGTATCTGTTTCATCTTCTATGTTTGATGTAGCATTCTGAATTGTTGCTCTGCAAACACACAATGTGTGATTTCAAACTAATTATTGTTTTCTAAAATAAGTCCTGTTGTGGTTTGTCATTAGGTACTACTACAATTATCCCAGTCACAGGCCAAGGCATGGTGGGAGCCGCTGTGAGCGCTACAGTTGCCAGTTTAATTTCCAACTACACTGTGTAATGGGATCACTGTATCTGTGCTTTACACTGTAAAAAATATCTACTTGGTTCTACTTAAAATCACAAGTTAAGCAGCTGCCTCAAAATTTCAAGTAAAAACAAAATGGATTAATGAATTGTTTCAACTCATTATTTTGATTCTTGTTAAGCTGTGAATTGCCTTCTGCGAGTCAACATGACTATACAATTATTGTTGTTTCAACTTTGCTATGCAAGTTCAAAATAAAGTGAACTCATTAATGAGCATTCTGTTCACTTATCCCCATTAGTGGGTTCAACTTAGTAATTCCAATTAAGTAATGTCTTTGAATTAGGGTATCAAGTTAAGATGATCTAAAAGAATGCCTTGTTTTAACTTAACAACTAATTATAAAAACACACAAATTTGATTACAAAACTTAATTTTTTTATTAAAACCAATGTTAAGCCAATACAAGCTATACATAAACACTTCAATCATGCAATCGTCTCAAACTTGTAATCAATACTTTTTTAGGTACCAAACTTCAGTTGGGTGTGGGTCACATGAGGCTAAGATAAATAGAAGGGTTGTGTGTGAGCTTACACTATGAGTGGGTATCTCAAACAGTCTCCACAAGTATTTCTCAGTGTGTGTTTAGAAGGTGGATGATGGGAAGTGTTTCCTGCAGTTGTCTGCACTGCATGTAAACATTTAAAAAACCTTTTAAAGCATTAGTTCACTTTTTAAAAAAACTTTGCTGATAATTTACTCACCCCCTGTCATCCAAGATGTCCATGTCTGTCTTTCTTCAGTCGGAAAGAAATGAAGGTTTTTGATGAAAACATTCCAGGATTTTTCTCCATATAATGGACTTCAACAGGACCCAAACGGTTCAAGGTCCAAATGACAGTTTCAGTGACACTTCAACGGGCTTTAAACGACACCAGACGATGAATAAGGGTCTTATCTAGACAAACCATCTGTCATTTAAAAAATAAATAAACAAGTTTAAGTTTTAAAAGCACAAATGCTGGCCTTGCTCTGTTCTGTGATGCGCGTCGTGACGTTCGTTCGTGACCTTTTCAACGTAATTGCACATTACGTGACATCATCAGAACGCGCATCACAGAACAGAGCAAGGTGAGCATTTGTGCTTTTAAACTTTATTTGTGAAATGAGCGATGGTTTCGCTAGATAAGGCCCTTATTCATCGTCTGGTGTCGTTTAAAGCCCATTGAAGCTGCACTGAAACTGTCATTTGGACCTTGAACTGTTCGGATCCTGTTGAAGTCAAGTCAAGTCAAGTATATTTATATAGCGCTTTTCACAATACAGATTGTATCAAAGCAGCTTCACAGTATCAATCAAAACAACATAATGTTCGTTTCTTAGTGGAAAAATTCCACGTTTGGTAGGGCTGATCAGTGGTATTAACGATTGGTTAATTAATTTGAATATCCCCAACTGAGCAAGCCAAAGGCAACAGTCCATTATATGGAGAAAAATCCTGGAATGTTTTCATCAAAAACCTTAATTTATTTTTGGCTGAAGAAAGAAAGACATGGACATCTTGGATGACATGGGGGTGAGTAAATTATCATTATAAGCTTTTTTTTTAAAGTGAACAAATCCTTTAACATTAATCTCACAGATCCAGCTGATTTATACCAACAGCTGTGATGAACCCAAAACACAAACAAACTAAAACTTCAGACTGCAGCTGGTTACAGAATACTTAGACCCCCTTATTTGAACAATATTCAGCATTAAATATATTCAGTCCAACAAATGCAAACGTATCAAGTCCAAAAAAAAACCCCAAAAAAATCAGGGCTCCTCTGATGTTTGCAGAGCTCGATGGCACATCCTTGAAGTTGTGAAGCACAACAGTCCCCTCAACCACAACAGCCACATTGAAGACCTCACGTGGAAAGGCATCCTGGTTGTCACCTTCATAGCCTATCAACAGGCCAAGTTGCATCCCCTCCATGGCTGCAGTCTCACCATGGGCCTTGAAAAGCAGAAAAAAATAGTGTGAATGTTTGGGTCAAGAAGTACATACTCTGCAAAGCTACTTAAGTCTCAGTGATCATAAACCTTGTTTTCAGGCTAATAAAATAGTCTTCTTGGGCTTTCAGTTGTGAGTGTGCATGTTTGTAGGTGCAATGTTGGAAGGTTACTGCCAGGGTGAAAACTTCAGTGTCCTCTCAGATCTGGGGAAGTGTATGTTGCACTGGGTCCTCTCCCCATCACTATTCTACCCCTCCTTTCTCCTCCCCCAACATTGTTCTACCCCTCCCTCCTCGCATCACCACTATTCCACCCAACCCTCGTCCTCCCCATCACTATTCGGCTCCACACTCCTCCCTGCATCATCACTATTTTGCTGCCACAGAACTTTATCAACACCCATGAGTGTATCTAATCCAATCTCTGTGTTTAAGGGTGGGTGTGTGTGTGTGTGTGTGTGTGTGTGTGTGTGTGTGTGTGTGTGTGTGTGTGTGTGTGTGTGTGTGTATGTGTGCTCGTGTTTATATTACATTGTGGGGACCAAATGTCCCCACAAATATAGTAAAACCTGAGATCACCTACATTGTGGGGACCAGCCAGCGGTCCTCATGAGGAGAACAGCGTATAAATCACACTAAGTAATGTTTTTTGAAAATGTAAAAATGCAGAATGTCTCCTGTGATGGGTAGGTTTAGGGACAGGGGCAGTGTAAGGGGACAGAATATATAGTTTGTACAGTATAAAAACCATTACGCCTATGGAGAGTCCCCACAAAGATAGCGAACCAGACATGTGTGTGTGTGTGTGTGTGTGTGTGTGTGTGTGTGTGTGTGTGTGTGATGGCTCTTCTCTTAGGTAGTGTGTAAATTTATTTCTGTGATCAAAGCTGAATTTTCTGCATCATTACTCCTTTCTTCAGTGTCACACGATCCTTCAGAAATCAGTATAATATGATGATTTGATGCTCAAGAAATATTCTTTATTATTATCAATGTTGAAAACAGTTGTGTACAATATTGTTTTCAAAGTTCAAAAGAACAGCATTTATTTTAAATGGAATATTTTCTAACATTATACATGTCTTTACTGTAACTTTTGATCAGTTTAACTCATCCTTGAGGAATAAAAGTATTGATTTATTTATTTCCCCAAAAAATAAAATTAAAATTCGTACTTGACCCCAAACTTTTGAACGGTAGTGTTTAATGTTACAAAATGTTACAAAATTTCAGATAAATGCTGTTCTTTTGAACTCTATTCATCAATCAAAAAAAAAAACAATCAATCAACATTGATAATAATAATTAATGTTTCTTGAGCATTAAATCCTCATTATCCTGATTTCTGAAGGATCATGTGACACTGAAGACTGAATTAATGATGCTGAAAATTCAGCTTTGATCACAGGAATAAATTACAGTTTAAAATATATTCAAATAGAAAACAGCTGTTTTAAATTGGAATAATTTTTCACAATATTACTGTTTTCAATCCAGTAAATGCAGCCTTGGTGAGCAGGAGATACTTCTTTTAAAACATAAAACATCTGACTGACCCCAAACTTTTGAACGGTAACGTTAGTATATTTGGCCTTGACATACGGTCTATCAGAAATTAAGTTTTCTACAACGTTTTACAAAGTTTACAATGAAAACTGGTATCGTCTCAGATAAAGCTTTATCAACCGTCTCTGACTGAACTAAAAGACTGAACTGCTAGCAAACGTGTTCTAACTAACGTTAACGGTCGCTGAAATGTGCCTCGCTTAAATGACATCACTGTTGCACATATCAAAAGGTAACGATAGCTAACGTTAATCACGTTACTGGCTACATCAACTCACATTCTTAATATCTACAAAACACAAACACTTACCAATAGCGAAGTTGTTCACGCCAACCCGATTCGTCTTGTCTGACAGAAAAATTAGGCACCCGGGCGGCGGCCGATTGAAGTTTGATTCCTTGACTGTTGCTTGATGGCGCGTAAACTAGTTCGTCTCGTGACTTCGTCTGTAGTCCCCGGCACATGCGCAAAGAGCTGTCCTCCACTCAATCTGCAACACGCGTACCTTTGTACCCCACTCAATTTAAAATGGCAAGTTCATTCAGGCACCTGTAATTTGTGATTCATTGAAGTAACTTATTAACCTAAATTGGAAGATTGAAAACTCAAACACTTGAGTTGAAATTGCATAACGCATTATTCTATGTCTGATTTAATGACATATATAAGTTATCATAACTTTTTCATCAGATAATTTTTTACAGTGTAATGGCCCAACAGGCCCTTCACAGTTTGACAGATTTATATTCATGAAGTCAAACATAGCATTTAACTAATGCATGACCATAAACATAAGCACTTACTATGCATGTAATAATGAAAAATATATCTTATACTTTAAAATGTATATTGTACTATGATTTTTATTTGTTTTTATGATAAATTACTTGTGATGTGATGTTTGTATAAATGGATCTGAACAAGTAAATTAATAAAGAAAACTGTTTAAATTAAACTATAATTAAAAACTATACTTAGAAATCCACGATGACAGTGTGTGTCTTGTATTTTCTTAAAGCAAACCGTACAGCTTAATGCTAGCAACACCAAGGTCTTTCTTTGATTGCCAGGGAAAGGTTGAACTCCTATTATTCCTATACCTTGAATGGATTGTAAAAGTCATTTTAGATAAAATCCAGTGCTGATGGGTGAGTTGAGCTTATTAGAAGATACAATTTGGGGAGGGAGATAAATGCATCGACAAAAATGCTTCTCCCCGATAGTGGGTTCAAAACAAACGATAATAATCACCCATGCAGAATGTATAATGAGCACTACTAATGAACGAGCCGTCGTTGAACCAAAAGAAGAAGATTAGGCTGACACATACGGGACAAACTGGCCAAGTTAGCATTGGGATATAGAAATTCGATTAAGTAAAACAGAAGTTAAATGTATTATTAAACCAGTAGTTGGAAATATGTGGCAAGAAGAATAGAATAAAGAGTCAAAAGGGAGACACCTATTCAGCATTCAACCTAAAGTGGGGATTGAAAGAAGGGTATATGGAAACAGAAGAGAATACTGTTATGACCAGGCAAATCAGAAATAGTTGAACAAGTTATTTTACACTGTGAGGCATAGGCTATAAAAGAGAGAAATAAATCAGCTTGTTGAAAATCAATGTCATTACAAGTCAGAATACATTTCAGACTGCACAGAAACAGTTAAGGTGTACGATATTCTTATAAAATATTTAAGAGACAGATTTGATTAGAAGTATATCGGGTTTTTTTTCTCTAATTTAATTGTTCCTTTCGTTCATCGAGGCTTCACACTCCATCCCAAAACAAACAAAAAAACGAAGAAGAAGAAGACGAGGATACACGTACTGCCGAAACACTAGGGGGCAGTAGGAAAATGTAATCGTTTCGCCGACAAGTGTGTATGAGCAAAACATGAACGAGAAACTCAAGAAATGAGAAACACAAGAAACATTTTTTTAATCGGATTTTTAAACATGTAAACAGATTCTGTGTGGTCTTGATTAAGGACTAGGATGGAGAATTTCAGAGTGCCGGTAAAAGCAGACTGCGAAGAACTACTGGCTCGTTTTCAGGCGACCGAGTCAGTTCGGTACGAGCAGTTTCTGGAGGTCTGGAGAGGCATGAACTTCAGCAGCATCTTCAAGTGAGTTTGACGAGCATCTTCAAGAAATCACTCACTTAGATGCCAGTGACAATTTTATACGCATTGTTTTAAAATTACCTTTCAAATGAGATTAAAACCATCTTCTAAAGAGAAAGGTTTTACTAGGAGAGGCAGTCAAAAGTTACTCCTGCAGCAAAACTCATACTTGAGCTGCATAGAAGCCAGCCACTGCTCTTTGATATGTTGTTGAATGCTTATTCTGTGTATTTTTTATATTTATACATATAAAATGTTTTATATAGTTACACATGTTATATACAATATTTATTTATAATATATCATTTATTTATATTGTATATTGATGTTTTTATTTGTATTGTATATTCAATATTGTTTTATTAATTCCAAATGAATATATTATATTTCATTGTATATAATAAGTATCACTATTATTATATATTTTTTATTATGAACAACATTACTGACATCTTTTTTTCTATTTATTGCTTTGGTGATATTTTATATAAACCAATCATCACAGTAAAAGGAAGGAATTCGAAGGTTTATTTCTTTTGTTTCTTCTCTTTTCTGCAGTGGTAAACCAGAGGGAAATGAGAGAAGGCTGTTTGCCCATCTGATCATGTCTGTGGCGTCTCCATACTTCTTTCCACCCTACACTTTCCAGATCAGAGTGGCAGGGCTTTATCTGCTGTACGGACTGTTCAACTCACAACTCATCACTCCCAAAGAGAAGGTGTGCTGTCATTCAACATCTAATCATTATTTGGCAGCCTTCAAACAGGATGCTGTTTGTCTTAAGGCAAATTCACACTGCACCGACAGACGCCGACCAACACGGACAATCTCTGGATTTTAGTATGTCACTTATCAGACAAGAAAACAAGGGCCGATTAACGGCAATAGACTGATCCGACAAAACAGGATGAAGTGTCTGTTGGTCGCTGTAGCCGATGCAGTGTGAATGGCCTTTAGTGTTTCTGTTTAAAGTTGACATGGTGAGTAAATGATGATGGAATTTAGATTTTTGAGTAAATGATCCCTTTAAAGAAATATTTGACACAAAGATCATTCTAACTCGATTATATTGTATTGTAATTGTTTGACCATCTCTGTGTACGTCTGTAGATCCGCGTTGCTCTGAAGGACTGGGAGGATGCCATGCAGTTTCAGAGGGATGCAGTGAACGCTCAACATTATGATGTGGTTTATGTCTTCAGGAAGCTCCTGTCAGATAAAGCTTTCTACTTCACGGCCATGCCAACACCAGTAGGTTAAATAAGCTCATGTATCCAAACTGAACACAAGACACAGTGCTACAACTAAAAGCTGGAATACACTACACAACTTTTGCCCCGATTTGCAGTCTGGAGGAGTTGATGCTGAAAGTTGCTGAAATTTAGAGTAGAGTTGTCAAAAAGTACCGACTTTGGTACCAAAATTTTAAAATGTGACGATAGTATACCAGCATTTTCCTCTAGCATTTTGAGCACTGTTGAATGGATTCTTAAGACAGAGACATATATGTTGAGCGCGTCAACACAATGGCCAGTCAGAGGTCTTCAAGAATCCTTTCACCAGCGCTCAAAATGCTAGAAGAAAATGCTGGTATCGTCACATTTTTTAATATTTCAGTATCGACAAACTTGGTACTTTTGACAATTCTAATTCAGAGTTAATCTGCAGATTTTCAGTCAAAAAAACCTTATATAAAAAAAGAAGGAAATTTAGCTTTAGAGACTATGATTCCATCCAGTCTGAGTGTATATATATATATATATATATATATATATATATATATATATATATATATATATATCGTGAATGGATTTGACTTGCAATGCAACACGTTTCTGCAGTAATTTGAGCAACTTGTAAGTCTGGTAGTGTGTCATCCTTGGTCATTTAGTGTTTGATGCCCAGTTTTTCTCTGCAACCATCTAAAAAGTCAACAAAGTTTAGATTTTAATAGTTGTGTAGTGTATTCCAGCATTAAGGCAAGATTTTTTTATTATTTTTTTCGGTTTGGTGTCGCAAATCCTCCCATTCATCCACTTTGACGATTCAGTCAGTTCCCTAAGGATATAGTCCCACCCTTCATTGAATACCTGGTATCACTGGGATATGTCATGTTATCGAAGAAGAATGAGGTTGGAATGGTGTTACATGTTGACTGTATGCAGCAGCAGTATATTTTCTGTGCTGTGTGTGTGATGACCAGGTTACTGATGTAAAGAAACTGATTCAACCTGATGCTTACTCATTGCCCAACGTTACTCATTGTAAATGTTGCAGCTCTGTTATGGGGAAAAGAAGGAAGATAGAAGGAAGACGGAAATCTGTGAAGAGTTTGTTGATCCGTCATCTCGTCCTCAGGAGCTCATCACCACAGACATTCTGGAGGTGAGTCATCATGGAAACATATATATTTTTTAATAAAAACATGTCCTCCAGCTTTTGTTTTGATTAAAGTCCCCCTGTAGTCAATAATTGTATCCCTTAAAACTCATCATTGATCACCAAAATGACATATTTAAATGTTTTTTCCTTGATTTTGTTTCTATTCTTGCCTTATAATAGCTTAAATGTAACTCTACACCCTTACTTCATTTAGTATACACGGTTCTATGAATATGCAAATTAGCCCCGCCTCTCCACTCACTCAAACAAGCTCAGAGATCCACTCGTTGATGATCACACGTTGACTTGATTGGTTACAAGGTAGTTTGTTACGTCATAAACACCAGCAAAACTGCAATGGTGTTGACTTATGCATTTGCACATGGACTATTTCTGAAATATTTCTGAATGTGAGAAAGCATGTTCTAACAATTCTATAACATTTGCTGTCATTGGTCACTGATCAGTCAAAGACATGATTTAAAAATAGATCTTACTGAATTTTGCCTATAACAAAACAGTAACATTTTCAGGCTCATCTCGTAAAAAAACAAACAAATCTGGATCATATGTGATCAGGAGTTGAATAAGAATGGGAAGACTGTTTTGGTTAACAGTCCATGTGTATTTTTTTCTGTACATCAGGAAATTGGAAATATCCATGAGCATTATGAGGGTCTGAAGAAAGCTGTTTTCACTGAACCAGACCCAAACCTGAATCTTATCCAACAAAACCTGGTTCCTAAACTAAACGGTGCCATCCTCACATATTCCAGTTGGCAGTGGAACCGTACAGTAAGTATATTTGTGTATATGAGTGTTACATTATTTATTTATTTTTTAAGAAATTAACATTTTTATTTAGCAAGCATTCAATAAATTAAATGATTGAAGGATCATGTGACACTAAAGACTGGAGTAATGACGCTGAATGAAAAAAAATCGTTGCCATCACAGGAATAAATTACATTTCACAACCCAATTTCCAGAAAAGTTGGGACATTTTGTAAAAATGGAATTAAATCGATAATCAGTTTTTTGTATTCTCTCTCACCAAAGTTTGGACAGAGGCATGTTTACCACTGTCTCACATCACCTTTTCACACATCGCATCACAATATTTTCAATAAGACAGATTTGGACTGCAGCTGTAGAGTGTCTATGAAACCACACTGTTGTAGTATATGCAGAATGAGGCCTGGCATTGTCTTGCTTCCCAGGAAACATGTCATCTTGATATGTCTGTGTACAATCCCTACATCCACCTCCACATCAATGGTACCTTCACACAGCTCGGGCCCAGAAAACTCGCTGTCATCTCTGCATAGAATTGATGTATAGCTTTCTTCTTCCATAACAGAGATTCTAGTAGCATTCCTTGATGCACTTTTCAAAAGTACTCTTGAGCACATATGGCTGTATTTAACACTGTAGCATGACGGTTTCTCAGTGCCATCTGAAGGATCGAAGATTCACGCACATTCAACAGAGGTTTCCTAAATTCTCTAAATTTCTCTAAATTCCTGTATGGGGCATGGTGAAATTCTTTGCAATCTTGCATTGAGAAATATGATTTTTGAATTGTTTGACAATTCTCTCAAGTATAAAATCATGGCGACCCAAATTTTTAAATAGTAGCACATAACTACATCAATGATGGTATTTAATCCTGAATATTTTGTCATATGTTGTAAACCATGTATGCCGTGTTTTTGTTTTTTAGGAATTTGAGCAGCAGGATACAGCTGGAGAGGGACCTTCAAATCAAGAAGTAAGAGATGAAGTTATCTGTCTCTTTAATTCTACATAGTGCTTCATTCCCTCTGCAGCAGTGCAGTAGTGTTGTGATGTTGCAGTACCGTTGTTCTATCAGAGGGGTGTGTTATTCTCTGTGTTATTAACTCTGTTGATTTGTTTCTGCCCAAAGAGCTCCCGAAGAGCCCAACTGTTAGCATCGATCAAGTCTAGATCATATGGACAAGTTGCTGAGGTAAATATAGACATCATAAGAGACTGGTCAGATTAATTGTTAAGATTATACATTATAACCTAAACAAACACTTTACATGAGAAACTAAGCATAAGATTGTAAACGCACTGTTTTCCATCATTTCCATGTTAGGCCTCCAAGTCTCGCCGTCACAGACAGACACAGTTGATCCCAGCAGACGAATCAGACTCTTCACAAAAGCTCCCGGCAAAAAAGAAGCGAAACCCATCACTTAAAACGCGCACTCAATTACGATTCAACACTCAGGGTAAGTCCTCCCCACCCAAATAAACTCACCTAGTTACGGTTTGTTTGCATCGACTGATTATCACCATTTCTGTATGGTAGGAAACGAGAGAGAGGGGTTGACCCGGCTGTGGTGTTTGAGTGCAGTGAAAGAAGAGAAGGCACCACCAGGTAAGGAAACAGATGGGATTAGGTCATGTTGACCAATCAGAGTGGGTCATAATAAGAACATGCTAACCAATCAGAGTGGAAGAGGAGTCCGTTTAAAGTTTTTTTTTAATTTCCCAGAAAAAAGGAAGAAAAAATTCAACTGGAACCCCGAGAAGAGCAGCGATCCCACTTAGCATTCAGCACCAACATCGGGACGGACTGTGATTGGCGGGCCGCCAAGTGTAGAAAGCTATTGTGATTTTTGCCTCAAGCTCCAGTTTCATTGAATTGGTTTCATGTGATTTTAAACCTCGCTGTTCTTGGGTTCAAAGTTAACATTTTATACTCTTTTTATTATTTTATTTTGTATTTTAATATTTGGCCTCAGAATACATTTGATGTTTGGGACAAATGTGTAAAAACGTACCATTTTATATGAATAATTAATGTTTTTAAATTAACACATTGTTGAGTAGCTTGTTACAATGTTTTTTTTACTGGTTTTAATTATGTTAACGATTTTATGATCATTCAAAATGTCTGTTTGGCTCTCCCTGTTTTTCTCTTCTCTTTACCTCAGTCCACTTTCTGTTGCGTTTGTGCCAGATAATTATCTCACACAGAGAAAGAGAAAAACAGAGTTGTGTGTTATTTTGTATGCATGTGGTCTAGTTCTTTCTAACCTTAAGGTTTTATTGATGTACTCATTCGGATGCTTGATTTAGTCAATATCTTTAATCACTTCCAATCCCAGCATTTCTCTCCCTCTCTCATTCATGCCTCTGTCGAAGTGTGAGGTTGCCTGGTAATTTATGTTTGCAGCACAGTCAGGATTTATATACAGTAGTTTGCACCTAATAGGCTGTAGCTTTTAAGGCAAATTCAATACATCTGAATCATAGTGCCTGGTTACACGCACAGATAAGATTTATTTCTGTGCTTGCTGGGGACATGAGACACGAGGGTCAGGGTCTCTATGCACACTGTCTGCTAAATTGGAGAGTAGATATGGTGTTGTCAGCTTAATCTGTTCCTGGAGATTGTAAAAAATAATGTTTATGGAAAAAAATGTATCCAACAAATTGCATTAGCTTTGAGTTGATTTTCTTTCATTTACAGTAATTAAATTTTTTTTACGGTAAGTCTTAAACTCAGGTTGCTCTTCATGATTCAACTGATGCGTAGTTGGATGCTACAGGTATTTTGGTCCTCTGGCCCTGTAAACTCATGAAAATACTGTTCTACTCAACACAGTTTATTTACTTTCTCCACTAACAATGTACAACAATGTTTATACATAAATCATACGAGAATTCTGTGTATTTGCACAGTATTCGAAATTATTTCTCGATTTGTTTGGATTATCATAGTTTTACAATGTGGTGATAGATCGTTTATAAAAGACTGACCTGGGAAAAGGTTACAGTTGTCCTACATGGGGGAAAGTTTTCAAGAGAGGTTTAATGTGATTTTCTTTGAACGAAAAGAAAAGAAAATAGCCCCCGGGACATAGCTATGTCGCTGCAGTTGAAGCAACAACAATTAATGTGTAGAAAAGTGATTATGACATTGATAAATAATCGAGCCTGAATGAAGGTTCTGTACTGGAGGTTATGGCGCAGAGTAGCGAGCGCGCAGCGCGTTCTCGTCCAGATGCCCGCGTGCCCGTATGCGTTCTCGCCCGCGAAGCAGCGAGTGAGTCCCGATGGGCTTCTCCGCCGTCGCCAGCAGGTTTATTTGGGACAAACGGGGTGATACGTGCAGTCGGACCGGTTGTCTTCGCCAAACCTCTATGATTCCCCGGTGCTTATACTTATGAAGATATATCGATTGATAGTGATCGACAGGGCGGGTGATTGACGACGCGGGATCAGTGCAACGCGACCATGGCATCAGATAGTAAGTATCGCGTGGCTTTAAACGATGTGAATTCATATCTGATCAAATATCGTCGTATACAGTATATCAGTTTGTTTATTGAAGCTCATTGGATGATTTTGGTGCAGCAGGGCTCAGCGTTAAATTGCCCCAGCATCATTATTATTATTCATATCATTATGGTTCATCTACTGTACTTGACATCATAACAACTGACATGTCATTTAGACGATTATAAACACGCGTGGAGAATTTCATGCTATGTTTTATATAATCCATGTTCTGGCGTTTGCTAGTGTTGTTGTTGTTTTTTACTCACCTTGTTTAATTTTAAATACGTTAATGGTTAAAATGTATTTTTTTATTTGGTGGTCATTCTAGTTTTAAAGCACACATATGGATGCTTATAACATTTCTCTATTTATTTATTTAACGTTATTTATTTATTTTTATTTTTTTCATTTTTTAAGAGGGTTGGATTGCTTTTAACAAATCACTGTCCCGATTCATTACTGTCATATCACACCAAGAATTTAGAAAACAATTCAGTTTTTCAAACAACTGAATGGCTTGAACTTTGAAATATAATACATTTTAAGATTTTTACTGTTTAGATGTAGAATTTAAATTGATAAACAATTGTCACAGTCAGAGATCTCCAATTGAAGAATCACATATCGGTGTCATATGGCATACAGTGTAGCCGTCTTTCTATATTCATAAACCTTCAGAAAAGGTTTATTTTTAGCCTTGCTGAAAGGCCTTCATGCTCCAAATCAACTTTGTTTTAGATCTCCAAAGGGAAATGCAGGCCCAAAGTACTCGATAGTTCAGTTAATAAATCATTAAAGGCATCCATAATGAAATGCAGCAGTTTATTTTGCAGAAGGGAGGACCTCGGCCACACATGGGGAATATTTCGCAAGAGTATTCTGCTCACCAAACAAAAATTTCCATATCATTATAATGTTATAATAGCTTTTGGTTAAACAAGCGCACACAATAAATTAAATCCTCACTTGCACACATTCACACACAAGAGTCAACAACTAGCCTACACTGTAAAAAATTATTTTTCAAAGTATTTTTCAAAATAAAACTAAGATTACTGGAGTAACTTCATAATGTCATGTTTAATTAAATGATTTACTTGCCGTTTGTTTGGAATTACATTTAAATTTTCAGTGAATAAAATGGAGGTGGATTTTAACTGTGTTTTCAGTGAAAGGGTATTATTTATAATCAGGTCAGGTCAGGGCAGGTTGTCATGCATTGTACATTTTTGTGTTTTGTATGCTTATTTTATACTATTTTATAGAAGTTTCATCTTCTATTGGTCAAAACAAGAAATTATTTGCTGTTTCCAACTTTTACTTTCAGCATTTGTCTTAAAAGCCATA
The DNA here is from genome assembly GCA_031834385.1 of Semotilus atromaculatus. NCBI lineage: Eukaryota > Metazoa > Chordata > Actinopteri > Cypriniformes > Leuciscidae > Semotilus > Semotilus atromaculatus. The sequence goes on along the minus strand of JAULUF010000009.1, from coordinate 102,644 downwards.
GCTTATAATGAGTTTAAATTCTGATATGTTTAAGAAGGTTACTTTTTTATTTTATTTTAGATAATATTTAGCCTTTCTATGTAAAGCACTTTGAATTACCGGTACCATTGTGTATGAAATGTGCTATATAAATAAACTTGCCTTGCCTTGCCCCACATAGTGCTGAGAACATTACCATTGTTTTCTTGGACAAAATTTGAAGACATAAATTACACTATTTCTGGGAAATGCCCCATTAATTTGGACAGTCAAGGAAAAATGGATAGATGACACAAATTTCACGATTCGATTTTGATTCACATTATTAATTTGGATACATAATTAAATATCAGGTACTGTACATGGTACTTTACAATACAGCAAATTTTCTCAAGCAAAAAAAATAAAAAATAACCTGAATTATCTCAACTAATGCTGTAAACTACAGAAAGTCAGTACATTACTGTAATATTGAAGGTTAAAATGAACTGATTTGTATACAAACACTTAAATTACACAAATCAATATTTTTCACCCATCACTAAGAAATTGTATCTTTTCTTTTTTCTCATGGAAAATTTGTAATCACAAGCCTTCAGTTATCAGCTTTTAGTTTGGCCTGCAAAACAAGTGCTGTTGTGTGTGTGTGAGGTTCATCAACCCTCCTTTATTTATTGAGTGATTCATTCTCATTTACCCGTGTGTGACTGAGTGTGACCATGAGAGACAGAGTTGTTTTATGATCTCAGGTGTGTGTGTGTGTGTTTTGAAGGAGGAGACAGAAAAGCATTCATCTCAAAATGTCAAACATTCTGGTGGATAAATACTTTTAAGGGTTTTATTAAGTGTATTTTAGTGTGATAACATTAGAAAGAGACCCTTCCCACATCTTAAAAAATAAATTCTAGATGCTCCAGCATAAAATATCCAACACATATTCTACAGTGACCTGGTGGAGGAGTGAGAATTTTGAATCTTCTTAGTGTCTCAGTGACCTATTCTGACCCATCTGGGATTCAGGCTCTGGATGTTTTTAAAGGAACTTGTATGAAGGCTTGTGAGTGAGCTTTGTGGGGGGGGGGGGGATTTCGGCAGAATTCAGCAATTAGACTACCATTCAAAATGGGGTTGGGTAAGATTTTTCATGTTTTTAAAAGTCTCACCAAGCTGCATTTATAAGTTAAAATACGGTTATATTGTGTGAATCTTATTACAATATAAAATAACTGTTTTCTGTTTTAAAACATTTTAAAATGTAACATTCTTGTGATCATGGCAAAGCTGAATTTTTAGCATCATCACTTCAGTCTTCAGTGTCTGTCACATGATCAGAAATAATTTAAAAATTAAGGTTTCAAAACAGGATTTTCTCAGCGATGCCATATAACTATTTTTGGTGTCCCAAAGAACCTTTCAGTGAACAGGTCTTTAAAGAACCTTGTTTTTCTCAGTGTGAAGATTTTTTTTTCTTTTTCAAAGGATAATTTTTCTAGTATATAAAGACCCTTTTGTGAAATGGAAAGGTTACATGGATGTTAAAAGTTCTTTATGAAACCATCTTTGCCAATAAAGAACCTTTGCTATATGCTGATAATATGCTTATTTGGTGCTCAAGAAATATTTCTTATTATTATGACTTTCTTCTTATTATTATTTTTTCAGGATTTTTTGTTTAATAGAAAGTTAATCGGAACAATTTATTTGAAATAGAAATCTTTTGCAACATTGTAATGTCACTTGATTTAATGCATCCTTGCACTGAATAAAATTATGTATGTATGTATGCATGTATGTATATATATATATATATATATATATATATATACATACACACACACAGTGCAAACAATCTTACAACATTCTGCTTTTCAAGTAAATGTATTAGTTTTACAGGAAAACAGACACAAAGATATACCAATTCTATATTTATGTTTTCCTGTAAAACTAATGCATTTACTTGAAAAGCAGAATGTTGTAAGATAAGAACAAATATCTATCTACAAATATAGATACATGTAGATTAAGATGCCAATTTATTTCTTTTTTTTATCTATATTTGTGTGTCTGTTTTCCTGTAAAACTAATACATACACTTGAAAAGCAGAATGTTGTTAGATAAGACTTTATCCCTAGCATAAATTTTGCAATATTTTCTAGGCTTTGTGTTTTTAAAAAGGAAACGAATTTGCCAGTAAGGGTAAGATAAGTGAACTCTGGGTTTGAAATGTCACCATCAAGGCTTGGGCTTTGAACTGAAGTACAAACTTTGTTTTACTCTGGGTAAACTAATCTTTAGGGGAATTTAGATTTCTGGGTCTATAAGAAATAAAAAAAGTTTGCATTCATGTTTAGAGTATAATGAGGAGAGATTTTGGGAGAGAACACTTTAGTTTTCAGCTGTCAGGAAGGGTGTTACAGGAAGTTTCCTGAAAAAATGGAGAGAGACCGCATCCTGTACCAATTAACTAAAGGCAAGCGCTTAATGTTAGCTTTCACACTTTTCTGCGTTTTGAACAAAGGCTTTGTAAAGCACAACATGTTATTGTTCTTCCATCTTATCAGAAATTAGATGTGGAATGTGTGTGCATTTTATTGTCTTTATCTAATTGTACATCTATTAATTACAAATATAATAATATTTTCTTAGCCTTTCAACATGTGGATTTTAATTAACTGTAAAATTAGAATATCGTGCAAAAGTTCATGTATTTCAGTAATTCAAATCAAAAGGTGAAACTAATATATTTAGTATAACTATGATTGTACTTTTCAGAGGGCTGACATTTCTGTATTTAAAATCCTTAAAAAAAAAAAAAAGATTTCATGTAATATTCAAATTTTCTGAGATTTTGAGTTTGGGGTTTTCATAAGCTGTAAGCCATAATCATCAAAATTATAACTTTTGCACGATATTCTAATTTTTCGAGTTTCACCTGTATAACTGGTAGCAGTTGCAGGATGCAGTTCATAAAAAATAGCCACTAGATGGAGATGTTTTACTATTTTCAGTTATGACAAGAACTTAATGGCGATTTCAATTTTAACAGTTCACACTGTGAAAGAGTTAAAAAAACATAATTATATTTAGAGCTCATATGAACTCTGTGCACCCAAGAACAGAAAATCCATGGCAACATGAAACCGTCTGTGTTTATGTGAATAAAGCCATGCTCAAATCACTCCTCACAGAACGCTTGAGCTGTTTCCAAGGAAACCATCCTGCCCATGCTGTACAGAGGTCTATGTGGGTGTGTGTGAATGTGCTCACAAGGTCAGTCTGTTCTTGCTTGCACATGTAGAAGAGTGCAGAGAGAGCACGGTCAAGTGTTTGGAGATGAAATTCACAGCAGAATGCTGAAGCGCATGTAATCTCGCTTGAATCTTAAAAGAGATAGTTAATCCAAAAATGACCAGAATTAACTTATTCACCCTTATGTGGATCCAAACCTGTATGACCGACTTTCTCCTGTAAAAACACGAAAGATGATGTTATGAAGAATGTTCTTGCTGCTCTTTTCTATATAATGAAAGTGAGTGGAAATGTTGTTTTTTCTCTCTCTTGTTTTTATGACGATATTCCAATCTGCTTCTGTTTTTTCACACTCGTCTGTGTGAGGTGGTTGTGTTCTTTGCAGTGACAACTGTGACTGTGTAACCGGCTGGTTGTGTGTGTGTGTGTATGTAGGTTCAGATTACATGGATCAGTATAATAGATGGTTTAGTATAATAGTGTTCAGCTTCAGCCTTTCCGTCAACAACACACACTCAGGAGAGCCTGCCCTCTCAGATTCAGTGAAATATTCACTCCTATGCAACTTAATGGTCCATTTTACACTTGAAGTGTTCACTTCAAAGCACCTGTGCCGAACATGAGGCCATGGTTTCTCTCTGTCTCCTCCAAGCAGAGATCAGTTCCCTCAAAAACAATGAGCAATGACAAATGAAATCTATGATGTACAATGCTGAACAATTTGGACAGTGCTGTAATAATTTACAATGAGTCAGTCAGCTCTTCCCTTTACATACAAATCTGGAAAAACAACATCTGAAGAATCAAAAAGGTTTAAAAGGTTTAAAGGTGCATGTTTCTCTTGATCAATTTGTTTCATTTAGAATGTGGTGGTAATGTAGGAGAGACCGGCCCTTTTGTTTGAAACTCATTTATTCTATGATTTTGCTAAGTGTAGTTGTGTAAAGTTAATTGTAATTCTTTTTGTGTTCTTTATGACTTTGGTTATTTACATTGCTGTTTAATTTTATTAGATTGGATTTGTTTGTTAATTTGGGCCTTGGGACTCTTTAGAAGGGAAATCTCATCTGGCCTCTGTGCTTTAAGACCACTTTGAAAATGTCTATATTTTATGTTATTTTATCATTTTATTTATCTTTAAATCAGTTTTATTAATAATAATTTGAGAGGAAACAATGATTTAACATGGCCAGTGGCACCAATGGGTTGTAACGTTTGGTGAACTTTAAATATGCAGGAGAGTGGGAATCATTACTCATTATGAAAACACAAGGAGTAGCGCTGTCAAATCGATTAATCGTGATTAATCACAATTCATTGCATCTAACACCGTATAGACACACACACACACACACACACACATACATGTATATAATATATCTATATAAATATAATATACACACACATATGTTATGTAAACAAAAACCTTTATGTTAGATGCGATTAATCACGATTAATCGATTTGACAGCACTCGAAACATTGGTACATCACGTCCCAAGAGGAAACCATTTAAATAAATAGCTAAATAAGAAAAGAACATTTTAAAATAAAGGTTTGGTTTAAGGGATAGAAAATATAATTCTTATGTATCTGTGTGTCTATTCCCTCACCAGTCACTCCTGAGGCGGTGGGCTTCCTGTCAGCTGTGGGCATCTTTGTCGTCTTGCTGGCCATACTCTTCCTCTTCATCAATAAGAAGCTTTGTTTCGCTCGTGTTGGAGGTCTGCCCTGCCTCGAGCAGTACAGCCGGCGCAAACGAAGAGACCGGGCTGGGATTCACCAAGGACTGGGTGAGTAATATTGTTCAGACAAACATTTTTGCTGACTCCTTTGCTCTATTTTGTAAAAGGTGAACCCAAACTCACATGAAACAGAAGTTGCCATAGTCTTTTCTTCCCTATCGTGACATATATCTGAGTGAAATGCTCATTGTGGGATGGTTGTGGTTTGCTATTGGTCGATCTCATGTGAGTGACAGGTTGTCCCACCCTTGTGCCAGTAAACGTGTCATCAGAGAAGAGAAGAGTCGCTGCCAGAGGGACGGAAAGTTATTTTGACTAAAGATTATCAGGGTACATGATTAAAAAAAATAATAATAATTATCAGTTAAACTAATTTAATTTCATGGTGACTTTAACAAAGTTTTATTGTTAAAATTCTTTCTACTATCCCACTTGAAAATAATAGTCTGGGCTGGGGATGTCAGTTTGATGACCAATGGCAGACGGGCATATTATCTGCATAATATATTCACTGAACCACGCACATCTCTGTGTGCTCTATGGGTCGTCCCTTTCTCCTGGAAAACATGTTATACATACAATTAAACTCTGCACCTTGTTGGTCATACACACACACGCACACACATACACAAATGTTTGTTTAACTATATTAGTGAGAACATTGGATTGACTTCCATTGATTTTATATCAGGTTAATGATATTTTCTACGGCCTTACCCCCAAACCTTAGCCTGACTACGTCAGACTTCCTACTTCCGCTAATTTCATTTCGCTCCTGTAGTCAGTCTGAGATAGCAGCCTATCTTTCAGTTTTCCACCGGCCTGAAAACAGCTGCCCAATCAACGAACAGAGGGCGGCTGAGAGCCGTGACGTAGCCGCTAAGCGCCGAGTTTTACATTGTAGGATAGAGAAATCGTAAACCGAAACGACCGCGGAAATGGGAAACGAGACACGTGATTGTACCGTGGATGCGTAGATTAACTTCGCATTATCTGCAAAAGTCGTTTACAGCCATGTTCACTCCGGTATTTCGCTCGCATCATCAAGTGTTTACAGCAGGTTTACAGTGGAAGTTCGATCATAGATTTGAGTTCGATGCATGATGTCTGTGTTTAGATGCGGCTGTGTCGGCGCATAACATAAACTTATCTGATTGGCTTACGGGTAACCAATGATTTTAAACTTCAGAAATCGCCCCCTAGCGAGAGAGAAAACACTTCTCTATTATGCTATTCCAGACTCTGTCTACGAAGCAAAGTGAAGTAGCAGAGTCTGGTATTACCAGGCTACCCAAACCTACCCATCACAGAAACGTGCAAAATACTAGATTGAAATAAAAACTTTTAAAAGTTTTGGCCGAATTATTGTGTGGACCAGTAAAATGTCCTCACTAGTCGGTTGTTATATTTTATAAGTATATTATGGTTCCATTTGGCCCTCACAAACCTGTACACACATTCACATGCGCGCACACACACACACACACACACACACACACATTACATGGTCAGTATATCAGCTGGGTGTTGGAGGAAGTTCTGCTGTGCTATTTCAGAAGCAGCTCCCTTAGTAAATATTCATTCAGTTTGTCGTGCGAGGTGTCCCGAGTCTAGATAAACGCAATGCGTTCAGATGCCGCTGAACTGGTTTGACTGAAGGTTTGTTATAAGTAGAAAGGTGCTGAGGTGCAGGAGCTCTAAATGGAGTAATTGATTGTGTTGTTTTTTTGAGGAAGCCATTCTGGTAAGTGTTTGTACTAGGTGTTTGCACATATTAGTTATTGGCTGAAATTTGACATTTAAAAAAAATATATTGGTATTTAATTGTGCATGCTAGTTTTCCATATTTTTTTTATTTAAATTACCTTTGCCATCATCTAACTCTCACTCAAAGCTAAGGTGGTAACACTTTACAATACGATTTCATTTGTTAACTATGTTAGTTAAAACGAACTAAAAATGAAAAATACTTCTCTTAAAATGTTTATTTCAACATGTACTAATACATTATTATAATAATATGTTGTATCTGTTAATATTATTTAATATACCTAAATAAATATTTGTATCTTAATTAACCAACATTAATAAAGATGTAACAAATGTATTGCTCATTGTAAGTTAATGTTAATCAATGCTAGTTAATGCATTAAATAATGTTAACTAATGAGACATTTTGTAATGTACAGTGTTACTGTTAATCTTTTTAAAAAATGATTTCATAACACTGTTAAATGCATTGTTTGGCAAATCTCAAAATGAAAATCCATTTTTGAAACTGTACATTATAATGTTGTGATGCCTTAATTTACTTGTTGCATTTAAAAGATTGTAGTTCTGTGTTTTTTTATTATTATTATTATTTAGACAAAATATTCTAAAGAGAGTTTTAAAAGAAATCACCCAATTATTGGTTATTGGCCATTTAAAAAAAAAAACTGGATTATTGGATTCTTCCTGAATTTTAATACCATTTAAAACCGTTCAAACAGTATTATTTAAAAACATTTCATCAGATAGCTGAATGCAGTTAACTTTTAATGAAATTGGACACTATAGAAGTAAACATGTTCTTAAAGTGAATATGTTTTGTATTGTTTTTAAAACAGTAACAACATGAGGGAATTCACTGGGTCTTCTGTGCATCTGAAAATAGGCCTACTTTTGCGTTCAGATCATTGTGGGAAACACTTTGAAATCTGACGGAATGGCAGACATTCCTCAGTCAGGTATCCCAGCGTCCTCTTCATGGCTCGCTCAGATCTCAGACGCTTTCTCCAACGGCTTCCGCCGCCTCGGCCAAAACCAAGCTGTTGACTCTGAGGTCTCAGTGAAAGATGAGAGCTCAGAAGTGGAGCAGAACTTGAGGCTTGTTCACGGATCTGGAGTGGATGTGTCCTCCGTGGATCCACAGGAATCGCTGGTGTTGCGAGGTCAGGGCGACAGGTTTGAATATGCCCCCTCTAAGGAACGTCTGAGTCCCATCAGCGAACAGACAGATGAGCTAGAGAGCAGGAGGAGTCTGCAGGCGTCACGCTGCTCTGATGCTGGTAAGATGTGGGTTAACAGGTGTTCGAGTGGGTTGCTCCGTCTTCTTGGTCCATTTTTTGGTTGAGTCTGCTGTCCGTTTTAGTTTTAGACATCACTTGTGGTTCTGTTCTTGTCACAAATAGGTGACATGCTTACTGTACAAGTTGTTGTTACCACTGTCTTTGTTACCTCTTGATAATTTTAGTGTTATTTAGGATTTTTTAAATCATTTTTCCTCCTTGCTACAGTAACTTTTGGCTTGCTCAATCCTTTATTTTTAACATAAGAACGGACGTGGCCATTTGTAACTTGAATGTACAAGGCTTCTGTTGTCATCGTGGCTCCAGGTATTTTAGCTGTACAAAACCAGTCCGTTATACTGCTTGATATTGCAAATTGGTATTCATCATATATTATTCAAATGTATTATCATAATCATAATAACAGTGGTTTGTAGCACACGTAGTTTTACTGTTTAATGCACTTTGTTATTTTTCTAGTTATTTACACTGAAATGTTTTTTCGTTGCCTTAAATTTTTAAGTACAATCAACTTGGTTTAGTCATTGCAATTTAAATTACATTAAACTGACTTAAAATAATGGTACACAAACAAAATAAGTTAAGCAGTTTTCAACTTTTTAATGATTAATTCAAGCAATGTAAAAACATATGTTGCCATAACTTATTGATCATATATTTTATTGTGTACCTCTAGTGGTAAAGTCACCATGAAATCAAAATTGACTTTTATTTTGTGGATTATTATCAATGATTTATTAGAGCACATCATTATTTTTATATAGTGTATAAATAGCGTACTTCCACGTTGCAAAATAAGTGGATTTTCTGTAAAACTGCTTTTAAGTGTTCTTTCGTGAAACTGTACTATACAAATATAATTGATCGGAAATCAGCCAGGGCTCCAGTTCTCTGTTATATAACATTTACCCATATTTCGTAATATTTTTAAAAAAATAATATCGGTTATAGGTTTAGCTTTAGCTTTAAGATATCTGTATTGCTTTTATTTAGATTGTTCATACTGAATTGTGATTGTTTGCAACATTTTCTGTGAAATTCTGTTCTTTAGAAATACACTAAGGACACTCGATTTAACACAGACTTACACAAACTGTGTGTGTGTGTGTGTGTTTGATCTTTCTGGATATTTAATATAGTCAGTAAACTGAGAGCACCCTCTCAAAACAAACAGAGTCATATTTACACATGAATACACTGTACACACATTTCAAATACACATGCCATGTTCACTCCCTCACACACACAAATATTTAATCATACATAGTCTCTAATCTATCAGAAACACTGGTTCATCTTCAACATTCTGAAAAATATATTGTTTACATTTTGAAAAAAGGTTAACCATTAAATGTAATAAAGTCATTTCATTTGTCTTTAACGGGTTGGATATAAATATGTCAATGGGTCTAAGTTGGAAAGATTTGGAAATTACTAGGAATCAAAAATTAAAGAAATATGTGGGCGTGTCAATATTTCCCACACCATATTTGTCAATATTTAGGTTAAAAAAAATTCAAACTGTTCTCCTAACTAATTATCAGCTCGGCACAGCAGTTAATTCCACATCCGAAATGCACTAAAACTTGATTTTGACTACTAAAACACTTCATACATGTCTTAAATCAACTCATTCTGCTATAACATTAGCAAAGGTTTCACCCAGCATACTCACTTTCTCACTCACAAAAGAATGAGCTTAAAAACACAAACAACAGGCAGCAACATACGTTTGCTTTTGTAAAAAAAAAAAAAAAAAAGATATACTGTATGTTACATAGTCTATGTTTACATTACAGTACAAAATGATTGTATTAGATGGTAATACAATTGAAAGACAAATATCTGTGGTTTTCAGCTACATCTAATTGTTTTAATAGTATTTAACTTTTTAGATTCAGAATGTATTTCAATTAGGTATTACTGTAGAAATCTCTGTCCTATTCAATTTTGTATTATGTTAGGTTTTGAACTTAAGTTTAACCATTTTGAAAAGAGCATGTAAACGTGCAAATTGGCCTAGTTTGTGTCTAAGTGAGAAATGCATTCATGTCATTTGAAAGATGTAGTCATTGAATGCATTTGTTGTTGAATGCATTGAATGCAATGTTAAATAATTTTCAGTTCATAGGCTGATGTTGTGCTCACTGTGTAAAGAGAAAAAGTGACCTGAAGTGTTAAGAAATATTTCCTATAGCGATTGTAATAAACTGTAATCTGTACTGTAAATCTAAGGAAAGATGGACTGTCTGATGCTAATGTAGATGTAGAACTAGCAGCATCATATTCGTTTAAAAAAAATCTCTACACATGGTTTTGCTTCACCAATATCCACTTTTAAATTGCAAACCGAAAACCTTTTATTTTATTTTTGGAAGAAATATTAAATGCTTTTAAATTCATATTCATTCTGTTCTTTATTGTTAATTCATATTTGTTCAAATATTAACTTTATTTCAAAATGTTACACATTCGTATAAAAATCCCGTCAGTTGAAATCACAGAGATGTTTGTTTCGAAGGCTCTTTGCAGCAGTTATTTTTGAGCTTTTCTGTTTGGAACCAGACAGATACAGAAGATATAATTTATGTTGTACAGAATGTACATTTAGGAAAACACTTCAGCATGAAGGACCGGTAACCATAGCAACCTTCTATGCTGCTCCTTGGCCTAATTTGATGTGTGTGTGTGTGTGTGTGTGAGTGAATGAATGATGTGGCGAAATGCAGTGAAATGAATGGATGTGGAACTATAATGGATGAGAGAGAGAGAAAAAGAGACTCAAAGACACTAATTAGCCACTCTCGTGTGATTATGCTGTGCATATGGTAGACGTGCTTGTCTACAGACTCAATTCAATTTCTATTTTTCAATGAAGTAGGATAGAATGGAATAGAAAAATAATTATTGTGGTCAAAGTTTCCTGTATCATTATAAAGTCAAGTTTTTCTGAATTCGTTGTCAAGTTGTTCTGAATTTTCTTTTTTTAAAGGTGCTTGCAAAGGCAGGCATCACTACCATTCAAACGTTTGGGATCAGAATATTGTTTTTGGAAAGAAATGAATGCTTTTATTCAGCAAGGATGCATTAAATTGATCAAAAGGGAATGTAAAATCATTTTTAGTGTAACAAAATATTCTGTTTAAATAAATGATGTTCTTTGGAAATTTTCTATTCATCAAATAATTCTGAAAAAGTTTACACAAAAATATTAAGCAGCATAACTGTATAATAATAATAATAAATGTTTCTTGAGCAGCAAATCAGAATATTAGACTGATCTCTGAAGGATCATGTGACACTGAAGACTTGAAGTAATAATGAATAATAATAGGTAATAAGCTCAATTCGAATTCACCTTTGATCACAGGAATAAATTACATTTTGAAAGAAATTCATATTATTATTGTTTTACTGTGTTTTTGATTAAATAAATGCAGCCTTGGTGAGCATAAGAGACTCATCAAAACGACCCCAAAATTTGGTGGTGGTTAAAGATTGTGCTTAGAAGAGGATTACTTTCGGTTTTCTAAGCAATCAAACAAACCATAGACTTGCATTGAACAAGGGACTGGAGCCATTTCTAGGGATCAGAATGTCTTAAGGATTTCCTCTTAAGGAGGAAACTCTTTTGACTTAGGCTACTTAGCAACAACTTAGGCTGTGTTTAAGTCAAATTTTTTTATGCCCTGTCGTCACTAACTTCCTTCTGTCTCGTTCACTCGGATGTACGTCATTGCTTACTTTGCACGAGTGCCCACTGTAGAGCCCTTGTAATGTGTTTAAATGGAATGCCCGAAGACCTTGATCACTTGGAATCTGCTATGGAGTTGATTTATTATTTACAGTTTTTTTCCCTTATGGATTTGTTTTACGCACCATTCTATAGGCCTGTATGTATTCTTTGGCTGTTGGAGAAAATATAAAAAAATCTGACAAATGAAATTTTTAACAATACAATAAACTGTAACAGTTAGCTTAGGAATAGTTCACTTCAAAATGAAAATTCTGTCATAATTTCCTCACCCTCAAGTTGTTTCAAATCTGTATGAATTTCTTTCCTCTGCTGAACACAAAATAAGAAGAATGTTGGTAACCAAACAGTTGACGGACCCCATTGACTTCCATAGTATTTTCCTACTGTGGAAGTCAATCAGGTCCGTCAACTGTTTGGTTACCGACATTCTTCAAAATATCTTCCTTTGCGTTCAGCCCAGCGCCAGTAATGACACAGAACACCCTAGCACCCTCATAGAATTACCTTGGAGTTATGGATGCTAATTCAGCCTGTAGCTAAACTGGAAGGTCATATGTTTTCTCTGCATTAATCTTTGTCTAATTTTTTGTCTCTTTTTTTCTTTCTTTTTTCTTTGTTTGTCCTTCTGTCCCCGTCCATGTGTGTGTGTTTGCAGTGAATAGTTACGGCGATGACGATGAGATTTCCAGTTTATCAGACAGCGATGATGAGTTAGCAAAGCAGTTTGAGATCTCCGTTTCCCGCTCACAAAGCTTCCGTTCAGGGGTCACGGAGCTCAACACCCAGATCGCACCAGGGACACATCTCAAATTTAAACGTCTGCGGTCTGACCAGGAAGAAGGAAGCACAGAGCTGTCTGACTGTGATGGTACGTACCTACCTACATTCTCTTGTTTGCTCATAAATGTATATATAAATATAGCCACAAGCAGCAATCACTGGGGTCCAAGCACTAATGGCCCATGTGGATGATTAGCGATCTAATTGAAATGTATCCATTTGGTCCATCTTGAATCTTCACTGAAAGTTAGGGTTTGATCATAATACACTATATTGCCAAAAGTATTGGGACACCACATCACCAAGTGCAATGCAAAGCATTGGAGGCAGTGGTGTAAAGCACTGGACTCTAGAGCAGTGGACACGTGTTCTCTGGAGTGACGAATCACACTTCTCTATCTGGCAATTCGATGGACGCGTCTGGGTTTGGCGGTTGCCAGGAGAACAGTACTTGTCTGACTGCATTGTGCCAAGTGTAAAGTTTGGTGGAGGGGGGATTATGGTGTGGGGTTGTTTTTCAGGGGTTGGCCTTGGCCCCTTAGTTCCAGTGAAAGGAACTCTAAATGCTTTAGCACACCAAGACATTTTGGACAATTTCATTCTCCCAACTTTGGAACAGTTTGGGGATGACCCCTTCCTGTTCCAAAATGACTGTGCACCAGTGCACAAAGCAAGGTCCATAAAGACATGGATGAGCGAGTTTGGTGTGGAGGAACTTGAGTCCTGACCTCAACCCGACAGAACACCTCTAGGGTGAATCAGAGTTGAGACTGCGGTGCCAGGCCTTCTCATCCAACATCAGTGCCTGACCTCACAAATCCGCTTTTAGAAGAATGTTCAAAAACTCCCATAAACACACTCCTAAACCTTGTGGAAAGCCTTCTCAGAAGAGTTGCAAAGGGTCTGCCAACTCCATATTAAACCCTACAGATTAAGAATGGGATGTCATTAAAGTTCATATGCATGTAAAGACAGACGTCCCAAAATGTTTGGCAATATAGTGTATGTGTGGTGTACTGTATGTGTGGACTCATATTCAGCATTTAAAATTTTATATGCAAAATTAGCATGTCATAGGATGTCACAGGACATTCATTTATATATGTTTGCCTGCCTCCTACACTGTAAAAAAAAAAGTTGGATTAACTTAAAAAAGTAAGTTACCTGGTTGCCTTAAAATTTTGAGTTCATTGAAATTAAAATTTTTTAGTTAATACAACAAAGGAGATTGGTTTAATAAATAGAAACTCAAAATATTATGTTATCTGAACTACATTAATTATCTAAGTTGATTTGACAAAATATAAAAAGTTGTGATAACAAATCATCAAAATTCATTTTACAGTGTAACCTTATGCTTTAACCTAAGTGTTTGTTTTATTATCCATATCACAACAATAAATGTATTTATAGAAATGTCATAATTTATTATTGTGAAAAATACATCATTTTAAAAGGACAGCATTACATTTTACTGTCAATGTACCATTGTTATGCAAATGAACTAGATCAATACATATTCAAAGGGATGGAAACTGATAGAAAAAGATGAGGCTTAAAATAATCCTTATCCTGTGCAACATTAATATCACAGCCTTCATCTTTCTGTTAAAATGGCTGATAGTTAATTCATAAACAATAAAAAAGAATTCATAAAACTAAGCATGTTTGCTCAGAATGACTTGTTCTCCATATGTACAAAGTTTTGATAAGTTTGCACAACACGCAAGATAGTCATAATGGGTCACAGCGGACACATGTAAAAAAAAAACAAAAAAACTGTTTATCTCCTAAACTGTTTAACACCTAGTTTTAGTTCCATAGTTGTGATCCAAAATGCAAACTGCCTTTTTATAGCGTCATGTAGTGTCAGACGGCTGTGTGTCTGTGCACCTGAGTAGTGGTGTACGATTGGGCCCATCCTGCCAACTTTGGGGTTGCTACGATTTTTTGTTCTCTGACGCCCATACACATTTAGGGCAGAAAAATAAGAAGAAAGAAGAAGAAAAAAAAACTATTCTTTGACATTGTCGGAAAAAATCTAATTAATTGACTTTATGGTAATCCAGTATTGTTAACTAATATTAAAAATATTAAAAGTTTTTTTTTTTCAAATGTATAAAATCGATAAAACATTACAAAAGCTAAAAAAAACTTGAACTAAAAGGGAACTAAAAGGAAAACTGAAAATACAAAAATAAAAGCTAATTAAAAATATTAATAAATACTATAATAGTGTATAAATAATACTAAAATAACTCTGTGGTAAACCAAAATAATTTTTCCAATTGAACAGAAATGTATAGACCTTATGTAGCCCCGCCCCTTTTCAGCTCTGCGCTCGTTGTCTTTTGACTTCCGGTCTATATTTTTACAGCCATCTTGCGTAGTTATGATGAATGTGCGGCTCGTTAAAAAAATTCCCCGGTCAACATTTGATCTGCTTTACAATGCTCATGACCATTTTCGTTAACTCTACAATAAGTAAATCCACTTCACCAGCTAATTAACGTACTTCTCGACAGCGTTGCCATAGAAATATACAGAGCGACTGCAAAAACGGAAGTTCAAAGACAGTATTCTAAAGATGGTGGCGCCCTTGTTTCTCTGGTGCATAAGGTCTATAATGGTTTGTGGAATAAAGCCAACCTATGTTTCAGAAGGTGATGCAAACTCAAACGCCTCTTATAGATATTTATAAATATGACTCTTGTCACATCACTGTTAATCTCCCTAATGCTCAGTCAACATCTCTAATCTCTGACTGACTGTACGTTATAATGTGACATATCACAACTAAAACAGCTTCCAGTCGGCTGTTTGTGTCTATTAAGTTCTTGCTGTATGGAGCTTTATTTCTCGGAATGGTCATCACAGACTGAATGAGTTGCTATGGAAAAGCGTCTTTCCGGTTGGCATGGTAACAAAGCGACTGGACCTGTCTGCAGTTAATTGTTCGCTGCTGTGGAGTAGAACAGTTTGTACCCTGAAACCGATTCCATTCAGTGAAATTCACAGAGTCACGTAGGACAAGCACTTAAAGCCGTAAATTACTATCGTTATCATCTGCTCCGGGGAGTCTGATTGGTCAAATGAGCTTGTTCTGCAATTATGATGACTGTCAGAGTGTCAATAAAATTTCATTTGTTAAACGTTCAGGGAAGTGTGTGCGTGCGTGCGTGCGTGCGTGCGTGCGTGCGTGTGTGTGTGTGTGACGGAGCTGTTAATTGTGTCATTAGCTCTCCATCAAAAGTCTACTGCTAAATTGTTACTGCTAATTATAGCCCTCCATTTATTGGACTCACCCAGTGGAATTAAAATGTACAAATGAGGTCTCATCAATATCTCCGTTGTTTCGCAGACAGGGATGAGATTTTGTTGCTTCTTAGACTTTTGCTTCTTAAAATGTTCTCCTGACTTCAGAAATGGGAACTTCCTTTGGAGTTTCAGCAAAGGTCTCAAAGATGTCTCACATTTGGCAGCATGTGTCCAAATTTCAATCTTAACCGTTCTATTTCATCAGAAACGATCTTAAAACAGGGCTTTAAGTGTAAAATACCGAACTTGTCCTTTAAAGGTGCCATGTGGAATGTCTGCCAAAAAATAAATTTAATTTTCCACATATTCCATACCAGATGGGGGCAGTATACCTCCAGAAAGTTGGCCTACTCTAGTCTGTTTTTTAGTTTCGGGTTGTTATCTTCTAAAACCGTCAAATCGTCCGCTTTGTCCCGCCAAAGCCTATTTTGAACGGTGAGTGATGTAGAATATAATAACTGCTGCGCTTGACAGGGCTTATAACGAGCAGAGAGGGAGAGAGAGCGTCCCGGCCGCGCGCGCGCACTCTCACGTCTTCAAACAACACGAGCGCAGTCCTCCTGCTCTCTCTCTCTCCCTCGCGCATATTAATCAAATCAACTGACACGATAGTAAGACCGCAGATCATTTGGAGATTTTTTGAGACTCAATGAACAACATCTCAACACTAAATTATAAAGGCCGGTCTCATATAGACGCGATTGACATCAGGTTCAAGTCCACCCACAAGCCGTGCGAGTTATTCGTGTACTGCAGTTTGGCTGGTGGTTATGTATGTTGCCCGCATACCGCCTCCCATGGCCGAAACTGGTATTATGACACCGGCCGGGCCGGGGCTAGTAATTTAGCATGCTAATTCAGGTTTATATCTCGGCAGGACTATAACTTGTCATTTTTTTAATTACATCATTGCATTTATTTCTTCTCATTCTTTTGATACGTGTAGCTCATTTTTTGGATATTGTTACCTCAATTTTTACATATGGCACCTTTAAGGCATATGAAATAATTATGTCTCGTTCTTTCTCCCTCTCCATGTAGAAGCTGAGAGAAACAGTGTGCAGAGTTTTCAAGATCCCCTCTCATCCAGGCGACGCTTTGGTTCTGAGCCGAGAGACCCCTTATCGCAGAGCCCTCTTCCTGAGGGCCGAACCCCCACAGACCCCCTCTCTCTGATGGCGGAGCAGATTTCTATGGGCTCCCAGGACACAGAGGACGGTCTGGAGGATCTACCCAGGTATGAGGGCAGTCGCCCGGGCAGCATGGGGCGGCAAACCCCACAAAGGAGCCTGGCAGTTGACAACCTTGGCTATGACAACAGTGGGGCTACGGATAGTTTCCCTACATGGAGCCCTGAGGTGTGTGTGCTTATACTTTTTATACTTCCTACATACACTGCCGGTCAGTACAATGTTTTTTTTTTTTTAACATTGTAAGTAATTAATACTTTTATGCAGCAAGGATCCATTAAATTGATCAAAAGAGACATTTGTATTCGTTTCAAAGATTTCTATTTGAAATAAATGCTGTTTTTGTTTTTTTACTATCTATTTATCAAAGAATCCTGGAAAAAATGCATCACGGTTTCCACAAAAATATTAAGCAGCACAACTGTTTTCAACATTGATTATAATAATAATTTTTTCTTGAGCAGCAAATCAGCATATTAGAATAATTTCTGAAGGATCATGCGACACTGTTATGGTCACAATATGGTGTTTTTTACTGTATTTTTGATCAAATAAATGTAGCCTTGGAGAGCATGAGACTTCTTTCAAAAACAAAAAAAATCATACCAGCCCCAAACTTTTCAACATTTGAAATATAAAAGATTTAGATTTATACATAATATAATGTCTATGTTTGAACTTTTCCATTATAATTAGATCCTCTAAATCTCTCTCCACAGAGATCTTCACTGTTATGAGAACTAAGTTCTTCTAATGAATATTCATGAGTCGTCTGCTCTATAGCTCTCATAGCCATTGCTAATGTTAACACCTCGTGTTCGTGTATTAGGTTTTCACAGTAAAATCTTTCTCATTTAGTCAAGAGAGGTGTAAGAGAGTAGGAGGTTGTGTATGATGTGTGTGTTTAAGTCTGTTTGTTTTTACATATACATTGAGTATGTTTGTGTGTTTTTCCACTCTCTAACAGCATGAACAATCTCCGTCCCACCCTTTGAGCTCTTCTCCTCGTGAACACATCTCAATATGTGGTGACCTCATAATTGCCCTCGACTACCGGGCTGAAACCCACAGACTCCTGGTCACCGTGATATTGGCCCAAGGCATCCCAGACAAGGCTCGGAGTGGCATGGACTCCTGGCAGGTGCACGTGGTGCTGTTACCTGGGAAACGGCAGAGGCACAAGACGGCCGTGCAGAAAGGCTCCTTGCCCAGGTTCGAGGAGACTTTCCGGTTTTCGCATCTAGAGCCAGCGGATTTGGGTTCCTCTGCGCTGCGGTTCCGCCTGTACGCGCTGGGGAAGATGAACAGGGAGAGGATGATGGGAGAGGCCATGTACAGACTGAGCAGGCTGCAACACACAGGCAGGTTCGAGATCACGCTGCTGCTGGAGCCACGCTGTAATCTCAAGGTGTGTAAATTGCTATGATAATACTCTCTTTTTTCTCTCTTTTTACACTGGTGTGGTTGGGTCAGTCAGCCTATCGTCAGTCAGTCAGTCAGTCCGTCAATCCGTCAATCCATCAATCTGTTAATCTGTCCATTAATCCATCAGTCCATCAATCCGTTAATCTGTCCATCCATACATGCATACATTATGTTGGTGCATAAAAAATGTATAGTCGCTTTGGTACATTTCTCAAACCACATTTGCAACATTTAGTATATTTGCAAACCGGTTGGTACATTTCCTAAAACAATTCATGCAAATAGCACCACACAATGGATTACCTGCAAAAGCCTGTAACTTTTTAAAAATCATTAGTTCATCTTTCAAAAGTATTTATCAATGAACATATCAGTGCCATCAGAATGACAAGTCCTTGTGTCGTTGTTCACGAACAAGACTTAGTCGAACTTAGTCATGTTGTCAATATAACAGTATACTCTGACAGTATTTCCTGATGTAAACAATGGCCAAATTAATTGTAATTTGTAATTATTATTATATTTTTATGTTTATTTTTTTTTTGATGGCTGCAACACATTCCATAAAAGTGGTGACAGGCAAAATAAAAATGAAAAGATTACAGAATATCCAAGTTAAACTGTCCACAATAAGCAGGTGGACTGGTAATAGGTGAGGGTATCGTGATTGGGTATTAAAGGAGGATCTCAGTCTTTGCAAGTAAAGATGGGTCATGGGCATGGCTCATCACATTGTGCCAAATTTCAGGAGAGAATTCTCAAACAATTCAAGATTGCAAAGTATTTATATTTCAAGGAGAAATATATTTTCAATGGGTGACTTTTTCATACGTGTGAAGGACACGTATCATACATACGACGACCACAGACTGTTGTTGAGCAGCAGTCTTGCATCTGGCAAAACTGCAACAATTAGAATCCTCAACCCCCACATGATTAAAAAGTGTAATTAAAAGGAAAGGTGATGTGAGACAGTGGTAAACATGCCTCTGTCCCAACTTTTCTGGAGTGTGTTGCAGCCATCAATATCAAAATACAATTAACATGGTCAGTGAAAAACATTGAAAATCTTTTCTTTGTACTTTTGTCAGTTAAATAAAGGTTAAAGAGAATGAGCAAATCACAGATACTTGATTTTATTGCATTTTACTAAATGTCCTAACTTTTCTCTAAATGGGGTTATACATTAGTGGCCAAAAGTGTCCGGAGAGGAGATTTCCTCATGTGTTGAAAAACTATGTTTAACTACACATTACGTAGAAATAGGTCACATCGGCATCTCTCCGTCTCCCTCCCCGCAGACAATAGACTCCCAGGCGTCTTTCAGTGCACAGAGTGACAGTGCTTCCTCCAGTCAGTCTGTGTCTCACGGTGGAAATCCAGAACTACTGCTGGGCTTATCGTATAACGCCACCACAGGACGCCTGTCTGTGGAGATCATTAAAGGCAGCCACTTCCGAAACTTCGCACTCAACAGACCTCCAGGTAAACACACCGTCCCACTCACACTAACAGGCTCAGAAACACATTCACAGGCATCATTAGACCATCAGGAGCGACTCTTGGGCAAATAACCTTTTGTAAAGCCGTCTGATATTGATTCAGAGTAAATGTACTGCAATAAATCCTTTCTAAATGAACAAGCTGCTAGAACACACATTACATGCACATTTTGAATGCGTCATCCCTACACGTGTTGTGGGTCAAACATCAGGCTTTTAGAGTTCATGGTGTTTGTATGAATCTTAGTCTATTACAGTCACACCTCACAATGATGCTCCTGGGTGAATGGAGTTAAACGATCACAGAGCCCCAGATCTTTTCACATACCTCTCGCATCAAGTCGATGAGTTACCACTGGAGAAAACCACACAAACATAGACAGACAGACACATACTGTTCTCTGTTATCATGCTGAGTCACAGTTTTGTGTTAGTGATCATGAAGGCCAATTCGCACCACACAGACAAACGCCAACAAACACCAACAAACAAGTTGGCAGTTGGATTTAAAATTGTATGAAAAATAACTGTCATGTTCACACTGCCCCAGCAGACACCAACAAACACTGTTTGAACATGGTCAGTCAGTTGAAAACAGGCGCCAACAGGGGTAACACACTGATCTGACAAAACACAACAATCGTGTTTATTGGTGTTTGTCTGTGCGGTGTGAATTGGCCTTAAGCCAAGGGTTAAAATAAAACAATATTTATTTCTGTACTTACCTATTCTACCATTCAAAACATTTTTTCATGTCTGTTAAGAAGTCTCTTATCTTTACCTAACCCGAATTTATTTGATCAAAAATACAATAAAAACAGTAATATTGTGATATATTATTACAATTACAAAAAAAAACTTTTATATTTTAATATTAAAAAATATAATATTTCTGTGATGGCTAAAGCCTGTTTTATGCTTCTGCGTCGAATCGACGGCATACCCCCGCAGACCCCTCTGCGTCGCCGCAAACCCCTCTCCGACCCCTACGCCGTAGCTCGACGTGCACCTCCAAAAAATTTTGCCTACGCGTCGAGGCGACTCAGACCGCAAGGGCTGTGATTGGTCAGATTCAACGCAATGCAACGCAACCTGACACAGAACCATAAAACGGCCACGACGCCGTAGGAGTGACGAGTTGACGCAGAAGCATAATGAGGCCTTAAGCTGAATTTTCAGCAGCCATTACTCCAGTCGTCAGTGTCACATGATCCCAGTGTTGGGGAAAGTTACTTTTAAAAGTAATGCATTAATATTGCATTACTCCCTTACTATACTAATACTAAATCTGTTTTAAGTGAGATGAGTAAATGCATGGTCACATTTAGTTTAGACACTGCACACACAACGCCTCTGCACCTAATCCCGATTTCTCTCAACATGGGGACAGAAGTCTTAGGGAAAGGGAAAACTTGAAAAAGTTACTCAGATATAATTTAAAAGTAATGCATTACTTTATTGGTTACTTGAAAAAAAAAAATCCGATTACGTGCTCGTAATGCGTCACTCCGAACACCGCGTGATCCTTCAGAAATCATTCTAATATGCTGACTTGGTGCTCAAGTAACATTACTTATTATTATCTATGTTGAAAACAGTTGTGCTGCTTAATATTTTTGTGGAAACCGTGATTTCAGGAACATAAATAGAAAGTAAAAAAAAATTAAAAAAATTAATATAAATGTCACTTTTGACTCAATTTATTGTCTTGCTGAATAAAAGTATTAATACCTTTCAAGAAAACAAAAACAAAAAAACTATGGTCCCAAACTTTTGAATGGTAGTATAAATTAATTACTAATTTAATTAAATGAAAAATCCCACAATTACAAATTACCATAAATCGACATAAAGCTTTTAATGTCCAAAATAACACAATATACAGATCATTGCTATCTAATAACAAAAAGTTTGATCATTGGGGCTCAAATAAATCAATAATAAATAAATCACACAAAGGTTGACACACTAACACACTCATTCAGTAGAGATTTAGTGACCCGTCTTTCTCTTTCAGATACGTTTGGTAAGCTCACTTTGTTGAACTCTATGGGACAGGAGATATCCCGCTGTAAGACATCCATCCGTCGCAGTCAGCCTAATCCGGTCTTCAAGGAGACGTTTGTCTTCCAGGTGGCGCTGTTCCAACTCTCCGACGTCACATTAATGGTCTCCATTTACAATCGTCGGAATATGAAACGCAAGGAGATGATTGGCTGGGTGTCTCTGGGCCAGAACAGCAGCGGTGAGGAGGAACTTCTTCACTGGCAGGACATGAAGGAGAGCGGAAACCAACAGGTCTGCCGCTGGCATACACTACTGGATGCTTAGAGGAGAGAGATAGAGATGTAATCACTCTTATTGCAGCTGGAAATTCCTTTGGGAAGGAGGAGGGAATGAACAAGCAGCTTTTAATAGTATCAAAGAAAGATAAGTCATGCAATTATGAAAATCTTGGAAGCACAAAGAAACACCCACGCCACACCACTCTTCTTCTCCCTGAGAGTACTTTATACAGCCCTTTATCTGGTAACCAGGAAATGACATCACAGCGTTATATACAGAATACTCTCTTTAACCCCAGCAGCAACCAATCAAAATGCATTATTGCCTGAGCCACAGGGGTTGTCACCTAGTGATTTAATGAATGGAGGATTGATTTGAAATGATTAAATGCCTTTCTTCAGATGATTTTAAGCCTCAAGTTCAGACCCACGCCAGAACACAGTTGGTGGTTGTTGGTGAGGTTTTGAAAGCCCAAATGAATGGAAAACTGCACTTTCATTCATGCTCTCCAACTGATGACACTGAAGCTGTTTCTTTTTATTACATTTTACATTTTTTATTACATCTGCTATCATTTATAGTTCTGGACAGTGTTATGATGAAAGTTAAAAGGGGTGCACAAGTTATCCAGAAAAAGCAATATCACCAAATGACTTATCTATGCTTAAAGTATAGTTCACCCAAAAATGAAATTTCTGTCATTATTTACTCACCCTCATGATTTTCCAAACTTTATATCATCCTTCTGTGGAACACAAAAGTTGAATTTTTTAACTCTTTTCAGTAATGGAAGTGAATGAGGACTGGTGCGGTCAGGCTTCAAAAAGACCAAAAATTTGACATCCGACTTTGATCTATTCTGCATGTGTATGCACGAATATGATCAGCGAATGATTCCTTTCACTCAATCTGCTTCAATTGATTAATTTGAATGAACTGGTCTGGTTCTCGGGTTCATCTGAATCAGTGACTAAATGACCTGATCACAAATGCTTAACAGAACACTGTAGATTATCATTGAATAGATTTCAGCCTGTTCCTCACACAAAGTTATGTCATCCTTTGGTGCTTGTGAATCCGTTTTGAAGCTTGAAAGCTCCGATCCCCGTTCATTGTAATTGCATGAAAAGAGACCAATCCTACTTACCAAAAATAGTCTGTATGCACAGCACAGACACTTATGCATGTCCAAGAAAATCTTTTTCTGACAATCCAAACACTGTCTTCATGACGTTAAAACCCAAACTCTTTTTTTTAATGCATGTCTGTAATGCTTTATGCATATATAAAGTGCCTGATCTTGTCAAACTTATATGGAGTTTTCATTTATAGCCAGTGATATTGGGAGATTAGCATGGAAAACTCTGAAACATTACAGATGCATGGACCTCTGTGTTTTAAAAATCAATAGTGCCTGACTGTTTTGCATGCATTCATAGTCTTTTTGAAAATAAATGCATATATTTTTGTCCATCATTAAAGACATATCCCTAAGACATGACTTTTCTGGCAATTCTGTTTTATTTCGTTATGATTTAGAATGGTAATAAATCTTTATTCGTGTAACACTATGCATTGATCTTAGTGTATCACAGCTGCAAAAAATAGGTGATACTTGCAGAAAAGAAATGTATAATTGACTGTAACCAACCATATGATCTGATTCTGATGGAAAGGGTGTATGAAACTGAGAAGAGAGTGTGTTTTATTTATCTATTTTTATGGTGTCAGTTGTCAAAAAAATGTGCTAATTAATTGTAATTTTTTCACACACCTAATCACACCTAAAATTAAAGTTTTTAATATAGTTTTATATTGTAATATTTTCACATTGATTCTCAAAAATAATGTAGAAACAACCAGCCGGGTTGGTTCAGTTTTTTTACCTGCCCTGCTGAACTGCACAAAAATAGTTATCGTTTTCGTTTGTTTTAAAGGGATAGTTCACTTTGAAATAAATTTTTGGTATGTTTTAGCTTACCTAAAGGGCATCCAAGGTGTCTTTGTTTCCGCAGTAGTTTCAATTTTGATATTTTTAGGTGCAACTTTGATATTTTTATATAATGCAGGTCTATGGTCACCACCTCAAAGAGAATGCACAGAGAAGTCCAAATTAAACATGATTTATTGACTCGTAAATGTAAGTACACATTGATGGCCTAAGACACAAACGAGCAGTTTGTGTGAGAAAACAAACAGTATTTATATCGTTTTTACCTCTTGTAACCACAGCCACGTCCAAGTGCTCTGAGGCCGCGGGCGCTTCGGTCTGCGCAAGTGCCGTAAAGCGCCAGAAGTGATCTCTCGCGCATGTATGTCACTCATTGTTTACACAGAACAGAGATTGTAGGTAAGACGGCTAATTAAAATGGTACTAATTTGTACTTATCCGGGATATTTAAACCGTCGTAAAAGAAAACAATTACGTATGCTCGCGCGAGAGATCTTTCCGGCGCTTGCGCAGACCGACTTCTCTGTGCATGCTCTTTGAGGTGGTGACCATAGACCTGCATTATATGACTGACAGAGACAAGAACGGTTTGACCTAAAAATATCAAAATTGAAACTACTGCGGAAACAAAGACACCTACATCTTTGCTTTATTTAACTCATTTGAGAATATGCTTACGAGGATACTCCACTAAACAGGAATTTTGAAAGTTGTCCGTTCAAGCGCAAAACTCAATGCTGTGTTCTGTGCGTGAGATTTGAGTACTTTTGGTTTACTTTGAATAGCACTTCAATGAATGATAGCATGATCATATACTGTAGCGCAGCCAAAGGCTGACAGAAAAAACTGATGCTGTGTAATATTTACTATACTAATATAGCCCTACACTTTTGGTACCAATATGTGTGTAGACTTACCTTTTGATAGGGTGCCACCGAGACAGCTTTTGTACTTTTTTTTCTGAGAGTATGCATTAACTGTATTTCATGTGTTAAACTGAACAAAATTAATTGCAAAAAAGCCTAATTTAATAGATGTTACCTGTTTGCATATGGTAGTGGAAGAATCGCTTATGCTTGAAGTTGAAGGAGATAGGCTAATAAAGCTTGGAGATGTGAGGTTAAAAGATTATTTAAGGGGTTTTGAAATGTATGCCAGACAGTGAGATAAGTTGTAGGAGTATATGAGCAATAAAACCTTTCAAAACTAAAATGATTATAATTAGATAAGCCATATGTTAAGAAATATGCAACAAGAGAGAGGAGGAGGAAACGCAGCAGCGGAGGATGAGAGAAGAATGGAGTTTGATGCTGGAGCGTCATCATTGCCTAGTGACTCTCCTAGCAACAGGAAACATCTGTTTCAGTGTCGACCAATCAGGAGCCGGTGCAATCTGTTATTGCTTTCTGAACAGAAAGGGGATATTTTAAGAGCCGAGAGTGAGCCGAATACTACAGGGATTATATCAAAAGCGAGACTTCGACATTTGGGGGCGAAGCGTCAAGCTCACGCGGAGCTGAAAGCGGCTACATTCTGCACAATATGAGCTCTTTCAAACCTCTGATCTGATGAACGCGCGTGCAGGGACTGTTAATGTGGCTTTATAAATAAGGTAGGATAATTTACCTTTGTTAATCATATTGATTTTTAATATCATATTACAACATCATTACATTTTACTGCATGCATTTGTTTATTTTGCAACAGTTATAGGGGGTGCAATTATATAATAGTTTACAGACCCATTTTATAGTTTGAATTATTTTTCTTTTTTTTCTTTTTGAAAATGCGGGTGCTGTGATTCATTCATTAGCGTGACAGTTGAGTAGCTGAATGTACTGCACTATAACATTATGCTTGCATGTTGGACTTTCAGTTATTAAATGTACTTATTTGGTACACTGTAAAAAAGAAAAATTAAAATAACATTCTTAAAAGATAATGTAAAGAACAGCTACGATACGGTTAATTTTTTTTATTTTGATTCAATTTTACTACAGAATATATATAGGCTATATATATATATATATATATATATATATATATATATATATATATATATATATAGCCTATATAAGTAAAGAGTAGCCTATAAATATGTTTTCATTTACGGAAAAATTATATATTTAAAGATACACTTTCTTTCCTCATTAAAAGGTATTACCCCTAAAAATGTATTAGTAGCCTACATTTTAGATGAATGTTCCATTACTAACATAATTACAGATGCTTTCATTTACATGGAACAAGTTACCTCATGTGGGCCATGTTGATATCACATGGCCAGCAGAATACTGGATCTTTGTAACTCTAATTTTTGGACAATTTTGCTGAATGAATCATAGCTGGATGCTAAGTTATCTACAATAGCATTAAAGCGATTTTTTTTTTGTTGCTTTTGCATGGTGTTTCATCCATACTAGACAACAGTTATTGGCCAGAATGCACCTTTATCGAGACAAAAATACATTCTGTTAAAATATAGTTAAAATATTAATTGCCTTAATTATAATAATTAAGAATACTGTAAGAAATTGAAATTAAGTTATGGTGAATGGGACGTTGCCAGAATTCTCTTACATGAACATCATATGAACGTTGTCATCATTTTGCTTTATAAAATCTGTGTTATCAGTTCATCTTAATAGCTTAACCAGGACCTGTGTTAAAATTATTTTAAAATGATACAATTTAATCACGTTTACAGTTATAACTGATAGTCACCAAAATGGCATCTAATATCGTCCCTGTATTTGTACAGTTTAACCAAATGCAACTAAAAGAATGCACAGAAGACAAATACCTTATTGGTTTATATTCTCTCTCTCTCTCTCTCTCTCTCTCTCTCTCTCTCAAGCACACAAACTGACATGCAGCCCACACTAATCTACCCACCCACGGTTATTGTGCCCCGCACCGCTGTTGACAGAGCACACGACACGTTTCTTTGAACCTAATAAATAAAATGCAGCAGCAAGACCTTGTGCAACTAAAGCACATTTTCCTGCAGATGCCATTGCATTTATACTGTGCGATTTGTTTTAGCTTCTTTGAGAAAGAACTACTGATCTGTATGTTAGGAAGATCAGGGCCAGTGGTCACACATTCACACCAATTTAACTTTAGTCAACTGAAATCAGATAGGAAACAGTAGGATCCAGTAAACGATACTCTCTCTCTGTCTTTTTCTCTCTGACTAGGAACCATTAGGCAATGTGTGTGAGCCAGAGGAAAGAGCCTCAGGTGAATAGAGGATTTGTCAGAGAGGTGTGTGAGTGTGTCTGCGTGAAGCAGTCCTCAGGTAATTAAAACACACAACACACACAGACATTGTTACATAACACACTGACTGTAGTCTAACCTAATCCACTTTACCAATGACATATACCCCCTGTTACACAGACTAGGCTTAAATCTCAAACTAAAATGCATGTTTGAGCTGTCTTAACCTTAATCTTAAAATATGGCAGAGCCATTGTTTTATCTTAAGATGCAACATTAATGGGTTTTTTTTCTAAGGCATGTTTATAAAAGCTACTTAAATGATCTAATTGAACTAAGGTCTAATCCTGGCTTAATCTAAGCCCTCTCTGTGAAACCGGGCATTGGTGTTTGAGGACACAGATGATGGCATCGTTTGAAGGTGAATCGTCATCCCCAGCGATAGATTGAAAGAGAGATCTTGTAAAAATTCGAGTCCTTGTGTGCTTATCCGCAGGGTCTTTCCTCTAAGAGTGCCCTCAACAGTCGACAACGTCGAAAGTCGCCTACTTTAAGCGAAAATATGCGGAAGAGGAGGATGTTCAGGGAAGCCTACATGGATATTTACAAAAAGTGAGTGTCGGCTGATATGTGCTGAGACTACTGATTTTTTCTTTTTTGTGCACAGTTCAGATCTAAACTAAGAATGCCTTTTAAATTCCAGTTCAGTTTCTACATTTTAATTGAGGAAGCAAACATGCAGAATTGCAATTCAAATTTGAATGAAAGGAAGTATAATTAAAATGAATTTACATTCAATAAATTCACAACTGTAACTTTGAATATTGGCTTGACAAAGCCCAAAAGTTTGGAAAAAAGTTTGGAAGTTTATGGATGGATGGAAGGATGGATGGATAGTTAGATAGATAGGTGGATGGTGGATTGATGGATGGATGGATTGATGGGTGGATAGATGGATGGATGAATGGGTGGATGAATAGTAAGATGGATGGGTGGATGAATAGTTAGATGGATGGATGGATGGGTGGCTGAATAGTTAGATGGATGGATTGATGGGTGGATGATGGATGGATGGATGGGTGGATGGATGGATGGGTGGATGAATAGTAAGATGGATGGATGGATGGATGGGTGGATGAATAGTTAGATGGATGAATTGATGGGTGGATGATGGATGGATGGATGTATGGGTGGATGGATGGATGGGTGGATGAATAGTAAGATGGATGGATGGGTGGGTGAGTGTGTGTGTGGGTGGATGGATGGGTGGATGGAAGGAAGGAAGGAAGGAAGGAAGGAAGGAAGGAAGGATGGCTGGCTGGCTGGATGGATGGGTGGATGGAAGGAAGGAAGGAAGGATGGGTGGGTGGATGGATGGGTGGATGAATAGTTAGATGGATGGATTGATGGGTGGACGATGGATGGATGGATGGGTGGATGAATAGTTAGATGGATGGATGGATGGGTGGCTGAATAGTTAGATGGATGGATTGATGGGTGGATGATGGATGGATGGATGGGTGGATGGATGGATGGGTGGATGAATAGTAAGATGGATGGATGGATGGATGGGTGGATGAATAGTTAGATGGATGAATTGATGGGTGGATGATGGATGGATGGATGTATGGGTGGATGGATGGATGGGTGGATGAATAGTAAGATGGATGGATGGGTGGGTGAATGTGTGTGTGGGTGGATGGATGGGTGGATGGAAGGAAGGAAGGAAGGAAGGATGGCTGGCTGGCTGGATGGATGGGTGGGTGGATGGAAGGAAGGAAGGAAGGAAGGAAGGATGGGTGGGTGGATGGATGGGTGGATGAATAGTTAGATGGATGGATTGATGGGTGGACGATGGATGGATGGATGGGTGGATGGATGGATGGGTGGATGAATAGTAAGATGGATGGATGGATGGATGGATGGGTGGATGAATAGTTAGATGGATGGATTGATGGGTGGATGATGGATGGATGGATGGGTGGATGAATAGTAAGATGGATGGATGGATGGATTGGTGGATGGAAGGAAGGATGGATGGGTGGGTGAGTGTGTGTGGGTGGATGGATGGGTGGATGGATGGAAGGAAGGAAGGAAGGAAGGAAGGAAGGATGGATGGGTGGATGAATAGTTAGATGGATGGATGGATGGGTGGCTGAATAGTTAGATGGATGGATTGATGGGTGGATGATGGATGGATGGATGGGTGGATGGATAGATGGGTGGATGAATAGTAAGATGGATGGATGGATGGGTGGATGAATATTTAGATGGATGGATTGATGGGTGGATGATGGATGGATGGGTGGATGAATAGTAAGATGGATGGATGGGTGGGTGAGTGTGTGTGTGGGTGGATGGATGGGTGGATGGAAGGAAGGAAGGAAGGAAGGAAGGAAGGAAGGAAGGATGGCTGGCTGGCTGGATGGAAGGAAGGAAGGATGGGTGGGTGGATGGATGGGTGGATGAATAGTTAGATGGATGGATTGATGGGTGGACGATGGATGGATGGATGGATGGGTGGATGAATAGTAAGATGGATGGATGGATGGATGGGTGGATGAATAGTAAGATGGATGGATGGATGGATGGGTGGATGAATAGTTAGATGGATGGATTGATGGGTGGATGATGGATGGATGGATGGGTGGATGAATAGTAAGATGGATGGATGGATGGATTGGTGGATGGAAGGAAGGATGGATGGGTGGGTGAGTGTGTGTGGGTGGATGGATGGGTGGATGGATGGAAGGAAGGAAGGAAGGAAGGAAGGATGGATGGGTGGGTGGATGGAAGGAAGGAAGGAAGGAAGGAAGGAAGGAAGGATGGGTGGGTGGATGGATGGATGGATGGATGGATAAAAAAATTAATTTCAACTTAAAAAAAAAAAACATATGTACCAACCATCACATCAGCTGTCCCTGTCATCTTCCACCTGTCTCTCTTACCTGTCTGTCCCTCTTACCTGTATGTCTCTTACCTGTCTGTCTCTCTCTTACAGGTCTGTCTCTCTTACCTGTATGTCTCTCTTACCTGTCTGTCCCTCTTACCTGTCTGTCCCTCTTACCTGTCTGTCCCTCTTACCTGTCTGTCTCTCTTACCTGTCTGTCCCTCTTACCTGTCTGTCTCTTACCTGTCTGTCCCTCTTACCTGTCTGTCCCTCTTACCTGTATGTCCCTCTTACCTGTATGTCTCTGTATGTCCCTCTTACCTGTCTGTCTCTCTCTTACCTGTCTGTCTCTCTCTTACTTGTCTGTCTCTCTTACCTGTCTGTCCCTCTTACCTGTCTGTCTCTCTTACCTGTCTGTCTCTCTTACCTGTCTGTCCCTCTTACCTGTCTGTCCCTTTTACCTGTCTGTCTCTCTTACCTGTCTGTCCCTCTTGCCTGTATGTCTCTCTTACCTGTCTGTCTCTCTTACCTGTCTGTCCCTCTTACCTGTCTGTCTCTCTCTTACCTGTCTGTCTCTCTCACCTGTCTCTCTCTTACCTGTCTGTCTCTCTCACCTGTCTGTCTCCCTTACCTGTCTGTCTCTCTCACCTGTCTGTCTCCCTTACCTGTCTGTCTCTCTCACCTGTCTGTCTCTCTTACCTGTCTGTCTCTCCTCAGCACCTGATCCTGCGTGAGGAGCGCAGCTGCATCTTGCGCCTATCTCTGCAGAAGCTGCGTTTCCTAGACGACCCCGAGGTTTACCTCCGCCGCTCTGTGCTCATCAACAACCTGCTACGCAAGATCCACCTGGACGAGGCCCAGAGGGAGAGGGAGAAACAGAGGGATGACAAGGAGGAGGAGACAGAGAGGAGGCGGAAGAGACTGAAGGTGGTGCTCCAGGAGTTCCAGCAGTACAAGCTGCTGCCGTATTCATGCTCCCCAGCCACATGCATCTGTGCCCTGGGGAGCTGCCACACCCTGCCTCCTGATCATGGAGCTTCTGTGCTACTCTACCATTTGGATGACAAAGGATAAGATGTCGTAGTGTGCATGCAGGGGATTTCCAACAGTCCATGACTGATTTCCAGGAGCCAGCAAAAAAGAAGAAGGGGTTTCGGGTTTGTGTGCATTTGTGCTTGTGCAAGTCTGCTGGTGAGCATGAGCTCTGTGGTTTGTGACGTGACGGGTGTCTGCCCATATCAGGGTGTATTTTTCCAAGTGGAAAAAGACAACATCATCTTGTTATCACTGCCTTGCTCAATCTGAACTTTGACCAGACGTTTTGTTTTCATAAATTTGCTTGAGTGAGCTATAATCTTAAAGGGATAGTTCACCCCAAAATTTTTATTGTCAACATTTACTCTCCCTCATGTCGTTCCAAAGCCATACGACTTTCGTTCATCTTCGGAACACAAATTTAAATCTTTTTGATGAAATCAGAGAGCTTTCTGTTCCTCCATTGACAGCTATGCAACTGACACTTTTACGCTTCAAAAAGTTCATAAAGAGATCATAAAACTAACCGAGCAGTTTAGTCCAAAATTTCTGAAGGGACTCGATCGCGCTTTATGATCAACAGATTGAATTTAGGCTTTTATTCACATATAAACATTGATCTGAACTTAAAGAAGCTCAAACATGCTGCGTAAGTGAACATGCTTGAGCTTCCGTTTACCATAACTGATATGTGAGTTGATGTGAATAAAAGCCTTAATTAAATATGTTCATCATATAAAACGATCGAGACCCTTCATAAAATTTGGACTAAACCACTAGATTTGTTTTATGATCTCTTTATGAACATTTTGAAGCATCAAAGTGGTAGTGGACAGAATGGAGGGAGGGAAGAATTTGTAAATGTTTATTTCATTGTTACTTTAAAATATATGTATGAATGCCAATTAATAATAATATCTAAACAAGCGGCATCTGCAAACAAATAACAATAGAGCCTGTCAATTGAGGGACAGAAAGCTTTTAGATTTAATCAAAAAGATCTTCCTTTGTGTTCTGAAAATAAACGAAAAGCTTACGGGTTTGGAGCGACATGAGGGAGAGTAATTAATGACAAAATTTTCGGGTGAACTATCCCTTTAAGCACTGTTTTCAGGGATAAAAAAAGGCAAATGAATGCCATGCACCTTGTTGTTATGTTGTACAAAAAAAAAAAATGTATCATCAGTTTCAAAATCCTGGCTGCTTCTAAGGTTGAAGGTGATTTTACTAAAGCTTTGTTGCTCTGAACTGAACTTTTCTGTGTGTGTGTAAGTGGCTACTGATGTCGAACTAGTAATGTTTTTTTTTTTTTTTTTATTAGTTCCCATACGTTTAACAAAAAAATAAAATAAAAGAAAATGGGAATATGTATGAGGGAAAATGAGAAGTGAAACTAATATTTCTTTCAAGGCCTTCTGGTTTTGTCGACTTAAACAGGGTCATAGTAACATGCAACTTTCACGGTCATAATAGTGGGGAAAAAAGTCAAAAGCTTATTTGCATTTGCTACTTGTGTTTCATTAAGTTATTTGCATACAGCCTTTTAAAGTTTTTTTGGCAGAAACTGTTATGTAAAGGTGACTCTGCCATCTAGTGTTATGGCAATGAATTCTCAGCAACATCCTCTTTGGTTCATTCATTTCAACCATATGTAGGCTACTACCTGCAGTTCATAATGCAGTCATCTGTCCCTTGTAACAAATTTAGGTATCAGTCCAGGTTGCCTGGCCGGTAGCTATACATGTTCCCAATGCCTCTTTCGTACACACATGGGTTTTCTACATTTCTGGCTCTTTAATATTTGGATCTGGAAACCCTAACTGTGTGGGTGTCGAATATCTTACAACAATGGCCTACATTCAGTGCAAAAACCCACGGTTTATGATTAACAGGGAAAACAAGGTATACATGCTCAGTGTAGTGTAAAATCACTCGCTTTGTTTTTCACAGAACCTCAGAAGATCCTGTTCTCATCTCATATCGCTGTGCATGTCTCACATGTTGGTTACACAAGGTTTTCTAACAGGTAATGTAGTGCAAAAATATTTTGGAACAGTCTATAATGACTGGTACTCTTACTATTAATATTTTGTTTGTTTGTTTATGCACATTTGTATGTGTAATGTATTTTATTTTTCAATATCTGAATGTAATTTACTGAAATCTAAATTCAGAGTGCTATCTTTTGGACATTTCAAAGCATAGACATACATGGATATCCAGATTATTTTGAAATGAAGCTATTTTTGTTTCAAAGAGAACATTATTTCCTCAGAGAATTTAGTGCTATTTTGCCAAAAGATTTAAAAGTAGCATATACGAGAATTGTCTATTTTCATGGCACTGCGGTCAAATAAAATAAAATATTGAATGTTTCACTCAGTCCTTTTTCTTTATCTGTGTAAATAAATATATGCAAATACAAAGGTTATGCTTTCATAGTTATGTATCACGTTTATCATCATGTGCGGCTGCTCCCCGAGTCCGTAAAGTGATGACGTCATCGCAACAGTGGACGGAGTTGCTAAACGTTTCCTACACAAAAGTTAACTTAATTACTCCAGAGGGCGCTTTGCGGCACAAAGAAGCCGAACTCCCCGTTGAGCTGCATTGAAATCTCATGTATTTTTTGTTCTACTGTTGACTGTAGCCTACACTAAAAGCATTCTCATATTAATCCCAACGATTAGTACTTGACGTATGCGTTTAAACTATCCCACGCAATATCTTTTAAATGATCCTAATCAAACCTTTAGCGCTGTGAAAAGTAGCAGCCACCACGTGACCATGCTGGCTCTCCGATGTTTCAGGAACGGCTGGGTAATATTTCAAATGTAAGTAGGGACAATAATTAGATGAAATAGTATTTAATTAATATAAAAAAATCGATTGGTGAAATATTAATATTTTTTTCATTTAGAACCATGGTACCTGACCAATCACAGCCAATGTCCGGCTGTTAAGCCCCTCCCATTTTGAATACCCGAAACTTGCTTTCCTCTTTCTATCCACCCGTATTTCTATTGATCGCACGGTTCTGTCAGTAACCGGATACGGCGTGGGGTCAGTACTAAGTAGTTTTTTCGTGTTCATTTTCTCCTCATGTGTGCATGAGTATTTTTTATCAGTTGTTATAAGTCTATTTGTCTCGGTTAGATCGGGGTTTTGTTATTATAAGTAACGTTACGAGAATGGAGAAAATGGTTTAATAACCCACACCCACAGGACTGTTCACTCTCGGTAGCTCCAGCTTATCCCGGTCTTACCAGGTGGCTTCAACTTGCGCAGTCTGTCGCTAAACATGGCAGAAGGGTTTAAAGTGGGATTCGTGCAGCTCATGCACTATTTGCAGGACCCTCAGCACGTCGCGCGTTTCCAACAGCTATGCGGGGTGCGCGGAACCGACACACGTGACAAACTCAGTAACGGGGTAACAGGCACGCGCCACGGGGATGTTGATAACGGAGGCGGGGATGCCACCCGCCGTAGACCAGCAGGAGCAGAGACCGACAGGGAGAAACGCAATAACGGCGTGTCGAACGGAGCTGCGGGAGAAACCGGGCGGCCACGGGATAAGGACGAGGACGACGCTCAAGGATCCTCGGTGAAGCCGTTGCGCAGAAACTCTCTCACCGGGGACGCCGGACAGGAGTTCATCATCGAGAATAAGTTTCTCTTCTACCTGTTCACGCTTGGTACCGAGCTTGGAAATGAGCTGTTCTACATCTCATTCTTCCCGTTCTTCATATGGAACATAGACGCATATGTGAGCCGCCGGCTCGTCGTGGTCTGGGTGTGGGTCATGTATCTCGGCCAGTGCACGAAAGATGTGATCCGGTGGCCGAGACCTGCCTCGCCCCCGGTGGTAAAGGTGGAGATGTTTTACAACTCGGAGTACAGCATGCCCTCTACTCATGCCATGTCCGGGACCGCCATACCCTTGTGCCTGTTCTTGCTGACCTACGGCCGATGGGAGGTAAGAACACCACGCCATTCATAGTGTGCATAACAGTTGGATGTGTGTAATGTCAATCATGAGTAATGAGTTTTATTGCATTAGATAAAAAAATAAAATAAAACAAAGTCTATTATTTTGAAGACAGACAGCACAAGCACAGTTTTCAAGCATACACTAACATACACAAATGAAATGCACTTTTATTGAAGAAAAAAGTTAGTGCTATTTAGAACTAGTACTGAGGAAAGGCTCTAGTGTTATTTGTTTGCAGATGCCACTTGTTTAGATATAATTAATTGGCATTCATACATATATTTTAAAGTAACAATGAAATAAACATTTACTAATTCTTATTTTTATGGATTATTGCTGTCATTTCTATGCACATTTGTTTTTAAATTCATGTGCCCTTACAAATATCAAAAACATTAAAGGTAGAGTAGGCAATTTCGGAGAGGCTAGCAAGCAAGCTTTGAAAGCATTAACGTTACATCAAGAAGTTTTTTTTTTAAATAATGGTTTAAACAACAAAATACAACAACATACTTTGAAGGCCTTTAGATCAAGAAGTCCTCGCTGCATCCTGTAGCACAACCACGTAGGCCTACTTGATATCAAGTAACTTACGTAGTTGATGGCACTCTGTAGTAAGTTTCGATTATGTCATGAAAGTTTAAATGCGCATTTACGCGATTACCTATTACATTTTACACAAATTATATTATTGTTATAAAAATCTGTATGACATCCACACGAACACGGGTATTTTCGAAACCGCAGATTTTTATTTGCGTCATTCGTCCACACGCAAACACTGTGTCCGGTCACTGAAACTGATACTTCATCTCCAATGACACTGCCCACATTAGTGTTGTATTATTGTAATCCATAAATTTACACAAAGCACTGTAACATGATAGATATGCAGAAGTTGCACTATAACTAGTTATTCAAGCCGTTTTTCTCTGATTTTTGTCTATTTATTACACTTTTATTTGTATGCAGCACTGCAGACATTTTCAAATGAATAGGTGAACCAGTATTAAATTAATTTTTCAGATTTGGCTCTCCTAAAATAAATCCTAAATCCTAAAATAAATTTAAATCCTTTCCTGGGTGGGTGTTAAGTTAACAACATTGGCCTATATCAGGGTGCACTTTAATAGTCCCTGTTTAAAGGAAACTTTTAACCCTGGGTTA
This sequence comes from Semotilus atromaculatus, assembly GCA_031834385.1. Taxonomy (NCBI): domain Eukaryota; kingdom Metazoa; phylum Chordata; class Actinopteri; order Cypriniformes; family Leuciscidae; genus Semotilus; species Semotilus atromaculatus. Next base: position 66,087 of record JAULUF010000009.1, on the reverse strand, counting down.
AGCTATGTTTTCAAATTTGTGCTTTAGTCATCAACCAACTTTAAGTTATGAAGCTAAGTAACCCTAAATTGCAGGTTTCAAATGCATACAGTGTACCTCTAAGTTCTAACACAGGGTAACTCATGCAATGTGGAACAAAAAGGTGTTACAGACTTATTCTCTGTTTTGTCTTGCTGTATCAAAGTAGAGAGAATTTTAATGGAGTCTTATTAGTCCATTTGCAGCTTATCTCAACCTGATAACACCTATTACAAAGTAATATAATATGGCATTTGTTCTTCATTGCTTTCTAGGTCAGAATAGTTTACTTTCACCCTCTCCTGATTTTACAATGTGAGGTCAATGCCATTTAGGTAATATTGTGATATAACCACATGATTCTATTGTTGGTGCCCCAGTCTTAATGAGACTGTTCTTGAGAAATGCTGCCAACTAATACAGAATGACCTTTAGAATACACAAACAACATTGACTGGCTTGACCCTTGAAAGTACTCACGCATTTGTAACCTTTAGCTTTTATTATGTAACATTCATCAGAACTTTGCTACAGTCTCATATAATAAACAAACTGTATTTGGGAGGATTCAGTTGGATCGTTAGCAGGAAGATGATTTGGGAATGTGTGAGTTTCTGTGACTCTGCCGAGTGAGAGTTTACATGATAAAATAACCTGCTGCCTCAGCAGCCTCATGGTGTTGTTTATATGTGCCATAAAATTGCACAAATCTTCATTTTGTGAGTTATTTTTTTACAGATGCTTTAGAAGTACAGTTCTCCTTAAAACGAAAGATCTGTCATGTCATTCCAAACGTGCACTTACTTTCTTTCCTTGAAAACTAAAGGAGAAGTTTTGCATAATGTTCATGCTGCTCTTTTCCATACAATAAAAGCGGACGGGCACTAGAGGCTATCAAGCTCGAAAACATCAGTGCTTTGCTAGTATTTCAACAAATATAATGTGTGAGGAATAAATCTTTAAATACTTTAAGTCACCAATTCACTTGTATTGCATGGAAAAAAAAACGATGCTTGGACAGTCTGATATACGTTATTTGAGTAAAACATAACCATAACATATTCTCTGGGTTCACTGAGCCTGAGGTTATGCAGAGAAGCTTTCAGGAGACTCCAATCCTTGCTGTGGGTTTGAGTGTTCAAAGCAACATTGTTTAGTTTAGTCTTATCTGAGGGTGCTGAGATTGATTTTGGCCCACTCGCTTGTGTCTACCGTCAGTCATCTGCAGATCTCTGCTAGTTCACTGATAAGCACACTTTCTTCCACCCTCTACTTATCTCATTTACTTCAATTCTGGTTTATGTCTGTAGTCTGTCACATCTTTCAAGCTTTCTTATATCATCACATAATTATTATTATTATTATTAGATATTAGGCAATAGACCTTTCTCACAATAACCGGAAATACGTAATCGTTGTGGAAGCGGAGTTCCTGTCAAGCGTCAACACACCAGAAAAACATAAACCCGGGCAAGTTTAAAATGGATCAGAGTCTACAAAACTTCATTAACGGATTTGCCAAATATTACATTTGCTGATGTGACGACTCGTGGAGGAAAACTCCGTCACCAAAAAAAAAAAAAAAATCTTAATAAAAAACAAATTCCACAAGGAATTTGTCTATAAATATCAAGGTAAGTAGAGAGCGAGGCTAACTCTTACTGAACTGTTAACTAAAATGACACATCATTAGCGTGTCAATAGCTCTTGCTAGTTGCTTGCGCCATTTGTTTATGTTGCCTTGACTGTGGAGGAAGTAGATTACCACGACGATTGCGTATTTCCGGTCGCAAATACAGAAGTTGTGAGAAAGGTCTATTAGATGATATTGTGAATGCAATGGCATTATTTACTTCTGGTAGCTCATTGCATATTGTAAATATTTTTTTTAATCAGATGGTGCTAATAATGTCCTACCATTATAATAAGGACTAATATTTTTTAGATCTCAAATTTCAGTTACATATAGTTCATGTACAGTACATTAATGTTGTGTTGCCTAAAAATTCACATAGGCAGAGTGCTGAAAAAATGAAGTCAAAAGAATACAGATCATATTTCTTTTGCGTTAGCAAGCTGCAGTTTCACAATACATAAATTACACTTACGAATTACAGTAAAATGCTGCAAATAATTATTTCCCAATGATTCTTGCACATGTTTGTTTATGAAATTACGAAATTTATGAAAATTGAATTCACGCTTACAATCTTATGTACACTTCCATAAATCTTACCCTGAGCATGGAATTCTTTAATGACATTCTACCTTCATAGGCAGCATCATTATTTTACTATTACACAGAGTTTAGTAGATCGATTAGTTAAATCTGTTGACTTTAGCAATCTTTGTTGCATTATAAAAAAAAAAAACATTTTTCATTAAAAATCTTTTTACATGAAAGCATGCTTTTAGGAAGCACTTCTATAGAAATGATACAACCACTGAAAATGGGTGAAGTTCAACAATTTGAACATGGATCCACATTGGGATCCCCATATCTCTGGGATTGAACCATTAGAGCCTTACACATTTAAGAACCAGAATCTAAAAACATATTGAGATATCTTTATTACTTTATTATTACTTTATTAAAGGCATGCCAACTTTGGGTGGAAAAACATGCTTCTTCCCATTTTTGAATGGTCAATATAACAAGTATTACTAAAGAAAACAGAGTGTATATAACTACCAATCTCTGTGTAAAAAATAATTCAAGGCTGCTGCTATCTTTCTAAAGTTGTTTTCTCCCCCCTGTAATTTGGCTGTGAATTTTAGGTGCAAATTGTAATTTTGACCCCTCGCTACAAAATGGATTACTCAGTAAATAGGTTTCTTTCACAACTATTTATGTTCAAAAAAAATATTAACAAAATAAAAAATTGTAGCCAGGGACCCTATATTTCAAGAATATATTTAGAATATTTTAAGAATATCTTCCCCAGGTATAGTTCATAGTGTTTTGGGTGTGTGTGTGTGTGTTATTTGAATTTGAATTTGAATTTGAATATTGTGTGAAGATGCTTCAGCAGGGTGAGCAACACGACCAAAAACTCAGTCTCCTGCTTGCTGACACTCACACACTGTACATTTTCAGACTCCGTCATGCTGTTAATCATGGAGATTAGACACATTAATCATTTATAATTTAGTTTATATACATACAATCAAATCTCTGTCTTCTCTCATAAACCAGCATACACAGCTGCAGAGAGCTCACTTACACACACACACACACACATGTCTGGTTCGCTATCTTTGTGGGGACTCTCCATAGGCGTAATGGTTTTTATACAGTACAAACTATATATTCTGTCCCCTTAAACTGACCCTGTCCCTAAACCTACCCATCACAGGAGACATTCTGCATTTTTACATTTTCAAAAAACATTACTTAGTGTGATTTATACGCTGTTCTCCTCATGGGGACCGCTGGCTGGTCCCCACAATGTAGGTGATTTCAGGTTTTACTATACTTGTGGGGACATTTGGTCCCCACAATGTAATATAAACACGAACACACACACACACACACACACACACACACACACACACACACACACACACACACACACACACACACACACAGTCTATAATAATCAGAGGCAGATGTTCAGCATATGAGGTTATCTGAGGTTCAGATGAAAGGGAGGGACAGATCTGTGTGAGTTGGTTCAGCATGTGGTCAAGCGTCTGTGTCATGTGGTCTCAGGTCATGAGGTGCGGTTCGGATCTCTGGTTCTTTTAATGGTTGTGTCTCTGATGTTCATCTGAATCTCTTGACTCAGTGTTTTCCCTACAGTTACACTGTATGACCCCAGAGAGTTGTTACACAGCATGTTCATATGTTCTGCTGTCAGAGAAAATCTATTCAGACATAAGACTCTTCTCCATAATTTTAGAAATTTATCTTCAAAGTTAGTCATTTATTTGATGCGTAGGCAGTGTAATGCTTTTCTTGTAATGGATCTTATCTTTTATCTGTTTGTCGACCAATAATAGTCATAATTTTTGCTATTCTGTTTTGTGATGCTAGTGGTGCAGAAATTGCATACTTCACCTTAAAGTGAATAAAACTCTCTTTGAAACCGCTCTTGCCTGAGAAGAGATTTTCATATTGCAGACGCGTACAACTGTTTGTATGACTTCTCCTTTTCTCTTTCATTTAGGATGGGATGTCTTTTGCAAGTCAAAGCAGAAGTTAGAGGTTAGAAGGTTTGGAAAAATACCCTCAGTTTCACTGAGCTTGGGGGAAATGTCCTGTTCCCCTTTATGATGTTGCACTGAATGGAAATTTCCAAGTTAAAGCAGCCAGAGGTTTTATTTGCTGTGTCATTTTCTTGGCAGCTGGGATTTCACTGTAAATCCATCGCTCTACATGTTTAAACATGGACGTTAGTGCATGTAAATCTCTGCTGGAATGTTTAAACTGCAGTAATCCGTCTGAGAGGGATGTAGGTCGGCAAACTCACAGACAAACGACATAATCCGAATGAACCACCACTGTAGGAATGTTGCTTTTTAGCTATTAGCCTAGTTTCAGCAATTTAATACAAATTAATGTTTTAAAATAACCCGAGAAGGGGAAACGCATACCTTGTTTACTGCATAAACCACTCTGTTGTCCAAACGTTATGATCATGTGACTCTGAAGACTGGAGTAATGATGCTGAAAATTCAGCTTTGCCATCACAGGAATAAATTGCAAACAAATATATAATTTTAATAACATTTCACAGTATTGCTGTTTTTACTGTATTTTTTGTTAAAGAAATGCAGCCTATGTAAGCATCAGAGACTTAAAAATGAACAGTACTAGGAATAAAAATGTGTATACTGATTGGTATTGCCATTCTAAACGTCCTGCTATAGATTTATGAGCGAGTTTACAGAAAGCGTTTATGATAAAATGTCCTGTATGTTGTTAACCAGTATAGTGAGTCGGTTAAGAGTTTTGCTGCTCTTTTTAAAGTTTCCCACTGGCTATGGCTCTCTCTCTTTTTATCTGCCTGACCATCTTTTGCTTTGTGGGGTGGTAATTGTAGTTAAGTGGTTGTTTTATGGTGTGCTGAGGGTTTGACTTCAGCGTTTGTTGGTTGTATGGCCGTTTTACCACAGGAGGGGTCCGTCTGTGGGCAAATGACATCGTGTTATGCAGCAAGTGATGAGGATGGTATAGATACACTACCATGGACACTTGATACATATGGACACACATCCAGAACAGATACCCTTCAGCCTCATGAAAGCAGGTTAGCCTTAGCTGTGGTGTCACTGTGACACTGGGCACACAGCCAAACGTGTGTGTGTGTGCGCTTGCTTGCTTCTTAGAACACCATCTGTGCATAAACTGTAATATTGTGTTACGGAGGACATTTTACACATCTGGTACAAAATAATAGCGAGACAGACACATCTTCTTTCTCCTCTGTCATCTGCTGTAGTCATGTGTGTGCAAAAAAAGATAAAAGCAAATCAGTCCTATCCTTTGCTGGTAATTCGTGTACATTGATGGACAAGCTTGTACATTACTTAACTCTTTTTTAAAAAGTTTCAAAATTCACTTTAAGGTATGACTGTATGCAATTTATGTTGTAGATCAGAATGTGAATGGAATGTTAACAAAAGACTTTGTTTTACTCATTAATTCGGAAACCTGCATTTTAAAAAATCGTTATACATTTCTGAGCTAACCAGTGGTTAACATTTATACCACTGCTGATAAATTTCAGTGTGAAATTTCAACATCATTTCATTTCAATTTTGCAGAAGTTATCTGTCTCATAGTAAAGTGTGTTTATTTCCACAGTATCCTCTGCTGCTGGGTCTCTCCCTGGCCTTCAGCTGGTGTTTCCTGGTGTGTTTGAGCCGCATATACATGGGCATGCACTCCATACTGGTAAGACAAATTCAAATAAAATTAAAACAAAACATTATTATTATTATTTAATAATTAAAGATTTAAAGTAGCAGTGTGTACGTTTTTGTGGGATGCATAATAAATCTAATTCGATTACCTTTGCTGTTATCTATTTCTCACTTAAATTAAACAAATTAGTTGGTTGTTTTGGAACAAAGTGGAGATAGTTATTTTAATAACAATAGATCTGCTGGTGAAGAAGTGACAGGTACAAGAAAAAAAAGTATACACAAGGGAGAGACCGAGAGAGATATCAGGGAAAAGGAAAGGGGAAGTGAAGGTGCGATTTAAGAGAGAACCTTTAATAATTTTGCACAGTCCCAACCTAAGGATTTAGACTTATTTTCTTTTAAGTGATAGCCATACAAAAAATGGGGTTGTCTGTGGTTTCAAAATTGTTGTGGGTGTGTGGGATGGCCTGGATGAGTGAGATTTCCCAACCTGAAATTATGTCCAGCCCTGAAATTATGTCCATTAGTTTAATAAGAGGGTTAAATGTAAATTTATTATGAATTTATTTATTTGTCTATACTGCACATTATAATGTTGTGATTCCTAATTCACTTTTTTTTTAATTAATACATTTTTTATTTAGGTAAAATAGCATATTTTACAATATGTAAAATAAGTCTCTGTTGTCCCCTGAGTGTGTATGTGAGGTTTTAGCTCAAAATACCCCACAGATAATTTTTACAGCATGTTAAAATTGTCCCTTTTTGAGGGTCAGTAAAAACGCGTTATTTCGTGTGTGTTCCTTTACATGCAAATGAGCTGCTGCTCCCGGCGCAGAGGGGAGAGCTCCAAGAGCTGGTGTGTGTGTTAGCAGCTCCAGACAAGCACTAAAACATCAGAAACTGTTCTGCCTTTTAATTTCAAACCGAATTCGGACAATGATGGAGAGACTCAAGAAGTGACGACATGTAGTGTAGAATGCAACAGGATGTTTCTGAATGGTTATTTGAGGAATTTATGTTGCTGATGTGAAGTTAAATATCTTCAATTAACATATTCTGTCATCATGATAATCTATAAAATCGCTGTGGGAACTGTTGTAAGATGCCTACAGAGTGACATGCTATTGCATTTGTGTTACGTACTGTATTGCATGTGAAAAGACGGATACGACAGCTTGAGCAGACTCACAAATGTGCTCTATTACAATAACTCTCCTCTTCTTAATATGGACTGCCAGGGTTTATGTAAATCTTAGGGTCCCACTAGCCCGGGCAGGAGGAATATTGTGTAGTCCCTACCACCCGTTTGTTGTAGTCCTTAAAAAGCGATTTCTTTAAAAGCAAATATCTTTCTTTGCTTTGAACTTTAAGCGTTGTAACTTTGCAGATGTTGTTTATGCTCAAACAGCAACATTACACACTGACTAAAGTTAGAAAAGTGAAATCATAATTAACTACCCCTTTAAGAAGACTGCCGCTTTTATAAAGGCCAGGCAACGTAATGAGGTGTGTGTGTGTGTGTATGTATGTGTGTACTTTAAGGCAGTCATGCTGGGAAGAAACAAAAACCCCTGGTGTATCTTTACTCATCTTTCTTTTAGTGTGAGTGCAGGTCAGTTCAGTATGCCTTTGCTGAACGTTTTGTCATTTTTAAGGAAGATAACATATAACTTGAATAATAACTGAGTTTTTGTGACCTGAGGCTACTGGAAACAGATAGATATAGTTATACCAGGCCGCTCAGTTATGTCTCATGTTGCCTGATGCTGCCCCATAACCCCCATCCATTATAAACATGCGTGTTCAGACACGGTAAATCCCATTGGTGATGTTTTAAGTGTGACATCATCCTATTGCAGTAATAAACGATGTAATTTCACTGAATGATTTAATCTTTTGGCGAGTTGTCTGTCCGTCTGGATGACATGGGTTTTCCTCAGTCCTGAAAATGTTGTTTCATCTGGGTGTTCTGCTCCATGTCTGCTTTAAGCGGTAATGTTGCCCTCAGGGTGACCTCATCCGTCTGGTTGAACTTTTGGGAGGATGAGTGGCCGTTGCCCTAGAGATTGTTCCCATGGAAACAGTGAGATTATCTTAACATTCTCATAGACAAGAAGGGATTGTGAAACTTGTCTGATCTGAAACTCTTTGGGAAATTATTATTTTTTTATCTTGATTATGTTGCTAATAAACCACAAAATCATCAATATGTTTTAAAATATATAAATTGACTGTTTGAAGACCCAGCGTGGCTCTAATCTTTCATTCAAACTTTTATCTCTAGATTTGATTCCTTTCTCTTTACTGGAATGTAATTTTTAGCCCTTTTCTTAGTTTCATGGTGTGTTTACTTGCACAAATATGGCTTGCTGAAAGCTATGCCACACATCTGACGGTCAACACGGATTCACATTTTGACAGACAAAAGAATCACTAGGACTAAAGACAGATAGGATATCTCTCTATCTCACACTCACTCACAACAAGTACACGTATATGCAAAAGCTGTGAACCCATGTTCAACAGCAGATGTGGAAAGTGAGCCCATCATGGTTAATGACTGATAGATGAAAGAAAGAGGTCAGTTGTTTCTCATGAAGGCGATATTTCAGTCCTTATGAACAGACAGTACTTTGAAAGCATCCAGACAATTGTACTTTGGGTCCATTAGGAAAACAGCTTTATAAAGGGACTGAATGATTTCTGTTTTCACATCTACAAATGCTGAAAGGTCAGTTTTGAGGTTGGGGTTTAGGAATGTAACAAATTTAGCTCTCTGAAATATTAATCAATAATAACTTGTTATGATTAATTATGAATATGTCGGTCAGTTAATTGGTTTAACTTGATGTAGCTAAATTCATATTACAATCAATTAATCAGTTCGTCCAACAAATTCTTGATTATTCATTTATTCTAAGAAAAGAGTATCTTCCATAGCCACAGAAAAATAATTATTTCTTAGCATGTATGGCACTTTGAGCATGTAACAAGATCAAGATCTTAAAGGTTGTATCAGTGATTTCAGGCCGAAAAATAAATGATCACATTCATCTAATCTTTCCTAACGCTAGCTGCCCGCCCCATAAGCAGGATGTCAAAAAACCGCGCCTCTTTTGGTAGCCTAGGCTCTGAGATCTGCAAACAAAAACAAATGGGTACAACCACCACTCAAAACCAAAATAAACTGTTCCAACCAATCACTGACAGGGGCGGGTTTTGCTCCGACTTCGCGTCCAGCCGTGCACGAGCGCAAAACCTCACAACACCCGCCCCTGTCGGTGATTGGTTGGAACACTGTTTATTAGGGATGTCCCGATCAGGTTTTTTTGCCTCCAAATCATTTGATTTTGAGTATCTACCGATACCGAGTCCCGATCCGATACTTATATAATACATAAAAAAAGAATAAAGAAGAGCGAAAAAACAGATCCAGGATGTTCCTTATTATTTATTTAATTCACCTTATTTTAACATTTAACAACTCTGTTAACAAACAGAGCACTTCTATGAGGTAGCTTGAAAAATCAAGTAATAAATAACATAACTTCTTCACTTTTGGACTTTAGTGCAACAGTAAATATAGAAAAAGTCTAATATAAAAGCAAATATCACCTCAACTTAAAATACCCAGCAGGCATGTAAACAAAAAATAAAAAAGTGTTTTAAAAGTGTATAAAAAAAATAATGAGAATATACATTAGGGGTGTAACAGTTCACAAAATTCACGGTTCGGTTCGATACGATACAGCAAAAAGAAAGAAATGCCATTTCCTATTTTTCCTATTTATTAAAAGAAAAAATATTTTTAAATAAGTTTGAGTTTTCCTACATCTTGAAACTTTCAGGTTTATAAATGGGGGTAATCTTTGAAGGATGAACAAATAATGTTTTGGTAATCACATTAAAAATAACATTTAAATGTATATTTATATAATATTTGAGTTTTGAAGTGCAAAATTAAATCCATGTTCATTCAAGGCACAATTTTTCTCCTGGTTCCCACGTCAGCGCTGTTTAATCTAATAGAGATCTAGGTTAATAATGGAGAAATGTGAATGCTTCTCACTAGATCTCGCAGCGATGTTATTACTTCAGTGGCGAATTCAAATGTTTTCTTCACTGGATCTCTTAGCACAGTGTCGCTTGATCTCGCGCTGCACAGATGTTGCTGGTCCGAACTGATAAATGGTCCGTTAAGCACAATATAATTTATTAGTTTGCCATTTGATGTTGCGCAACTTTGTGGTGGTCGCGCAAGCGCGGATTTTGTCAGCAGGAAAAATGGTCCTAGGAATCTTTCGGTTTGTATGCGTACCGAACCGGAAGCCTCGTACCGAAATGGTTCAATTACGAATAGGCCTACATGTACCGTTACACCCCTAATTTACATATATCCGAGTCCTGATCGGGAGGTAACGTCCGATTCCGATCGAGTCTGAAACCACGTGATCGGGCCCGATTTCCGATCGTGTGATCGGATCGGGACATCCCTACTGTTTATTTGTGGTGGTTGTACCCATTTGTTTTTGTGTGCAGATTTCAGAGCCTAGGCTGCCTACAGAGACGCGTTTTTTTGACAGCCTGCTTATCGTTAGGACAGATTAGATGAATGTGATCCATTTATTTTTCGGCCTGAAATCACTGATACAAAAGAGACCTTTGTCTGCAAGCAGTGAATCAGAACTAAATACATATTGTGCCCAAGTTTTATTAACTAAATCACAAACATAACTAAACAAACATGCATGCATACATGTATGTATAGGTAAAAGGGAGAGTGATAGAATGAAACTGGAAGCAGGAAATGGAACTATGGGAAAGATCCATTTATGAAAAGAACCATCAGCTTACCTATTTTCAGAGCACTTCATTTAAATTGATACCTTGCATAGCTTTGTAGTGTGAACAATTCTTGAAGTTGTTGAAAATTGGTTCCGTGAGTGTCAAATGTGGAAGTTGGTTGTAAATTCTCTCTCTCCATGAGCGCATGGCTGGTTGTGAGTTGAGGCCAGAGGCCACGCAGAGCACCCAGGAGAAGGGAGGAAGTCGGAAGAGATGATGGTTGGAGTCGTTGTGTCAAACTCCTGAGATTTTCCTTGGCCTTGAGAGTCTTCTCTCTCTCCTGAATGAGCCCATGACTGGTTGTGAGTCAAGGCCTGTGGCCTTGGGGCCTGCTGAGGCCATGCAGGACAGGACAGCACAGCACCCGGAACAAACTGAGAAGGCCAAAGAGAGGGAAGGGCTTGTGTGAATATCCTTTTAAGTCTGTGAAAGGTCCAATGCCTCCGGGTTTGCTTGATGAGAAGGGTGGAAATTTCAGAGCGGGAAAGTTACTCTGTGGTTAATTTATAAGTCTTTGTCTTAAGTGTGCTCATTTGGATGTGCAGCTGGATTGGTTTCTGATGAATAAAACTAAGGAAGATTCTTGTAATATTAATATGTTGGGCAGCTATCGGCATATCATGTACTCAATCATTTCGATCTTCAAAGTGCCAATTTATAGAGACCAAACGTGGTATAAGTGAGGTTACATTGACCGTTGGTTCTATAATAAAATGCATAGTATCGAAGGGATAATAGTATCAACGGATAATAGTATTAAAGGACACAACATAAGACAGAATGCATGTTAATTTCATGTTAATCAGTTAATCGATAAATTAACGGACAGGAAAGTCCGTTCTGATGTCTGTAGGTCTTGTGGCAGGGGCCCATTCACATTGCTAACAGTCATAAAACCAACTTATCTGATCGTGGTCATGGTAACCGAGACCCTCTTGCACTTTACTGGGGGATGGGACCACAGATCCCAGAGTGAGCTTTAAAGATTGTTTGGTACATATACCAAATAATTGTGTCTGATTTGTCTCAGTCGTTAAAGGAAGTAGGAGTTGGGTTAGGGTTAAGTGTGTGTTTGTTTGTTTGTGTGAGTGACTGAAGGGGAGAGTAAATGGACATTGGCTAGTTAATATGTGTTATATTCATGATGTTTTAAAGATGCAGTAAGCAATTTCTGAGAAACACCGTTTATATTTGAAATCAACCTTAACAAACACACCCCTCCCTTCATTGTACTGCCCCCAAACATGCAATGCAAGAGTTTGTGTCTTTTTAACATAGCAGAAGCCAAGCAAAATAAAGCTTGGCCAAAAATAAAGCAAACGTGACGAATAGGGCTGGTTATCCAGTTTGATACTTTTTAGGTTCCGACCGAATTGCCTCGATACTATCGAGAATCGAAACATCTTGTCTTTCGATACCAAATTTTGATACCTAAGGGGTTAATCTCGTCAACGTCAGTGAGCCAATAAGCATGCAGCATGATTGGCTGTGGCGGAAAAACACTAGTTTACGCAGTTGCTCACAGAGCCACGGCTCGCATGTGAGGCTGAAGTGTGTAAGTGTCCCAACCCACATAGATGGAAAATATGTGGGAAAGATCATAAGTGTAGCTACGTTTCACCAAACTCGATGCCAGCAGTGTGCGATGCAATATATTTGCGACAAGATGATTGCTGCCAAGACCGGCAACATGACAAATCTGATGAAGCACTTAACAGTGCACAGAGAGCAGAATGTTGACCCGTCTTCGACTGCAAGAAGAACTGGATGAACCGAAACTCCGCGCATAGGATATTTGCCTCACATACATGAGAAATAGGCCTATAGAATCTTAATGTCTACTTTTGAACGAACCAATTCAAAACAAATAGTTTGATTATGTAACCCGAATAAAAGGTGCATATCTCTATAGGCGCACGCGCATTCACTATTCTGCAGACTTGACGAGTCAGCGTCGTCATCTTCATCTTTGCAGCCAACAGACTCAGAAAACAGTAGTTTATTAATAAACAATTAAAATGTCTCCTTGCTATTTTTTTTATAGCACATTCATAATCATTAGGCTACTTTTGCCAGTGCTTTGCGGCAAGCTTTGTGTGCTGAGTGTGAGTCATATATCCCGCCCCCAGGTAGACCTATATCGTCCCCTTGGAATTATAAGGTTCTATCTGCGTTCTGAGCTAGGGGTGCAACGGTACAGATAGCCCACGGTACGGTCCGTACCTCGGTTTTTGGGCCACGGTCTCGGTTCAGTTTCGGTACATGTTTTGTGCAGAAAGAGACTGCTATTTCATCCCAAAAATATGTTTTATTTTTCTTATGAGCATAAACAGAATGTCACAGTAGGAAGAACATCAATGTGTATGGAATAAATTAACACTCTAGTCTGTACTGAACAACACTAAGTAATTCAACCTCTTCAACTACCACTTATGAAATACAAAATGTAAACAAACACACTTTAGAATATTTAAGTGGATCCCAATTCCAAACCTTGATAACTGGTATATGAAGTGATCAATGTGAAAGAAAAAGTGGACTTTTACCTTTAAACAAACAAATTAGCTTGTGGTTTGAATAAAAAAAAGCAGAGCAAAATAATATAATAAAAAAAATTATTATCGGGGTGTCATTGGTTGTTGCGTTAAATCTTACCCAGATACAATAGTGCTATTTTCTGATTGGCTAACAACACCAGACGAATCCAGACGCTTGATTCCTGCCGGTTCCACAGTGAGAGCGGCGCGGCCAGAGTTTTGGGCGCTGCGGCATATTAAATATATTACAAATAGTTTTTCAGCGTGAGAAATACAATGTGTGGCGGGAGAGCGAAATGAGTGACTGTCACGCTCAATGCGTGACACTTGAGAGCCCTGCTAGTAATACGAGCCAGTGAGGGACAGTATTTGCGTGTGGGTGCACAACAGTGATTGATTGGACACATTAACTTGCGGGGGCGGGCTTTCGTCTGCCTGGACAGGCAAACGCACCTGAAGGCGTGTAAAGCAAAAACTAAAAGGATCAGCGCGAACTCAATGGCAAAACCGAAGTCCCGCGGGACACGAGGGTAGATTGTCCCGTGCAGGGCTGACCGAACGGTCCGGGATTTTACAGTGTACCGTTGCATCCCTAATTTGAGCAGTTTTGAGATATTGAGCATCAAAGTTTTTGCATTACATATAGGAAAATGTGTATGGGGAACAAGTTTCTTTCAAACATAAAAATAACAGGGACCCTAAATGTACAAAACACATCACATAATGTAAATAAGTTGTCACAGAATAAGAATATGTGAATAACTCAATTTTGACAAAAATGTCAGATAGAACCTTATAATTCCAAGGGGACGATATTTCATTCAATTCACATTAATTGTATAGCATTTTTACATTACATATCATGTCAAAGCAGCTTTACAGAAAATACTATACTATGTCTAAATTACAATTTTGAGTGATCTGGTGTCAGAGGTAGGGTTAGGATCCAAGAATCAGTTCTTATCCAGAACCGTCAGGTTTTTTTTAAATATGGAACCGTGCGAAAATTTCTAAGTTGCGGTTCTGAAAACGGTTCTTGTGATGTGTGGGCGAAGTGCTGGCAGCTTATCCTTTAATAATAGCGATGTCTCACCTCATGAATATTAAAATAGTAATGAATGCACTGAAATGCGCTCACGCTACTCATATACGTTTTGCATCAGATGTCAACGCAGAGAGAGAGTATAAACAGAGAGAGATAACTCTCAGGAAAACTCCTTTAAACCGAGAGAAGTAGCTCTGGATACAATGTTCTCCCACAAGACGCATGCAGTTCTGTTTAATAACTGCTAAAGCGCTGATTCATCCAGTAATGAAACAAGTGAAGTCTTTATGAATCAATGCAACGCTACCAAGCGACATGTATTTTTCTAGAGTTGTATGTCGAACTGGACGCATCATAAACAAAATATTGCATTATTATCGCGAGACTTTCGATATAATGTCGGGCAACGTGATATCGCGATAACGATATTGAGTCAATATATCAGAGGTGCGTATTTCATAGTGGGCACACAACCTACATTCATTACACTTCCAGCTTGAGCCGGAGGGAAAACTGACACTGTGGGAACAGTGCTAATGTGCAGGGGTGCATACTTCATAGTGGGCACACAACCTACATTTATTACACTTACAGCGTGAGCTGGAGGGAAAGCTGTTTCTGTGGGGACAGTGCTTATGTGCAGGCGTACTTTATGTATAGTGGGCACACAACCTACATTTATTACAGACAGAAAAGTGCTCTTTTCGTGCTTTATTTTGGGCGCCGTAAAAACAGTGTTTGTTTGTAGGGGTGCATGTTTCAAAACAGACTCGTTTACTGCAATATTGACATACCCAGCTGCCTGAACTTAAGAGGTCCGGCCTCGGCGGGACTCAAACACTCTCTTTTCCTTCCTGTCACCTGCAAGGAAGGCTTCCGAGGCTCTGGGTTCAACACAATCTTGGGGTCGGGGTCCCCGTCGCTCTGGGAACTGCTGTCATTTCGTTGAGCGAGAGCGGTGGCGGAACTCAGCCACTGGGCGGAGCTGGGAGACCGGCGGCGCTAGCTTTACTAGCTAAGGAAGCGGTGGTTTCTGAGCCAAAACGTTGCACGAAACCTTTTGCTACTGGGCCGAACAGACTGGTGGTGGAGATAGGGGAGTCCAGAAAAGCTGCCCTATCTGCATCTTTCATCTCTGTTAAGTTAAAACCAAAGATGACATTCAAGCACCGTCAAGTTCGCCATGCTCCTACCAATCACCTGGGCGGTTGATTGTGGCTTGCAGAACCAGGTCTGTGGCGCTGCACAGTTCTCTGAAAGCTCGAAGGACGAGCGAAGAAGTTTGGCCTGAAACACCTGGAGGAGAGCCATGGTGTGAAGCGCTGAAGCAGCTTGGCCAGCGATAGCTGAAGTGGCGAGGCAAGGCTTAGATGGTTGGGTCGCCTTAGATTTCCATCCCATAGAGGTGGGCGGGCAAAGGTGTGCGGCCACCACTACTTCGAGGGAAGGAATTTTTCTTGTGCGGCTCGATCAAAGGAAAAGGGGGAGCAGGAGGCGCGGGGTCGTCGTGGGCGATGGTGGCCAGACGAGCCTGCAGGGTGGAGAGCACCATCTCATCACACTCCGGGCAGCCCCCCTTAGAGAGTGCAGCTCTCTCTTGGTCACGGCCCAAACAGGAAGTGCAAAGGATGTGACGATCTCCGCCGAAGAGAGGGCCTCTGCACGAGGCGCAGGTGACCCGAGGCATTGGAAACAACGCCTAGAAATTGCTCTTTTAGAAAAGTGAGTCGCAGCGGCGAACACACTAGCTTTAAAGGGTATAGCGTGCCGGATGGCACAGCAGTTGAAAACCAGGAAGCCGGTCGTCCTCAGAGCTGCTCAGCATGTGGATTGTTCCGCTGAAGGCTTTTCGATGGCGCGAAGAAGGCTTCTCAATCCGGAGGTCAGCGAAGTGAAAACTTGCTAAAGGAGATTAAATCTGAATTCTATGGCGAAAATGGGTGCTTATAAAGCTATAAGCCATGGCCATACTGGCGGCCTCTGACGCACTCTGGCGTGAAGCAACCTGATTGGTTCGCGCATCCTAGCCGACTCGCCATAGGTTCGTGCAGTTGCCGCAGCACAGCCAATGAGCACAGCTAGACGCTCAGCTATATGTCTGCTGTGCAGCTGCATTGCGTTTAAAAAATGTGGCTTCAATATTCTCAAGAAAAGGATTTTTCCCATAGCGTAAGTTTTGGGCATGTTGAGTGAGATTCAACTGCTTTATCCATTTTGTTTCTCTATCCTGTCACATTTGCCGGTTTCGCCTCATTTTGGTTGCACACTGCCACCTGCCGGTGAACTTCGGAACAGCAGCTTATCGGAAATTAGCAAAAACATGATATTGTACCGTTTTAAATAAAATATATACCAATATTTTCCCAGTACTGTATACCGCACAACCCTAATATTCAAGCAAAAGTTTGACGTTCGTTTCAATTAAGAGAACTTTTAATTTAATCTTACAAAGTCAAATTTAAGTATTTCTTTTGTATATGTTTGTAAATCCATGAGATCAACCTCTTTCGGTCTCAGTATACATTCACACAGGGTGAATATTCAGTGCTATAAGAATTTTAACTTAAATTAACGGTTGTTAATGAATCTGTTCAGAGTCAGACCAACATGAACATTTGCATGCAGTCAATGTGACAAATTTTTTTTTTCTAAGGAGAGGTAGTCTAATCCTTTTTTTATTTTTATTTTTTATTTCTAATTGCATTGGCCGGCCAATAAGATATGCCTTTTCGGTCACATGCCCAGAGCCACTGCTGTTACTAAAACATTTCTAAAAGCACCACCTACTGTAAGGGAGTGAATTTGCATTTTTGTTTAGCCTGTCTGCTGGCCTTTACATAGTGGTCTGAACAGACAAATCATGTTAATCTGACCGAATTTTGTATTCGTAAAATTTTGACCGTATTTACCCTGTTGTGTTGGTCCTTTTTTGTTCTTTGAACCTGCCATATTTGTTTGTTCCTGTTTATGGCAATGTTTTTAGAATGAATTAGTGTATTATTAGGTAATATTTCCTCAATAGATTTACACATGAAGAGAGTATTAGTCAAATATGTACATTTCTCTGTCAGCCTCTTTTAAATGTTAATTATCTTGTTTTTAATTTAATTTCTCTGCACTGCACCTTCACCTGTTTTCTTTTTATTCCTGTGGTTTGACGTTACTGTATTTGTATTTGTCTTCTTCAGGACATCATTGCCGGTTTCCTGTACAGTTTGCTGATCGTAGTGGTCTTCAGTCCTGCTCTGGAGATCATTGACACCTTCAACCGCACCCATCGCTACGCCCCACTAATCATCATCTCTCTCCACGTGGGTCTGGGTCTCTTCTCCTTCACCTTGGACACCTGGAGCACATCACGCGGCGACACCGCCCAAATCCTGGGCTCTGGTGCGGGTATCGCCTTGGCATCCCACGTCAACTACCATCTGGGCCTATTGCCGGACCCACCTGCATCGATGTTACCTCTGCAGCCCCCATCTGTCACCCTCAGCCTGATCACTCTCTGTCTACTCCGCTTTGTTCTGGGTGTCCTCATTCTCCTGGCGACCAGAGCCGTAATGAAGGCTCTCACCATCCCGCTCGTCTGCTGGCTCTTTGGGATTCCCAGCGGCGACGTTCGGAAGGCCAGGCAGCACATGGAGGTGGAATTGCCATATCGTTATATCGTCTACGGGGCTGTGGGGTTAAATGCACATTTCCTTGTGCCTTTCCTGTTTATACAAATGGGTCTGTTGTGATAGGGTGAAAGAACCATCCATCTTTTCGGCCAACAAGAGCCCAGTTGGACTGCAGAGGCCCTTCCCTTCAAATCAATGATTGGATGGAACTGAAGCCAGTAACACTGTAACACTGTGCTGCACCTTCCAAATGTTCCTCAAATATGCTTTCCATCATTTATACTGTAGTTTTAGCAGATTTTCTATTCAAAAAACCTGTGTTTGGTGTGGATTCAGAGATTATGGCCCTTTTCTAAGCAGTTGCATGTAAAGTACAGTAGCATGTATATTCTCACCTAAAATCCGATTGTAAACATTTCCACCCTATAGGGTTTGTTATATTCTTCTCAAGCAATACAGCAGTTTTGCTTATTATCATAAACTTAAGACTTTTGACAAATCTTTTGATGAGTTTTGTTCATGCCACAGGAGGATGACTCAAACTCTTGCATCAAGAGTTTACTGAAAACTTTCTTGCGAAGGTGTGACTCATGCAAATCTCTGTGATGGGTCGCCTGAAGCCGACGCCAGCTTTTATTTCTTGTTTGCAATATAAAATCTGAAATGTCAAATGAAAAGGCCATCCAAGCATGATGGTTAGTGGTTGGGTGCAGCGTTGATCTTTGTTGTACTTTTGTTGCAGTTTAGTTTTGAATCGAAAGCAGGTTGGAATATTTCTCTGAAGACTTTTATAATGATAGATGCCTTAATGGGCTTGTTCACACAAAAACGAAAATTCTGTTGTCATTTACTTACCCTCATAATGTTCCATAATTGACTTTCTTTCTTCTGTGGAGCACAAAAGATGATATTTTGAGAAATGTCTGTTTTTGTGTATATAATGGAATTCAATGGGCTTTAATGTTATCTGGTTCCCAACATTCCTCAAAATATCATATTTTGTGCTCCACAGAGAAACAAAATCATACAAGTGTAAAAGTGACATGAAGGTAAATAAATAATGATAGAATTTTCATTTTTGGGTGAACAATCCCTTGAACTGACCCACTCAAGAACCAGTTTCTCTAGGCATTAAAAAGGTGATGCACTAGTGATTTATTGTGAAAAATATTAAATCAGTTTAACATTTATGTTCTTAGATTGAATACATGTCTGGCTCATAATCAGAATTATTCTTGGTTTTTTTATATCTCAGTCTGCTTTTATTCCCTGTTGTTGTTTTTGCAAAGAAAATCAGCAATGCTTTCCTTACTAGTATTTAGCTGTGTTTTCAGTCAGGTTGAATGCAAGTAAATGTCAGGTTTGCCACTAAACTTATGAATAATTCAAGCTGCCTTTTGATAGTCAAGGTTGTTTAATGTGTAGTTAAGATGAATTTGCAGTACTGATTTAAATGCACTGTTCCCAGATTGCACTGCTCTGCTGCCTGCTGTTGTTGCTAGGATGATCGTATAATAGGTCAGGCTTGCGTGACGCTGCTGTGTTTTTATTCTTCCTGTGGCCTTTTGTGTCCTTGTTCAAGTGTGAGTTCCTTTTTCCACTGAAAGAGAAAATGGATTCCCAATTCCTCACTTCTGTAAACAGGATTGTTTTGGATTCTCTGAATAATGAGAAAACCGTGATTCCACCAAGTGCGGCCGCAGAGCAATGTTGACCTCTGACTCTTCATCTAGAACAATGCAGATCTCAGTCACTTGAAGGGCGGAGGTTATATTTAAGAGACAAAGGACGGAGGTTGTATTCAGGCCAGAATATGAGAAGATCATCATTGAGGACCGTTGCTTTCTGGACCAATTGTTTTAGTTTCTTTACTGCGTGACTTTTTCGGAGTGATCTCTCTGATGAAGTCTGTTTGTGGATTGAAGTAGTTTGACTGTAGCATTTCTCCCTCTCAGGCCTATGTCATGTGTTTAACACCAAATATAAGAACTTTCTGTAGCTGTAAATCCATTATGGGGTTATTTTTTCCCCATAAGCCCCTACACTGAATCTGCAGACTATCAAAACATTGGTTTGCATATCATTCACAAAGCTCTATGCATCTTCTTTCTTGTTAGTTTTATTTTATATAATGTTTTGTAATCATTTTTAACATAATTTGATAAAGATTCATCTACTAAAAAGTAGTGCTCTCAGGTCGGTTTAGCTAATTTTACTATGTCTAAATTAGAAAATTCCCCTATAATCCGCACCGAATGCAGAAAAGGCAGCAGAATCCGTGTGGTCCTGTGATGACCTAGATTGAGCTCCTGAGAAACTGGTCCAGTGGTGAAGCTCTCATTTAAAAGTGCTTTTATTTCCTTTGATTTGGCTTTCTCTGGTTTTACTGGAAATAACAGCTTATTCTGAATAAACAGATTTGATTTAGATACCACACAGTGCCTTTTATGTAAATCTCTGCTATATTTGATAAGCACAGACAATTATTCCCATCTGTTTTGTTTTTCTTTCATCTGAACCGTGCATGTAGAAAAACTTTAAGATAAAGTGGAATTTTCTAAATTTAAATGACAGATTGCTGCTCAGTCCGTCCTGGTTCGTACAGTGTTATTGTAAACTAAAAGTTTGTGTTAATTCTATAAAAAAATCTAAATATTAGACTAAGAAAGCTAATTCAAAATATTTGCAAATGTTGTTAGTACATGCATAATTCAGCAGAAAGCTGCATGTTAAATATGTTGGTTATACTCACTGGTGTTCAGTTTAATATCATACCCATTTCAGAAATATTACATTTCAACAGACACCCTCCTAATTTCTTTTAGATGTTTAATTCTTTATAAAATCATTGAGTAGAATTGTTTTTAATATTTAAAGTCTTACCAAATGTGTCTCAGAATCTTTGGAGACTGTATGTGTTTTTATGTAAATGGTTATTTCTGGAGCCCTGATTCTTGTTATGTTAATCTTTTTATCTTATTTCCTTTTCAATGATCAAAAAATATGCCATCTCTAAATATTGTTGGAGGCATTCTGATGTTATAAATTGTCATTTATTGTACCCTAAATTTAAATCTCGGACTGAACGTTCAGACCTAATAAAAATCAGTTGACCTTCACCCAGTGCTTGACACTGGAAGAATCACATTCCCACAGGGCTGAAAAAATGCAATGCACAAATGACTATGAATTCAGTGTTTTAAGGTGACCTGTGGCTTATGTTCATAAAATGGCTTGTTATAGAAGCTCTGTTCAATGCTTTAATAGCAGTTATCTGATGATATTTGATTGCATTTGAATAATGTGCTCAATCAAAAGCAAAAAAAAAAAAAAAAACCTATTACTTTTGTCTGTTTTTGAAGAAAAAATAAAGAAAATAGGCTTCATCTTATTAACAGAAGTGTGTGACTGGGTTTAATAAGCACACATTGTTCCACAGGAAGTTTA
Source organism: Semotilus atromaculatus (assembly GCA_031834385.1). Taxonomy (NCBI): domain Eukaryota; kingdom Metazoa; phylum Chordata; class Actinopteri; order Cypriniformes; family Leuciscidae; genus Semotilus; species Semotilus atromaculatus. The sequence goes on along the minus strand of JAULUF010000009.1, from coordinate 44,701 downwards.
AATGCTCCTGCTGAGATCAATAAGCTCTCTGTAATGTCTGAAATATTAATGCACATGTGTGAGCATGTTTTTGCCACATAGATTTGCCTTTGCAGATCAAATTACAAAAACCATCTTCTCTTGCACTATTCACTGTTTAGTTATGTGATATAAAATGAGCTAGTCTTTTGTGTTCATTCAAAACACTAATGAAGCACATGGCGATCAGTAGATTGTACAGTATTTCAGATGAGTTTCCACTAAATCGAATACATCAGGATTTTATGGCTCATACAGAATGATATATTCAGTGAGAATATGGAGCTCATACTTGAGAAAAAATAGTTTATTCAGAGGCTCAAACTGAAGTAAGTTGAAATTCGGATAGCTTGTAATGTAAATCAATGAGATCTTTATAACTTTATAGCAGACTACTTAAATCAAATGGATATAAATATCAGTTGTCACTTCATATCTCCCAATTATTTGTCTTAATATGATATTTAAATGTTTAGATTCATAATCAAAGCTCTAATTGTGGGGGCAAAACATATGCAATGCAATCCAAAAAAATTATACGTGGATAATCAACTAGACATAAGTTGCTTCAGTGCAGTGAATGTTCCTATTGAATTTGTAACAATATAAAAGTAATTTTTACATTTACTTTATTAAAGATTTCATGGCAAAAAAAAAAGAGATCATGTTGATAATTTGTATCAAACTCATGCATCAAGTACAATAGACTAATAGGGTTAAAGACTGGATGTTTTTGTTTAGCTTGTTGGTACGTGTGTGTGTGTGTGTGTGTGTGTGTGTGTGTGTGTGTGTGTGTGTGTGTGTGTGTGTGTGTGTCTGTGTACCTACTCAGCACACAATGTACTCTTCACAATACACACCTCTTTGCTTATCATGTGCATTCAGCAACAAATTTATAAACAGGAGCATCTCTTACACACTCACACACTTTGGAGCTCATTTCAAAGGCTTAGCTTTATATCTCGTGTGTTGTGTCAAATGCTCAAAATGTCCCTTTGGGACTTTCTTGTGTCCAACAGGCATAAAGAACAGGTCTTTTGGAAATATGATAATAAAGGTCAACATTGACTTGCTGTATTGCTTCAGTCAGCAAAACACTTAACTTTTTCTATCTCATGACAGCTAATTGTGGTTTCAGATGTCAAGTTTCATTCCTGCTTTTTGGGAGTTTAACAAAGGCGACGGGCGGACAAAGGAAAAAGCATCCTCTTTTCTCAACACAATGATACCCTAGTCAAAATTATACCACTCTTCTAGACTACAATATGTCCTAGTTATTAAATCCTGTCTGATCTTCTCCACCAGTTTTCGACTGTAAAACAGTAGTAACTAATAACTTTTCTGGTATGTAGGCCTATACAATTTGTTTTGACATGATATGCAAAACAAATAGAATATTTTCATGAATGTATGTAATTGAAAATACAAATTTAACCAATAAAATATGATATGCGTCCAGTGTGTATACTGTACAACATCTGCGTTATCAAATTTCTCGTTTTATAATCCAGAGAAACACTGGCATCTAGTGGCGGCTCAAGTGCTTTATACTTATAGTCTGTTACTTACCTCTTCTCATGTTAAACACGAATGCAAATAATTATGTCATCGTGTCTCATATTTATAAATAAAAAAGTGAATTACAGTTCTTTTAGTTTTAAAACAAATTAAGCCTGTTTATCGTAAGTTGTGTCCACGGAACTAATGTTCTGCGTCACTGTGTTTCCGGGAGCAGCTGAGGATGTGACACACTTATGGCCGTCAAATAACAATCACATGTGAGTGTTTTGTACTGTAATTTGTTCGACCTTACTATTAATTTATTTGTGTTTTCAGTTCAACTTAACTAAATATGTAATGAAACTTTTAATCATCTCTTTGGCTGTCATGTTAGGAACTATAGCTTTGATTTAGTCAATAATTCTGCATCACTTGCTTAAATGTCTTGGCTTGAGTCAGATCAGTTCTGTTCTCTAATGATTTATTTGTATAATTTAATGAAGATTATGGGTTAAAAACATTTTGTCTATGATCTAGGGTTTTCAAACTGGCTTCAGGGGTTAAAATAATAATAATGTTGATACAACATTTTATTAAACTAAATAAATACATTTGATTATGTAATGATTGAGTAGAATAAATATTTTCCAAATAACATTTTACACCTATTTATATATTTTTTCATAATATAAATTGCGTCTTTATACATGAAAATATTATAGCTGCCTTTTCAATTTTAGAATGGGGGTTCCTTGCACAAGGATGATCATATTTTGGGGGTCAGTGGCATTTTTTTAAATCTTGCTTCAGGAGATTGTCCTTGTGATACATAGTACAGTACATCAGTGGTTCTCAATTGGTTTTACTACAGGACCCAGATTTTACATCAATTAGCAAAATAAAAACAGTCCTAGTAAACCTTTAAATATAATTATATTAACATGATCTGTATTGTTACTATAAATAATTTCTCATTCATAAAACAATTAAGAAATGTATATTTATTGTTTTTAATTGTCTCTTTAATTTCCTTGGTTTCATGCTCCCAGTAGAGAACCTCTGCTTTATGCCACTGGATAAAGGCACCTATGAAATGACTAAGTACTTTTTTCCTGTAACATGCCAGGGTGTTTGGTGACAAATCATGGATGGCCTCGAGGACACCTTCAGGACTCTCTCCATCGCCAGAAGACTGGAGCCCAGTGAGGCCACGTACATTCTGGACCTCTCTCTTGCATCCAGTGGGTCAGATTTGCTGGCTGTGTGCTGCTCCAGTTACTCTGTGCACCTGCACAGCAGAGAAACGCTCCGCCTGTTGGGAGAGTTCCAGGGTCACACGGCTCCTCTGTGTGGGGTCCGTTTCTCTAATCTGTCCCCTCACCTGCTGTTCACCGGCTCCGCCGATGGGACACTGCGGTGCTGGGACGTCCGACAGCCCGGTTCTAATGCCACCCAGGCGTTTCGCAGTGATTCGACACATTCGTACTGCTCGTTCGACGTGAGCTGTAGTGACCGCGTGCTGTGCGCAGGCACAGAGCAGATAGAGGAGGAGAGTTTTTTAGTATTCTGGGATGCCCGTATGGTTCAGGGGGGAGGTGAGTCGGGCTCTAAGATGGGCGGTCTGCTGGGAGTTTACTCAGAATCGCACAGTGATGACATCACTGCGGTGAAGTTCCACCCACAGCAGGCGGACCGTTTGGCTTCTGGGGCCACAGATGGACTTGTGAACGTGTTTGATCTGAGTCTGGGTGGAGAGGATGACGCTCTTGTCACCACCTGTAACTGTGAATCCACTGCAAGCTCCCTCTGCTGGACAGGTAGGTAGTAACAGCACACCTGACTGAGCGATATTTTTGTATTTCATCATGTAGTAGACAGGATTTCCTTGATCATCGAAAATATTAGAATTTTTAACTTGTTTATCATTTATTATTAAATATTTATTTGTATTGTTAAATTATTATTATTAAATAATAGTTCATATAGAATTCATTTTTCACTGTATGCTTAGCTGTTAAATTGTGATGACCAGGCCTGTAATTTAAAAAAAAAAAAATTATAATAATAATAATATAATTAATATTAAATAATAATTCATAAAGAAAAAATATTTTCTCTGTATGCTTAGCTGTTAAATTGTGATGGCCAGGCCTGGAAAAAAAACTATTTCGATGACATTTTTAGACTATAACAATAATTAAAATAATATAGAATGTTTTTTCCTAGGTATGGTGTAAAATAGCTATAGTATGATTTTTTTTATATGTTCTTTTTTAGTTATGTATTAGTTATGTATATATATATATATATATATATTATAAATAATTTATATATTTTATTTCTACAGTCATGTGAAAAAGAAAGTCCACCCTTTTTAATTCTATGGTTTTACGTATTAGGACATAATAAAAATATAATTTTTTTAATTAGGTAAATACAACCTCAAATGAACAACAACACATGACACTGTCATGATTTGTTTAAAGTTACCCTGTAGTCAATTTATCCTATCCCTTAAAACTCATATTTAATCACAGAAATGACACATTTAAACTTTTTTTTCTCCTGCGAACATAATTTCTTTGTTTCTTAAAATAGCTTGAATGTAACTCTACACCTTTGCTTCATTTATTATACATGAACTATGAAAATGCAAATTAGACCCACCTCCACTCACTCACACCAGCTCAGGATACCTTATCCACTTGGTCAACTTTACTGTAGTAAATGCTGCATGATGGCAAGTGGAAATACTGGTTTAATTTAGCCATATATATGTTTGAACCAGAAACTGAAAATCAAATTATACAAGCTTGTGTATCAAGTCAAGTCGATGTATCAGAATGGTGCTGTATTTATGTATCGCTCCAACGTCGCACACATAATGGTTATTGATATGATTAGCCTTTGGCCTAATAATGTGTTGCTAATGTTACACAAACCATGTTCCTTTTCACCATCTCAGACAGCTGCTTTCTATAAATCATCATCCTTAGAAATGCTTTGAACAACATAGAACATCAGTTGAGAAAGGCATATAGTTCATCATAACATCGTAATACACATGATATACCGGTACATAATTCACCCGCTATATTGCTAAACAGAACAGAAAAATATACCCGGATAACCTGACTTCTTTTGAGACAGTTAATGATATGCTAAAGGCCACACCCACGCTGACATGACTGGTTATAACATGTTTGTGACATAGAGAACAAGGGCAATTTCAAACCAGATTTTTGAGACTGTCTTTGGTTCAGGACGCAGGACGAGAAAAACCTTCGCCGTGAGTATATCAGGGCCTTAAGTAGCAGTCAGGCACTGTTCAGGTGTGTGTTAACACAATGCCAAGGAGGAAAGACATCAGCACTGATCTTAGAGAAGCAATTGTGGCTGCCATCAATCTAGGATGGGTTACAAGGTCAATTCCAAACAATTTGAAGTCCATCATTCTACAGTGAGGAAGATTATTCACAAGTGGAAAACATTCAAGGCAGTTGCCAATCTTCCCAGGAGTGGACGTCCCGGCAAATTCACCCCAAGGTCAGACCGTGTAATGCTCAGAGAAACTGAACAAACAAAAACAAAACAAGAGCTACATCTCAGACTCTGCAGGCCTCAGTTAACATGTTACATTTTAAAGTTCATGACAGTACAATTTGACGAGTACAATTCAGTACGGGACGAGTATGGCATGTTTGGGTTGCCAGGAGAAAACGGCTTCTCTCTAGAAAAAGACCATGGCAGCACGACTTAGATTTTCAAAGTTTCATATGAACAAACCTCAAGACTTCTGGAACAATCTCCTTTGGGCAGATGAGAAACTGTCAGGCCCGGTGTTTAGGGGTGATGATTTGGGTTTGTTTTGCAGCCACAGGACCGGGGCACCTTGCAGTCTTTGGGTTGACCATGAGATCCTCTGCATACCACAGTAATCTAGAATGGCTGAAAAAGAAAAGAATCAAGGTGTTGCACTGACCCAGTCAAAGTCCAGACCTCAACCTGACTGAAATGTTGCGGCGGGACCTTCAGAGAGCTGTGCATAAACAGATGCCCACAAACCTCAATGAACTAAAGCAACGTTGTGAAGAAGAGCGGGTCAAAATTCCTCCAGAGCGATGTGAAAGACTGATAAAGTCTTATAGCAAACGATTATAGCTCTACGACTACTTAGTTTGTCACACATGACTTCTCCATTCTGGCTTTATTTTTGTTAAATAAATAATGACACGGTGTAATATGTTCAGCTGAGGTTGTATTTACCTAATATTAAGACCAGCTAATGACCAGATGATTTTGTATGTCCTGATATGCAAAACCATAATTCAAAAGGGTGTACTTTCTTTTTCTCATGACTGTGTGTGTGTGTGTGTGTGTGTGTGTGTGTGTGTGTGTATGTATATGTATATATATAAAATATCGTAATAATAATAGTAATGTTTTGCTGTAAGATTTAACTACAAATTGCCCTTTCTACGTACATTCACTGTGATTTCAAATGTATTGGTTAAAATATGTGGAAACCCTGTAGACCTTTGTATATTCATATTAGCTATTTTAAGATTTAACAAAACACTGCTGAAAATGCTGAGTGTTAAAGTCTACTTGAAATCATATGTCAGACATCAACATATTTGTACTCCCCAGAACCCTAAACTATCATTTTATTTCTTATGTGAACAGGCAAATATCTTGACCAGCTGCTTTGTCTGACTCATGATGAGGGGCTACACCTGTGGGATGTGGCTCGCCCAGACAGCGATGACACTTTGACCCTTATGAGTTCGGCGGATGCCCGAACACTTGTCCCGCTCCCTGATGGAGCCTCACTTGAGTACTTTGTGGGCGGTTCATGGATGTCAGATGAGGAGCGTCTTCTTTTAGTAGGAGGGAGTAATAATGGAAAGCTCCACCTCCTGGACTGCAGTGGGAGTGGTCTGAAATTCATTAAATCCCTTAAAGGGGGTCATTCAGCTACAGTGAGATGCTTCCAGTGGGATGCGATCGCACGCTGTCTGTTGACGGGCGGGGAGGATGGCCAGTTGTTGCAGTGGAAGGCTGGAGCAGAGGAAATCAGCGTGGGGAAGAAAGATTCTCTGAAAAGCATCTCCTCCATGCAGCTCAAAACTAAAGCTCACAGAAAACAAGCTACAAAGAAAGACCGGTCAAAACTCGCATGATACTCACACATACTTCACAGAAGAGAGTTGGCACTGAAACAAATGTGTTATTTGACAAAATTATCAGAGAAATTGTACAGTTATACAATTTATATTGAGACTGTTTAAATCTTCCAACTTAAGAACTTTTTATTGTTAATATACAGTTTTAACAGTGTTTTGTGGTTTTAAAATGTAAGTTGTGGTTTCACTTTATTTTGATGGTCCTTTTAACACTTTGTGTTGACTATAAGTTAAGTTGCAACCACTTGTCAACTAACTCTCATAAGAGTGTTAGTTGACTGTTAGGTTAGGGTTAGAATAAGTTGACATGTAGTTGCAAAATTACTTCTAGTCAGTAGAGTGTCTGCTGGAGGACCATCACAAAGAGTTAGCAGATATTCAGCAGACAGTCTAATACTCTTATGAGAGTTAGTTGACAGATGTACATTGAACAGAATGTTCAAAAGGGACCATCAGAATAAAGTGTTACCAAGTTATTAACAAATTGCTACATAAGAATTACAACGGTTGTCTATTTGTCCATCAAAAACTCTTATGAAAACTGTGATGGACATTACTTTTCTTATGTTTTGTTGGCAGCATTTCAGAATACATTCTTGAGGTAGTACACATGTGAAAAAGCTAAAATTGTCTCCTGTGTTTACTGATAATAAATTGAACAGCTGTATTGTATTAAGTACCATCTTGTTTTTCTTTCCAAAACTCGCTGCGACATACTCATTACACAAATTGTGAATCAAAATCTAATTACAATTAAATTTAGTGAATGTGGATTCATATTATATAGACAGATTTTTTTTCTTTAATATCTTGAATGAAAAGTTTTTTGTTTGTATAGAAGGCTACATCAGGATTACTGGGATACAATTTCAGGATCATTTTCTAATCAATGCAAAGTACAACCTTAACATTATGTCAGTGTTCTTCCTATGCAAAGGGTTTACATGTATCTATCAAAACCTGCATGTTCTGTATTCGTTATTATTATATAAGGTAACTATGGGCCAAAACATAAGAACCTTTTAAGATTGTAAACGGTAAAAACAAGACAAGTTTTTGATGAGAAGGATGTCTTGATATCAAAGTCTCTGATGTTCTTATTCATATTCTCACATTTTATTTTATTGGATAACAACTTCGTGTGCTATGAAATGCAAATGTGAGGTTTGAACAGGAAGCATTTGTCTCTGAGATTGATAAGACTCCCCAGTCATGCACTTTCAGAGTATGTTCTACACAGATGAAAGTCCTTCTAAGATTTCCGATGTAATGCAAGCCTGGTGAGGTTTAATATGCTGAACACAAGACATGCCACAACAGCTCCACCCTATCTTTCGGAAACTGCCTCACCCGCAATAATATTTAACAATGTTGCAGAACAAACATAATGTGAATTTGGCATTTTGCACGGGAAATGACAGCTGAGCGAAATTGAGAAGCTGCCATTCGCGTGGGGTTTGTGGATACTATGTGTGTTGTAAACGCCTTTAAATAAACCGAAGATTTTCAAAACATCCTGTATTTACTACATTACTTTAAAGTAAACAAATGTGTTTATAATAAATACAGAATAGTAATAAAAGGAAACATTTATATTAAAAACTGCACTATTCCATAAAACATTTTTTATTTCATGGTGACTTTAATCTGAAATTAAAAATCCTCCCCTAAATCCCCTACAAGCAAATGTTGTTTATCAATGAGCGTTAAACTAATATTAAACTTCTAACGGGCTGGTTAAAAACAGTAAATGTATTATATTACACACTGCTTTTGGTCTAAATATCAAATTACACTTATTTAAATATTTTTTATTGATTTAGAACCTTTAGCATGTTCGTTTATAATGACACTAAAAAAAAAACTAGGTTTTATTTTCCAAAAGTTTCAAAGCCTAGAAGATTGACTGAATATTTAAAATTAATCGAAACCGCCCTGAACTTTGAAATTGTGTAACTCATGGTGTAACTAGCCATTCTTCGTGTACGCGTTGACGTGCGTGCATACGCGCTCATGCTCGTCACTCATTTCCTGAAACATACACAGCACATGAAACCGCAGCTGAGCGTAAAAGGTACCATATGATCCCAATGCTCGAGCGATGTGCTGATAGTTCTCGCCAGGTGGCCTCTTCTTTGGCATGAGACGGTCCTCAGGGTTGGGCTCTCATACAGGTTTAACCTCATTCCTGAATAGATTGATTATTTCCTCATTTTTTTCTTTCTTTTTTTTGTAAAAATTGTCCCCAATCCGAATAAAGATTAATTGTTATGTATAAATTTTTTTTTTTTTTTTTTTTTTGTATAGCGCTTTTAACAATAGGTTAAGCTGTGCACAGGATAGTGCCTTAGTATGACCGAAGTCACGAATACGAGTAGTTATGTTTATAGTTTTTTGTTTTTGTAATGAAACGTGTTTTAATTAAAATAGTAGATCAGTAAGACATACTAGTAAGGTGAGACTCTTTCCTGTTCGCACACAATTCAACCCAACTTCTCTATTCATCGTTAGAGAAGCCTTGGAGTTTTTCCCTCCCATGCGTGGTGATTGCCACATACATCGCCCAATCACGTTCCGAGAAATCTTCAAACCGACCAATGGCGTGTCGTTGTAGGCCCGAACCCGGCCCAGCAGGCTAGAGCGCGTCCGTGTTATGTGTGCCATGGACTCAGCCCAGTAATATTGACAATAGGGCGAAAAAGGGACCGATATTCCCCAATAAAACATATTTTCTGGATAAAAATAACTTATAGGCGCGGTGTGTGGACATAAAGATATTCCCGGGGATGTTTATATTTCAGCTGGATCTTTTTCTATCGTCGGAAATTTGAGTATTTGATGGGATTATTGCTGTGGGTTTGGCAGTTTTTAAGGCCAAAAACAGATTTTGTGTCTTTATTTTTATTTTTCTGCTGCTTCAAGAGGCCTTGAAGGAGGAAAGACGGTTAAAACACCCATATCAGCTCCTCACATCGAAAACATCAAGGTAAATTAAATATTTGAAGGTTTTTTTTGTTTTTGTTTTTGCCTATCCTGCTCAAGTTTAGATCCGGTTCGCTTGGATGTTTCATATACCCACGTAAATATGTCAAATAAATGAGGCTAAGTTCCTAAAACACTTCTTATACAGAGTTTTTAGTATTTGTGTACCTAAAAGTAAAAAAAAAGAAAAAAATGTAACCGTACTCTTAATGTTTCCCAGGCATTTCTGAGTCTGACTAAAGAAACATTTGAATGTGTGGATGAGTGAAAATCCACGAGGAAAGCTTGTTCTTCATCTGTTTTTGTTTTATTGGTGTTCTGGAATGCAGTGGGTCTATGTCAGTTGCGTGTGTATTTGTAAGTGTGTTAGGTCCATCAGGAGATCACGAACCTGCATCATCTGCACTCATGTGGACTGTACAATTTTGGAGCCTTCCACTTTTTTTCTGTCCTTTTAGAAGCAACCACTGTGCATCTCAGAACTTTGTTTCTTCATTATGGACTAACCCAACAAATACAAGCAGTCCTGAACATCACTTCACTTGTCTGTGCCAACTTCTTGCTTTAGCACAGTGGCACTGTGCCTCTGTGCCCTGTTTCCATGGTCTGGTTTACTTCAGCTGCCCGGCAGTCTGGTAGTCACAATATCTCATCACATCCCATGAGTAGATTTCACTCTGACTGGTTGTTTTTGGTGACCTGCAGTCAAAACTATTGGGAAAGGTTATCTCTTAATAGCTGGTTATATAGATTAGGGCCAGGGCATCAGTGGCAGATTGTTTTGGATTCATGGCTGGGCATAAATGTTTCCTAGATTGTGGTTGCCATGTTCACTTTTTTGTCAGTTTATAAAGTTGTTAATAAGCCCTAGGATGTTTTTATACCTGCAGATCTTTATACACAGGTGAGCTGGATCACTGAACATCATGGAGATCTGGGATTATCTATCACTAGCCTATATTTCATAAAATAGCTCAGTGTCACTGCAGTAGAGATTGCAAGATGTGTAGACTATCCATCTATCCATCTATCCATCTATCCATCTATCTATCTATCTATCTATCTATCTATCTATCTATCTATCTATCTATCTATCTCTATCTGTCTATCAAGAACGGTTTACATTGGTTGAGTAAAGGTTGTCAATTGCCATTCCTTGATATTTTGCAGAAGTGTGTAATCCGTGTCACCTTGCTTGCATACAGAAATCTTTCACTGTAAATGTCAAACCAGGGTGAACTTTACGACGGGACAGAAACATGAATTGGCTCCTCTCAGACTTTTCATTACCAAGGGTTTTCGCTGATCTTGCCTCATGAATCGTACAGATAAATATAATATAATATTTTTGCAAGTAAGCCTATTTTAGAGCAATTCACATTTGTATGCGTACATTTTTAATGTAAATTTAGCACATTGTTTTAGTTTTGGGAGTGGCTTTTTTTTCCCCTCAATGTTGATTTGTAGGCTATTAGTTTCTCATTAATTTTTTTTCATGGTATTAAAAATATTGTATAATATATTAAAATATATTGTAATACAGTATTTAAATCAACATTAATGCAGCTAATACTTCCAATGTAGATTTAGGCCTATAGAAAGTTTCTAAATATTTTAAATATATATTTATTTGCATTATTATTATGAGATTTACAGTGGATTTGTACTTTAAAATGTCATGAAAATATTGTCACAATGCCAGGAATCCTATTTGTTTGTAAATAGCCATTTTATGAATGTATTGTATATTATTTATATATAATTTCTTTCTGTTGGTTTTGGGGGTGAATATGACTTATCCCAGCTCGGGACATTCTCAGAGTACCAACTACCAACCACAATGACTGCTTGTGTTTATTCATTTCTACTGACTTATGTGTTTTTGTCAATGTTCTCTTGTGTGATTGTTTCTTGGATGTGAAATTCATTGTTCTTGAACTTGAGAGAGAAGGGTTATTCTTTTTACAGGTAGTGATACTGCCAGGCCTGTCGTGTCTGAGAACAGGAGAAGTGGCTCAGAAAAGGGGTGATATTGTTTCTGGTGGGCCACACAGTGCAGCATTATAGGATGTCATCGGTAGACATTGGCAGCATCTCACTCCTTTGATGTCTGCTAATTTAAACCTCTCAGACAGAAATATCAAAGTGCTCGAAGTGGTCAGATTAAAGAGCATACCGGCTTCAGATATTGGAGGAGGGAAAAAAGCATTTTCTTTTTGCAAATGTACTTGTCTGCTTAGAGATTTTGCATTAAAAAAAAACTGAATTCAGTTCTAAGTCTTTGACTTGAGTTTTTGGAGTTTAGGTGGTCTTTCTCTCCTTCCTTGGCCTGTTTTTATCTCTGTCTTCCTGTTTAGTTTACTTACATTTAAACTTTTCTAAAGGGGCGTTTACATGGACCCTAATAATCCGAGCAGTAGAATAGCTGTAATTAATGTAATTTGGAATAAATTGGCCAAATCCGATTGAAATTTCATTCGGATTGTAAGGGGAGGTTTAAACATTTTCTAATCTGTTTGATAGGGCATGTACACACGGATTTTAAACTGAAACTGCACAGGACGTAGAAATGGGGTAATGACAACATTGTCCCACCAGTCTGCGGACTCCACGGACGCCTTGTTTTGGTCACAGGAAGGGGAATTTTTACTGCTTTAAATATAAGCAGCAAGCCCCAAAGCTTCATCGTGCTTATCTCCTAATTAATACCCGAAATGGATAAAAATAAAGTCTGCTTTTTAAAACAAACAAAAAAATAAGAAATGGTTGGAGGATGGATACATTTGTCTTTCATTGTAGTCTGCATTCCTGCCTTTATTTACATCTCTGCCTAGATTTTCATTTTATACCTCAACATTTCCTTCCTTTAGCCATTTGTGGTTTGTTTTGTAATTACAGTTGCTTTTGAATTGCAAACTACTTTGTCCAAGGGTATTGAATATATATTGAAATTTCATGCCTGGTTTTAGTGCTGCTTTTTTACACTGGTCCTACAAAAAAACTTTAGAAGATACATCACTGATCTAAAGACCCCAATACAACCAATGGCTATTTACAATGATGGCTCCAGATGAAAACGGCTTTGTCTTGTTTCATATCAGTCCCACCCGATTCCTACTGACCATTTCTGATTATTGCAGGCCAAATTTCACAGTAGCTTTTCTCTGAATTTTTGCAACATTCTTTGTTGTTCTGCAGGAATTACTTGCCATTATGTCATTATGTAATTTATGCAGCCAAGTTAGTGTCATTGACAGTAGCAGTATTTTTTTTTTACCCATAACTATTTTGGTGCATGATAGCTGAGTGGCTTGCAAATATTAGGATCAAGACGACGCTAAATATATTTGAGAGTTCTGTAGTTACATTCAGCTAAAAATCCCAGAGTGCTCATGTTAACAATTAAAGTTATGGAAGCACAATTATGGGTATACAAATGTTTAGTAATAATAACCTTTCTGAGACTTTCAAACTTGCATTCATTACACAAAATCTGGGTTCATACACAACTTTTTCACAAAGTTGTTAAAGTTTATGATTGGGAAATATTTTCCCAGCATTTCTGTGTAATTTGTGAAGATAAATAGCAAAGTCAAAACTTGATCGGCACAATTAGAATCGGCCACTTTATGTAGGGTCATTTCTCATTTCCAAACAAAAGTGAGCAAATTAATCCCTTAACAATGGTGCTGGCAAAATGAGCCTACAGTGGTCACTTCAGGGAAGTATATTTAAATGTTTGTGATCAAATGATCCTGTGAGGCGATTCATTTGGAAAGCTTAGGTTGTTTAAGATCTTACATGGGACATTTATAATAACCCTTGTTCTCATGTACCCAGGATTATATATTCTTTACACATACCAACACAGTAACATTGGAGCATTAATTCGATTTTTATTTATTTATTTATTTTAAATAATGTGACACGTGTTTTTGTGTAGGGTGTGCCAAACTTGTGTTAATGACTTATCTTACACATATCTCTCTCTTTTCCAGGGCTATGTCCTCCGCAGCCACCACTCCTCCATCAGTGGATAAAGTAGACGGATTTTCCCGGAAGTCTGTCCGGAAGGCCAAGCAGAAACGTTCTCAGAGTTCCTCACAGTTCCGCTCTCAGGGCAAACCAATCGAACTTACACCTCTACCCCTGCTCAAAGGTGACTCACTCACGATAACAAAATGCTCTCATAACCGCTCTGAAATACAGAGTAGAATGAAATTCTGATTCGGACTGCTTCAGTGGTCTATACAGCCTTACAAAAGAATAAACATACAGCCTTTGCTGTAAATTTGATGTTTTTCTGAGGTCAAATATGAACAGTACTCGTCAAATTGCGAGTGTTTTTTGTTGTCTTTTTTAGAATAAGCTTTTTTTTGTTATATTTATTGTTTGTGTAAATCATTGTGTATTGTTCAGGCCTCAGGAAATATAACGAAAAGTTAAGTACATTGCAGGAATTTTCGTTACCCACTGATAGATGCTGCTTTTTAAATGCTATCATTTCTGTTTGTTTGAGTGCTCTCTGAGGGGCTGTTTACACGACACCATTTTCAACTGAAACGTTAAACTTTGAATGCGTTTTGGCCTTTCGTTTACACGACAACGGGTTTTGGGTGCCTGAAAATGCAAACTTTTGAAAACGGGTTTCAAAGGGCAAGTTTTTGAAAAAGGTGACATGACATCATGCACATGTGTATTACATGTTCAGTCTATTGTGTTTCATCGCCATCTAATAGCCGGGCAGCAGAATACAGCGTTTTTAGACGTTTTTGTGGATTTGTCTGAATGGGGATCGTTTTGACAATGGTGTCATCATATTTATTGAGCGCGTGAATGCAATGGTCTATCAGAAGGGCTAGTCAGTAAGACTAGGTATTGACCCAAATATCATGATTCGATTTTGAATATCGATTAATTTTTGGATATCAGAGACAGTAGGCTACATGGCAAATTTTCTTGTGGGAAAAGAAATCTCTCAACTAATGCTGTAAACTGTACTTTGAAGGTTAAAATTAGCTGATTTGTAAACAAACACAATGTGTTTTTAAAGTTATAATACTACTAAATAAAAGTAATAAAGTAGTAATAAAACTTAGTAATAAAACTTTAATTTAATCATATTTCTTCATTACTCCAATTCGTTTTTTGAAATATAAACATTTAAATGGTTGCTGTTAAGTTAACTTGATGGATTTATTCAAACATGCATTGAATATTGTAGAACAATAAAAAAATTATAATTAATGTGTAACAGGGCTCTAGTTTGAGCAAAATTTGTAAGGGTGTAAAATTTGTAAAAAATTGTCCCAGGTCGCACCGGTGCACCTAACGTCGTCGCATCCGCTGCCTCTCCACAAACAAAGTGCTTGTTCTCCTTTGTCTCAACTCACACTCATGTTTGGATCATATCGTGGTCTAAACCAATCAGAGATGGAGATGGGCCGGGTCTTTGCCTCTGTTTGAAAGTTGCGAAAGTTGAAATTGCGACTGCACCCATTTACACTGTCAATAAAATGTGACCCAATTCAGATTTTTTTTGCTCGTATGTGACAGATCAGATGTGTTCTATGACCGTGTAAACAGGAAAAAACGCATGCATTTGGATATTTCGAGATCGGTTTCAGGTCTCGTTCGTATGTGGAAATAAATCAGATATGTGCCAATGCGACTGTCATGTAAACAGGCAGATCGGATTTTCTGAGGCATTAGGCTACGTCTCCACAGTTTAATGACGAGAGAAACCCTGACGTGCATCTGCAAAGGGACTGTATGGCCCAACGAAACGTTGTGTTGTCGTAGGAGAAGAGGAATGTGGACAAACATTGACACAACATATCAAAGGTTGGCTTATTCATCCTAAAATTTCGGACTCACTGCTCCTCGTTAAAGCCCGGCACAATCTCAGTGCGTCTATAGCACAAATTTTATTTATTGTGCCATTTACGGCAAAAATATTGCTTGCATATGATACACTCTTTATGGCGTGCAATACGCATGTTTACAGTGTGTATCAAATGCACACAAAAACTATTTTGGCATATAAATGGCACGATAAATAAAATTTGTGCTATATATATATATATATATATATATATATATATATATATATATATATATATATATATATATATATATATACACACTTTCATGAGATCGTGTTGTATGTTCCCACCAGTCCTGAGATCTCTCTCGCTGCACGTTCGTCCATCGGTGCAAGAACCATGCCCAATGTTTCAGATCTATGTCAAGTGTAAACACATGAATCAGATATGGGTCACACTTTAAAATAAAAATATTTTATTCTGGCAGTTCAGTGAAGCACTTTTTCTTTTTCAAGATTTTTATATAAATAATAATTGTGCTTTAAATAAAAAAAAAGTGTTTACTTACAACTTATTCTTGTTTAAAATCATTTACATAAAATATAAATGTAAATGGAGAGTGGAAAAATTTGAGTGAACCTAAATAAAGTTAGGCGCACCAGTGTAACCAAGGCAAAAAGTTAGTCTGGAGCCCTGTGTAATGTGGTGCATATATATTTATCAAAAGGCTCCTTTCTAGAGTTCGTTTTTTTAGCTGACTAACAAGTTTATGGTCACCGAATATGTTTTTTTCTGAGGTAAATAGACTGTACTTGCAAAGAAGGAATTGCCACACTTTTTTGAATCAGCCTTTGCGCACAGCCGACCTTGTACTCTCCCAGGTTCTGGAAACAGTCCTCTGAAAAATGCGAGGCACACAGTCAAATATTTTGGTTGTACTGTCCTGGAACAGTGTTATAATAAAGCATATCCACTGTTTTATAATTGTTCACTTTTGGAATGCCAAACAAAGTAGTTTGGCTTTCACAACGAAAAACACAGCGTTTCCACGACATGGCGGCGCCCATCGGCAACAATAATACAGCGAGAATAAAAGTTACGCCGCCTTTCTTTGCGTATACGGTGTTATGAAACTCGTGTTTGAACGAAGCATTTTAAAAAGGTGTGGCTGAACCTTAAAGTGCCTCTATCATGGTTTTTTAAAGTTTACTAATGTTGTTGTAGAGTCTCCTACAAGTAAAAAAAAAACTGTTTAATTTCCTCACAATATACATTTGCACATCATCACATTTTCCATGATTCTCAAAACGGCTCGTCAAATGAATCAATCTCTCTAAATCCCTCCTTTCCGCGAGTTTATCTGCTCTGATTGGCCAGACAGCTCAGTCTGTTGTGATTGGTCTACCGTGTACAGCGCGTCTCCAGAGCCTGAGCGCGTCCAGAACAAAAACGCCCATTGAACCGACAGCTCTGCGTGTCCTGAGGCTTCCTACACCGTAAACTAAACAGTAACGAACAATGACGTCGATTTTACCATATTCATGCGAGCGCGAGTCCGGTGATGAAATATTAGAAGAACTAGTTATTTAACCTCCATCGCAAGGACGACTCGATAATAGTGGCCCACAGCTGATCAGTATTTCAGTTAGACAGTGATAATGAGAGTTAGCAGTTAGCAGGAGACCTACACAATATAAAACTCAAAACTAAGTATTTTGAACACCATCTTTCAAGAGCAAGCGGTTTGTGAATCCTGCATTGAACTCCCGAGATTTGAGAAGCAGTCGTCTATACTATAAAATAAAGGGAACAAAGAAATAGTTTAGGATTATACTGCTGTGATATCTTGGTAAAGATGAATTTCAACCACTGATTCTTCACATGCTCATCCTTGGGGAGTGAAAAATAACTGGCTTTACCTTCACATCATGCACAGCGGCGTCTTCTCCAGTTCAGAAATCAGCTCCGGTTTGAGGTTTAAGTTTCCCTGCGAGTGCGCGTGCAATAACTGGGCGCAGCCAATATGCTAATGTTTCGTATCTACGTCACTACGAAACGGCTAATGACTCGTTTCAAAAACAATTCATTTCATAGACTCAGAGTCGACTCTCACTTTTGAAAGACAATAACTTTATATACGGTGCACTTTCAGATATAAAACTTTGCAGGATGTTTTCATTCACTTAGAGCTTTATTACACACTACACGACCATCATTTTGACCATCATGGCCACTACACGAGGTTCATTTTGAAAAATCCATGATAGGGGCCCTTTAACTTTTACAAATAATATCTCTTTAGGTTTGAGACTTAGAGCTTTGTAACTCTGCAGTGCAGATCTTATACATGCACAAACAGCTACATAACACACTAAAGAAAAAGGAAAACAAGAAATCTCATCATATGAACCCTTTAAGAATCGATATCGGTTTGTAAAAATTAGATTTGTTTTTTACCCAGCCCTACTAGTCATTAAGTTAGTCAGAAGAATCCGCTTAACACCAGTTAAAATGCATTTATTCATTTTTTTAACCAACAAAGTGTAAACACAATGTAAATAAGAGATTCATTGTATAATTAATGAGTTTTTGCGAGAGTGCAGAATTTAGTGCGCTTTCTGAATACAAATTTAGTTTTTCATTTTAAGTTTCTGGAATGTCAACTGTATTTAAATGTGCGATTGAATCGGAAACTCATTTGTGTTGGTTGGTTCCAAGATGGCGGCATGTGTAGATGTGTAATTGTTACAATATTTTATACTTAAAAAAAAAATGTATACACATTTTTTTATTATTGTGTGAGAACTCGACGATGGGTATTTTAGTTTTAATACATGAAAGTAGTAATATTAGCAAGAGATTTGTGTATGAGACTTTTATTTCTCATTCGTGATCAATTCCATGTGTGATGATGAGTGGAGAAAACGTAATCGGAGCAGTGAAGGGACCATTAAACTCGTGTCTCTTTTTGTTGTGAGACATTCATCAATACCTTGTATAGCTACACTTTGTTATAATCAGAGGATTTTCCAGCATGCAGAATTGAATGAATGAATGAGGCATATAGCACTTCATGTACTATACACCAAAAGCGCTTTACAATCATGTCAGGGGGTCTTTCCTCAATCACCACCAGTGTGACTTTGTACCATTCACTTTGATGATGCGACGGCGGCCACAGTACACAGTGCAATTCAGACCATGATTGATAAGGGCTAATGGAGGGGATTTGGCCTGGACACCGGGGTTAAACCACTACTCTTTATGAGAATTGCCATGGGAATTTTAATGACCACAGAGAGTCAGGACCTCGTTTTAACTTCTCATCCAAAGGACGGTGCTTGTTACAGTATAGTGTCCACATCACTATACTGGGGCATTAGGACCCACACAGACCACAGGGTGAGCGCCCCCTACTGGTCTCACTAACAGCAGCAACCTGGTTTTCCCAGGAGGTTTCCCATCAGGTACTGACTGGGCTCAACCCTGCTTCGCTTCAGTGGGCCACCAGTCTTGGGCTACAGGGTGAAATGGCTGTGGCAATTCAGCACTGAACAAAAAACCCGGCATTTTGAGCGGTGCGTGGATTCTAACTTGAATGCATCTGTTTGACCATTGCAGTCAAGAAATCAACACATATGTCTGTGATTGGCTACATTGCTTAACACTGCAAAAATATGTTATAAATAGAAACATACAACCATACTGATAGAGCAAGCAATAATCTCGGACAGCTTGTCTAAGATTATTTCGTGGAGAGTAAAGTAACCTGTTGAAAAGCACCGCTCCCTCGTGGCGCCGCGGCTGTTTCAGCACTTCAGCAGACACACGACCGCACTCATGATAAGAAGCTCGAGCGCCAGGCGTGTTCTCTGCGAGACGTTCTAAACATGAATATCTATGGTTCTAATTAAGTACTGCTTCTATCACTGATGGACGCACATAATCTTCATAAACATTAACATTTCTCTGTTATTGGTACATTTCGTTCTGCCAGTAAATGCCTCACTCTTAATAGCTCTGCCACCGCCATGTTTTCAAAACCTTCCCACGACAGGGCGGGCTGGGGACGTGATCAGCTCGGATTGCATTTTTAATTCCGTATTGAGTTTTGCTACATTCTTTGCGGGGCGTTTAATGAAAATGCAATTGCAAGTATCTTAATTGTGTGTAAATCCAATTAAGAAATGTTACATTTTGCTAAAATTTTTGCTTGAACATGTTAAACGTATCTAGGCTAACCATTTCTGTAATGCATTTTCAGTTTAATTTAACTTATAAAACATAAAGATATGTTTAAATTATACGTTAAAACTAGTGTAGGAAATAGCAAATGTAAATTATATTATTGAATTTCAATGATCATTTTACTCCAAACGTTGCACACGTGCATGGAAAATGTAAATTTAAATACAGAAATGCATTGCCTTTTTGCATATTACATTTCAAATGGAATATCTATACCCCTATGCTGCCATAGAGAAGTTCCTCAAGGGAGTATTTTAGGCCCTTTTATTTTTCCTTTTTATATGTTAATGATCTTAAATCAGCATGTTCAGAGAATTTTTTTCTTTATGCTAATGATGCAGAAATTTTAGTGTCTCATCAAAATAAAGGGGTCCTGTAGGATAAAATGTCTTTTCAGTTACAAGAAATGTACAATTGGGTTTTGGATAATGAACGTTTCTGAGCCTATTCTTTTTACTTCTAGGTTACGATCAGTGATATTGTAATAGAATCAAAGAATATTGTAAATTATTTGGGAGGTCTTATTGATAATAAATTAACAGGTGAATTTATGGCTAGAAAAGTTTTTATGAAAATATGTAGTAGAATAATTTTTTTTGCGAAACAAGCTGATTTATTGGATGTTCATATACCTTAAAGATGTTGACTGGTGCTTTGATAAAGCTGCATTTTTAATTTTTGCTAGTAGCTGTTGGATGATAATAAAAGAAATTGCAGAAGGCTCGAAATAAATTAGTTGGAATAATATTAAAAGTTCATATTTGTGTAGTGAATGTTTTAAGGGGTTAGGCTCGGGTTTTCTGCTCACCAAGACTGCATTTATTTGATAGAGTTAAACAGTATTATTGTGAAATATTATAATTTAAAAAATTATGCCTATGTTTTTCTATTTTATTCAATTTTAAAATGTAATGTATTCCTGTAATGGCAAAGCTGAATTTTCAGCATCATTAGTCCAAGTCTTCAGTGTCACATGATCCTTCAGAAATCCTTCTAATCTGCTGATTTGGTGCTCAAGAAAATTTTCTTAACAATTTTGAAAACAGTTGAAATGGTGGAAATCGTAAAACATTAACAATTGACAGCATTATTTGAAATATTACCAATTTAATGTTTCCTTTCTGAATGAAAGTTAAGTTAAAATAAAGTAAAAAATGACTGTCCTTAAACTTTTAAATGGTAGTATATTTGCCAAATTTTTATCGTACATAGTGCGCAGTGCGCACTGCAGAAATAGTAAGTGCAGTGTGATTTATTTGAATTGACTTTGTTAAACTTTTCAGGAAGATTATAAAATGTCAGATAGTAGAGTTGTAGTCTACATCTCGACTTGTCTGTGCTTGTTTAGGGTGACTACTCGTACTGTTTACAAAAGTGCAGATCTGACATTCTTTCCATTATCCACTAGTGAATAACATGCAAATACTGTTGATTTGACTGTAATATTGATATGTTTCTCTGTTGTTTACTGAATCACCCTCCGTTGCTGGAGGAGACAATGAGACCCGCACGGTAAAACAAACAGATGCAGAGTCATATCAATTGTTTTGTCCCCCAAGCTTGCCGAAGAATTGTGGTGCTGTTTCTGGCAGTATCAGAATTATGCAAAGAGAAATATATGTGCAGAAATCTGTCTGTTTCACAGAGAGCACAAGTGATCCGAGCTGGGGCTTACACGTTTATTCAGTTGGCCAAGCTTGTTTTTGTGGAGTGTGTAATGGAGTGAAACGTGGGTGTGTGTGCAGTCATGTGCCTTACATTTGTCCATTGCTCTGACTTGCTTTTTCCTCTTCTTCCTTATGAGTTAAACAAGCATCTAAACTAAGACTGTTAAAGACCCCCTGTGGTGAAAGACAAGTTTTTAATTTTGTTTGTGTCATTGTGGTGTTTTTAATATGCTTTAAGACAAACCATGTGCAAATTCATTAGTCAACACCATTGCTAATGCTGAATATTTTGTCCTTAACTGCAGTGAACCAAAAAGAGTCTCAAAAACGTGGTTTGAAACCGTACCTGTTTTCTACCGTCACAAACATGTAACCAATCCCGTCAACGTGAGTGTTATAACCTGGCTTCCCTCCACTGACGTTCTATGATGTTTAAAGCGTTTGTAAGGATGTTGACTGAAAGCAGCTGTTTGACTCTGAGATGTGAACGAGAACAGGGTTTGTTTGTGTAACATTAGCAACACATTATTAGCTGTTTGATAATGTAGGCTAATCATATCAATTATCACTGTCCGACAGTGGTAAAGAGCATAAAAGATACATAAAACACATAGACATTCTGATACAGTGACTTTTAGACGAGCCGGTCTAATTCGCTCTTCTTCTTCTGAATCAGTTTCTGGTTCAAACATGTCATTTTTATCAGCAAATATGAGGATAAAATTATTTACCGCAGAGGGACTTTAATAGAAAACAAGTCACATATATATATATATATATATATATAGATGAAGATAGATAGATAGATAGATAGATAGATAGATAGATAGATAGATAGATAGATAGATAGATAGATAGATAGAAGTAATCATAAAAAGCACTGCTTTGAGTTAGTTTTCGCCTACAATATGATGTTTGTCATGACTTATAAAACAGTAGTTACGTTTAATTATCAAATAAAAAATTGTGATTGTGCAGCCCTGTCAGAACTGCAATGTAGCTTGTTTTCTCTGCTGCAAACGTGGTGTGTTTAAAGAGACTGACTTATTTGACCAAATAACCTTTGAGTCCATTTCAGTGGGTCCAGTGGTCAAACAGGTTGATTTAGTATTTGTAGTGCGTCTGAGTGGCTGTTGCCGAGGTAACCGCCCTCTCCCACAGAGGCTTTCTCTGTTTACCTCTCATCATAAATGAATGCAAAATACAATCGTTCTCTCGCCAGCACAGACAACACTGTTGTCAGACTCACCTGTTTCGTGTCAGACCGTCACTACATTGCCTATAAATAACACTTGTGATGCATTATTAAAGTTATTGACTTCAAATAAATCTATTCATTTATGGTAGAAGGAGTGGCTAAAAGCATTTCCAATGACCTTTGCCCCCTGCAGAATGCTCAGTAAGGATTATGGGAAGGGATCAAAGCATCTCACTCGCTCCAGGGGTCGCTCCCTCAAAGGTCACAGAGATGGTGTGTGTCGTGAGTTATGTGATGGGCTAATGCAGCAATGCTAAAGATGAGGTTCATGGTAGCCTAGCAACAGTCATGTGCATGAGGACAACAATAATCAATCATGAAATATAATAATCTGTCTTATCCAATAAGTATAGAGTTTGAGATTGCAAGGTAACCAAAATATGTATCTTTACATAATGTTTTGTTGCTGTACATTGGCAGTTGTTGTGTATAAATAATGTGTTGTTAATATGTTTAATGCATATTGAAAAAAAAAAAGTTACAATTATGTCAATGTTTCAAAGCTAACTAGACAGGGTAATACAGAGCTGTTACAGAGATCCAAGTCCATATAAGTAGTAGGGCTGCCCCCTAATAGTTGACTGAACGTTAGACGACGAGAAGATGCTTGGTCGGCTAAATTTTAATTCGCCAATTCCTGTCCAGTTTCTTTCAGCCACTAAGTCACACAGTGACAGATCACAAACATATCTGGTCCACGCGGCAATATGTCGAGCAGAAAGTGTGGGAACATTTCGAGAGGGTAAAGAATGACCACAAAAAGATGATGCGTGACATCAAACATGACTTATCATTATACACGTTAGTAGAAGCCTAACGTTAGCTAATAACCACTTTACATGGTCGCTCGGTCTAATGTAGATAAATGTGCACCAGTATTAGGCGCATTTCTAAGTGTTTCTGCGGATTGAGGAAGCTAAATCAGTACCACGCTTACCACTCCATCTGTGCCATCACCACACATTTTCGCAAAGGCTGGCATCATTGTGAGCGAGACACGGAGCTCACTTCTCTCCGACAACGTGGACAAACTCGTGTTCCTTTCTCATAATATGCAAAGATTAAAATCAGTAAAAAATAGAGGGTTAGTCAGGTAGGCTGGTGCCTAATTGTCCATATTGTTTTAGTGTTTCAATTTGTTGCTATATTTTATATTTATTCGGTTTTATATAATGTGTATATATATATATATATATATATTTAGTTTGTGTTCTGACCTCTGCAGTGTTAAAGGTTATACTTGTCCGTCGTGGGCAGCCCAAAGCAGAATTGTTCCGTTCCAGGAACGAGCGCCATTCACTCACAATCCGTAAGTAGAGAGGGAACATGCATCAGTGAGTGTTGAAGGATGCATATCTAGGGCAGTTCATTTGCAGAATATCAAGTTGATCTCTAAAACATTTCAGTATTAAAACTCTCCAACCTCAAGTGTTACTGTGTGGCTCAAAAAAGGTGAGCATTTCAGACCTGTTCATAGGCAAGAGCCACTGGTGTTTTTGGGCTCATTTTAAGCCATGCAGACTATTAAACGTTTGGTGTTCTGTGATGTATTCTACATTGGGCTGCTGATTTGTCATCAAGATAATCTTATCTAGTTGGCTGACGTAGATGATGGTTTGTTGAATTTGCAAAAATTAGGCCTAGTCTTGAAAGACTGAGGAAGAATGCGTTGACTACTACATGCTGCTGTTTTGCAGTTATTTATGGACATTATAGTCATATATTTTCCACTTTTTTTGTAAAGAGAATTTTTTAGCAAGTATAAAAATGCATTGCTAAAAATTGTGTCAGTGGTAAAAAGGAATAATTCACCCAAAAATGAATATTCTGTCGTCATTTACTCGCCCTCATGTCATTCTAAACCTGTATTTATTTATTTCTTCGGCGGGACACAAATATATATATATTTTTAAAGAATGGTAACCAAAACAAAAAAGACATTTATTAAAATATCTTTTGATGTTCCTGTTCCATAGAAGAAAGTCACTAAGTTATGGAATGACTTGAGGGTGAGTAAATTATGACAACTATTTTTATGACAATTAGTAAATTATTTTGTGTAAACTGTTCCTTTAAGAAATGATCAATGAAAATAATCATGAAGGGGGAAAGAACAAAATCAAGTCAGACAGCAGCAGATAATATAAAATGTCATTTCGTTGGATGTGTACACACTTATTTTGGATAAAACTATCAAACAGTAGATGGCACTGTCAGCACTTTGCTTTCCTAAAGGGATTTGCAGCGTTTAAAGGCATTGAGTGATGTGGTGTGTTGCACTTAGTGTTTAGTCCACTCACTTCCTCTTCTCTGTCAACACTGGACCTTTAGAAAATAATTTAGGACTTTACCTATTAGTTTCAACACTTGTTGATTCTTTGTTGAGTCTGTTGACTATCTGACTACTGTCACAGATCATGTGACTTAAGTTGCATTTAATGCACTGCCGTGTGCTTTGCATGGTGACACGTTCACATAAAAGCCAAAATAAGAGCAACCGTTCAAAAGTTTATGGTCGGTAAGATTTTTAAAGTCTATGCTCACCAAGTCTTATGATTACCAAGGCTGCATTTATGATAAAAAATTCAGTAAAAACTGTAATAGTGTTTACAACTTTTCTATTGTAATATATTTTGAAATGTAATTTATTCCCATGATAGCAAAGCTGAATTTTCAGCATCATTACTCCAGTCTTCAGTGTCACATGATCCTTCATAAATCATTCTAATATGCTGATCAAGAAATATTTCTTTTTATTATCAATGTTGAAAACAATGGAACTTGTGAAACATTTTTAATTTGAGGATTCTTTGATGAATATAAAGTTCAAAGGAACAGCTTTTATTTTATATATCGAGAGAGAAAATAGTTTAGGAGTAGAATATATGATGCATTGTGAAATCTTGAAAAAAAACTAAATTACATAATTTTATAGTACGATATACAGTGATAAAGGCTATGTAGATTGGCATTGCATTATAAATATACATCCTTATGAAAATACCCGAGATGACTTGAACACAGAAAAACCATAATACTGTCGCAATAGTGTTTTAATTCTCTTCAAGTTTAATCAGTCAAAATGCCTGTGTTTTATTCAGCTACAGCGATCGCTTGATATCTCACTTGTGGAGTTTCTGCTTGAAGCACACACCTACTGTAGGTTGGGAATGTCAACCAGATACTAGCGCTGGAGAATTTGTGCCATTTTATCATACGTGTACCATTCATTTGAAGTGTTACAGTTATCGCCGATACCGGTATATTGTGACACCCCTAATTAAAACAAAAACGATATTTCATTTTAAAATTGTCAGTTATCGTCAATACCGGTACATTGTGACACTCCTAGTCTTTACTATTACTTTTGATTAAATTTCATGCATCTTTGCTTAATAAAAGTATTAATGACTACAAACTGCCTGAGACTCTCAAAACAAACCAAATGTTTTCCAGAGGTGAACACAAACTATAAGTGAGTGGGATGATGTGACATCACAAGTAGCATCAATAGAGATATGCAAGCTTTTGTTTCTCAGCTGCGTGGGACACTTTTTCCAGCTGGCCGTCAGACTGCTGATTCGTCATTTTACATAAGGTAAACAGTGCTTCGCCAACAAGTTGACTACTTTTCCCGATGACTAGTTTAGTAAAAATGAGAAATAAGATCTTGAAAAATATTCTTCATAGGAAGTAGATGCTTTTTATTTGCAGTTATAGTCTCAGTCTGTGGTCTCTCTGTTCTTGTGTTATTGAGCCACGTGTTCTGGCTGCCATAGATACATTTCCTTCCCAACGAGTTGTCCAACAGCGAGGCCTGTAAAGTGTAACACGCAGACAAGTCATCATGGTCTGTGCGCTGTGCCTCTGACCTTGTGGGCTTGAGTTTAAAACGAGGAAGGCAGAAAATAGAACGTTAGACACAGAGCCCGTCCGTGTTTCCGTGGGCTCAGCTCCGACACCTGATCTCATGGGTTCCTCTGTGGAGCTCTGTGCACTGTACACATAACACACACACATGAGGCTTGCAAACAGTCACCTGTGATTTTACTTTTTCAAATGCTTTCCTTATAGCGATCGACGAGTGGGAAATCCAGAGAAAGAGAGGGAGACCTGTCTGAGTGAGTGATGGAGAAGCGCGGGTGGTCATGGTGTATTTTTGTCATTCTGTTGATGTCTGTCGTTAAGCATGTTGTTTGGTGTTTTGAGGGCTGAATCTAACTCTGTGTGGTTAGAATCAGCTATCCAGGAGTGTCACTTCAGCTTGCTCAATCTGCAGCGTTACTTTAAAAATCGGTGTTGTAGCTGTGTTGCTGTAGCGTTGCCCTGTCTGACTGCACTCAAAAATGAAAATCTTGCCCATTTCATAAACAAATCACTCTGGCGTATAGTCCTTCTAATTGGAAAAATAATTTGGGATTTAGTTTACTCAATTATTTTCCTGATAATAAGACCATACATTCCCTTCTTTCGATATGCTTTGCGTGTTTATGCATTTTATAACCATAAAAGTCGCCAACCAATATTGGTTATTCGTCAATGATAGCAATTATATGTATTAATTGTTTTTTTACTTAAATCTGTTCATTTCTTATATGGCCAATATTGCATTTAAATAATTGTGTTTTCATTGTTCATTTTCTCTATTTATCAATTTAGTTTTCACCTTATTACATTTGCTAATGCTAATTTAAAGTTATTTTTAAAAACACTAATAATATAACACTAATAATTTAATTACACTGTTAAATAGTAATACTTGGCAAACCTCAAAATGAATATCCATTTTTCTTACTGTACTACTATAATGTAATGCCTAAATTCAGTTGTAACATTTTATAGTAATTGAATTTATTCATTTAGATAATAAAATGTAGCCTATACTTATCTGCCATTTATCTATTATCAGCCATATCTGAAAATGTTCAGCTTTTTGTAATGGCCAAAACTTTCAAATCTGTGCATCACTACAACCAAGTTAAAAAAAAAATTGTAACTGCAGACTTGCTGTTTCATGCTGAAGTGAAAAAGACCCTTTAGATTCAGGGATCTGTGTGTGTGCGTATGTACGCACGTTTGCATTAAATACATACAGTACATTTCCTTCTCAGTCTCTGGCTCTGTAAAAGTCACCTGCTGGTCCCACCTGTCGGAACAACTCATGCACACACTCTCTTGCACTTGCATTACTTCTGTGTAAGTAACTAGACACACAACTTTGTAACTCTCAACACTCTCTCTCTCTCTCTCTCTCTTTCTCTCTCTCTCTCTCTCTGTGCAATTTAAAACAAACAAAGTCTCTCTAATGTAATCCAAGACCACCATTCCATCGAAGTGGGGGTTTTCCCCACCCAGGTTTTTAAAGTGTGTGTCTGTTGTACAGCAGCACGAGGCGTCACCTTATATGAATGTGTCCCTGTATCTTGGAGATCTGTTTCTCTTTAATGTCTCAGAAGACCTCACTGCACACCTTCTGTTTAGTTTATTACGCTTCAGACCTTTTACCAAATCGTATTCGTATCTTTAATATCTCAAAACCTTTTGCTTTGTGGACTGACCGTCTGTTAAACGAACAAGCAATCAATCTGGACACAAATGGAAAATAACTGCAAGTGATTGAATCACCTGAGCCAAAATGACTGTCATTGTGAGTGTGTCTAAATTAAGCAATGGTGCAGATGTATTTCATCCATGTGAGACTGCTTTACAGAAAACGGCTCGTCTGAATATTATCTGCTTTTCTTGACTGCCCTGTCATCTGTTGCATTTCTTGCATTCTGCACTTTTGGTTGTTCAGGTTTAAATGCAACTTTCTGTGGACCCGGTGTTGTTTTTCATAGAGCAAGTTGATCTGTCAAATTTCTGTAGCTCTGTGTTGATTCTGTATTTTCATTTAAAGTTGTGCAGTTTTGTACATCATTTGTAGAAGCCATTTGCTTTTTGTATGGTAAAGATGATCTCATGATATCAACATTGGAGTTTTGTGGCTATTGTTCCATGACTAGATTGAGAATTGAGACTGCTTCCTACACGCTGCACAAATTATACCTGTATACAATGTGAAACAAGGCATTATGCAATAATACATATTTAAAACAATTGTAAGGCACATGATCTCCATTACATTGGATGTTTAACTCAGTGATTGGTGTCCAGCTATCATCTTTTGAACCTTTAATCCAAGTTTGTATAAATTATCACACACTGCGGTCCGGTTCCATAACCTGGCTTGGTTCCAATACATATGTATTGGAACTGTGTTTAACTAGTGCCATCAATCGGTTAAAAAACTTTTTGTACAGTGGCTAAATCTGCGGGATAACGTATAACAAGGTGGGTGAACACAACAGGTTGGTGGTTTTGCCCCCTTTCTGTTCCCCACTGTTGATCGAAATAGTCCTTTTCATTTTTGTGGAATCCAAAAAAACGTCCACACTGGCGAGCAAACATATTTCTGTATTTAATTACGATTAACCGCCTTTACATTAAAGTTTTTTATATGTTTTTATGTTGTAATACTTTCACAGTTGCCTTTGGCTTGCTCAGTTGGGGATATTCAAATTAATTAACCAATCATACCATTGATCAGCTCTAACAAACTTGGATGTGTTTTTCCAGTAATAAACAAACATTAAGTTGTTGATACTGTGAAGCAGCTTTGATATAATCTGTATTGTGAAAAGCGCTATATAAATATATTTGACTTGACGTTTAATGTCCAAAATGATGTAGAAACAACATAAAGACAGTATATTTTAAATATTTGTTTATTGGCATCTTTTTACTAAGCACTATGAATGTAGGCCAGTATCACTGATAACAATACTGATTTCTCTATTACTTTATTATTTCTCAATTTTAGCCATTAATTATACCCATTTAACATTACAGTATAATTGAAAGCTATCGATTTTAACATTCATTGGATTTAAATTTTTTTTTAACAACATTTAATTTAAGAGAACTTAAAACAATCTTCACATACTGTAAGCCCATTGTAATGAATGTCACATTTAGCTATGCCTTTAATATATCTTTAAGAGCTCAACGCTAAGTTTTCTTCACCAGGTGGTACGGTTAAAATTTTTACCTGCCCAGCTAAAAAGATTTGTAAAGTAAAGATTTGATTCTTTTTTGCGTCTTATTGCACTTGAATGAATGATAGCATGATCATACAGTGAGGAAAATAAGTATTTGAACACCCTGCTATTTTGCAAGTTCTCCCACTTGGAAATCATGGAGGGGTCTGAAATTGTCATCGTAGGTGCATGTCCACTGTGAGAGACATAATCTAAATAAAAAAAATCCAGAAATCACAATGTATGATTTTTTAACTATTTATTTGTATGATACAGCTGCAAATAAGTATTTGAACACCTGTCTATCAGCTAGAAATCTGACCCTCAAAGACCTGTTAGTCTGCCTTTAAAATGTCCACCTCCACTCCATTTATTATCCTAAATTAGATGCACCTGTTTGAGGTCGTTAGCTGCATAAAGACCCCTGTCCACCCCATACAATCAGTAAGAATCCAACTACTAACATGGCCAAGACCAAAGAGCTGTCCAAAGACACTAGAGACAAAATTGTACACCTCCACAAGGCTGGAAAGGGCTACGGGGAAATTGCCAAGCAGCTTGGTGAAAAAAGGTCCACTGTTGGAGCAATCATTAGAAAATGGAAGAAGCTAAACATGACTGTCAATCTCCCTCGGACTGGGGCTCCATGCAAGAACTTTTTGGTCATAATTCCACTAACTGTGTTTGGAGGAAGAAGAATGACGAGTACCATCCCAAGAACACCATCCCTACTGTGAAGCATGGGGGTGGTAGCATCATGCTTTGGGGGTGTTTTTCTACACTTGGGACAGGGCGACTGCACTGTATTAAGGAGAGGATGACCGGGGCCATGTATTGCAAGATTTTGGGGAACAACCTCCTTCCCTCAGTTAGAGCATTGAAGATGGGTCGAGGCTGGGTCTTCCAACATGACAATGACCCGAAGCACACAGCCAGGATAACCAAGGAGTGGCTCTGTAAGAAGCATATCAAGGTTCTGGCGTGGCCTAGCCAGTCTCCAGACCTAAACCCAATAGAGAATCTTTGGAGGGAGCTCAAACTCCATGTTTCTCAGTGACAGCCCAGAAACCTGACTGATCTAGAGAAGATCTGTGTGGAGGAGTGGGCCAAAATCCCTCCTGCAGTGTGTGCAAACCTGGTGAAAAACTACAGGAAACGTTTGACCTCTGTAATTGCAAACAAAGGCTACTGGACCAAATATTAACATTTGATTTTCTCAGGTGTTCAAATACTTTTTTATTTTTTTTTAGATTATGTCTCTCACAGTGGACATGCACCTACGATGACTATTTCAGACCTTTCGGATTTTAATTGAATGCCCCTGCTTTATATCTTTAACCAGCCATCAGTTCCTTCCAAAGTGACTGGAAGTTAGTCAATTTTTAAATCCTATTAATTGTTTTTTTTCATAGCTTTTTTCCCAGTGTGGTTGTTTTGGGGCTGGTAGCAGTTTTTATAAATAAATAAAAAAGTGAGTCCTTTGTTAAACCCCAACATTAAAAAAAAAAAAATTATAGGAAATACATCATCTCAGTGAGGGGAAACTGCTCATCTAACAATTTCATGGGGTGTTTTTATTGTCATTGCTAGGTGGTACTGACCCAACTACCCCAACCAAACTAGTGGGTCCAATTCTCAAACCACAGCACTGACAAGCTTCTAAATCAGCGTTCTGCCATCATGTGTGTGTGGTTATGTCAGCAAATTGGTTTTGATCTCTGGGAAGTTTAGGCTTCTCGCCCTTCCTTTTCTGCTCACTGATTAGTTTACATATCTGAGTCCTTCTCAGTTCCTGGATAATGGAAAACTGCCCATTGTGACGAAATGACTGATGACTGACCTGGTGTAATCCTCACATCCTTAAAACTTTTCCTCTATTCATTAAATAGAAATGGGATCTTTTGTCTTGTCTAGCATGTGTTTAATAAGTTTACACACTAAAACGATTCCCCTTATTAGGTTTTTTCTCAGGCATTATACGAGTCAGGTGGTGTTTGTATGGAAGTACACCCCAACCTTTTATCGTGAAGTTTCAGCAGGGCATTTTTGAACTTTTTTTCATGTTTCTCATGTGTGTGTGTTTGTTTGCGCGCAGACGTCTCTGCTCAGGAGCAGCCGGAGTTGTTCCTGAAGAAACTTCAGCAGTGTTGTGCTGTCTTTGATTTCATGGACACTCTGTCAGACCTGAAGATGAAAGAATACAAGCGCTCAACCCTCAATGAGCTCGTCGATTATGTCACAGTCAGCCGAGGATACCTCACAGAACAGGCCTACCCAGAGGTCGTCAAAATGGTGAGTGAAAAAGTCGCCTGAACATGCATCATCTATCTGTGGACAGGATTCATACATTACCTAAATGGTATAATCTGACTTTGGATTTCAATAATCAGTCAGAAAGTCAGACTTTTGACAATGGACATAAAATCTGAAATCATGAAAAACATTTTTTTGAAAGATCATTTTAAAGATGCCTTTGTGCCCACTGCATTGATTTAATCAAAATTACTGTAAAAACAGTAATATTGTTAAAATAACTTTAAAAACTTAATTTTGATATTCTGTTTTAAAAATTCTAAAAAGTAATTTATTCCTGTGAGGGCAAAGCTGAATTTTCAGCATCATTACTCCAGTCTTCAGTGTCACATGATACTTCAGAAATTATTCTAATATCCTGATTTGGTGATCAAGAAACATTTCTTATTATTATCAATGTTGAAAACAATTGCACTGCTGCAACTTTTTTCAGGATTATTTCATGAACGAACATTTATTTAAAATAGACGTTTTTTGTAACATTTTACATTTATTTTTAGTATGTTTAATCCATTTAATACATACTTGCTGAATAAAAGTATTAATTTCTTTGGAAAAAAAAAACGGTTACACTTTATTTTAAGGTGTCCTTGTTACAGTGTAATTATATATTTAAGTACTGAGTAATATTAAGTAACAACATGTACTTACTATAGGGATAGGGTAGGATTAGGATTAGGTCGAGGGTTAGTTGCATGTAATATGCATAATTTAATGTTATTACTACGGTAAATAAATGTAACATAATGTAACACGGACATCGTGAAATAAAGTGTTACCAAAAAATCTTACTGACCTCAAACTTTTGAACAGTCAGTGATACCACAGTAAAAGACTGGCATGCAGCAGAATTTGTTCATAAGACATGACATTTTTCAGAATTGTTCATCTGTTCAAAAGCTGTAAATTAGGATTATTTTTAAGACATTATACAAACCTTTAAAATATAGTTTACTGATAAAATATATAACACAAAATACAGACAAAAAAGCCAATCTGACTGGAGCTGTGATATTTTAAGAAAGCTTTTTTTTTTTTTGTGGAATATGCATCAGACGGTCATTGAATGGTCTGTAATATTTGATTAAGAAGTTTTAATCAAATTAAAGTGCGCCTATTATGCCCCTTTTCACAAGATGTAAAATAAGTTTCTGATGTCCCCATAGTGTATATGTGAAGTTTTAGCTCACAGATGCCCACAGATGCTGTATAGAAATAGAACAGGTATAGTCTAGTTTAATTACGGTTATATAAGTATAAGCCTGTTGTAGTGGACCGTGTACGAATGATGGCCGAAAATATACTGATGAGTTTAATGAAGTTTATTGTACATCACACAAAAGATGAAGCGTCGCTTTTACTCCAGAAAATCACTGTAAGAGCTGAATAAACACTATAAGAAGTGCGGATTAAAGTCTAATCCATAAACACTCTCTCTCTCTTACAACTAACAGTGAACAAATATATACACACCTTTTCAGTGGGTGCTTATAAAACTGGTAAACTTTATATCATTAAAACGACTCGATGAGCTGTCATACAGTGCGCGCTCTCACTTTCATTACTTCCGTGATCAGTAACATTAGGCCTATTGCTCCGGAGACTGTAAGTTGGGTCACGAACAGTATGTTGGTACTGATCCATCCTCGAGTAACAACGGGAGTAAATGAAGACTACTATGTTCATTCTTACATAACACAGCGAAACACCTCAATCACTTTAGGATATATTCTTGTCTACAGCTGCTCCGGCGTCGAAACAATGGTTTAGTTCACTCAGGGCGGCTCTACGCTAAAACTGCCGTGTTCGTCAACAGTGGTGGGAGGGACTTGTGCAAATCTACGTCACATTGCCCCAAATCTGAAAGTGTTTATGATTTATGGGTATAAAAAAAAAAAGCACTTGGTGGATTTTTATCAGGGTGGTTGTGTATACACACTGCCAACACACATTTATGTAAAATGCCATGTAAAAGTAAATTTTGTATAATAGATGTCCTTTAAAGGTGCACTGTGTAATTATTAGTGGCATCTAGTGGTGAGGTTGTGAATTGCAACCAACAGAAGTTAACGGTGGCGACAGGAAAATATATGGTCGTCTGAGACAGCAGAGAGTAGCCAGTTAAACAATGATGTTTCTTTACAAAGATAAATTAAGAAATTAGGTTTACTTAATTATTCAGTAAAATGATATGTTATTGCGAATATTATTCTTACTTGGTCATCATTGTGTCAGTGTTTTATTTGCTGACTTAAGATCTTTGCACGCAGAAAAACATAGTGATGAAACGCGTTTGTTAATTCAGGGCTAGTGTAGAAACATGTCGGCGCAAAATGGCTATTTCAATGTAAAGGGACCTGCGGTGTATGTAGATAAAAATGGCTCATTCTAAGGTAATAAAAACATAACGGTTCATTATGTAAGGTCTTTATACACCACTCAAAACAGTTATGTATATGAGATTGGATTTCTGTCAACAGATCTTCCTAAATATTACATACATGCACCTTTTGAGTTAAGTTTTTCCATGTGTTATGGTTATGTTACATCTCTCTCTTTCTCAGGTGTCCTATAATATATTCCGAACTCTTCCGCCCAGTGACAGTAATGAGTTTGACCCAGAGGAGGATGAACCCACTCTAGAGGCCTCGTGGCCACATTTACAGGTGTGTGTGTTTCTATGCAGTGGAGGTTCTTGAGAATATTGTTGTGTGCTTTGGTCCCTTTCTCCTTGTGTAGAACTCCTGTCTGTTTTATTTGTTTCAGCATGTTTGTCTGTGTGTATTTTTGAGGGTTTGTACACACACTCTGACCCTCTGTGTGTGTGTGTACTCACTGTATGCTTCCAGGACTCCTTTAGAAATGAGATGCATATCTCAAGGAGAATCTTCCTGGTAAAACTTTTCTCTTTCATATTGTTATTAATCCCTGCTTCCTCATCTGGAAAAAAAAAAAATCCAATATTCAAAGTCACATTCCCAGTATTGCTCCTTTTCTTTTTTTCCTACTACCTCTTACAATGGCAAAGATCACTGGTGGCAGTAGCAGTGTGTGCTGTGACTGTGTGACCTCAGTCGAACCATAACCGTTGACCTTTTCATTTTCTCTGCATGCATGCTGAGTTCAAAGAACTCCCCCAAATAACACAAACTCTCTCTCTCTCTCTCTCTCTCTTCTCTTCTCAGCTGGTGTATGAGTTCTTCATTCGTTTTTTGGAGAGTCAGGAGTTTCAACCCAGCATTGCCAAAAAGTACATAGACCAGAAATTTGTCTTACAGGTGAGGATGTTCTTTTTAAAAATTCTCCTCAATTCCTTTTTTCTAAGTAACATTTGTTCATAATTTTTTTGTCCATCTGTTGTCCTGTCAGCTGCTGGAGTTGTTCGACAGCGAGGACCCGCGGGAGAGAGATTACCTGAAGACAGTCTTACACAGAATCTACGGAAAATTCCTGGGACTGAGAGCTTTTATACGAAAACAAATTAATAATATTTTTCTACGGTGAGGGATCTAATATGACAATTTACATAATATTTGCACATGCAGGAATGAAGAGCAACCATTCATCTCTGTGTCTCTCATTCATAGTTTTGTTTATGAAACTGAGCACTTCAATGGAGTCGCAGAATTGTTGGAGATTTTGGGCAGGTGAGTTTTTTTTTTTTTTTTACTTTTTCAGTCAAAATGTAAAGGAAGTAGTTACAGATCATTTCGTCTATATCGTTAAATGGACTATTGAAAAAGAAACCATGTAAGGCTATCTGTCTATCCATCGGTTGTTAATTGGCTGGAGGCAGATTGGAATGCAAGCTTGCAGTCAGTAGAGGGTATGTGCGTGACGTCACCGTCGACCGGAGAGACTGCGGTTACGCCCACTGAGTGGCAAAAAGACTGAGCGGCAGCATTGGTTTTCAGCATGAATGCCACATAAACACACAAAACACAACTAAAACGGGAAAGAGCTTTGAGATTGACTGTATAAGTAGAATTGACAAGAAACCTTAGGTATATTTTTACAGACTTCCGAAAGCTACAGAAAAGAGAAGAAAATGGTTCGTTCGCTGCAATTTATAGAAACAACTGGACTCCAGGCAGCGAAAGGTGGATTTGCAGTTATCATTTTGTGTCAATATGCTGAATTTTGGGGTAAAATCTTATCCTATATATTGTATTGACAACTCGTCATTTATCATCGTATATTCTCCATAATTGCATATTTTTAAATAAACACTGACAAAAAAAACTATACGAGTTTTAGAGCTGGACTATAATGTTATATATATATATATATATAAATAATTGATATCATCAAGCGATCATCCGGATTTAGACCTACCTATATTGTATTTTAAAGGTGCCCTAGAATGGTTTTTATTTTTATTGTATAATGTTTTCTGGGTTGCCCTTATAATGTAAGTATGTTTTTTAGATCAAAAATAGTCATAATTTAGAAATAAAAGGCATTTTTCCTAGCCTGATTTTAGCCCTGAGCCCAAACGCTCTGTTTGGAGGGGCGTGTCTGCTGTGTGTAACCGGCCTCTGCTGTGATTGGCTGACATGCTTGCATATGAAATAGCTACGTATTACATGTGAAACTCTCTCGAATACTTTTATTACATATATTATACGTTTTTACTATTACAGCTATCGAGATGAACGAATCGTGAGATGTTTTTAAAGTATTTAGATCTATTCCCATCACATAAAATGTTGCCGTGATGAGCATTGAGCAAACAGATTAGTGTTGATCGCGAGAATAAAGATCTTATCAGTGCAACGCAGTTTCTGCACTCTCTCTAATGCTTTCACCAATGCAAACACGATGATGTAAATACAGTATTGAATGATTTTGAGAGAAAGATTACATGTCTGAACATGAACAATTACACATTCAGAAAGTGTTGCTTGGTAGCTCGATCGATCGAGGCCAGCTCTATATTGGCCCAAGTTGAGGAAACAGTCTCGTCGGTGAAATGTTTGGAAATTTCCAGAGAAAATAAAATTAACCCATTGTTTCTTCAGAGGCTCGGATGAAGGAACTAAATACTTTAGTGTTCAAGTACATCCAAACACTGAACAACTGCCATGCTTCGGCTGCACAGTTCCGCCTGTCATTGAACATGGGCTGGTATATGCAGATTTTTGGAGTCGTACATATTAATGATCCCGACTGTTGCGTCACAGTCGGTATTATGTGGAGATTCGTCTATTTTTCAGGGGTGTTTTTCAAAAACGAGTTTTAAGTAAGAAGGAGAAAACGATGTTTGAGACTCACTGTATGTCATGTCCATGTACTGAACTCTTGTAATTTAACTATGCCAAAATAAATTCAATTTCACATTCTAGGGCACCTTTAAGCGTTCACACGTAAATTTGCTTTATGTATTTCCCGGCGTCAAAATCAGACACGTATAAATGTCAATATCAATGGATCACTGGATCTTTGATTAGTTGTAAGGAACACTATATCGAGTCCAACCTTCAGTTTAAATTTTCTCGCATTTTCGCAGTTTCTCCTATTAAATCCAGTCAGGCAGCAGCTCTTTTGCCTCTCAGTCGGCTGAGGGGACGTGTTCCTTCCAGGGGGAAAGTGACATCAATGCATACCCTCTACTGTAAGAGAGGGGCAGGATTTAAGAAATCTAGCCTACCAGAGAGAAGTATGATGTATTATCTCGGCCCAGTTGTTTAAAAAGTTTTATCTGGATCAGATTTATCTAGATTTGGAAATCCCATGTTTTGCTATCCAGGGTCAGGTAATCCATCTTATTTTTGCGCTGGTTTTTCAAAACAAGATAGGATTGGATCATGCTGATCCAGATGCACAATTTTTCAGATTGCCAAATCTATATTAACAGTGTTTCAAACACATTTCACAAAGAAAAAATACAACATAAGCAAATAAACATCCCCGTCCTTTTTAAATTTTAACTTTAAACAATCAGACCCCTACGGGGGCACAAAAGGGACAAGTTGGAGCAAAATATATGACATGGGAGAAAAAATATATATTTTAATGCTTTTGAGTTCTCCCGCAAAAGTTTTGCCTTCCGCCAAGAAACTCTGCATTCATTCTCAAAACTTGAGTTCTTTGCGAGTTTCTTGGGGGAATGCAAAACATTTGCGAGAGAACGCTAAAGCATTAAAATAATTTTTTTCTTCCATCTCATATTTTTCCTTTCAGATTTTCCATAGCCCCTCATGTGACCCACTAGTCTGGGTTTCCCCATGCTGCCTTCCCGCAGCGCGATTTTATTCACGCTGAAAGGCAGTATGGATACCGTGGTCCAGATTTTCGCCTCATTTAGGGAACCAATCACAGAACGGGGAGGGAGCAGCAAGACGATGACGACATCTATGTTGGCTATGAGCTCCGTACAGGCACATTTGATAGACATTCGTAGCACCCAATAAACGGCGCCGGGCATTCGTAAACCACGCCTCAAATACGAGAAAATGTACATGTGGTTCCCAGACCCAAGTCTCAACGAGAATTGGGTCTGACGTTAGCCAGGCTAGTGACCCACAACAAAGACAAGCAAATAAACATTCAATAAGGGATGCAATTGTTTTAGTGATATATTTAATATAAATAAAATTTAATATATTCATTTTGATAATGACAGCTGTTTTGGGGATTATTTTATGGTGGCAAAATTTAGTTTTTTTCTTTTTTACTTCACTGTATACTGAAAAGCTTAATAGGTAGCCTAATGTGTACTTGTAATTTATTACTTTAACAGTTAAACTAATCAATAGCAAAATTAAAATAGAAATGTGTGTATGTATTACATGATATAATCAGTTTTAAAGTTTTATTACATTTTTGTTCCCAAAATCTACCCTTCTGCTGGGATTAGGAGAATCCTTTTTAGTTTATCAAATTTGATCAAAATATCCCTATCTTACTAAAAAGTTTTGAACAACACAAACTTGAACAAAACGAGATTGAATTTTGTGATCTAATCTGATTTCAGAATCCTTTTTGTCTTTTGAACAACCCATTTTCAAGTTTTGATCTAATCGGTTAGCCGAAATCCGATCCGAATACTTTTGAACAACTGACTGGGCCCAGAAGATTGAGTTATGGTATTTTGATTAATAATATGGTCAAAACCTTTTTTTAAGATGTTTAAGATTTAGTAAATAGACAGGGTTCATTTCCATGTTATGCTGACTTTTAGCTTAAAGCTGTTACTGTTGTGTTTTTGTTTTTAGAATTAGTAGACCTCATGATTAGGGTTTTCATGGGTGAGTTTTCTTAACTGCTAGCCTTGCATGCATGGTCATTTACACGTTTAATTGATTTAAATTAATCAAGTTAATATCCATAAGGATGTGCCACCAGTTATGGTTAGTATTTGTATACTTTGGATAGGTAGTATTGGAAATACTAAATAGGGTTAGTACATAACATAATTAAATAATTGCAGTTAACTAACAGCTGGGATTTTCTTTTACATGAGATACGAGTTATTCTTGATCGCCTAAACATGTAAGTCTTAGAGGGTTATTGTAAAACCACATGATTAGCAGAAATGTCCATACAGTAAAAGCATACAGTCTCCAGGGGCTCCATAAAAATAGTTCATACTCATGTGATTGTTCTAAGTCTTGGCCAGACAAAACCTTTTTGTGAGGAACAGGCTGTAATTAAATTGTTATTCACTAAAGATCTTGACATCCGCTGCAGCTTTTGTCAGACTTGAGAACTGAAAGGTTATAGCACAGTCTTCTCAGGAATTTCCCTCAAATATGATTAAATTGCCAGAAAACCCCCTGATGATTAAATGACACTGAGTTTTGCATTGTGCTTGACTGTAGGGGTAAAGTCAGGGTTACCCAATCAGAATTCTGTTAGTGAAAGTTGTGTTTGTCTCCTGTCAGCATCATCAATGGCTTCGCTCTGCCGCTGAAGGCTGAGCACAAACAGTTTTTGGTGAAAGTTTTGATTCCTCTTCACACCGTCAGGAGCCTCTCGCTTTTTCACGCACAGGTACCAATGCCCATGCGTTTTAAAACATTCAGATGAGTTTACTTCCTGCAGTCTTGATCCTGTCAATGAAATGACTGTTGTTTTCCCAGCTGGCGTATTGTATTGTACAGTTCCTAGAGAAAGACCCAGCGTTAACAGAACCAGTAAGTGCAGTAAATGTACAAAGCCTTTCACTGATCATCTCTTTTTCTTTTTTTTTTTGTCCATTTAGTTAACCAGTCTCATGTTTTCCTCTCCTTTTAACAGGTTATCAGAGGTCTGCTGAAATTCTGGCCTAAAACTTGCAGTCAGAAAGAGGTGAGCAAAATAGAGCTAATTCACAGCAAGAGGGTGATCTGGCATGATTTCAGGACAGTGGAAGTGTTGATGACGATTTAGGATGCATTCACTGTTTTTCTTCATACGCTGCTCTGATCGTCTGCATTGATGTGTGTGTAGGTCATGTACCTAGGAGAGTTGGAGGAGATTCTGGATGTGATTGAGCCCATGCAGTTTGTGAAGATCCAGGAGCCTCTTTTCAAACAGATCTCTAGATGTGTCTCCAGCCCTCATTTTCAGGTCTGCACAAACCCACTCTTGTCCAAGACTGAATTAAACTGCTCCAAATATAATTGTGTTGCCATAAATTAGCTCTTTAATAAACGTTTTTACTTTTTTATTCTGATATTTCACAACAGATCAGTTCTCACCACAATTTTACCAGGTTTTCTTATGGAGTTGACTGTATCAAAATGCTTATAAACACATGTAGCAATTGCTTGCATCAAGATGCAAAATACATTCTACATCATATTATGGGCTTAGATTCCAGGTGTTTCTATGTGTGTCCAGGTGGCTGAGAGAGCTCTGTACTACTGGAATAATGAGTACATCATGAGTCTGATTGAGGAAAACTCCAACGTGATTCTTCCCATAATGTTCACAAGTCTGTACCGGATCTCCAAAGAACACTGGAACCCGTGAGTCAACGCCACACTCTTCTGATGTTATTTAACACCAACATTGGCAGTCTGAGACTTTCAAGAGTTCATTGGAGCCTCTCCTGTCCTGATCACATTCCCTGCATTTTCCTCAATTTCCAAACTCTCTCAGGACACTGTTATTTAATTAATAAAATAATTGTTAATTGAATTGAATTAAATTAAATTAAAATGAAATAATAAAAAATAAACACCTTTTCCACACATTGCTTTTGGGATATTGGGACATTGCTTATGTGGTTCCTTTATTGGAGAAGTTAATTTAGTTTTTTTTTCTTATGTGAAAGTGGCTATTAGGGCTGCAACGATTCGTCGACGTTGTCGACAAAAATCGATAATAGAAATAGTCGACAATGAATTTCATTGTCGAAGTTGTCACCAGACATGTTTTTTCCGACCGAGGCATTTCTCTTCATTACAATCTCTTCCGAGAGTCGCACATGCGCATTAGCTTCTCTGCTGAGCGATAACATACAGAAATGGCGGCGTCCAACGCAGAAGCTGCGCGTACCAAAACATCTAAAGTTTGGGAGCATTTTAGCCTGGATACGGCGAATAAAAAGATTACCTGCATGGTTTGCAAAGCAGTCCTTGCGTATCACGGCAGCATCTCGGTGATGCACGAACATTTAAAGAGAAAGCACGTCGGACAGTTGAATGAAACGGAGTTTGACTCGCCTCGATAAGATTTAAATAACATGGAAGCCAATACGTTTTGTTTTGGATGTACATTGTACATTTTATAAGCGTATTTTCTGTAAAAAAAAAAGGATTTAACGTTATGCCCGACAAAAGTATTTTAAATTAAATGCATGCAGTCTGAAGAAGAGAGCCACCATGGACCCCTTTCTGCAAAAGAAGCAGACCGGTGCACGCTTTTCAAACTTTTAGTATGAATCGGCCTATCAGCAGCAAAGTTCAATAAAATATGCATTTTTCATTGACGTACCCCCTTCTTTCTTGTGTTTACTATCATTTTCCACAGAATTAAAGCAATCTCATGCTAAATTTTAGAAAAATTTAATAATTATTCGATTAGCCGACTAATCGTTTCAATAGTCGGTGACTAGTCGACTATTAAAATAGTCGTTAGTTGCAGCCCTAGTGGCTATACTCACTACTGTATGCTTGTTTCCGCCACAAAATAAAAAAGGTAATTGCGACTTTTTATCTCACAATTCTGACTTTTTTTTTTTCCTCAATTGCGAGTTTACATCTTGCAATTCTGACTTTTTATCTCAGAATTGCATGATATTAAGTCGTAATTGCGAGTTATTAATTCAGAATTGTGAGATAAAAAGTCACAATTGCTTTTTTATTTTTTACGAAAAGATGTCAGAATATTCACAACACAACACTGTCATCACTGTCCGGCATTAATTGGATATTGCCATCTGCTGGAGTAAACATGTCCTGTCCTTCCATTTCCAAGTGCTTTAAATGGTCTAATTCTTTCTCTTTCTCCACTTTAAGGGCCATAGTAGCTTTAGTCTATAATGTTCTGAAGTCCTTCATGGAAATGAACAGCACTTTGTTTGATGAACTCACGTCCACTTACAAGTCAGATCGTCAGAGGTGAGCTGTTTTTTCGATTCTTTACTCTTTGGCTTGCGTGATGCTTATCCATGTGGTGTTAAACATACCTCCTCACCGTTATTTTCATTATTTCTGTCATTCCTCAGAGAGAAGAAGAAAGAGAAGGAGAGAGAAGAGCTGTGGAAGAGGTTGGAGGATCTGGAGTTGAAGAGAAGCCTCCAGAGTGACGGAATTATTCCCACTTAATGACGCACCTCTCCTGGACCGCTTTTTCCCCAACGCCTCCACCACGCGCTCGGAACGTTGGCCACTTGTTTTTTTTTCTTTCTGTATTTGTGCGACTTACTTTACCGTAGATTCACCTCGTCAGTCTCATTATTTCAAAAGCACTGTAAATAACTTTATTTTATCCTCTTTTTTTTCCCCCTTAAAAATATTATGCCGAAAAAGAACGTGACTAGAAAGTAAGTTAAAAAAGAAAAATAAGCAAAAAGAAAAAGAAAAAAAAAGAGAAACCCGCACTGGAGTTGGAAGGACTTTGAATAGACAGTAGGACTGAAATGAACGACTGCTGTTAAGAAAATCAAACAAACAAATGGAGAATCTCAACCTACCAATCTGACTTACCTCGCCCATCCTTACTGAACAACACCAGCCCAATCCTCACTTCCTGCCCCCTCTCTGCGTCCCATACTCACCCCCTTTTTCTTTTCCTCTTCATGTCAGCGCTCTATGAATTGGATCAACATTCGCCACCTGAGTGTCCTGAATATTTGAAAGCAGATTTGTCTACCCTTAACCTTTGACCCTTGTTTATCCATTAACATCTGGATAATCTGCAGGTACATCTGCAGCAGGTCTGGATTGTAGACTTCTCCAAAGGGAACGCAAAGGACACTATGCAGTAACCAGCAGAGAAGAGGAAGTGGACACCGAATCATGAATACACACCAGCTCATCCCCCCCCCCCCCCTTTTATTCTTTCTCTGTCCAAATGCGCCGCCCGGTACACTCATTTGGACTCTTTAGCACCAGTCCGGTACTGGTACCAGTGAATGAGAGACACACACACACATCTGAGGTAGTGTCTAGAATTCCAGCAGCAAAACCGGAGAAGCTTGTCACGAGAAATGGAACTGCACGTTCACACACACACACATTCTGCATTCGAGTGTGTGAGGGAGTTTCTTACAGTGTTAAGTACCTGTATACTGTATCTGAATACAGTACTTTGATACTCTGTATCTAGTAGAACCTTTAGCGTATTTTTGTTTAGGAGAATCCAGTATATGATGAGGAAAGATTGAACACAGCCTCTTGGGATTTATCTTTTCGTTCTTTCTTTCTTGGGTTTCACTTCTAATTTGTTTTGGGTTTAGTTTTTTTTGTCTGGAATTGGTTTTGTTATTTTCTTTTGACCAAGTGGAATTTGTTCTCTCTTCCTTTTTTTACTTAGTTGCTGATTGGGGGGGAGTGAGAGGGGGATTGTGGAGGACTGATGCTGTGGTGAGCATTGTCAGAATTGAACCCGTGCTTTAGAAAGCCCCAGACATCAAACAATTACAAAAGTTAAAAAGGGTCGGAGAAATACAAATGTTTAATTATTTTAAAAAATAAAGAGATATTAAATTAAACCTGTTTTGTGATAAAGATGAAATGCACATTTGCTTTTTTTGTGGCGTGTGTGAGCGGATGAAAGCGTAAATGTGAAAACACTTTTTACGTTGGGCATTATTAGGGTTGGAAATCGAGAAATGTTTCTTGTTTTCACAATCTTTGCTTCTGTTAACTGTTCTTACATACTTTAAAGTTCTTTTTAAGTATCTTTTCAATGAATCAGTTGAATCTGTTCACAAAACCCATCTGTGGTGCGTCTCCCAAAAGATTTGTCAAACAACTGTGGTTTTAAGTCCCGTTGTACTGTGTTGGTAACGAAGGAACTTGTGACCATAGTTGGCTTTGGGAAAAACACACTGAATGATTAGTTTACAAACTGAACTGAATCAGAATTGCAATGAATCGTGCTTCCTGTCACTCATTGTCGCACAAATGACTCATGAACTGGTTCTTGTAATAAATTGATCAAAAAGAATCATT
The DNA here is from genome assembly GCA_031834385.1 of Semotilus atromaculatus. Taxonomy (NCBI): domain Eukaryota; kingdom Metazoa; phylum Chordata; class Actinopteri; order Cypriniformes; family Leuciscidae; genus Semotilus; species Semotilus atromaculatus. Next base: position 17 of record JAULUF010000009.1, on the reverse strand, counting down.
GTTGAACTTGGGTTATC